>JASPKZ010004953.1:532500-1260290 GCA_030220185.1 Diploptera punctata
TGAGTTTCTAATTTTTTCTCTTCTTGAAATTCTTGCTGCCCTTCGTATAAAATCAATTTCCGTTGCCAAATGATACCTGTTTGTTTTTGTTGTTAATGGCCAAAGTTCTGCTCCACAAGTAATGACGCTTTTAACAGTTGTATGATATATATTCATTTTATTTGTATACGTTTATTTTTATCCCACAATATTTCATTGGGGCAAACAATTGGAAATTTTCCTTTATTATTTCTATTTCGCATTTCCTCTTCATAACTTCCATTTTTATTTATTTTTATTCCTAAATAGGTGATCTCACTACAAGATTTTATTGTTTCTCGTCTCCAAAATTAAATTTTGTTCTGGTTCACCAATTGATAAATATTTTGTTTTCTTCATGTTCAAAATTAATCCACATTTATCATATGCTTCTATTAATTTTCTAGTCATATATTCTAAATCTTCATAATCTTGTGCAATTAATAATCTATCATCTGCAAAATGTAAGTTGTATAAAGTTTTATTCTTTGGAATAGGAATTTCCTTGCTTGAACTTGTTCTCCTCAAATTCTTTAATATTTCATGTACATATATTTTAAAAAGAGTCGGTGACAGATAACAACCTTACGCAGACCTTTATTTATCGTAAAACCATGTGACAATCTACTGCCAATTTTAATTTTAGACACGCAATTGTCATATAAATTTTGTATAGCTTTAATTATTACAGTCACAATTCCCATATACGACGTATACTAAAATATTTTTTTGGAAAAAACTCTATAGTGATATGGAATTAGAGGAACAGTCAGGATTTAGAGCAGGTCGTTCCACAACCGACAGTTTATTTTGCATTACTCAGGTAATAGGAAAGAAAATAATAATAATAACAATAATATAAAATACCATGCACACGTATGTAATTGATATTGAACTGTTTTATTTTCTATGTAAATACATGCGAGTAAAGAGCGACAAAATTTCACTTGACATTTTCATTCTGCCAATAAGTCATGGTTGGTCTTAATTTTCACAAAATAAATAAATGTTTTCTTTTACAAATTACTTGCATTGTTATTTTAACAAAGTTTTGATTCCTCTATTTTTTAAAGTGCAATACAACTCTTTTATGCTCGTATTTGGATGAGAGTGTAAGCAGAAGTCTGAAAAAAAACAAAGATTTGCTGTAAGATAAAACGCAGATAAGATGAGTCATGACTGAAAACGAGGTTAGAACATTGGTGAATATCAAGATTAATGAGTCAGGATCCGATAAATGATACGTTACAATATAAAGGGTACGCAGGATAAACTATCAATGGCCATCAAAAATCAAAATTGAGTTAATGCAATGGTGCCATCTGATAGTAGAATGGTAAATTCAGTTTTCTGTTAAAATTATTATGGTCCTCTTAAATGAAAATTAAAGTTTTCATGTGGGCTGAAGTAATAATTTGCGCCACGTTGTACCACCGCGTTGTAAGCACTAGGTGGTGGAATCATTCTGTAGGTTGTCCTGGGTTCAAATTCGGTTTGCTTCAGTTAAAAATATTCTTGCTCAGGGGAACTAAGGGAATACTGAGATGGTTGTCACTCGAAATAAAAATACTAAGTAAATTTAAGAAAATGTTGTCGCCGTTTAATTTATAATACAGTTACTTTAAAGATTATGAAACTTGTATGTATCCCTTTCACTTTCGGGTAGTATTTGTCCGTTATCACTAGAAAAGCTAATTAGTATTGGTGACTCAATTACATAACTTAAGTTATACAAAATTTATTATTTTGTTGGTAAATGATACTCTATTCTTTCTTTTTATCATTTAATGTTACTTAATGCAAATTCAGAAGATAATCTGCAGAAAGATCTGTATGAACTTAACAAAATTATAGAAGAATGTGGATTGAAGATATCTACAGAGAAAAAAAAGGCATTTCAAGGTGTAGATCCTGTCAGAAGTAAAATTGTACTTGACAATAAAATTTTGGAGCAGGTGAATAATTTTTCATGCCCGGGATGCAATATCTCATATGAAAGAGAAAAAGATGCAAATGCAAAAATATTAAAATTTTAAAGAATTTTAGGGTTAATAAATTCTATCTTCAAGCCACAGTTAGTCCAAAAACATTCAAGATTAAAAGTGTATAAAACACTGGCTCTTCCAACTCTTTTGTATGGTAGCGAAGTGTGGACGTTGAAACAGAAGGATATACAGAGACTTAGACCTGCTGAAATGAGATATCTTCGGAGAACTGCAGGATACACACTACTAGATCAGAAAAAATGAAGACATCTTAGAAGAATAACACATGGAACCTTTAGAACACAAAATTTCTGATTATAAGTCAAGATGGATGTAACATGTTTATCGAATGGAAGATCACAGGATATCCAAACAAAAATGTTAAGATATCAACCTGCAGGAAGAAGAAGACCAGGACGTCCACAGAAGAAGACTTTTGGATGGTGTTTCTCTTGAGGCCGAAACAGGTCAACAAATGGCCTAAATTCGTGAATGTACTATGATGATGATGATGATAATATTTTATAAAATGTATGCGACCGTTACCATATCGACCTATCGTCATAACTGTTTGAAGTACACTGGTCAGATCATGAAGGATCTTCTTCCCAGAATTCAATCTTCTTTCATCTCAAATTCAGATGTGATTGGTTAATTAATCTGGTCATGAGTACTATTGGCTGATTCGCTTCCAAATTACCCAACCACTTCAAAATATGTGACAGTTAATATTTCAAACTCTTTCAAATTCTCAACTGATTCTAAAATCATCCAGAATCAAATAATATTGACAACAATAACTTATTTTAAATTACTTATGACAAAAAATATTGAATTCTATCCATATTCATGTTAATATCATTTTAACTGATGTTTCTTATCGAAAAAATAAAATATTAAATATATATATTAAAATAAAATTATTGAACAAGTATCCCACTTTAAATATTTAGGATGTGACATCAGCTATGGGTATGATAAAGATATTGAACACAAAACACATCCGTTTCAAGCTATTTGCGATACAATAAATAGAACATTGAATAATAAAGCCCATAAACAAACAAAATTAAAATTTTATAAAACAATGGCTGTCCCTGTCCTTTTGTATGGGAGTGAATCTTGGATAACCACTACCAAACAAGAAAGTAAAATCCAAGCAGCCGAGATGAAATTTTTAAGAAGAGTAAAAGGCTGCACTGGACCAGATAAGAAGGATATCCGTGAAGAACTGCAGATCTACTCCATAAAAGAAAATATATTTAACAACAAGATACAGTGGAAAGAACATGTAGAAAGAATGGAAGAAAGTAGATTACCAAATAAAATCTTCCATTATTTTCCAAGAGGAAGAAGATATATCGGACGTCCTCGGAAGAGATGGTCTTAGATCTATTAGTGAAGACGGAACAGGCAACTCTTGCCTAAACCCGGAAGTGAAGAAGAAGAAGAAGATTAAAATAAAATAACCCCTATTATTATTAAAATAGTGTAAATATCCGGCTTTAGGGCCTACTTGAGAAAAATGATCAAGGTCCTTTCGATTCTGTGGAATAAAGATCAAGCTCCATGTATAGTTTGCATATCAAAATAAACCAAGCACCAGATACAGTAGCCCCTTTTCTTTTCCTATTTTGCGTTTCACTGCGAAATGGTGAGGCTTCGTGTTATTGTCTTCCTGAAATATTGTAAATTAATTTTCATTGTTGAGCTTGGAATCAGATATAGAGTTTTGCGTGAATTTCTTTTAGTCTCGTGTTCGTTGTTGCTGATATATAATATAAAGTTAAGAACTTTCAAGTGAAATGGGGACATTAGATGCAACAGAGAACGAGGAAGAATATGCAAGTCCAATGCAGAACGCTATTTCAAAGAAAATAAAGGTGCTTGAACGAATTTCTGATTCTTCGAGATGGATACAAGCCGTGAGTCATGTTACAGGAAACGACTGCATGTTTTCAGAATGTTTCGTTACAGGAAAATAATAGATTAACTGAACAATTTAGTGGGATTGCTTCCTATGAGACTCAAAATGCTCAGTTGTCAGGTATTTTCAACAGTAATCTAACAAGAGGTAGTGTTTTTCTGAAAAAAAAAAAAAAAAAAAAAACGAGCGACGTGAGTGATTTTGCCTAATGAAAAACTCAAACTCGCGTTGGATTTGGAGTGACTATTTAACGAATAATACATTTTTTGTGTAAGCCCATGTTTCCCTTAACAGAGATTTAGGCGCTCTCCCCTACAGGAAAGAATTTGAACTATATTAATTTAGTTACACTTTTTTTCGTACAGATGCCACTTGAGTGGTCCGTGGTCAGCGTTCCGCCTCATACTGACATCTAGGAAACCAAGGTAGTACTAGGACGGGAAAATTCGGTAAATTTTGCTTAGAGGCCTTTTCATTCAGGCTTAAGGATCTTTTACGAGCCTGAAAATCTTCAGACTCGGGACCCACGGCTTAAAGTCCCTCCCGGAGGACTTTTCCTCCTTGGATTTTTCCATCCTAAAAAATCCATCGACTCCGGCCGGGTTTGAACCCGCGACTCTCGGGACTAGAGGCAAGGAAAATAACCACTAGTCCACTGCGGTCGATTATAATACAACATCAGAAGCTAAAAATAATTATAATGTTTAATATTTACCAAATGTGAGGTTATGTATTCCAATATTACTTCCGGGCGATTTGTAAGCCGGCAGTGTAGTTATAAATAGCATATCTTTACTGTTAAATCTCTTTGGGCTTGGAAAAAATCAATAACAGATGATTGTATGAGAAATAACTGTTAACAATAATGCAGATTCATTATACAACATTTAATATTTTTTAGAGCAACAGAACTAACTTTTTTTTGTAATTTTTGAAGTTATTTTCTTTTGACATTTGTTCCTGTACCAAATCGATCGTATATTGTTGAATCGATATCCTTGTCAAAGAAGTTAATTTGCGGATGTATCTCTCATTACGACTTTTAAATGTGAGGTTATGTATTCCCATCTTACCTCCGGGCGGTTTCTAAGCCGGCTGTATAGTTATAAATAGCATATCTTTACTGTTATATATCTTTGAGCTTGGAAAAAATCAATAACAGATGATTGTATGAGAAATAACTATTAACAATAATACAGATTCATTATATAACATTTAATAATTTTTAGAACAATAGAACTAACTTTTTTTTTAATTTTTGTTGTTTTTCTTTTGACATTTGTTGCTGTATCATACCGATCGTGCATTGTTCAATCGATATTCTTGTCAAAGAAGTTAATTTGCGGAGATATCTCTCATTATAAACAGGAAGAGGCACGATTATCGATCTATAAGTTATATAGTCATAAGTAATGTCACGAGTGATTTCCAAATTATCTAGAGGATTTGGAAATCAAGTGTGGCATTTGTTAGGAGTATTTAACGAACAAAATTAAGCTGTTAACTTAAAAATCACTATTAAAATATAGTTACTGGTATTTTAAAATATTTCTATATTTAATGTAAACGGAGATGTTCGAAAACTAATCAGAAATGTTTGGTTATGTTTATTCACTGCAACTTCATCATAATATTTATTGCCAAATAGGATTGCAATTAGCAATTCATTTTTTCTTTTCATATCATTGTAACATTGTAAGAATGCATCCTAGTGGAGAAAAATGAAACACATCAAACTGTATATTATAACAAACATTATAGATTATTAATTAATTTTTAGGAAACAACTCAGTAAAATCATTATTAATATAAAAACATAATTATTGAACACCCGATTATCAAATGTGTAGTTCGAAGGAATTTGTTAATTATTTGCTATATTCAACGTATTTGTTGGAGAGTCAGTCACTGCAAAATAATGCTCTGACCTGTTCAGAATATTAAAAAGGAGGAGCTTTCTTTATTTTGGTAAACAGAATTCGATTAATAGTGAGGCGAGATTTAGATCTGATGTTTCTAAACTCGATTTAGACAAACAAAAAGAACAATATGCAGCTAAGATAATAATGTGTACACAGAAACATTTCATATAATATATGGGTCTTACTCGTATAAACCAGAAAGCGAGAAGTGGAGACTTGAGATTTCTAATGCCAGGTAAAAAACCTGAGCCATTTATCGTAGTTGACTGCAGAAATTAAATGAATGGGGGGAACTTTTGCATGTTTTATGGATCGGGAGAATTTTTGAATGGGTACTACGGAATAAGAATTCCCTTTCAACCATAGGAACATTGTAAGGTACCATATTAGAGAGGATTATACTAAATTGGTGTTTTTGAGACAGTTGTACACTGGACGAAAGCTATAAAATGACGGCGAGTTTCTTATTTTATTTGTTACAATTAAATGTTTAATAATATTTGAATTAATATAATCTAACCTCTAAATACAAGTTACCCCTTAAGAAACGCCTTATTTTACTATATTACAGTCTGATGGAAAACAATGCAATGAGGCAAGTATCTCAACAGCTGCATCAATTGTTACATACATATCAAAAGAGCAAAATCAACGACTTACAAATAATGTGCTGAAGGATTGCAAAGCTGTTATTAATACAAGAGTATTTTACTTCATTACCAGTGAGAGGAGACGGTGAACGCAAAAAGTAATATATAGAATCAGACAGTGAGAAATAGGAACTTATTCTAGTTAAATGTATAATTTAATTTAATTAAATTCATATATATATATATATATATATATATATATATATATATATATGATAGGCCATCGCTGTGGTCTCGAGGTAGCGTGCTGCCTTGTCACGCAGCGGGCCGGGTTCGATCCCCGGTCGGGGCAGTTTTTCCTCACTTGTAAGACAAATGTCAGGAAAACTTTAAGGCCCAAACGGTCCCCGAAATCATATAGCCATCATCATCATCATCATCCTTATCATCATCTTCATCATCCTTCACCGGTGTGGAAAGCAACGGGAAGCTACAACACCTACAATTCCCTAGTAAAGCTGCAAGCATAGCATAGAAATGCTATGATTGCAGTGAAGGACCTACCTTCGGGCAGAATTATTATGGATGGATGTATGATATGAAAAGAAAAATGAATGCTTGAGTCGGGATTTAAACCTGAGTTTCTAAACTCTGTACTCTTTTCATATCATATTTGCCTTCATTGCCAAATGTCAAAAATAAGTTATAACATCTAAATATACAAGCGTTACTGCTATAAAGTAAATATTCTTTTTAAAAATTTTCTTAACTGTTATGTTGGTCACAAGATGTCAGTCGGAACGATTTTACCGCTACCTCTTGTGTGAATTGAGAATAATACATAAATGTAAGAAAAATGTATGTGTTGGAATACTTGGGGGGGGGACTCAGATCGTTAGAGCGCTAAACGTACAGAGTTTAGAGACTCGGGTTCAAATCCCTACTCAAGCATTCATTTTTTTTTCATATCATATTTGCCTTAATTGCCAAATGTCAAAAATATAGTTATAACATCTACATATATAAATATATATATATATATATATATATATATCTTAGTATATAAAAATTTCGTGTCATGTTGTTTGTCCGCGATGGAATCCTAAACTACTGAACCGATTTTAATAAAATTTTGCACACTGTGCGCAGTTTGATCCAACTTGAGACTTAGGGTAGTTTATAACTAAATTTATAGTCGCATTATTTTTTATTGCAAATTATTTGTTTATTATTTAACAAAGCTGCTCTAAAATACGGAAGTGAAATTTGGATTTTAAATAAAAGAAACTCTCATAAACTTCAAGTGAGCCAAATGCGCTTCTTACGATCATTGTTAGGAATTAATAGACTGGATCACCAAAGGAACATTATTATCAGAGGAAAACTTGGAGTAACAAGTTTAAATGAAGATATACAAAGATACCAACAAGAATGGAAAAATCATCTGAGAAGAATGGCAAGAAATAGACTTCCAAAATTGGCATTCCAATATACCCCAACTGGACATAGGGACCAAGGAAGACCAAAACATCGGTGGAAAGATCAAGACCATCTTCGCTAGGTTTACCGTACAGGCCACATGGCCTAAAACGAATTTGTTCATGATGATGATGATAATGATGATGATATTTAACAAAGAGTTATAATTATCTGTGAGTTCCATACGATTCTAACAGATGACGGTGTAAGGTAATTTGGTAAGGTAATTGGTTTATTATTTAACAAAGAGAGATCCAGATGGCTGTGCTTTTTGTTGCAACCGCGAATTTCAATTGAATTACAAATATTGATTATTTCATAATTTAAGTGTGTTGAGTGTTTATTTTATTTTCAATGTATTGATAATAATATTAATTTCGTGTGTAAGTATTAGTTTTAAGTAATCTGGCTGAAAGACAGCAACTTAATTTAAATTTTTAACGTATATCTTACCCACAGCAACGCGTGGCTGGGACTTCTAGTTACTTATACACACACACACACACACACACACACACACACACACACACACACACACACACACACACACACACACACACACACACACACGTTATTAGGTATATTCCACAATACAGTGTTTCTCCTTCAACCCAAAGTGATTTGCCGCCAGAGGTTCCTGTCTAAATCATCTTCTTCCCTCAAATCTCTAGTTTCCATACTTCTCCTCACTCCATCTATCCAATTTTCTATAGGTCTGCCTCTTCGACTTCTTCCATTAGCTTTCCAATCAAGGATCTTCTTTGGTATTCTCTCTTCTTCCATTCTTATGAGGTGTCCATATCATTTCAAACGTTTTTCTTCTATTAATTTATGTTGCTATTTATTTGGACCTAGATCCTTCTTAGTGTCGATGTTTAGGCATTGTTTACCTATATTTATTTTCCATTGCTGATGCTCAACTTGTAAAACTAAAACCATTGTTTAATTTTTAAGTTGTTGTTGTTTACATTGCACTTCATCAATCTCCATAAAATGGACACGCAATAAAGTATTGAGCACTTAAACTTTAAAATGCGTTTTTCTCAAATCTTTTAAAAATGGACTTTGACCGTTACTCACGTGTACCGTTCATATTAGATTAAGTTATTTTGATCGAGATATGACTTATCTAGCCAACTACGCCATTTTGCTATTATTTTCTTTGATGGCGCTCTTTTAACAACTAATGTCATTAGTAGGGCAAGGCAATTAATGATTTTGCATCTTTTCCTTATGAAGGTTAAAACATTGCTTGAATATATGAAAATATATGGCATTAAGAAACGGATCAAATAAAAGCAATTCGTTAGGGCATTTTTTTTTTTTGCATTTTCTTAACTTTTTTAGGGATATGTCATTTTTTGGCAATTTTTAGGTCATTTTGAACATTTTTTCCACTTTTGCGGAAGGCTGTGACATTATCTGTATTTGATTTACGATTTTTATTATAATTCAGTATTTTTCCTTCCTATGTACAAAATTTCTTCGAGTTAAGTAGTTGTTTTGCTAACTAATACCGCTATTTTTCACGGTATGTGCATAATGAACTTGCCCACTTAGGAATTTTATTGAATTTCTTAGAGAAATGCTACCCTTATTGATTGTTAACTGCAATTCAAAATTGCTGTAAAAGTGCACTGTGTAATATGGATTTTCTGCAATAAAAGGTACTGTAATGTGTATTTTTTATACTTCTCTTTTAATATTTTGATGTTCAGTAAAATTTTATGTAATTCTGTAATCAAGTGAGTACTTAATCTAATAAATAGTATTTTTATTTGTAATTCTTAAATTTTTATTCGTCAGTTTTTTTATTTTATTGGTCATTTTTTTGCATTTTTTAGGTCATAAATGCATTTTTTACCAATTTATAGGTCATTAAATGCCTTGCCCTAGTCATTAGCATTGCAATAAAAATCTGGGCGTGAAAGGGCTGACAATTTTTGCAATAGGAATTGTTCACGTCCCGTATATGATCGACACGAAACTTTAGTTCATTTTCGAAGGATTTTTACGTCCTCGACCGGGTTTGAACCGCGAAACCTTCGATGCTGAGACGAGCGTGGCAACCACTAATCTACAGCCAACTACGTTTACAAGGTGGTGTTCCTTCTGATTTTTTATAGTCATATGACTTTAAGAGGAGTGGCAATATGGCCATAACATACAGTAAAAAAGATAAAATTCATTGTTGACTTTGTTTTTAAATATCCATAGATATGAAGTTGATTTTTCAGATTCATGTTTTTTAGCATTTAATTTAGTCATATAAAAGATAAATTTTAATTAATATAATTTTAATTATAATGTATTTGAATAGATATCACGAGATCCCAATATTTCAGTTTCTTTCTTAGTTAATTTGAGATTTTTTGGAGTTAAAACCAATATAATTAATCTTCAAATAAAAATTTAATTGTTGCAGCTTATTGCAATGCATTTCAATTATTCACTTTAGGTCTATATTTATTTCATGTATGAAAATTATTTTATTGAATGAATAATTAAATATTATTCCTAACTAGTAATATTTTTAAACTCTCCGGAAATTCCTTTACGTCTCTAGTATCTAAAATAAAATCTTTTTATATCTCTAAGCTGGAGTTCATACATTAAACACATTTTGTTGGCATGGTGATTTAAAAAGTTGGCAATAGTTTCAGTCCAAGCAGCTGTTTAGCTTTGTGTTTCACCTTGCGCTTCTAGTGACGTCACCTCGTTTTCGCACCGAGACGATGCGCAAATTCTACCGCGCATGCGTGTGGTAATGTCAAAGCTTTGTGTTGAAAAGTGGGAGCTAAAACAGCTGATGTTGGTATATAAACAAAGCGGCATGGCCGGATCCAAGGATTTTTGCCAAAGTAGCGGAGTGAAGTGTTGCGACCGGAGTGACATATATCATTAAATTATATATTATTTTTAGATATATCGATCAGCCAGTTCGTAGCACACAGAATCAACAATGAGACCACCACAGTTTGGGGCAGATATTACAAATCAAGCCAACAATGAACCAAACTTGCCTGCAGTGATGCATTGCACGCGCATGGCAGGGAGAGCTATCATCAGAGTTGTAGGAAGATGCAATGATGCAAAAGAAAACAACAATCTTGGTAAGCTTATCATAAAATTAGTGATAGTGTGAAAATATAAGTGTCTGTGTTTGAAAGTGTTATAATTACTTCGCTTCACTAACGTACATTAGACTGACAAGTGAGTTTGCCAATTCTGTTATTAGTTGCACAATAACAAAACTGTAGCCCTAAATACATAGTCTAGTTGGCAATTAATAATAATAATAATAATAATAATAATAATAATAATAATAATAATAATATGCTTATTTTATCTGGCAGAGTAATTATTACCTTAAAAGTGACTAACAAATATTAAATATACACTTACAATATTTAAAATAAGCGATAATGTATCAAATGTATAACTACGTGTTTCAAAATTGTGGGAATATATTTCATTTGTTTCACATTTTTGTTTCCACTCGGACAAGTATTGCACAACTTAATGTGCAGGAAAGTAACGTCGAAAGTTTTCTTGTGGTGGGAATGAGAAATCGGCTGTATGAAAACAAAGCAATGCAATAATGTAGCTCCATCTAGTCTTGCGAATTGTGTTTATGTTCGTTGATAATACATCATAATAAAAAAATAATAATTCTGTATTTATTATAAATTATATTTACTTCAAAATATATTATGTTTTAATTGCTTTTAATGCTGTCAAAATGAAGCTGTTGCATGTAGATAACCCCCCCCCCCTTTTTTTCGTATAGGGTGGTTTAGAGTAGAACATACGATGATTGTATTTAATAAAATTCAGCATACATTTTTCATAAGTCATTGCATTTTTATTGTATTAGTTTGATACTTAACATTTTCTAATAACTGAGTCCTTTCATTGCAATGCGCAAGGAAGATTGAAAATAACATTGAAAAGGACAATTGAAAAATGCGATGGGTAAAAGTTGCAAACAGGCGAAGAATTTGGCAAGAAATAGAACCAAATGGAAGAGTTTCAGTAAGTCCATATGCTCCAATTAGGAACAGAAAAATAAAATGATTTTGATATGCATCTGATTGTAATCTCATAATATTTTTATTATCGGATTCATTGTGGCATATTTAATCAGTACAAAATCACCAAAAGCTAAATTAAATAATACATTTGATTTTTATCGAAAATTATTAAGACAATAATTAATATAAATGCGATACATGTTCGCGTTAAATAGTATAATTTCCTTAAATAAAGTAATGCCCTACAGAAGATGTGTTGCCAGTGTGTTGTACAATACTACACAGGTGAACCCTTATAGGACAGGTCAATCAGTCTGAGCCTGCGCGTACGTATTTCATTGTTCATCTGTTTGGTGACAGTAAACAAAGAAATCAGCTGAGCGGTTAACTTCCTGTCTAGCAGTGACATTTTCATTGTGGTTGACTCAAACTGTGTTGGTATTTAAATGGAAAACACGACATTCGTCCTACTCAAGGCTGTTGCTTTGTTTACCTTATCTTTGAGATAAGAGAAATCAGCAGAGACATTGACCCATGTGCTTATTTCACACTCTGTGATCATCTTCTTTATTCCAACATGAGACAAAAGTAAATATATTTTTAAAGTATTATTTTTTATTACATTTTCAGTATAATTTGAAGATGGTGGTGCATTTTTTTCCCCTAGTTTTATCGTGAAATGTTCTGGCTATTTCTTTGCAATAATGAATTAGAAAATAATATCACGAACTATATTTATATTTATTTGATATTTTCTCTACGGCATTTCCGTTTTAAATTAAATTTTTGTTATTATGACGGGTGTGTGGGTAAATTGTGTTAACTGTAGTTTTGCACTGCATCTCCTTAATTTATAATTCGAATTAAATTTTTAAAATAAAACATCTGTAAGTAAAGTGGTTTCAGGTTAACAATGTCCCGCGACGTAACCTAGCGGTTTCAGCACCATGACTTTGTGCCAAGGGACTTGCGCTAGTTCGAATCTTAATGGGGGTAGACATTTATTCATGGGATTTCGGCCAGTATGAGACCGGAGTTCACCCAGACATCGTGAGTAATTTGGGCAGACACAATAAGTAGCTGTTCCAGGTTAAGAAAATCAGCTAATAACGCTGAGAGTCACGATATGCTGACCACTTATCACCTCTATACTGGCTCAATGATCGTTTACTTCTGTGATTAACACATATAGATGCGAGACCAACAGCTGGATAGTAGGCCAAGGCCTTCTAGATCTAAGGCTCCATGGAGAAGGTGAACAAACACTGTGAAGGGATCAGGAAGTCAAAATATAAAAAAATGCAGATTTTGAAAAACTCTTCAAATTTTTATCTTAAAATCAGCTTTTTGAAGTCACCACACTTTACATACCCATCACCACTTATTTATCTTATCGTGATGTTTGGTTATATATCTATGTGAACATTAAAACGGCCCACTAGATACATAGTGTTGTGGTTATTTTCGATTATCTTCTCGATTATTTTTTTATTACATCTCGTGTTACCAATCTAATTCGAGTTGAGTAATTCCACCAAGAGGAATATTTTAAAGTTAGGGTGAATTACATTGAGGAACAAAAAATAAACTTTTTTTTTTGTCTCAGAAAGAAAAATATGTGATTCTGATAGTATTTTTTCTCCTGAATTGAAATATGATATCGGTTTTTCTCCATCACGCAAGGTTTCCGAGAGACAGGAATTTATAATTTCAAACACTTGAATATTTTCTACGTTCGTAACTACACAATATTCGAACATTCATAGAATAATTAATTTATATATATATATATATATATATATATTCACTTATTTATATAAATTTTAATAAATATATTAATTATTAGTCCATATGTTATTACCTAGAAAGTAAGAAATTACGATTTTCTGCTATATTTCGCCTGTGGAGCATCCCTCTTGATGGTCCAACAATAATCGGCCAGCATATTAGGATTCCATTTGCCTTGATATATCTTTTCCATAGCTGAAATATCCTGATGAAAGTGTTCCCCGTTTTATTTTACAATGGACAAATGGACGAAAAAACGTTTATTAAAAAATAATTATTTAAATTCATTAATTGAAATTGAAAAAAAAACTGTTGGCGATGGAGAAATTCCGAATACATATTTGAAAACACGATAAAGAACTGCATTAAGTACAACTATTGGTACTCATGAGACAAAAATCATGTTGACCAGTGTTATTTGTGTTAGCTTCTTAAGTTTGAAATTTTCGTAGTTCCATACTGTTAATATACATATACTGTATTTCTCTTCTCTTCAGATTTCAGTCCGTGACGTAATTTTTTAATTACAGCAAGTGGATGATTTACAAAATATATTCTGTAGTGTACATGCCTGAAATTATGAGATTGTAAATAAACCATACATAAGATAGAAATAAAAGTAATTGTGAAAAAATCTTATAAATTGTGAGTTTAAATTAATGTGGCTAAGAAGAGATTTGGACTAAACCATAGTACATTCCCTCAAAAATATTCATCTAACCACAAAATGTCGGTTTGTCGGTTTAGAAATAAATTAAATAATAAACTAATATGGTATAATAAATATGCAAGGTCATTTATAAATGGTGGCTCCGTGTCACAAGCGGTTAAATATTTGCCCTCCACCTCTAGGTTCCAACTTCGCGTCTGGTCACTCCATGTAGTGGATGAATCGTAGCGAGGGCAGGTTTTTCTCGAGGTTTGTCCTGTTTTCCACTACCAAAAGTCTGTTTCCACTACTTTTCCATACTCATCCATTTAATTTCACTTCGTTTAATCTGCCCCTGTGAGTGTGCGACAGGCCTGGTATCCATGTATCACAGATGTTCAATAATAGGGATACCATCTCATCCCTTTACGCCGGACACGATGTAAACAGTTTATCGCTTATGCATTAACACCCTTTCCTATTTTTAAATCTCCACTTCAGCAGCAGCATTTGGAGCACACAATTTTGAATTTTTTAACTTTCCTGAGCACCTAATCTTTATCTGCGTCGGACTAAATTGAAGGACGTTCACTTCTTCGTTTGTTTTGAATTTCTTTTTAATTTGTACACGCTATTCGCTTAACCATATCGATAGCTTTGTTTTTTGTCTCTCATAATTTTTTTTTTCATTGCAATTTATTTTACCTCTTTAGCAGTTTCACGTAATTTTCGTCCCATTTTTGTTAATTACTTTTAGGCCTACTTACTGCATGCAACCTAACTACAGATTAATTAAAGCATTTTAACAAAAGAGTGCGATCTAATGGCGGCGAATTCATAACTTCTGTATACTAGATATTGATAATTATTTGTTTCATGTATAAATATATATATTTTTTTTTTCAAATGTACCAGGTTTGTCTTTCGACATTCCTGGTTTCTCTCCTGGCATGGCGTACTTGTAACCCACTTCTGAGGTTGGGGCGCCTGGAAGGCGGGGTTACGTTGCCCCGATGATATGATGGGTGATGATGATAATGGTGCGCCAGGAGAGTCCCTAATCCTAATCTAAATCTGAATACGAATGATGATGATTGCGATGGCCATATGATTTCGGGGACCGTTTGGGCCTTAAAGTTTTCCTCACATTTGTCTTACAGGTGAGGAAAAACCCCGATAAAAACCTTACCCAGAAAAACTGTCCCGACCGGGATCGAACCCGGGCCCGCTGCGTGACAAGGCAGCACGCTACCCCGAGACCACAGCGGTGGACTGTATAAAAATATCTGTCTTCAAAATTATTAACGATCTGAAAAAAAAAAAACACTTAAGCAGTTTTTATATGTTATCGAAAGAGTGACAACCTTTCATCGTAAAAATTCAGCCTTCAAGAAATGCGGACGTGGGTTCCACTGGGGTAAAATATATATTATTTAGAAGAAATGTCAAAATCGAATTATAAAACGCAAAAATATTACTTGCTGAAGCCTAGTCGTAACATAATATTTATGTTCTTTGTAATTTATCTGCTAGGAGTAATACTTTCTCGAGCAGCTGTACACTCAAAGACATCAAAATTTGTTGAGAAGATAAAGAGAGGAACTGATCGGCAACATTTCTATACTGGTGAACCTGAACACAGTACTATTCAGTCTAGTTAGTGTCCTGTATCCACATCGAGTTCTCGGTGAACGCACGAAGCAGTGCCGAACAATGTTACATAAACGTAAATGGATAAGTAAATTGACAATTCGCTGTATGACAACGGCATTGTATTTTATGCATATCGTTTTGGATTACTTCATTTGTGGTGTGTGTGAAGTAAATAACATACGGTAGACTAGATGACAAGTAGGCATATAGTCTACTACTGTTAACATCCCCCCCCCTTTTTTTTCAAGTCTACGGTGACGTCAGATCCAATAACGTGTAATGTACATAGAATCTTCTACTTAACCCGACAACTTGAGATCAACATGAATTTGTATTTAATTTTAGGAAGTTATATTTTGAGGTAATTTAATTATATTATTTTTAGTCTGATCATCTTACCTCAATATTAATGTTGATTTGTTCTTGAACATGTTTCAAAACAATTCTGTTTTATCGTCAGCTTTTCCAGACTCGGAAAAGCTGAGGATAAAACAGAATTGTTTTGAAACATGTTCAAGAACAAATCAACATTAATATTGAGGTAGGATGATCAGACTAAAAATAATATAATGAATTTGTATTTTTAGACATGTCTAAATCTTACTGTTCTTTTAAATTTTACGTATTTTAGACAAGCGTCAGTAAACAATCAGTTGATTTCAATGCAACGTAATTTACAATTTGTGTTATCCGGTGAATACAACTTTTACCTAATTTATAACTGCTCTAAAATCATTTAACTTTGGAGCAGCATGACATTTCACAAATGAACAGTTAACAGATGTATCCGGCTGATGACACCCGCAAGTGGAGCAGTTCCTCACTGTCAGTGCTTCTCTCCATCATTCAAATTTAAACCTGTTCTCATTGTTGGAAAGAAGTTTTTTTTTTTTTTTTTTTACATTTTGCTGTCATAAGTAGACAAATATTTCCTCCTACATACATATTTACACACAAACTTAATGAAGAATATTTAAATACTTTTTGTCATAAATTCAGAAATCACCACCAATGGTAAGAGCGAGTTGAATCTTCTTCCGAATGCAGTATTGGGTGATGATGCCCGTTCTGCGACTACAAAAACTGATCTTTCCATCGGTTGAAGGGTCTTCCCAGGTCTCTTTTATTATCCGCCTGCTTATTTCTTGTAGTGAGTGGAATCTTATTCAGGAAAAAAGTATTTAAGTATATATATATATTTTTTTTTTTGTTTAATGCCACCAGGTTGTCTTAGATTTCTGGCGTTCTCTCCTGACAATGGTGGAATTGAACCCAATTCTAAAGTTACGTTACCTCTCTGATATGATGGGTGATAAACGATATCGAAGTACCAGGAGAGTCCTTAAATCTAAACTTAACAAGACCATGGGCGATCACAGAAGTAATTCCCTTTAAAAAAAAATGCTGTGGTCTGATTGGGAATCGAACTCGGGACCTCATAAACTTTAGTCGGAAGCTCTGAACATAAGATCATGAGCCTGGTCTGATTTAAATATTGTGGGGCACTAATATTAGTATTAACAAAAACTAAAACTAATTCCAACTATAACGTTTGTACGACTGGAAATAGAATCTAGTCTCGCTGAATGAGAATTATCATGCTTATGCCTATGCAACACAGCGATGATTAGATACACTACCTTGTGAAATAGTATATTACGATGCGAGGTTGGGAAGTGGCTTTTACAGAAGCGAGGAAATGTTTAAAACCGAGCGATAGCAATGTTTTTAATTTCAGAAATTCTGTAAAACACTTCACAAACGTGCGTTGTACATTATTTTTTGCTCGATGGTGTTTTCAAATTAACAAATTATAGTAAAATAATATATTTGTTGGAAATATTTGCGTTCATTATAAACAACTGACTAGCGTTAACAGTGCGGACAATGTTTATTAGTTGAGACTACAGCAGGCCGTGATACCAATCAGTCATAAAATGGCGGCAAATATGTATTTATTGTTTCAAATAAAGCTCAGATCATTTAAAATGCAGTGATTTGTTTCGTACAATGTATATGAACACTACCTTTTGGATATATTTTTCTATATACATTGTACGTAGTATACATAAAGAGCAGTGGTTTTACTTCCCGCACGATAATTAAAGAAATAAAGGAAGTTCCTCCTTTTAATATTCTGAACAGGTCAGATCACTGTTTTGCAGTGACTGACTCTAACAAATACGTTGAATATAGCAAATAACGAACAGATTCCTCGACCTACACATTTTATAATTATTTGTTCAATAATTGTGTTTTTAAATACTGATTTTACTGAGTTGTTTCCGAAAAAAATATGAATTAATAACCTATAATGTTTGTTATAATATACAGTTTGATGTATTTCATTTTTTTCTCCACTAGGGTACATTCTTACAATATTGCGAACCTATTTGGCAGTAAATAGTATGATCAAGCTGCAGTGATGAACAAATGAAATATAACCAAACATTTCTCATTTGTTTTCAAACATCGCCATTTACATTAAATATAAAAATATTTTAAAATAACTATATTTAAATAATGATTTGTGAGTTAACAATAGTCCTTACAAATGCCACTATTGATTTCCAAATCCTTTAGATAAATTGGAAATCACTCGTGGCATTACTTATGACTATTTAACTCATGCCACAAATGCTAGTCAATGACCAATCACTTTTCAATGAATTTTATTTTACAACCAATGACAGTCGTGTTTGACCTCGCTCTTTATCGATTTCTCTTTATCAGCTCCTGCTTTTGTGATAAAGAAAGCTCCTTCTTTTTAATGTTCTGAACAGATCAAAATATTATTTTTCTCCTACAAATACATTGAATATAGCAAATAATGAAAAGATTCCTTGATTTTACTGAGTTGTTTAGTAAGAAAATAAACGAATAACCCGTAATGTTGATTATGATATATAGTTTGATGTGTTTCATTATTTCTCCACTTGGGTGCACTCTTACAATATTGCGATCTTATTTGGCAATAAATAATATGATCAAGCAGTGAATGAACATAACCTCACATTTCTGATTTGTTTTCAAACATCGCCGTTTACATTAAATATATAAATATTTTAAAATAACTATAGTTAAACAATGATTTGTGAGTAAACAGCTTAATTTTATTCGTTAACCCTTAAATTGGCAAAACACACATTTCTTTATGTTAGTTATTTAATTGTAGCGGACCGCAGTGAAAACGGAATCTTGTATAACTGCTATTATTAGGTATATTGTATAATTATACACACATTTAAGTGGTTTATTTTCGTTCGCTTTCTTCTGATTTATTTTAAAATATTAAATTAATTGAACCAACTGATGTATCCAAAAGGATACATTACGAATTTAATGGTTAAATAGCCCTAACAAATGCCACTCTTGATTTCCAAATTCTCTAGATAAATTTGAAATCACTCGTGGCATTACTTATGACAAATTCTGAAAGTTATTCGATCTTATGCCATGTCCTACCGGAGGAACTATTGTAGATGGTGCTGGTATATTCATTTTCACCTCATTACACTTGGGATATATGGTTCACTGAATAAATTGCAGACCTACACCCAAAACATCGAAATAATAAGGTCGCCCGGAAATAGTTTCAATTGCTTATTCAAATGCTACCTCACATTTATTTATATAATATATCAAATATCTAAGATATTTTTCTTGCAAATAAATTATGCTAAAAACTGCTCCTAAATTGTAGATTACTTTGACATCTTTGAAAGAAGCAGGTTTACATTTTCAAGTAGATGAATGGTTCCAATTTCAAACCCGGCCGGAACCGATGGATAAAAAAAATCCTAAGCTTAGCTTTTTAGAGGTCCAGCAACGTCATAGATTCACAACATTTTAAAATAACCTGAAGCCTGAAGTAGGAGGCCTCTGAGCAAAACTCCTTGGTGTTTTAACTCAGATTAAATATCACAATGCTTTCGGAAAAGTACTGGTAGTCCTAGACTTTAGATACAGGAAGGAATACGTTATATATTAAATGCGAAACAATCTAAAATTAGGGTAATTTCATACATTCAAATCTCAGATTATCTTATCTTGAACAATTAATGGAAATGGGACGTCAGCATCATTCAAAGAAAAGATTATAATGACAATGGATGTGTTGCTTAAAATGACTGTAAAGAAAGCAACATATGTTTCATTTCACAATGCGTTGGACATCGTGACTTGATGTGAATTTAATGTTTAAACTTTGTGCTACTTTGTGTTTAATTATAACATTTTAACACATCCTAATGTGTGTCTCTTTCTTTACCTTGGTTTAACCTCTCCATTTGTAGGCAGTTTCACATAGCCCACGCTATCCAGGTCTTACAGGAAGACGACCTGTCTAATAACCACATAAGAACTTGGAGGGCTTCCCCAGATGGGTGATCAGCTTAATGGCGGGTCAACCTCCGAGATAACATAAATCATCGTTTCCCAACCTGTGGTTCGCGAACCCCCAGGGGGTTCACCAAATATTTCAAGGGGTTCGCCAAAACTTTTTCGTAATGGCGGATTTCGAGTTTAGTTCTATTTTTGTTTCCTTCATTTCTGCAGCATAATAATAATAATAATAATAATAATAATAATAATAATAATAATAACATAAATTTAATTATTATATTAACCCTATAATTCCCCTTGTTGCATATGTATAAGATCGGGAATTTATCACATTATTTCCACGATAGATTAATATTTACCGCGAATGTCTGATTTTACAGTCATGTAACAACATTAGGAATGCATTTGTTTTCGCTACAACTAGGCCTATGCGTTGTGTAAGTTTTAAACCGTAACTAGAGTAACTTTAGGTTTTAACCGTTTAGGGTTAAGTTAATTTAAGGTTATTAAACCATCCATCCATAGTAATTCTGCCAGAAGGCAGGTCCTTCACTGCAATCATAGGATTGTCATGCTATGCTTGCACCTTTACTAGGGAATTGTAGGTGTGGTAGCTTCCCGTTGCTTTCCACACCAGTGAAGGGTGATGGTGATGATGATGATGATAATGATAAGGATGATGATGATGATGATGATGATGGCCATATGATTTCGGGGACCGTTTGGGCCTTAAAGTTTTCCTGACATTTGTCTTACAGGTGAGGAAAAACCCCGATAAAAACCTCACCCAGAAAAACTGCCCCGACCGGGGATCGAACCTGGGCTCGCTGCGTGACAAGGCAGCACGGTACCTCGAGACCACAGCGGTGGACTTTTATTAAACCTTTTGCTTGGAATTAAATGTTATGCATGTCTACTGTATGTATATTTAAAAGTTAGTGGTTCACCCACCTCAGTTCTTTGTGGAAGGGGTTCGCGAGTCGAAAAGGTTGGGAACCTCTGACATAAATGTTTAAAACAAGACATACTATTCACTATTAAACAAGGCGAATATCTTATGCACTTGGGGACTATTTAGGCTTTAAAATTCCCTGTTATTTGTCTTAAAGGTAGGAAAAGCACACATCCAGGAAACGTGTTCCGAATGAGGATGGAACCCTCGACTTTACCACTAGACCACAGTGGTAAACTATATCTCGACATAATATTTTTTTAATCAATTGAGTTGGTGTTTACTTGATGAAAATCCATATTCATTAATTAAATATTTTATTTTATTTTCATAGTTATTAAGATATAATTCAGTGACAGCTGTTTCGGTACACTGTACATACTTTGTTACCATGTCTGAAGAAGGTACAGTGTACCGAAACAGCTGTCACTGAATTATATCTTAATAAATATGAAAATCAAATAAAACTAAGTTTTATTTTTATTTAATTAATAATATTTTTGTCCATATAAAATATCCAGGATATGACTAGGACTGTGAAGATAAGATGACTGTGAAATCTTGATTGTCAATTATTATCTTATATTAATCACTCCACATAAATAGGTGCCATGATAAAATATTGACGATATAATAATGATCAGTTCCCTTCCTGCATTATCTTTATGTATGACTACATATTTACTTAACGTAATATTTACTTGACGTAATTGAGAAATAAAATTGCACCATAGACTACTATACCGTAAAAAAACCACAAATGCACAAGATTCAAAAGGGGGAAGCAATATTCCTGTCCCAAGTGAAATAAGCTTAAATGTTTTTTCAAATAACAAAAGCTTGAAATTAATATTATATCACCACCATAATCATTATTGAAAGACCCACTGTTTTAGATCATCTATGTAAAACATATCTTCTATTAAACTCTATCTGCCCATAATATGGAATAAAATGTTAATATTGTTTTATTTGCTATTGTTTTTGTTTGCTCCAGAATAAAAAAAAGTTCCATGTATGCATTCAATTATAATTCTACTGTGTAATGTACTTTGTATGTCTAACTCAGGGGTCCTCATCTAGGGGATATGTGGATGGCGACCACAAGGTGCCCAAGCTGAGCAAAACATTTCTTCCACTTACTTGTGTTTTGCACTCTTTTAACTTTACTATCTAACCTCTCTTGGTTAACTCTTGTTTTTTCGACCCCAACGCTATTAGGGCATCCGAGGGCTAGGGAGTCTTTCCTTTCTTCCATTTCTTCTTTCCTTTATTTTCTTTCCTTCTCCAGAAAAGTCTGACCAGAGGCTATAAGATGGCAGCCCCATCACTGGTTTTGCCTTCCTTTGGCCAGCAACCAATTGAAGGGACTATTATTATGCTTTCAAGTCTTATACAAAAATTTCCCAGAAATGCTGGAGGGAAAATTTTCTATAGGATCGTAACAGGCCTTGGCCTAATACTTGGAAGGAAGAAGAAGAAGAAGAAGAATAAAGCTATAGAATGTCTTAAAATATTATCTGCGTTCTGTATATTCTAATTTTAAGTACAGTAATTATTACGATGTCAATCAGGAAGTTCATTTAGGCTACTATATAGAGCCTATGCTACCATTTAATACTGTAATTACCAATGTTTTACTCCATTGGGGAAGGGAAAGCCTATTCCTACCCCTTAAAGTGGAAAAAAATGAAACTAGTCTGGAGATAAAATCCAATTTCGATATTTTACTCGTATTGCTTGCAAATATCTATTTTTTACTTATTTTTTATATTATTATTATTATTATTATTATTATTATTATTATTATTATTATTATTATTATTATTATTATTATTATTATTATGCGTGCTATTATGCATTGCAGAGACTCTTGATGTCCCAACTCCTTTCAAAAAACGTTAAGCTGAAAATATATAAAACTATTATTCTACCTGTTATATTATACGGGTCCACCGCTGTGGTCTCGAGGTAGCGTGCTGCCTTGTCACGCAGCGGGCCCGGGTTCGATTCCCGGTCGGGGAAGTTTTTCTGGGTGAGGTTTTTATCGGGGTTTTTCCTCACCTGTAAGACAAATGTCAGGAAAACTTTAAGGCCCAAACGGTCTCCGAAATCATATGGCCATCACCATCATTCTTATCGTCATCATCGTCATCCTTCGCTGGTGTGGAAAGCAACGGGAAGCTACAACACCTACAATTCCCTAGTAAAGCTGCAAGCATAGCATGAAAATGCTATGATTGCAGTGAAGGACCTGCCTTCGGACAGAATTACTATGGATGGATATTATATGGGTGCGAAACATGGACTCTTGCTTTAAGGGAGGAAAAGAGATTACAAGTATTTGAGAATAAAGTACTTAGGAACATTTTTGGTCCAAAGAGAGATGAACAGACAGGTGAATGGAGAAGATTGCATAATAATGAACTACATGGACTTTATAGGAAGCCAGATATAATAAGAACAGTTAAGTGTCATAGACTGCAATGGGCAGGACATGTTGCACGTATGGGGAATGAAAGACGTGCATGGAAGCTTCTTGTAGGAAAGCCAGAGGGAAAACGCCCAGTTGGTAAGACCAAGAATGAGGTGGGAGAACAACATTAACTATGATTTGAGGGAAGTAGATTATACAGGGAATGATTGGAAAGCATTAGCTCAGGATAGGGATGTATGGAGAGTTTATGTCCGCGCGGCCTTGAACCTACGGGTTCGATAGTGCCAGTGAGTGAGTAAGTAAGTATGGAGATAAAATCGAATTTCGATATTTTACTCGTATTACTTGCAAATATCTATTTATTTACTTATTTTTATATTATTATTATTATTATTATTATTATTATTATTATTATTATGTGTATGCCACCGCTGCGCTGCAGCGGGCTGGTCTAGGAGTAACATCGCGATGTTGTCTCAGACTCAGCAGGCCCGGGTTCAATTCGTTGTCCGAATAAGTTTATTCACCTTTAAGAAAAAGTCAAGAAACTGTAAGGCACAAAGAGTGAGCTTATAATCGTTGGATAAGCAGGGTTGGTGTAACTTTCTAGTTTTCAAATGTATCCTCTTTTTTTTTTTCTACAATTTTATCAATGAATGTAGAAGAAAAGTGGGCTAAGCACATCGCCATGCTTCATATCTTTCTCCACAGTAAAATTCAAAGTCATCCAATTAAGTTTACTTTGTAAAGAATAAATAAAAACGACTTTTACCTACTTTGAAAGATGATGAAAGTAGATCAGAATAAAATATTTTAACCAAGAAAGAAAGGATCAACATATTTATCGTTTAATTCTCGATGCTTGATTATATTTAATGTATTTGGTATCTGCATATGATTTTTCTTTAACGGAATCTTTACAAATTTTCTGAATTATATGTGAAATTCAAACCGAAATTATCGAGTCTAATTAGTTAATGTGTTAGTTTAGACATTTCACTATCTTTAACATAAAGACTTAACATATGACCACTTCAAATAATTATCTATGACATTAGAAAGTTAAAACTCATATATCCATCCATAGTACTTACTGCCCGAGGGCAGGTCCTTCACTGCAATCATGGCATTTTCATGCTATGCTTTGCAGCTTTACTAGGGACTTACAGGTGTGGTAGCTTCCCGTTGCTCTCCTTACCGGTGAAGGAAGATGATGATAATGATAAGGATGATAATGACGGCCGGATGATTTTCGGGGACTGTTGGCCTTAAACTTCCTGACATTTGTCTTAAAAAACCTCACTCAGGAGCCTGTCCCGACCGGGAATCTAACCCGGGCCCGCTGCCTGGCAAGGCAGCACGCTACCTCGAGACCACAGCGGTGGACTATATATATATATATATATATAATATATATATATATATATATATATATAATCTCTTATCTTATACTATTGATTTTGATTTATACTTTCAAACTCATAGTTTGTAAAACTAAAAATTAGTTACGAGTTTTCTTTCTCGCTATTACCTTTGTAATCTAGGCGTTAAGCTCCTTATCCCTGATCCCAAAGATCGGGGTTCAAACCCGGTCGCAGACGATGGATTTTTTAAGGTGGAAAAATTCAAGAGACATGCCTTCCTGGAGGATTTGAAGCCATGGGTTTTGAGTCTGAATATTTCATAGAATAACCTGGAGTTTCCCGTAAAGGTACACCCAAATGGAGAAGTAAGGGTATTGAATAGACATAATTATAGTAATATGAGTAGTTCTGAAGTCCTCTACGTGTTTCAAATGTTTTAACTGATATCAGGAAATATTCTTCTTCGTTTTGGTTTATTCCATACAATGTATTTATCTAATTATTTTAACAACCTTCCTATTTTAACTGATTACAATCTTATCTTCTTTCTTTTGTTTACCCAGTAACTCTTATATTTAGCTCTCGGTTTCTTATTATTATTTAACCGCTTTATTCGTAAAGGACCTAACTTACTGTCTTTATCAAACCTGTAGGTTATGACCGCGCGGACATAAGCTCTCCATACACCCCTATCCTGAGCTAATGTTTTCCAATCATCCCCTGTATAATCTATTTCCCTCAAATCAATGTTAATATTATTCTTCCACCTCAACTAGGCGGTTTCTCTCTTGTTTTCCTACAATAAGTTTCCATGCCCCTCTTTCATTCCCCATCCGTGTCACATGCCCTGTCCATGAGTCTATGATACTTGATTGTTCTTATTATGTCTGGTTTCCTATAACGATCACGTAACTCACTGTTATTAAAGTCTTCTCCATTCGCCTGTCTGTTTATCTCTCTTTGGTCAAAAAATTAGGACCAATAAATATTAATTTTTTATTCATTTAATTTGTCCCGCGCCGTAGCCGAGCGGTTAAGGTAGGAAGCCTTGGCGCAGAGCTACGGGACTTGCGCTGGTTCGAGTCTCCATGGGGGAAGAAATTTTCTCATGGTATTTCGGCCAGTATGGGACCGGTGCCCACCCAGCATCGTGAGGCAATTGGGTAGCTACAATAAGTAGCGGCTCCAGGTTGAGGAACCAGCTATAACGGCTGGGGGACTCGACATGCTAACCACATGTCACCCCTACACTGGCTGTTGATCATCTACCTCTGTGATTGACACATGTGGGTGTGAAGGGCCAGCAGCCGGCTGGTAAAAGGGCAACCGCTGAAAAGTGGAAAGACCCTCAATCGGAATATTCATTTAATTTACTTTTAACAGCGTCAATTAAGCCTTCAAAATTCGCTTCTCCAAAATAGTATTTAAAATAAAGGTAAAATGACCCCGCTACAGGCGTCAGGAGGCCCTTTGGGGTATTAGGAGGTTAAGGCTCCAACTTTTTTTAGACAATCGGCACTTGATGTCAGCCGGGTTGTCATCCCTGCGTGACGGCCGTCTTTACCCCCAGAACAAGCGTCTGGTACTCATTTACGTTAGAGGCTGAATCGACCCCAGGGCCACAGTGCCGCCAGAAGGTTTGGGTCAGTTTAAAAATCCTGACCCCAACGGGACTCGAACCCTCGATCTTCCAGCTTGTAGCGCAGTGCCTTAACCACTATGCTACGGCCCCAGTATTTAAAATAGTTTTAGATAGATAGATCATCGGTTGATTAATGTCTTTGACATCGTCCGATTCCTAATAGCCAATTTTGTCGGTCCATCCAATCTCCTGTTTGTAGATGTTTCTCCTTAATGTATAAACATATTCCCTGACTCCAGGAGGTTTTAGGTCTTCCTCTGCCTCGTCTTCCCTGAGATTTCCATTCCAAAACAGATTTTGGTAGTCGATCCTCTTCCATTCGCTGGACATGTGAGTACCATCTTAATTGTTGAGTTTTAATATAATCTAAAATAGTGTCTTCAATCTTCATTTCCTTCCTTATAACTGAGTTCCTAATTGTTTCTCTTCTTGAAATTCTTGCTGCCCTTCGTTTAAAATCCATTTCCGTTGTCAAAAGGTACTTATTTGTTTTTGTTGTTAATGGTCAAAGTTCTGCTCCATAAGTAACGATGTTTTTAACAATTGTGTGATATATATTCATTTTATTTTGATTACTTATATTTTTATTCCACAATATTCCATTGAGGCAAGCTTATCTACCTAATTTAATCATGAATCCTTTAGTATATTAGATACATTTTTTAAAATTTACAGATAGTGAACATAACTTATATCAAGGGCACTGTAGAAAAATGATGACGTTAGTACAATATTTAATATGAATGTAGATCTCTATTCACGTTGTTTATTTGAGTTACGCCGTTATTAAGCAGAACCTTGAGTTTCTCGTGACACTTAACCTGCTTTGTTTCCTTCCTGCAGGAAGAGTATTAAGTCTGCGACCATATGTTGCAGTAAAGTGAAATTGTTCCTGTAAGCAACCGGACAACCTTTCCACAACTACTTATATGGCAATAAAAGGTCATATATGTATTTCGGTGAGCAGTTCACCTTGTCATATCAACAACACATGGCTTTTTGTATCGCTTGATAATGCGATTTTTATTAACTAAGCGTACTAAGCAATAAGCAGTACGATTAAAAATGCCGTGACAATCTGATAATTACGCTTCTTAGATACACAGCAGAATAAAAGTTTCAAGTTATTTTGTGCAAAATAAAACACTTATGCATAGAATATCTCCATTTAATAAGTTCCAGATAAAATAAAAGCATTCAAATTAGAGCTGACTGGTCCAGATGCAAAGCTGCCACAGAATTAAATAATACTCGCATGAGTAAAAAAGAGATATCTCCAAAATTATGAAAATAAAATATTTAACTATAAAGAGTGACTGTTTTTTTAGTCATAAAATATTGATATTGTAGGTCAGGTCAATATCTTATAGTGCCAATGATTTGTACATTTCACACTGCATTCCATGGTAACTCGTCATTTTGGATTCTTGGTGTGTAAAAAAAAAGGTAAAATTGGGATGGAGATATATCTCTTTACATTACATTACATTACATTACATTAATTTAGCCTGGTGGAGTTAAGGTCATGTGGCCTTCTCTTCCACTCACCAGGACAAACATATATTACATCAGAATATAACAATCTTAATCAACTCTAATATTAAATACTAAGTAAAAATTTGATCAAAAGATCCGTCCATCCATAGTAATTCTGCCCGAGGGCAGGTCCTTCACTGCAATCATAGCATTTTCATGCTGTGCTTGCAGTTTTACTAGGGAATTGTAGGTGTGGTAGCTTCCCGTTGCTTTCCACACCGGTGAAGGATTATGATGGTGCTGATGATAATGATATGGATGATGATGATGGCCATACGATTTCGGGGACCGTTTGGGCCTTAAAGTTTTCCTGACATTTGTCTTACAGGTGAGGAAAAATCCCGATAAAAACCTCACCCAGAAAAACTGCCCCGACCGGGGATCGAACCCGGGCCCCCTGCGTGACAAGGCAGCACGCTACCTCGAGACCACAGCGGTATCTAATATATTACGATCTATAATACAACCAGTTAATGTTAGTTAAAATTAAGACTAAAATGTATACAAGCAAGACATATTAAATTGTCCCTGTCTAGTGTATATAAAAAACAAAGGAAAATAATGAGATATAGAAAACTAATTTTACGATTATACAATATTTAAAACAAAACAAATGAAAAATAGAATGGTTCTCAACATTTTAAAGTTTAGAACCTACCTTGGAGGATATTAAACTTGTTAGAGATCATTAGGTTATATTAGGAAAGTCTAATCATTGACGAAAATGTAAATACTGTAAGACTTCTTACTTACCATCATAGTTTAAGATCATACATTATAGGTACATTTACATGCCCCAACCCACCCGGGTCTTACCTGTCTGGAGAGAGATCTTAAACTTTAAATCATGCACATAACTTTTTTGATCACACAACGACATTTAGGGTGTCCCCGAATGAGTGATCAGTTCTCCGAGACAACACAACATTAACAGCCTCGGTAGCGCAGTAGCCAGAGCGTCTCATAACTCATACACTTATTCAAAACATGGCGAATTTAATAATTATTATGATCTCCAGGTGGTATTCGGGGACCATTTGGGCCTTAAAGTTTCCTGACATTTGTCTCATCACCCAGGAGTTTCTTGAACAAGCTAATTTAGTTACGCTTACTTCCCGAGTGATATGTAGTCAGCACATCGTCTCAATGAGTCATCTTGTAGACAACTAAAGATTGCTTGGATGGGGAAGGCCCGATAAATGTTGCTCATAGGCACTGATTTAGGCATGAAGTTATTCTACGAGCCCGAAAATATTCAGACTCGTGGCATATGCACAACCTGTATGGCTTATAAGTCTCATCCCGGAATGGAATTGTCAGGCCTCTGACTTAAATATGTTCAATATGCTCGATCAGTAGATGTACCTGCAACGAGAGAGTATCGGATCCAAAAAAAGTAATTAGATCAGTATTTATAGAAGTCAGTATCCTAACAAGAGGTTGTGTTTTTCCTGACTATTTAACTCATGCCCCAAAAGGTAGTCAATGACCAATCACATTTCAATGAATTTTGATTTACAACCAAACACGGTCTTTTTTCACTTTCATTTTATCAAGTGGCTTACAGATTGCAAATATAGTGCTCGAATGTAGCCAGATTCTGCTTGCGAGATATAATAGAAAAAACATTCGTATTAATTTATTATACCACAAAAAAACACTGTTTGCACTTTCTTAAACGTATTATTTCAGAGGAATTGACGTTGCAGAAAAATATAATTGACATATTTACATCATAGGACATCAGAAATTAATTAATAAACTGTAATGATGTGTTTCATTTTTTCTCCACTAGGGTACATTCTTATAATATTGCTATTATATTTGGCAATAAATATGATGTGGTTGCAGTGATGAACAAACGAAAGATAACGTTTCTCATTTGTTTTCAAACATTACTTCGTGAGTCGTGAATATATCGATAATTTGGAAATCACTCATGCCATTACTTATGAAAAAATCACGAGCGACAAAGTCTAATGAAAAACTCAACCTCGCGTTGGATTTGGAGTGACTATTTAACGAATAATAGAACATAAGAAGATAAAAATAATTATAATGTTTAATATTTACCAAATGCGAGTTATTTATACCGATCTTATTTCCGGGCAATTTCTAATCCGGCTGTATAGTATAAATATCATATATTTATTGTTAAATCTCTTTGGGCTTGGGAAACATCAATAACAGATGATTATATGATAAATAAATATTTAAAAAAAATGCAGATTCATTATACAACATTTTATTAATTTTTAGAGCAACAGAACTAACCTTCCTTTTATCTGGTAATTTCTTAAGCTGTTTTCTTTTGGTATTTGTTGCTGTACTATGTCGATCGTATATTGTTGAATCGATTTCCTTGACAAATAAGTTCATTTGCGGAGGGAGATATATCTCATTACGAATTTTAATTTCAAAAGTTGTGTTGGCAACACTGACAGGAAGAGGCAACTTTATCGGTCTGTGAGATAAATAGTCAAATGAATTGAAATTTGTGTAAATTACAGCACCGCTCATTACGTGACATTTTGTAAAAGAGAATAAAACAATGCTTTTTTGAAACAAATTCAGGAAATACACGACCTCTAGGCTACGGATTTGTAAACCTCAATAATAATTTACAATTACTTTGGCGCATAGAATCAGTAATTCTTAATGCGTTATTTTTACAGATAAGGCATCGGTACAGTTATCTTTATGAAGGAAATCGTAGCCGTACCGCGAGGAGAAAGCGGAAGACAATGCAAACACCTGAGCAATGTACGAGGACGGTGTAAAACAAAGAAATGACGCGCAACATTACGAGGAGAACTTGAATTAACGGTTTTGTTTTTTTCGGTCGTGAATTCTGATGAAAGTGATACCAACGTTATCATCTCAATCTTGATAAGTTATCAATTTAAGTATATTTGTACTTAACAATATTTCAATTATTAAATAAATATATAAATAAAGCTGATATAATAAAAAATGAAACGAAGAAACAAATAAAGGAATAAAATTAGATAAAACACACTACTTGAAAACATTATTATATGCTGATGACCAGGTAATAATAGCAAATACGGAAGACGAACTTCAAAGGAATATTTTTAAACTACATAATATATGTGAACAATATAATCTCAAAATATCCATAGAAAAAACTAAGGTAATGGCATTCCAAGGGAAAAATCAAATCAGATCCAAAATAGTAATAGGAAACAAAATCATAGAACAGGTGAACCATCTCAATTATCTAGGATGTGACATTTCATTTAATTATGATAATGATATAACTAATAAAATAGCAAAATTCCAGGGAATATGTGGTACGATAAAACGATCACTAAATAACAAAACAACAAGAGAGACCCAATTGAAATTTTACAAAACGTTGGCAGTACCGGTACTGCTCTATGGTTCAGAAGCCTGGATACATAAAAAACAAGATCTAAGTAGGATAACGGCGGGAGAAATGAAATGTTTGAGATCTGTTAAAGGGTGCACTAAGGAAGACAGAATCAAGAACACAGAAATAAGACAGGAACTTGAAATATTTGCAATAACTGATAAAATAGATACATATATACAAAAATGGAACAACACATAGACAGAATGAATGAAGATAGATATCCAAAACAAATAAAATACAAACCTAAAGGCACCCGAGATCTGGGCAGACCTAGAAAGAGATGTGCTGAAGTCGGAACGGGTCAACAGACCTAATCCATAAATGCAGATGATGATGATGATGATGATAATAAATAAAGCTTGTCCTGAATATTGTGGAAACCACATTTTTGCAATTTATTGTTGCGTTAAATATGAAATGACATACCGCAGTATCTCAAGTTTTGATTAAAGATATTCGTCTCAAGTAATTAATTACACCAGCCTCATGGGCTAGTGGTCTGACTACAGTTTATGAGGTCCCGGGTTCAATTCCCCGGTCAAACCATAGGAATTTTTTTCCTTAAATGGAATTATTCCTGTGGTTGCCCATGGTCTGGGATTTAGGTTAAATTTGTAGGTTAAGAACTCTCCTGGCGTTTCTTTATCATTCATCGCCCATCACATCATCAGGGTAACGTAACTCCGCCTTCTAGGCGCCCCAACTTCAGAAGTGGGTTACAATTACGGCAATGCCCGCAGAGAATACCAGAAATGTCGAAACAACAACCTGGGACATTGAATAAAAAAATTAATCGTTTTAATTGAAGTCTCTCTCTCTTTTCTCTCCCCCCCCCTCTCTCTCTCTGTTTATCCGCTCCTTAAAAATGTACTTTTTACATGCCACACGGGCGTTATAGGAAACTGCCTGTCGGGAGAGGACTGTAACTTTGGATCACACACATACTTTTTTGACCACACAAGGATATGGAAGATCTACCTGGGTAATCAGCTTAATGCCGGGACCATCTCCGAGACAACACGAACGTATAAGACAAGCTACATCATTCACTCAGTGAAAAGAAGGCTTATGACTATTCTAGAGTTTATACAATTATAAAATGAAAATAATATTTCAGTGATAGATTTTGAGATATATGGATAATAATGATGGTTGCCAGATGATGTTGAGGGAGCATTACCTGGTTGCAGTATTAAAACGTCTGTACATTGAGTTATATATCTGAAAAAAAAGTTTTTGCATAGCTTTCAAAAAGTGATAAACTGAAAATATATAAAACTATTATTCTACTAGTTATATTATATGGGTGCGAAACATGGACTCTTACTTTAAGGGAGGAAAGGAGATTACAATATTTGAGAATAAAGTACTTAGGAAAATTTTTGGACCAAAGAGAGATGAACAGACAGGTGAATGGAGAAGACTACATAACAGTTAACTATATGGTCTTTATAGGAAGCCAGACATAATAAGAACAGTTAAGTCTCGTAGACTGTGATGGGCAGGACATGTTGCACGTATGGGGAATGAAAGACTTGCGTGGAAGCTTCTTGCAGGAAAGCCAGAGGGAAAACGTCCAGTTGGTAGACCAAGAATGAGGTGGGAGAATAACATTAACTATGATTTGAGGGAAGTAGATTATACAGGCTATTTAACTCATGCCCCAAATGGGAGTCAATGACCAATCACGTTTCAATGATTTCTGTTTTACAACCAATCAGAGTCGTGTTTCACCAAATATTTATCAGTGTTATAATTACCATATTAAAGAAAGCTCCTCCTTACAATATTGCGTTCCTTTGGCAATAAATAGTATGATTTGGTTGCAGTGATAAACAAAAGAAGCAGTAGAAGCGTACCTATCGTTTCTCATTTGTTTTCAAACATCGCCGTTTACATTAAATATATAAATATTTTAAAATAATTATAGTTAAATAATGATTTGTGAGTAAACAGCTTAATTTTATTCGTTAAATAGTCCTAACAAATGCCACTCTTGATTTCCAAATTCTCTAGATAAATTCACTCCTCACTTCGTGAGTCGTGAATTTATCGATAATTTGGAAATCACTCGTGGCATTACTTATGAAAATGATTGGAAGGCATTAACTCAGGATAGGGATGTATGGAGAGCTTATGCCATGAACCTACGGGTTCGATAGTGGCAGTGAGCAAGTAAGTGGGCCATAGAGGGATGTATTCTTCTCTTAATAACTATATGAATGTATAATTTATCGGAGAGGTCTCCCACAACTAATGACTTAAACACGTTACTCAATCACGTGGTCGTAAGAAAGTTGTCATGTTACCAAAGTTCAGTGGCAATGCTTTAATTACGAAATACTTAAAGAAATACGCAAGTTCCGGAGTAGCTTTGTAACTTTCCCCGTTGTGGCGTGAAGTAAATAAATAAGCTGGCACGTGTCGCGAAAATAAATAAATTCTTCAGATTAGATCAGAACAACGTATGGGCTCGGGTTATTATGCCCGTAACACGTCACCCTTATGTAGGTTCATTGTATTATAGCAGCGGTCACCAATTAGATTTCATGGAGGTCCGTTTTCAAAGTAGTAAAGAAAGCCGAGGTCCGGAACCACAGTTCATTAAACATACGAAGCTTTTATTTTTATTTACATACAGATTTTTAATGATTGATGTTTAATAAGCTTTTATTAAGTAACTAATATTATCTTCTTGTAACAGAGATTTAGGCGCTCTCCCCCTACAGGGAAGAATTTGAACCATACTAATTTAGTTACACTTGTTTTCGTATAGATGCCATTTGAGTGGTCCGTGTCAGCGTTCCGCCTCATACTGACATCTAGGAAACCAAGGTAGTACTAAAGTAAAAAAAAAAGTAAAGTAATCCCACAACAGGCCCGGAGGCCCTTGGGGTAGTAGGAGGTTAAGGCTCCCACTTTTTCTTGACAATCGGCACTTTATGTCAGCCGGGTTGTCAGCCCTGCGTGACGGCCGCCTTTACCCCCAGAACAAGCGTCTGGTACTCATTTCCGTTAGAGGCTGAAGGTAATACTAGGACGGGAAAAATTCGGTAAATTTTGCTTAGAGGCCTTTTCATTCAGGCTTAAGGATCTTTTACGAGCCTGAAAATGTTCAGACTCGGGACCCACGGCTTAAAGTCCCTCCCGGAGGACTTGCTCCTTGGATTTTTCCATCCTTAAAAAAATGCATCGACCCCGGCCGGGTTTGAACCCACGACCCTCGGGACCAGAGGCAAGGAGCATAACCACTAGTCCACCGGAAATTATTTAAATTATGTTCATTCATTCATAGTGTTCTGCTCAAGAGCAGGTCTTTCACTGCAAACTCAGCATTCTCCACTCTTTCCTTAACTCAGATTTCCTTTTTGTATCTGCATACAAACCATTTATTTTAATATTAAATTATATTATGGGTATGAATTGCACAAATTAAACAAAACACGTGGTAAATACTAAAAGGATACAGCACAGTAGTACACAGTTATTAATTCTAATAATTATTAATAAGTTTATGATAAACTTAACATATGATCAGAGTAATATCTCACTTCACAAATTTCACTTCACAGGTTTCGTGTGTTTCACGATACCTAGTTTCAAACGGAATCCCGTTCATCTTCAGTCAAATCTCCGATCATAAGCAGTACTGCCAACCGAGCCAACAATAATACTATCAAGACATGAAATTTAGTACAATGGTTGTATTCGATGTTTAAGAGGTTTTAAAAAATTGTATTAATTTGATATTTAATCGGTCCAGAAACCAAAGCCCCATGATCCGGATACGGACTGCGGTCCGCCAGTTGGTGACCTCTGTATTATAGGATCCATTTTTTATAATGAATAAATGGGAATTACTTCTTTGGTGTTATGTAGTTTGTTATGGCGATCTTGGTTCCGACACATCGGACATTCAGACACAACTCATATCGCCATTTTCTGGTTGAATCCAGGGTCTCAATGAAGGGCTACAACCCTCCCATTGCCCTAAGTTGTTACATGGGCTCAGTAATTTCATTTAACTGCCTATTGATGAGCGACATTAAATAGTAAAATTGATCCTGCTTCTCCTCGTTTAAATAAACTATCGATAGAGAAATTGCAGTCCAATTAATGGGTCTTTGAATTTGTGACAGTTCAGTCATAGAGATCAAGTATTTGAAAATTATGGGTCTAAGTTGCCATAGCAATGAATTCAAACTTGCGCGATCACTCCTTACCCTCCTCCCAATAAACTCAAACATTCCCGCAGAATATTTTGAAATGTTGCAAAATTTACAAAATGAAATCACCTGGCTTTAATTTTGATTCTTTCATTGCATTAGTTTCCATCTTTATTGTAAATATAGCATCGACCGCGGTGGACTAGTAGTTATGCTCCTTGCCTCTGGTCCCGAGGGTCGCGGGTTCAAACCCGGCCGGGGTCGATGGATTTTTTAGGACGGAAGAATCCAAGGAGTGGAAGTCTGAAGATTTTCAGGCTCGTAAAAGATCCTTAAGCCTGAATGAAAAGGCCTCTAAGCAAAATTTACCGAATTTTCCCGTCCTAGTGCTACCTTGGTTTCCTAGATGTCAGTATGAGGCGGAAAGCTGACCACGGACCACTCAAAAATGACATCTATACGAAAACAAGCGTAACTAAATTAGTATGGTTCAAATTCTTCCCTGTAAGGGGATAGCTCCTAAATCTCTGTAAAGGGAAACCATGTGCTTACAATACAATACAATGTAAATATAGCATTCAGTTAATTAACGAGTGTCTCTGTTTTAATTGTTAGTAATTATGCCTATTTTTTTACTATTCATGGCGACATATTACCATGTCAGAATAGCGATCTGGTGTCCCCCTCCCCACTATCTCCGACGTCATACTATGCGTGTGAGCGACAATATTTGTCTCTCCCTTAGAGTCGAGTAATAGCCTTCGTTCTCTATGAGTAATAGCTGTCAGAAGTTCCAACGCTCATTATTTCGTTACACTGTAATTAACATAATATGTTGGCATATTCCATAGACCGTCCCGCGCCGTAGCCGAGTGGTTAAGGCAGGAAGCCTTGGCGCAGAGCTACGGGACTTGCGCTGGTTCGAGTCTCCATGGGGGAAGAAATTTTCTCATGGTATTTCGACCAGTATGGGACCGGTGCCCACCCAGCATCGTGAGGCATTTGGGTAGCTACAATAAGTAGCGGCTCCAGGTTGAGGAAACCAGCTATAACGGCTGGGGGACTCGACACGCTGACCACATGTCACCCCTAAACTGGCTGATGATCATCTACCTCTGGTATTGACACATGTGGATGTGAGGCCAGCAGCCGGCTGGTAGGCTAAGGGCCTTCTAGGCCTGTCGCGCCAGGAGAGAGAGAGAGAGAGAGTTGCTACAATCCAAGGATTATTCCATATATTCGCAGTCTATCTTCCATATCTTAAGGTCATGTGTTCTATCTGCAACCCGAAGGCGCGCTATGATACAGCGACAGGAACCCCATCACATAGCGATTATGCCATATAATTGCTTTTGTATTAATAATACTTTACTAATTATAACATTTTAAAAAACTTATAAAAATGAAATGTTAACATATGGACCAGCGGTTCCCAGCCTTTTTCGACTCGCGAACCCCTTCCACAACGATCTGAGTTGAGTGAACCACTCACTTTTAAAAATGTATACAGTAGACATGCATAAAATTTAATTCCAAGGAAAATATTTAATAACCTTAAATTAACTTACCCTTAACGGTTAAAACCTAAAGTTACTCTAGTTACGGCTTAAAAGTTACACAACGTGTAGGTCTAGTTGTAGCGAAATTATATGCATTCCTACCGTTGTTACATAACTATAAATCAGGCATTCGCAGTAAATATTAATTTATTGTGGAAATGTGATAAATTCCCAATCTTACACATGTGTAACAAGGGGCATTATAGGGTCAATTTAATTTTAAAATAATAATAATAATAATAATAATTATTATTATTATTATTATTATTATTATTATTATTATTATTATTATTATTATTGACAATGCTGCAGAAATTAAGGAAACAATAATAGGCCTAATCTCGAAACCCGCCATTAAGGAAAAGTTTTGGCGAACCCCTTGAAATGCTTTGCGAACCACGGGTTGGGAAACAGTGATATAGACCAATATTAAGAGTCTAGACCGGATCTAGCCAGCCTCGTGAGAACAATTGAATACCTAGGTCTACTTCATACGAAAAATAGCGAAATCCGATTAATGGAAGTATAATTAAGGCCGAGGTTTCACATCCTGCTAACTCTGTGACTTCCTGCAGACCTGCGGTCACACCCCCCCCCCCTGTCCCCTGCTAATCGTCTGTAGCCGGCACCTTCAGCCAGCCTTCACTTTTTGGTGCTGTTTGCGTGCACGATTTTATTACATTTTTAAAAAATAATTCTTGACGACATATCTTTTTTAAAATATTCACTACCAAACAACCATTATTTATGATATTCCATTGCATAATAGATAGATCATCGGTTGATTAATGTCTTTGACATCGTCCGTCCAATCCTAATAGCCCAATTTTTTTTCGTCCATCCAACTTCCTGGTTTTTCTCGAGGGGTCTTCATATATAAACATATTCCCTGACTCCATGAGGTTTTAGGTCTCCTCTTCCTTCCTCTGCCTCGTCTTCCCTCAGTTTTCCATTCCAAAACACATTTTGGTAGTCGATCCTCTTCCATTCGCTGGGCATGTGTCCGTAAACCATTTTAATTGCTGAGTTTTAATATAATCTAAAATAGTGGCGTCATATAGGGGGGGGGGGAAATATCTAAATTTACTGATAAATATGCCGTATACAGTATATTAAGTAAGTAATTACTGTGAAATTCTTGAGAGAATATAAATTATGAGAAAATGGGAAGTGTCTTATTCCCTCAAGTGTGTGTGTGTGTGTGTGTGTGTGTGTGTGTGTGTGTGTGTGTGTGTGTGTGTGTGTGTGTGTGTGGTCATACTACCAATTTCTCTCTCTCTCTCAAAAAAAAAGTTGAACCGTAATTGTGTAAAATGCTGATTCTTGTAGTTACATAGATTCGAAATATGTAAGACCTATTCCTTTAAGAGAGGAGAAAATATTACGAATATTTGAGAATAAAATGCTTGTACTGTATCCGAACTACATAACAGTGAACTACATGTAATGTTGAGTGATTCCGGGTTATGTGGCCGTGGTCCATAGTTGGTGTTGATACCAGACGTTTCGCCCTCAACTGCGGAGGGCATCTTCAGTGGCGAGTGCTTCTATGCGTGTTTCCTGGTCGGAAGATATCTTCCTCCGCGAAACGTCTGGTATCAACACCAACTATGGACCACGGCCACATAACCCGGAATCACTCAACATTACGATTACCGGCCGTGAAAGCCTGCATTCAACTAGTGAACTACATGGTTTTTATAGAAGCCAAATATAATAAGAACACTTCTCGTAGACTGCGATGGGCAGGACATGTGGCATGAATGGGAAATAAAAGAGGTGCATGAAGGCTTCTTGTAGGAAAACCAGAGGAAAAACGTCCAGTTGGTAGACCAAGAATGAGGTGGGAGAATAACATTAACTATGATTTGAGGGAAGTAGATTATACAGGGGATGATTGGAAGACATTAGCTCAGGATAGGGATGTATGGAGAGCTTATGTCCGCGCGACCATTAACCTACGGGTTCGATAGAGCCAGTGAGTTATTTAGTATCAGAGATAAGTTCTAGTTGTACTGTAAACAAACTTGCATAAGGTATTACTCCGCCGATTCCATCTATTGAAGGAACCGTGATGATACTTTTACCAGCCATATCACTGAATTGTCTATGAAAGTGTCAATGATAGAAATATTTTTTTAGGCTAGATCATATTTTACGGGAAATAGGACTGAATACAAAATAAGATGGTACCAATAATTAGTTACTTCCATTATCTATTTATTTATGACAAAAAAAATTGTATATGGGCCAACCTAATCAGACGTTTACGCCTTTTTCATGATGTCGATAGATATCCTTTATTTGCAATTTTAATTAGATATACGGAAAGAATATGCTGACTTACCTATAAATCCTACTGTTATTTTCGCCACATCCTCAATGACTAGTGTAGGATATTTCTCACTAAACAGCTTGAAAACATTCATAAGTAATGCCACGAGTGGTTTCCAATTTATCTAGAGAATTTGGAAATCAAGAGTGGATTTGTTAGGAATATTTAACGAATAAAATTAAGCTGTTTACTCACAAATCATTGTTTAACTATAGTTATTTTAAAATATTTATATATTTAATGTAAACGGCGATGTTTGAAAACAAATCAGAAATGTGAGGTTATGTTCATTCACTGCTGCTTGATCATATTATTTATTGCCAAATAAGATCGCAATATTGTAAGAGTGCACCCAAGTGGAGAAATAATGAAACACATCAAACTATATATCATAATCAACATTACGGGTTATTCATTTATTTTTTAGTAAACAACTCAGTAAAGTCAAGGAATCTTTTCATTATTTGCTATATTCAATGTATTTGTTGGAGAAAAATAATGCTTTGACCTGTTCAGAACATTAAAAAGGAGGAGCTTCCTTTATCACAAAAGCAGGAGCTGATAAAGAGAAATCGATAAAGAGCGAGGTGAAACACGACTGTCATTGGTTGTAAAACAACATTCATTGAAACGTGATTGGTCATTGACTAGCATTTGTGGCATGAGTTAAATAGTCAAAATAATTTGTTTCTCTCCGCTTTTCAAAGGGTTTCCTTTTTGATGCTTCGAAATATGTATAGGAGGAGCAGCCATTTGAAACAATTGAAATTCTTAAGAATTAAACAATGGGATGCATAATCTATTAAAATTATAATTATACATTTCAAAATATCCCATGTAACTTATATAGACAAATGCTTGATAATGTATATTATTATTATTATTATTATTATTATTATTATTATTATTATTATTATTATTATTATTATTATTATTATTGTTGTTGTTATTGTTATTATTTTATTTTATTTACTTTGAGTGACAGCGCTTAAAGGTAAACACTTGGTGAACAGTTATTACCAATGAAAACGCAGTTCAACATCTAGTTTGGTAATTTACAACTGTTTTTTTTTTTTTTTAATTTACAACTGGAACTTGGCTCCAAGAGGTATAGGAAAATATCTGGACCGAAGAGGAACGAAGACGAATGGAGAAAACTACATAGCTGTGATCTACATTATATTTATTGGGAACCAGTCCCTTAGACTGAGATGGACAGAGTATGTTGCACGAATGGGGAATGAAAGTGGGGAATCTTGTAGAAAAATTATAGGGAAAACCCCCAAGTAGGTTAAAAATGAGGTAGGAAAATAACTTTGACCATGATTTGAGGAATATGTATTATACAGGGGAAGATTGGAAAATATTGGCTCAGGATAGGGATGTATGGAGAGGTTATATCCGCGCGACCATGAACCTTGCGGTTCAGTGAGTTAGATTAGCGAGTGTGTGTATTGATTTGTAATGCCACCCTAGGCCACGAGTGGATGTTCAAGTAATGTGTGTTGAGGTTGGTCGTCCCGCGCCGTAGCTGAACGATGGCTTGGGACGCGCGCTGGTTCGAGTCCTGTAAGACATTTTATCCTGGAATTTCGGTCAGTATGGGACCAGTGACCACCCAGCAACGTGAGGAATTTTGGTAACTACGATAAGTAGCTGTGCTAAGGTTGAAAAATTCACATCTCGCCCTATAGGCCTACTAGCTGGATGTATCTAATTGGGACATGTGGATGTGAGATCAGTAGCCGGCTAGAAGACTGAAAGGTCTTCTAGTCCTATGGGGCCAAGTAGTTTAATTTATAATGTTGAAGTTGGTCAGATTTCATATTCAATGAAGAATTTCAGGTAAATGTTGTTTTCTTGCTTTTCCCCCATAATTAAGGTGAACTGCTTGTATAATCTGTGATCAAATTAGAAAATCTTACATATTTATGACCAAGATTCAACTAAACCAATATATCAACACTGCGGGGGGGGGAAAAGAAATATATTTTTAGATACCTCGTCCTGATTACGCGGCGTTGCCCGGGAATCTACTTATCCTCATCTTCTTGGCATAAATCGGCTGAAAGACAAAATTCGTTATTGTGAGTTATCCGTAAAAGAATACCAGGCATGCGCTGCTACGCTTGCCCGGGAATCTACTTATCCTGATCTTCTTGGTATCAATGAAAGACAAAAATGGTTATCGCGAGTTATCCGTAGAAGATAAATATATGCTGTCGCAGACTGTTTTTTGTAGAGTTTTTTTTTTAGATATTCAATTCTGTGTACATTAATTTTGTATATATGTTATGGTTTAGGCAGCGTAAGCCATTTAAGCGTCCGAAAATCGACTTTTTTTCCCCATGTTTTTCACTAAAGGGTGATTTTCAAAGGTGAAGGGATGGAGTGTAACATCAACACTGCGGGGAAAAAATGATTTTTTTTCACAAGCTTAAGAATACTTTTTATTCAATGTCCCAGATTTGTCATTTCGACATTTTCAAGTGTCCTCTCCTGGCATTGGCGTAATTGTAACCCACTTCTGAGGTTGGGGCGCCTGGAAGGCGGGGTTACTCTGTCCCGATGATATTATGGGTGATGATGATAGTGGTGCGCCAGTAGAATCCTTAATCCTAAACTTAATATAAGACGAACATGAATAATGATGATTATGATGGCCATATGATGTTCGGGGACCTTTTGGGTCTTAAAGTTTCCTGACATTTGTCTTATAGGTTAGAAAAAACTCCAAAAAAACCTCACCCAGGAAAGTTGTCACGGTCGGGATCGAACCGTGGCCCCGCTGCATGACAAGGCAGTACACTACCTCGAAACCAGAGCGGTGGAATAATTATAGATAATTCACAGTAATTGTTATTACCACTGTGTAATACACAGTGACCCTGGTGAACACGTATCAACTTCATCAGGTAAAATAAAATTATTTATCTTTTCGTCAGAAATAACAATTAACCAAATTTCCACGTACGCCAACAGTTTATTACAGCTCGATTGTCAATCATGCGTCTAAAAAGTCACAGTTACAAGAAAAAAATCTCTAGCTCAATTTTCACGAAGATCAAGACCGTTGCTGTCGCTTCCTAGAGCTAACAGGTGCTGGCGTGACACAGTCCCTTGACTTCAGCATCGGTTTTCTTAACAGTTCACGCTACTTTTCAATTGAAGCGGGTATTCTGTTTTTGCCCGATAGTGCGTTTGTCGTACTTACAGCAATGGCGATCATGATTGAAAGTTCAACTTCCTACATTTCGGGATTGTCAACCTAAATAACTATCCTGCAATATTACATATTACAAACCGCTTGTGGGAAGTAAAACCACTGCCCCCTATGTATACTACATACAATGTATATACAAAAAAATATCCAAAATGTAGTGTTAATATATATTAGGCCTATACGAAACAAATCACTGCATTTTAAATGAACTGAACTTTATTTGAAGCAATATAAAACAATAAATACGTACTTGCCGCCATTTTATCACTAATTGATCTCACGGCCTCCAGTAGTTTCAACTAATAAACATTCCCCACACTGTTAACGTTAGTAAATTGTTTATAATGAAAGCAAATATTTCCAACAAAGATGTTTTTTACTATTATTTATTATTTTGAAAACACCATCGTGCAAAAAGTAATGTACAACGCACGTTTGTGAAGTGTTTTGCAGAATCTGGGAAATTAAAAACCTCGCTATCACTCAGTTTTTAAACATTTTCCTCACTTCTGTAAAACCACTTCCCAACCTCGCATCGTAATATACTATTTCTCAGAAAGCTATTTTTTTAGGAAATGTGCACTCAGGTGAGCATTAGGGACAGCACACACACCCAGACCCAAAGTGGAGATTTTTTAAAATCCACACCCCGCCGGGAATCAAACCCGGTCGCCGGAATGGAAGGTAGGGACTCTACCGACTACGCCACGGCGACGGACTTCAGGAAGCTATTGAATCCTGTTGCAAACTCTAACAAAGACCATTTTTCCCCTCGTATTGCTGGGAATGCATGCTATAAAACATGCATTTGATAGACGCGATCCCACAATTATAGGCAGTATTTTATTTTCACCGGCTACAAATCTAACATTATTCTCTAATAACTAACTCACTAGCACTATCAAACCCGGAGGAATACGGCCGCATCGAAATAAGCTCTCCATACGTCCATATGGAGGTAATGATTTCCAATCATTCTCTGTAAAATTCACCTCCCTCAAATCATGATTGTAATTCTACCACCTCATTCAGCCACCTACTGGGTCCTATCCCTCTGGTTTTCCTATAAGTTTCTATGTTTTTATTACCCATTCTTCTTACATGCTCTGACCATCGTATTCTACGAGAGTTAAAAGTTTTATTCTTTCATTCCCCATTGCTACTTATTCTGCCCTTCGCAGTCTATCGAGACTTCATTATTATTATTATCTGGTTTCTTATAACGATCACGTAGCTCACCTTTATATACTTTTGTCCATTCACCCTTATTTTAGTCTCTCTTTGGTCCAAAGAGTTTCCTTGTAATTTATCCCCATTCAAAATAAGAGGTGATGTTTCATATCCACATAGTATAACTTGAAGAATAAACATTTACTTACAACATATATATATATATATATATATATATATTGTATATTTATAAATAATAAGGTAATTGCACATTCAGAAGATAACCTACAGATAGGTATGTATGGACTTCACAAAATACAGAAAAATATGGATTGAAGATGTATACAGACAAAAAAATTATGGTATTTCAAGGTGTAGATTCCGTTAGAAGTAAATTATACTTGACAATAACATTTTGGAGCAGGTGAATAATTTAACATATCTAGGATGCAATATCTCATATGAAGAAGAACATTTATGTAAATACAAAAATATCAATTTTTTAAGAATTTTAGGGTTAATAAATTCTATCTTCAAGCCACAGTTAGTCCAAAAACATTCAAGACTAAAAGTGTATAAAACACTATCTCTTCTATTCTTTTGTATGGTAGCGAAGTGTTTACATTGAAACAGAAGGATGAAGAGAGACTTAGATCTGCTGGAATTAGATATCTTCGAAGGACTGCAGGATACACACTACTAGATCATAAAAAAGAAGACATCTTAGCATAATTACACATGGAACCTTTAGAAAACAAAATTTGTAATTATAAGTCAAGATGGATGCAACATGTTCATCGAATGGTGGATCACAGGATACCCAAACAAATGTTAAGCTATCAACTTGCAGGAAGAATAATACCAGGACGTCCACTCAAATTACTTTTTGATGGTGTTACTATTGAGGCCAAAACAGGTCAACGAATAATTTAAATTCGTGAATGGACTATTATTATGATATATCTTAATATATAAAAATTACGTGTCACGTTGTTTGTCCTCGATGGAATCCTAAACTACTGAACCGATTTTAATAAAATTTTGCACACTGTGTGCAGTTTGATCCAACTTGAGACTTAGAGTAGTTCATAACTAATTTTATAGTCGCATTATTTTTTTATTGCAAATTATTTGTTTATTATTTAACAAAGAGAGATCCAGATGGCCGTGCTTTTTGTTGCAACCGCAAATTTCAATTGAATTACAAATATTGATTATTTCATAATTTAAGTGTGTTCAGTGTTTATTTTATTTTCAATATTATTAATTTCGTGTGTAAGTATTAGTTTTAAGTAATCTGGCTGAACGACAGCAACTGAATTAATTTTTTTTACGTATACCTTAGCCACAGCAACGCGTGGCCGGGACTTCTAGTATATATATATATATATATATATATATATATATATATACACACGCACACTCAAAATAATCTATAATAAAGTCTTTATTGTTTCTTCTTATTATTATTCATAATTTGTAGGATTTTCATCCTGTTTATTTCCAAAATCACTTCTCAGAGGAAGATGTATTGGATGTGCATTCACTGTCTATCCATCTCTTGGCTGGAGTTCCTCTTATTCTTCTCCCGTACATTGGTCCATCTTCTTTAGCTCTTTTTGCAAGTCGGTTGTCTTCCATTCTTTCTGTATGATCTTTCCAGTATTTTCGTATATCTATAATAAATTTGGTTATATCTTGAATATGACATTTGTCCCTAATTTCTGTGTTAAGGATCAAGCCTTGGATCAAAGACAGAAACAAAATGCGACTTCATTGTTTGTTGTGAAGAAAGTTTATTTTATGTTGGTACAGTGGCAGATTGCGGCTGTTTGTTTCCATATCGATTGCCCTGCAGCTGATTCTAGGAACTCTGGAGCGAAATCCCATTTTCTTGCTCATTTTATGCCAGTGTCAGATGACGGTGAATACTTGAAACCAAGGAATTGTTTTGTTTGACCTACTTATGTTTTACAATTAAACTGACTCACGAAATTGTTTAACGACACTTTTAACTTTACAATTACATACACACTTGTGATTCAGCAGGAGGCTATGAGTAATGAACTGTTATTGCAGTACCTTCGGCAGGCAAAAATTAGGACTTTATTTTTCCTCTTTTTATCGAATTCCACAGGAATATATCTATTGACATTGTTCTAATTAAAATACATTTTTAAATAACCTCCATCATAGATCCTACTTAGTAGACACCGAAAATGACCATGGCAAATATATATATATCCATCCATAGTAATTCTGCCTGAGGGCAGGTCCTTCACTGCAATCATAGCATTTTCATGCTATGCTTTGCAGCTTTACTAGGTAATTGTAGGCGAGGTAGCTTCCCGTTGCTTTCCACGCCGGTGATGGATGATGATGGTAATGATACAGATGATGGGCGGATGATTTTCGGGGACCATTGGGCCCTAAGCTTCCTGACATTTGCCTTACAGGTGAGAAAAAATCCCGAAAAAACTCACCCAGGAGCCTGTCCCGACGGGGATTCGAACCCGGGTCCTCTGCGTGAAATAGGCCCCAAACTACCCTCGAGACCACAGCGGTTGACTATATATATTAGATCTATCAATTATAATAATGTCTCTATATATAGATAATATATCATTATATATATATAATTATATCAATCAAGGTTCACTCATCATCACAAGTACACATTATCATAGTTGTAAGGGGTAGTGACGTGTGTATAACCTCTCCTACCCAATTCTCATCCTCACCTTCTCGTGGTACAACCCGTTTTCACAAACGAGGCTCTGAGGACCGAGTCACGGCGGTATAAACCGTTCCATCGGGTACTGAGTAAATGCGGTATCCTAATGTCTGTCCAGAGACTAAAAGGTAGCAGCCCTACCACTGGACTACTTAGCGTCGGGCCAGTAACCTGTCCTAAGGAACTTCAAAACTACTTTCAAGTCTCAACACGAAAAAATCCAGAAGAAATTGAATATATATGATATGAAAAGAAAAAAGAATGCTTGAGTCGGGATTTGAACTCGAGTCTCTAAAGTCTGTACCTTTAGCGCTCTAACCAACTGAGCTACCCAAGAATTCCAATACAAGCATACAATTTTCTTATACATGTAGTATTCTCAATTCACACAAGAGGTAGCGGAAATTTATTCCAACTGCCATCTCGCGGCTATAAATTTCCGCTACCTCTTGTGTGAATTGAGAATACTACATGTATAAGAAAATTGTATGCTTGTATTGGAATTCTTGGGTAGCTCAGTTGGTTAGAGCGCTAAAGGTACAGACTTTAGAGACTCGAGTTCAAATCTCGACTCAAGCATTCTTTTTTCTTTTCATATCATATTTGCCTTCATTGCCAAATGTCAAAAATATATTTATAATATATATATATATATATATAGTATTATAATGGTGTTCACCTGGAAGAAGAAAGAAAGGAAAACCTCGAAACTCATGGATGCAAAAAAATAAGATCTGTAATGAGAACAATAGGAGTGGATATATATATATATATATATATATGGGACTCGAACCAGCGCGCTTCCTGAAATGAGTCATTAAGATCCCCTTGCTCATAGTAGCGAAACTGTTTATCGAAAGAGTAATGTAATTAAATAACATGTTAAAACGTGTAACAATCACATTATTTGAAAATTGGGGCAATAATCACCCAGACTCACCTTGTTCATTTAATAGTAGTGTGCCGGACATGACGTAATACATTACTTCCTTCCTGCATGCCATTCATGACAGCGAAAGTGTATCATTACGTCCTATCCCCTGCGTTACTCTCACTTTTGGTCTCTCCCACAAATAACTTTCATTTCATTAAATTGCCAGCTGCTAATTGTTGGAGTCACTCTTGTGTAAAGCTCTTCAGTGCATCGTTTGTGTCCTAAACAAAACTTCACATCTTGAAAGTGCGTGTAGTTACTTCCTGAATATAATTACTTCGATAAACTTCTCCCATTTCCCTCATTAAATTATTTAAACATTACATTTAATAACAAAATATAACCAGGTGAGTTGGCTCAAGTGGTAGCGTATGAAATTCGGGTTCCGAAGACCCTGGAATCAAACCCCGTAGTCGAAGAACCTGATTTTTTCTTTTCAATCTTACTTACTCACTGGCACTATCGAACCCGTAGGTTCATGGCCGCACGGACATAAGCTCTCCATACATCCCTATCCTGAGCTAATGCTTTCCAATCATTCCCTGTATAATCTACTTCCCTCAAATCATAGTTAATGTTATTCTCCCACCTCATTCTTGGTCTACCAACTGGGCGTTTACCCTCTGGCTTTCCTATAAGAAGCTTCCATTGCACGTCTTTCATTCCCCATACGTGCAACATGTCCTGCCCATCGCAGTCTACGAGACTTAACTGTTCTTATTATATCTGGCTTCCTATAAAGACCATGTAGTTCATTGTTATGTAGTCTTCTCCATTCACCTGTCTGTTCATCTCTCTTTGGTCCAAAAATTTTCCTAAGTACTTTATTCTCAAATACTTGTAATCTCCTTTCCTCTCTTAAGGTAAGAGTCCATGTTTCGCACCCATATAATATAACTGGCAGAATAATAGTTTTATATATTTTCAGTTTGACGTTTTTTGAAAGGAGTTTTCAATCATAAAAATCAATTAATTAAATAAATATAAAACGTAGTTTTATTTGATTTTCATATATATTATATAATTCAGTGACAGCTGTTTCGGTACACTGTACCTTCTTCAGACATGTTAACAAATTATGAATTGTGTTCCAACTGATCTAAGCAACAATACAACAATATTTATTAAAATTTTTAATTTAACAAAGGGGATTCATTCAAATCAAGTTGAGAATTTAACAGTTTGTTACTACTTTTAAATTATTTATTTCTACAGCCTCCAACAGATCTAACTTCTTACCCTTATCACAAACATTAAAAAGTAGTAACAAACTGTTAAATTCTCAACTTGATTTGAATGAATCCCCTTTGTTAAATTTAAATAAATATTGTTGTATTGTTGCTTAGATCAGTTGGAACACAATTCATAATTTGTTAACATGTCTGAAGAAGGTACAGTGTACCGAAACAACTGTCACTGAATTATATAATAAATATGAAAATCAAATAAAACTATGTTTTATTTTTATTTAATTAATAAATATGGATTTTCACCAACTCAATTGATTATAAAAATCAATGTTTTTTTTCTGAAGAAGTTAATCTTTTTAATTGAATCGCTGAGTTGAAAGGGAAAGAAACTCGAAGTACCCTACGTTTGAGAAAACCTTAAAAAACTACATAACTTCTTATAGCTTATTCTGACAAATTTTTGGCTAATTACAATTGACCCTCTGCTTACAAGGAATTCAAATATAACAAAAATTCGTAATTTCTCTAGTATATGTGTGTTTTATCGCTCCTCGAAGCCAATAGAGTTTCTTCCTTTTTCAAATCATCAAAAAATCAATTTAGCATCATTACATAAATAAACTTTATTAGTAATTATAAGACAAGAATCATCATAATCATCCGGTATCATGGCAGCGCCGCCGTCTTCCGGAAACCAAACGCCATTCCTCTCTGTCCATCCATTGATCTTCCTCCAATCCTCTGATATTCATAGCTGCTTGTACCCCTTCTATTCAAGTTTTCTTCGGTCTTCCTCTCTTCATCCTTTCCATTGGGATCCATTCCATAACAATTTTAGGTAAAAAATTAATAGGAGCTATAAAATCATTATACAAAGGATCTATTTCGAAAATAAAAATTGGAAATCATATAACAGAGGGATTTACTATTACAAAAGGTTTAAGGCAGGGTTGCAGTTTATCTCCAACTCTATTCAAAATTTATCTCGAAAGAGTACTAAGAGACTGGAGGAAAACATGTCAAAAAATGGGCATACCTATCCAAAATGCACATGTATATTCACTAAAGTTTGCAGATGACCAGGTATTAATAGCACAAGATCACGATGACATAGAATATATGGCTAAAAAACTAAAAGAAAAATATGAAAAATGGGGACTTTATATAAACATTGAGAAAACTAAGACAAGAATATTACATTACAAACCTCAAATACATCAAGAAACACATTTTCAAGTATTACTTGCTTACCTTTGTCATCCTTTGGAAAATATTCATTAACTATAAGTGATGTTAAATGAACAATACTTTTATCACTTTTTTGCATTAAAAAACAGGGGATCAATTTTATAATTAGTCAGAAATTTGTCGGACTAATCTATAAGATGTTATATAGTTTCTTAAGGATTTCTCAAAAGTAGGGTATTTGGAGTTTGTTCCCTTTTCAATTCAGCGATTCAAATTGAATGGTACTATGAGTTAGAATTTTACTACGAGGACCCATTTCATCATAATTGCCATTTATTTTGTCTGCACGTGGGACGAGGGGGCTCTCTTAACCAAGCTAATTTAGTTACTCTTATTCTCTAAGGTGTCAGCGATTAACAAGTGGTTAACTCATCGCCTCAAAAAGATAGTAGTAGCAACTTGGATGGGAAAGATTCTAATTTAGTCTTGAGGTTTTTTGCGAATCCGAAAATCTTCACACTCTGGATCCACAACTTAAAGCTCCTCCCGGAGGAATTGTCCATTGAATTTCTCCATCCTAAAGAGTCCGTCGATTCTGGTCGGGTTTGAACCTGCGACCCTAGGAACAGAGGCAAGGAACTTACCCCTAGACCAGCAATACTGATAATCAAAATTTCATAGTATCATTAAAATTAAAAAGAATTTAATTTCTTCAGAAATACATTGACAAACATAATATAAACACAGACTATAGAATACATCTATACGCGATGTAACTTCAGACCGGGTCCCTTTAATCCATAAATTTCTCGTACAAGGGACAATTCACCCAGACTATTCCCCCCCCCCTAAGAAGAATCATCCAAGAATATTAACCATTGATAATAATTCATCCAACATATTCCATTCTTACCCTCGCCCTAAGAAAATTCATCTAACAATGTACCCAGGATCTAGGCGTAGTTTTAAATTCCTCAAGCTGTTCGTAAGTAGGAAGTGATACTATTTTTTAAAGAAAATGTGCTTAACTCAGGCACACAGCAATACGTATTCTATAATTCATCCATGACTCAAAACCGATCACGTTAGAAAGGGCCACAGTTTAAAAACTTAAATTAAAGTTCAAGGTTGAAGTGACGTTAATTTAGAGCGAAGTTAAGGTGATATATTTTTATAAGTTTTTTTTAAGTTTAATTGCCAGTTATAGTAAATTTCCAAATTTTGAAATTGTTTTCATGGTACAGCTATATTTTATTGGTTTGTATCGGCTGAATTCTGACCTAGAGTGTCCGACAGAACTATATAATTAAAAATATACCAGTAAATGTAATACGGAAAATAAAATTTAAAAAATAATATAAAGGGTCAGTTTTCTTTAGTTTAACTTTCTTTTTGATTTATCATTTTGGACAAATTGTTCAATGGGCGTTTCTTCTTAGAATGAGAATACCCCTGGGGGAAAATAGCCAGGTTCAATTGGTCCTGAACCTTTTAATAATAATAATAATAATAATAATAATAATAATAATAAATGTATTTATTTTGAGAATTTTCCTATCATTGAGGGTTTTGTCCAACCAATCTTATTAATCAACATGAATGGGGAAAAAAAAAAAAAAAAACATGACTACGGACTATAGACTATCAGTTCGCAACAAACATTCACGAATTTCCCCTAATTAAAATTCTCCGTCGTTCTCTGTCCTGTCTTTATATATATATATATATATTACCTTCATCCATCCATAATAATTCTGCCCTAGGGCAGGTCTTTCACTGCAATCATAGCATTTTCATGCTATGCTTTGCAGTTTTACTAGGGAATTGTAGGTGTGGTAGCTTCCCGTTGCTTTCCACACTGGTGAAGGATGATGATGTGATAAACATAAGGATGATGATGGTGGCCATATGATTTCGGGGACCGTTTGGGCCTTAAATTTTCCTGACATTTGTCTTACAGGTGAGGAAAAACCCCGATAAAAACCTCACCCAGAAAAACTGTCCCGACCGGGGATCGAACCCGGGCCCGCTGCGTGACAAGGCAGCACGCTACCTCGAGACCACAGCGGCGGACTAATATGAATTAGCTATAGTTAAATTTATAACACATGATAGGCCTACACAATATGCAGATGATGAAGAAAGTAAGAAATAGTTAAATTTATAACACATGATAGGCCTACACAATATGCAGATGATGAAGAAAGTAAGAAATATATTAAAATAATAATAATAATAATAATAATAATAATAATAATTATTATTATTATTATTATTATTATTATAATTAAGTTAAAGTGTCCATAAATAAGAATGAGATAAAACTGTATAATATGACCGGTATGTAATTTAAAATCAATATATATATATATATATATACACGTGTGTGTGTATGTATTTTACTTTGTTATTTATCTTATTGATTTATAAATTTATTTCCTCGCTTTAATGTTATCTTATTTAACATTTAATCAAACCTATAGTTTCTATAATCTTTGACTGGACCGCGTAAAAATGTTGAGAAAAGCTTGTGAAATATGCAATAGTATTGTTCTTTCTAGCGAATGAATGACATCTTTTATGTTTAGTTTAGCGGGACCCCAGAGAAATTCAAGGTTTTTTAACATGCTTAAAATCAAGGCTACGCAATTAATGTTCCGCAATGATGTTGACACACGCCATTATCCAATGTTTACAAATAAGAAAATGCATAATTTCATTTATGAAACAATCAGCGTTGATAGAATAAATTGCCATTGATTCTTACGTCTCTTTCGTTAAATATCCCAGATGAGTCTGAGTTGGACATAAGACAGGTATGTACACTGGCGAACATTAAGGGTCGGTTTCACCAACAGATGTAACTGTATTACGCCAGTTTAAGCTATGTATTTTATATGGGGAAAACTGGCGCAAGATAGTTACCTCTGTTGGTGATATTGACCCTTAAATGTCTTGGGAATATGAACAGAAAGGGATGTTTTATACATCGACAGCCCGTTTTTCTTTCTTTCTTTCTTTCTTTTTTTCTTACCTAGCTCTAAAAGTCGTACTCTCTTGTTTAGTTCCTGTCTTTTAACATTTGATGCAGAAACGAAACAAATGTCACCTGACGAATATAAGAATGTAAATCGTTGCTGAAATCTTTGAAAAATCTATGAAAACATTCTAAAAGTTTAAAATTTATACTGATCTGTGGCTCGGTAATTATAATATAATACACGTACACAGTGGCATGCGGTGGTCAGAGCAATAACCCCACCTGTAAGACCAAAATATGACTTATATTTTACTTATTCGAGTTGTGACGTTAACTAGATCCATATAGCTGGTATTGGATAAAAAAAATTGATGGAATAAGACACAAGCATCGTCTAGTGGGTTATCGCTGGTCTTTAGTGTGTTATCGCTGTGTTGAAATCTATTGCGCTTGCGTAGATTCATTTAGTGGGTTATCGCTGATTCATCTTCAGCATAATAGCTGGTGTTAGTGGGGATAACATAGAAGAAACACTCAATGTTCCTCTATGGAGATAATGTGAATATACAGAAGGCTCCGTCAAACCGAATGCGATAGTCTGCTAGCGCGGCGGGAATTATGATGTTCACGCATAATTGATTTGAATGAAATTTGCCAAATATATGATTCTATTTTAATCCTAAATTGTTAATATACTAATTACCCCAGTAGTGCTGGGGTAGCTGAGGTTGAATGCACGCCACACTGCACGTACATAAGACCCATTATGTAACTGTCCGAATTATGACATTGCCACTGGCACTTATATGACACATATTTTATTCTTTTGCGTTACTTCATTGATAGCTCGCATAGTACATAAGATTCATGAATACGCGTAGAAGTGATGAGGCAGGCAATGTACATTGTTGGGCCTACTTAGATCTTACGTGATTGCGAGTAGATGTTGATGCCAGAGCCAAGATGTTTTAATGTCCCTGAGAATACTTACTACTCCTACTATTGTATAATAAAGCCTACTAAGTACTTGAATTAAGTTAAATCTAACTTAATCTAATTAACCATTTGTTTTATTGCTATTAAGTATACAGGGTGAACGGTAATTACACCGACAAACTTTAAGGACAGATTCTTGACTATAAATGAAGGAAAAAATGGTCCTATAAACACGTGGCCGGAAATGAACGATGTGCGTGCAACGACAACAAAATTGTCCCGGCACACAGTACATAGCATAATCGCATCCACGTCACAACAGATGTTCAAAGTGGCCTCCATGGGATGCAATGAACGCGTTCACAAGTCGAATCATGGATTGCCTCACTCTTTCGCATGTTTCGGTTTCTCTCCGAGTAGCGTCACAGGCAACGTGGACAGGCTGTTGAAAGCTATGCACATCGGGAACTGGTTCATCATCATCATCATCACTCCAGGGATTAGGCAATTGCCCGTTCCGACTTCATAATGCATCAGCCCAACGTCTTCTAGGTCTTCCAACATCACGTCTTCCTCTTGCTTGATAATTTCTTGCTAACAATGGATATCTCTCCTTACTCATTCCATCCATGTGATCAATCCATTTCTGTCTGTAATTCGTGACCTTATCCTATAAAGGCTGTACTTTCAATTCAACATACACAATGCTTTTCAGATGTCCCCAGAGGTAAACATTCAGGGGGTTTAAGTCTGGTGATCTAGCAGGCCATGCAACATGGTCTCCGCGTCCTATCCAACGTCTGGGGAAGATTTTGTTGAGGTTTCGGCGAACTGTAATGTGGAAGTGAGGTGGCGATCCATCATTCAGAAACTACATCACCTATCTTATTGCCCAAGGCACATTCTCAAGTAAAACAGGGAGAGTGATCCGAGAGAATGTCATTCGTCAGTGCCATCTACCGTGGCAGCAATGCATTTATGGACACTTATTCATTGGACATGTTTTCCTCCATTTCCAATCAGGAATTAGCCCCTGCAATTTGTCGGTGCAATTAAAATTCACCCTGTATAGAAGATACTGAATAGTGAGAACGGGTTGGATTCTTTGTCGGATTAAATTCCAAATTCCTCCGCAGTATGCATATCGAGAAGCCATATAGGGAACTGTTGATAGCGATTCATGAGGGTGGGGAGGTTAAGCCTGGCAGTCCTCTTGGTGCTTTTTGACAGGAGTAGACTATATGTTGGCACGGGTTACACTTTTTCCCTTCTATTTAGCATCACAGTTTCTCACACAACACATTTGTACCATAGAAACGCTCAAACATTCACTCACCCTACACTCTTCTCTGTGCACAATACAAGTATACATCACCTCTCTAACGTGATTTGTCGAAGTGGTGCATAATTTAAAACAAAATTAAGACTGTCTTGCGCCTTATGCAAATCACGAAGCACGAGTAGTGCAGCAGGTGGTATTGGAAAACTCAATTAGGATATGGCTTGAATATTTTGCTGAGTTAATTCGAGAAAACAGTCTAAATAATATAAAAATAATATACAGAGTTTTCAGAATAATAACATATTATATTTATAGCCCATCTCATTTTGTAACTGTAGCATATCTTCTACTCCGAGCACTTTGGGCTACCTCCTCTATAAATAGGCCTATAGGAACAATTTTAAAACATCATTCACATTCGAGCCTCCGACCAGGGAACACTGCCTAGAAGTACTCGCCACTGAAGATGACCTCCGCAGTTGAGGGAGAAACGTCTGGAAGAAACACCGGCCATGGACCACGGCCACTTAGCCCGGAATATTTTAATATTGTTACGAATACATAGATTATTTCACATAGATATTTTAATTATTTCATAGATTATTTTAATTATTCCATATAAAAAACAGTTGGTGAAATATAAAGCATTTAGACATATTATATTTCAAGATAGCATTTGATTATGGCAGGAACAAGTATTGCAAGGCTAACTGTAAATCTCTGCATTTAGACTATAGGAATGTTAGTACAGTTAGTTATAGCTGGAGGTGCAGAAGCTTAGTATATAAACCTTGCAAAATATGGGACTCGTGTCTGTTGAAGCAGTGAACTGATGGGTAAGTCTGCATACCATTTTTCTTTATTAAGAAATGTACCTGGGACAATTAGAAAGAGAGTCAAATATCTTAAATAGTTTAATACTATATTTCTAAGAGTAAGAGCTATTAGATAATTATTAGAATGTAAATTAGGGTATATTCGTAAACCCCAAATCTCCCTCTCTCGAAACTCAAGAAAGTTAGAATGTAGGTTTTCTTAATATAAGCTTAGATTAGTTATTCAGGGTTAGAATACTTACAGTTATTGTATTCATTTTACGCTAGAAATAAAATAGTTAAATTAAGAATCCATTTATTTATGTTAGAAAACTCGTATATCTTTATAACTAATACATCCACATACTAACGCTCGGCTAGAACCTCATGCTACCAAAAATTCATGTCCCAAAGGTCTTTTAAGCCCTAAGAAAGGTAACAGTTCGTAACAAATATACTGTTAGTTAAAATAATGTTCTCACTTCTCTGGGTTTTACGTCCAATCCGAATCATTTCTTTCTCATGTAGATAATAAAGTCGAGATGAAAGTCTACCATTCCAAGTTCTTACCAAGATCTGAGTTACTTAACCCCAAATCCTGCCGATAAAAAGAAACAATAAGGTGGCCTCGATTAAATTTAGTATATTTTATTACTAGATTGCTTTTGAAAACTGTATTTTAGCATATTAGGTATTGGTATAGTCGGCTCCGTGGCGCAAGCGGTTAGACGCTCGTCTCTCACCGCTGGGGTCCCGAGATCGAGTCTCTGTCACTCCATGTAGGTTTCGTGGTGGACGAAACGGAGCTTTGGCAGGTTTTTCTCGGGGTTTCTCCCGTTTTCCCCTGCCACAATATAATTCCACCATTTCTCCATACTCGTCTCATCCATTTCGTTCATCTGTCCCTGGATGGTGCGTCAGGCGTCGTCGGTTGGCACCCTTGTCAATCACAGACATCTATATAAGGGACTTCATCTCATCTCATCCCTCGACCGACCCTAAGTTGGACATGAGTTGAGGATATTTATTTATTTAGATACTGGTATAATATACATGTTTTATAAAATAAAATAAGTTAAAATATACCTTCTTAGGTAAAATCCGTCGTCCTCAACTTATAAAATATGTAATCTTTATGCCTGTAGGCCTTTCAGAACATCTGTTCCATCTTCAGCATCTTCGCTACAGCATCCAGTATGATGGTTGATGCTGTAGCGAAGATGCTGAAGATTGAACGGATGTTCTGAAAGGCCTACAGGCATAAAGATTACATATTTTATGAGTTGAGGACAACGGATTTTACGTAAGAAGGTATATTTTAACTTATTTTATTTGATGACTCTCCACCTCAACGGTTTTAACAATGAATTTTATTAGTATTGAATACATGTTTTAGGCTAAAATATCCCTGTGCATTGGTTATGTGGTCATTTATCGATAACATTAATATGTCTGTAATGCGTGTATGGATTTTAGCTGCGCATATGTATATCAGAAAATACGGAGGATTGCTTGTTTAGTCCGTTCTACTCCAGTTTACATACAAATTAGCAAGTATTATGCATAATGTAACGTGGATTTTATTAAATTCTTATGCACTAGTTCGTTCTCTGTCCATCTATTGAAACAGGTTTTCAGGTTATCACTTTGTCAGCATATCTTGACATTGTTATGTTATTGTAGTTTCCCTATACCCATGCTTCTGAAAATAAAGTTTTTTTTTTTTTTCCAATGTAACAAGTTCTACTCTAATGATAAAGAAAATAAACAGTTGACCTACCTATAGAACTTTCGAAAATATTGTTTTGTGAAGATTTTTGTGTTCACTTACTGTAAGCTACGTCTCGAATGACCGATTTTAGAGGAAACCATAACCACCAATAGCAATATATTAAAAAGTTCTGTGTCACAATTTTCTCATTTTGGATATTTAAATTAAAATTAAAAATAAATGCATTAATTCTTCTTCTTCTTCTTCTTCTTCTTCCTTCCAAGTATTAGGCCAAGGCCTGTTACGATCCTATAGAAAATTTTCCCTCCAGCGTTTCATAGGACGGCCCAGTGATCTTCGTCCTCTTGGTATATAATTATAAACAGCTTTGGGGATCCGATTTGAACTCATTCTGTCTAGATGGTGTTTCCAATTTAGTTGGTAATGTTTAATATATTCCAAAATTGGCGTAGTGTTTAATTCTTTTAAGATATCGGTGTTCCTTTTCCGATCCCATCTGGTGTTACCCGCTGTTCTGCGCATGAATCTTATTTCACAAGCCGTTATTCTGCTTTCATGTTGTCTTTTTAGTGTCCATGCTTCACTACCATAGGTCAACACTGGTCTAGCCAAAGTGTTATATAAACGTAATCTGGTGTTTTTTTTTGTACAAGGGATGGTTTCATAACTTGATTAATAATTCCCAAACTTTTATTATAACTAGTATTTTTTTCAGGGATATCCTTTTCATCCCAGATAGAGAGATAATATCCAAGATATTTAAATTGATTAGATCTCTCTAAAATTTTATTCTGGAGACAGATTTTACTTTGTATGGGGTCCTTCCCATGAAATGCCATAATTTTAATTTTGTTAATTGATATCTCCATATTAAATTTGGCACCTATTTTTTGTAAATTATAAATTGATCGTTGCAAATCAATTTCGGAAAGTGCCAGAAGAGCTAAATCGTCTGCAAAAAGAATAGCATCGAGTTGTATTAAATGACAGTCATAAATTTGAAATTCGGATATAGTATTTAAATGTATATTAAGATTTTGATATTCCTTCAACAAAATGAAGGAACATAAACTAAAAGGATTTCAGTAAAATTCAATATTTATAAAAATAAACTCAGGAATTGTTTTAATTGAACTCTGTGTTTAGTAATGCATTAAGTTATAGTCTCATTGAACTTTCTGGAAGGAAAAATAATAAATTATCTCTATGTAATTTTATTTGACAAATGTCACAACAAATGTTGGATGCAGGATTTGTAGAGAAAATTGCGATGTTGGTTTTTAGTTTAATAGGCTAATATTTTTAAGTTAATAACAAGAAGAAGAAAAATCCGCATGAATTACACCTGTGAATTCTAAAATTTGATTTCAATGTATTAAATAGTGATTGTTTGTTTGTATTGTACATGTACTAATGGAGGTAATTCGGATTTTGTATTGGTAATTATCTACGATTTTCTCCCTTGTTTAAGATCTAGAACTTATAACTAGAAAACGAAATTTCATGACATTAAGAAAAAAATAAGAAGCAATTTTTTTCTAAAGAAGAATACTTTAATTTAATTCCAGATGGAGCTGTTATACGACCATCAAATGTTTTTTGTCTTGATTGTATTTATTTTGCATTTTGCAACTTGCCATGTTTACATCGAAAGGGGAGTATCCCACATTTACTTCAAAGTTATTACGTATAAAACAATTTTATTTTCAAGATAAAAAAAATTGCAATACCTAGAGTGTGAGGTAGTGCAAGATGAATTATTCTTCTTCATTTAAATTAAAAATATATTTTAATTTCAATCGATTTCTTTTTACTTTCGAAAAATTAAGCTACTTACTACAATAAAAAGGAATAAATTAGAAGTCTGTAGTGATATATATTTTTTTTTTCACAACTACGTTGTTTGTCATTGGTATTTGACATAATCACACTATTATAATTTAAGATTCTGCTCTAAGAGCATTAGATAGTTCTATAAGTTTTTTTTTGTATGTAAAACTAAAAACTGAAAAATATTGTATGTGATCTCAATAAATATTAGTAGTGACTGTTTAGCACGTGCTCCAAATGGGAATCAATGACAATCAGATTTCAATTAATTTTGTTTCACCTCGATAGTTATCGAATTTTGATTACCAAAATAAAGAAAACTGCTCCTTGTTTCATTTTTTCTCCACTAGAGTGCATTCTTACAATATTGCGATCCTATTTGGCAATAAATAGTATGATCAAGTTGCACTGATGAAGAAATTAAACATAACCAAACATTTCTTACTTGTTTTCAAACATCGCCGTGTACATTAAATATATAAATATTTTAAAATAACGATATTTAAATAATGATTTGTGAGTAAACAGCTTAATTGTATTCGTTAAATAGTCCTAACAAATGACACTCTTGATTCCCAAATCCTCTTGATAAATTGGAAATCACTCGTGGCATTACTTAGGAATATTTAACTCATGCCCCAAATGGGAGTCAATGGCCAATCACGTTTCAATGATTTCTGTTTTACAACCAATCAGAGTCGTGTTTCACGAAATATTTATCAGTGTTATAATTACCATATTAACGAAAGCTCCTCCTTTTTAATATTCTGAACAGGTCTGACCGTTATTTTGCAGTGACTGAGCCCATAAGAAATACGGCTACCAGATTGTATACATAGTGCATGAATGTCAGCACATGCCGCATGCGGGAGTTAATATAAAAACATTTGTAGCAATTGATTATACCATCAAAAAAAGAAACCACTGTTTGCACTTTCTTCAATGTATTTTTTCCCAGGTAACAATCCAGAAAAATATAATTGTCATATTTACATCATACGACATCAGAAATGAATTAATATAATGTTTCATTTTTTTTTCCACTAGAGAGCATTCTTACAATATTGCGTTCCTTTGGCAATAAATAGTATGATCTGGTTGCAGTGATAAACAAAAGAAGCAGATGAATCGTACCTATCGCTTCTCATTTGTTTTCAAACATCGCCGTTTACATTAAATATATACATATTTTAAAATAACTATAGTTAAATAATGATTTGTGAGTAAACAGCTTAATTTTATTCGTTAAATAGTCCTAACAAATGCCACTCTTGATTTCCAAGTTCTCTAGATAAATTGGAAATCACTCGTGGCATTACTTATGATAATTATTAATATTCCAATCACTATTAGGAAAGTTGTATACCAGATGATCGCTAATAACACCAACTTAGAGTGTAAGAAAATAGATACAATCTACATGGGATATTTAAAACAATCTGAAAATGAGTTTATTTGTAAGGAATGAATAATAGCAAGAAATTTCTAAGAGCAATTGAACATCAGGTAGTTGTAAAAATATATACGTTGTTTTTTAGAGATTAAGCATAGCTTACCCATAATATTAAACACAACTTGATGCAGTTTTTCTGTGGAAGTTATTGTGTTATGTATGCTCAGTGAATGACAAAATAAGCGAGGTCTGTTGTACAGTCAAGCTCCTGTTCACGCCCAGTTGAGGATGCGTCACAGGCTTCCATTAGACTTATTTTTACAGCTACAAATAAAATAACTGTAATATTGAGCAGGATGCGAGCTTTAATAATCATTTCAATGGATGAAATTAATTACTTGAATTTTAATATGTAAAAAATGTATCAGAATTTCTCGCTTCACCTTGGCCAATGAGCCAAGCAGTTGTCCTACTTGACCATTCCACCTTTCATAGAATATTCAGGTGAAATTAGTTGAATGACAATAAAAAATCTTTCACGGAATAAATGCGTAAACTAATTACTAATTGAATTCCTCATCAAGTCGAATGTATAGTCCGATTTTCCTATTTTACGGAATACATCTGTGTGTATGTTTTTTGTTTTAATTAAACTCCATGTATTCATTTTCGTTGCGAGAAAAGAAACATGGCAGCCGCTAGAGCGATTTTTAAATTTCGGCTTTCAGGTAAATCCCCACTTCTAATGTTCATATTTCACTGATTTCTTGAAAATACCTTTCTCATTTAATTTTATTTCTTGACAATACCTTTCTCGTTTCATTTTATTAGCATAGGTTTATTCCGAGTTTCGTTGTGAAAACTTGAAAAATTGCTGCCGACAGAGTGATTTTTAAATCTCCGCTTCAAGTTAATCTCACTCCTAATGATCCAATTTTGGAGGCTAACGAACGCGACTTTACATTTCTTAATTTATTGCTATATGCCGAGTTTGGTTACGGAAAAAAATAAAATTATAGCCGCTAGAACGCTAACGGTGAAACAAACACACACATACACACACACATATATATAGCTTATGTATATATAATATGTAATATATATTATGTGCGTGTTCTTTTTTTTTTGCAATTACAATTTTTGGTGTCTACTAAGTAGAATAGATGAAGATATGTAAAAAAGTTTATAGGAACAACCTCAATAGTTTAATTCCTTCAGAATTGGCTAAAATGTCTGCTCTACAACCACAAATTAAGACACCGGTAGAGAAAAAGGGGGTAGAAGCCTTGGCGCAGAGTTACGGGACTTGCGCTGGTTCGAGCCACTATGACGAAAGAAATTACTCATGGAATTTCGGCCAGTATGGGACCGGTGTCCACCCAGCATTGTGAGGCATTTGGGTAGTTACATTAAGTAGCAGCTCCAGGTTGAGAAGACCAGCTCTAACGGCTGGGGGGACCCGACATGCTGACCGCATGTCACCCCTACACTGCCTAGATGACCGTCTACCTATGTGAATAACACATGTGGATGTGAGGCCAGCAGCCGGCTGGTAGGCCAAGGGCTTCTAGGCCTATCGCGCCATGGAGTTTTTTTTTTTCTTCTTTTACTTCATGAAATTAGGCCTTTTGACCTATGTTCACAACAATTGGGATTTAATTAATCTAGTAAATGGGCGTCCAACACTTCTATGTCCTATTGGTTTGTACTTTAAAAGCTGAGGGATTCTATCTGTAAGCATTCTTTTAACATGTTCATACCAGAGTTTTTTTATACCCAAACTTACATTAATCTCAAATCGACGAAATCAACGAAAACGTGGGACAAACTTAACACTGATTTTGTACAAATATCACAGTGGAGCTAAAACCTTGGACTTGGACTCAATTTAGAGAAGACCCAGGCGATAATTCTTGGACATCCAAGTCTACTGCACACCATTAACAATATCACCATCTACCTAGGAATAGAACCTCTCGTGACAGTTAACAGCTTCAAATATCTGGGACTGACGCTGCAAACTACTGCCAGGTCATATAGAATACACATAAAATCCCGTGGCAGCAGCTGCCACAAAAGCCATGTTTGACATCAAAGCAATATCCAGACTCTCACTAAAAACGGCCTTGTTCAACGCAAAAATAGTTCCCATTGCAACCTATGGAATTGATCTCATTTGGGAGAAGTTGAGATCTAATAACTTTGGAAGCTGTCAAATCACGGATTCTTGAAAGCCGCCCTAGGTAACAATCCAGAAAAATATAATTGTCATATTTACATCATACGACATCAGAAATGAATTAATATACAGTTTGATCTGTTTCATTTTTTCTCCACTAGAGAGCATTCTTACAATATTGCGTTCCTTTGGCAATAAATAGTATGATTTGGTTGCAGTGATAAACAAAAGAAGCAGATGAAGCGTACCTATCGCTTCTCATTTGTTTTCAAACATAGCTGTTTACATTAAATATATAAATATTTTAAAATAACTATAGTTAAATAATGATTTGTGAGTAAACAGCTTAATTTTATTCGTTAAATAGTCCTAACAAATGCCACTCTTGATTTCCAAATTCTTTACATAAATTCACTCCTCACTTCGTGAGTCGTGAATTTATCGATAATTTGGAAATCACTCGTGGCATTACTTATGAAAATGATGAATCAGCCTTCTTCAGCTGACTCGACCAAGGGGCAGAAGAAAAAGAGAGGCAAACAGCAGTGTTTTCCTGCTGGCTCCGTAACAGATATGACAGGTTCCAATGTTGATGACTAACCGGATATGACTTTGCGCACCTTTACCAGTCACATAATATCACGAAATAATCTTCTTTAAGTTTTATAAGAAAAATATATTCAAACCGATAATTTCTTATTAGAAAAGTTAAAATAATCACCTGATAACACTATATATATATATATATATATATATATATATATATATATATATATATATATATAGTATTTTGTTTAGTAGATTTTAATAATATTTTAAAATTGTAATTAGTATATAATTTTTGTATAATTTTACTATTCACTGATTGAGTGGAAGAGAAAGTTTTGTGTCCTTAACTCTACCAGCTAAAATAAAGCATTATTATAACACTGCTCAAAACAATTAGAGGAACACTATGAAATATGCAAATATTTTTTCATTGGATAAAGGTACAAACATGAAATTAATAAAGTACATTATTTGTGGTTATTTATTTATTTATTTATTTATTTATTTATTTATTGCTCATGTCAGTAAAAACAAATGAATAACGCTGACAATTAACTTTTCAAATAATTCCGCTATGTAAGCAATTGAATCTTGTGCTTATTTTTCAAAGTTAAACACTCGTTATATAGAGTTAGTAAGGTGTATGGCCTCCACGACATTCGATGACAGTTTATCACCTTCGTGGCATGCTCCCAATAAGATTCTGTGTTTTCTCTTGCGGGATATACAATGTATATAGAGAAAGATTTGCGTTTAGATCGGTACTTGCTCAGGTAGCTCAGTTGGTAGAGCACTTGGTCTAGAGAACCAAGGGTCCCGGGTTCAAGTCCCGGTCTGAGCGTATAATTTTTCTCTTCAAATATGATTTATCCCATTCCTCCTTCAGAGCATCTCCAAGTTGCTGCAGAGTTTATGGAGCTTGATGTCGGTTCCCGACCTTCCTGTCTAGAAGATCCCACAAGTGTTCAATAGGGTTGAGGTCTGGACTGACCGCTGGCCACTCCATTGCCTCAATTTCATTCCTCCTCAGGAAATCCCTGGTGACAGCCGCAGAATGTCCCTTGCATTATCCTGCATAAACAGATACAGGGCCTACTCCAATGGCAGCAGGTACTACATGCTCTTCCAGAACGTGTTTGATACACCGGACAGCATTCAGTTGCTGGGGAACAAGTACAAGGTCCGTACGATTGTTGTACATAACTCCGGCCCACACCATTATGGAACCTCCTCCGAATCTGTCAATTTCCTGTACAGCCTCTGCAGAAAATCTTTCTCCTGGCCGCCCCCACACCCTCGATCGACCATCACAACGTGTAAGGCGATACCTGGATTCGTCCGAGAAGAGCACAGACTCCCACAGGTTCAGGTTCCAATCACCATGGTTTTCAGCATACGTACGTCTTGCAGCCTTATGCACTTTGTTAAGGGTGGTTTTTTAACGGGCCTTTTTGGACGAATATTCTCTTTCCTTAATCTGTTCCTTATGGTTTGGTCTGAAACCCGGATTCCGGAAGCTATATGAAGGTCATTCTGCAGGCCTTTTGCAGTTTTTGTACGCTGTCGAAGAGCAGAAAGAACAACGTATCTGTCATCCAGGGGGCTTGTTTTAAATTTACGGCCCTGGCCACGTCTTCTACAACACTGACCTGTCTCTCTGTGCTTGTTGCGTAACCTGGACACCACGGAAGGAGAAACCCCAAGCTCTCTAGCCACTTGTCGCAGAGATTGACCTCGTCGTAAAAGATGTAGAGCATGATACACTTCAAACTCATTTAAATGCGTCATTTAGTCAGAGACTTCAATAAACAAGGCAATAATCAACATTCGTCACTACAGCAACATCAGGAACCTTACCAATTAGAAGTGGTCAGTGCCTTCCAAAATAAAAAATGTCTCTATATTTTTTTATTTGAGGTAATTTCTCTGTATTTAGGCCATGGATCTTTAAAATGTGTATCCAATGATAAAATTAATAATTCAATTTACATATTGTCCAACTTTCAGCATCACAGCTTTAAAAAACAATTACTTATTCAATTTATTACAAGTGTTCCTCTAATTGTTTTGAGCACTGTATATATCATCATCCTTCACCGGTGTGGAAACAACGGGAAGCTACCACACCTATAATTCCCTAATAAAGCTGCAAAGTATAGCATGAAAATGCTATGATTGCAGTGAAAGACATGCCCTCGGGCAGAATTACTAAGGATGGATATATATATGTTCATGGAGAGTGTTTTATGTTATCTATTATGTTCTAAAACCATGGAGTAGTTCACCTGAAACGCAAGTTAAAAAACCGCTCCAACTGTCGCAGTTATCGATGTTTCACAACGAAACTCCTATTGAAATAAGCCGAGGTAGGTATTATCCAAAACTCAGCGAAATCCGACCGTTAGAAATGGGTGGTTACCTTAAATTCGAAATTAAAAAATTGACTCTAGCAATCCGCCATGTTTAGTTCGTTGCAGTATATACCATATCATTTAATTAACCCTTAATATTTCATTTATGTCCACCGCTGTGGTCTCGAGGTAGCGTGCTGCCTTGTCACGCAGCGGGCCCGGGTTCGATTCCCGGTCGGGACAGTTTTTCTGGGTGAGGTTTTTATCGGGGTTTTTCCTCAATTGTAAGACAAATGTCAGGAAACTTTAAGGTCCAAACGGTCCCCGAAATCATATGGCCATCGCAATCATCATCATTCATATTGATCTTAGATTAAGTTTAAGATTAGGGGCTCTCCTGGCGCACCACTATCATCATCCATCATATCATCGCTTTCCAGGGGCCCCAACCTCAGAAGTGGGTTACAATTACGCCATTGCCAGGAGAGAATACCAGAAATGTCTAAAAGGACAAAACTGGTGGCATTAAAAAATCAATTTATTTAGGAGTAGCAGTGCACGCAGGGTATATATATATATATATATATATATATATATATATATATATATATATAATTTAACAAATGATGAAGGCATTAAACTATGCCCACTATGCGATGACCATGAAAACTGGCAGCATATTATACTCGTAGCATTCTGTAGAGAGACAGAACAACTTAGATTACATATGCTGCCGGAGAGATTTCTCAGGTCGGATCGAGGGAGAGTGGCGTGTTGGGATCTTTTAGGACGGACCGAGAGTGAATCAAAAACATGCAAATTTTTGGGTACAGTAAGAAAATTGAGATATAACAAAATTGTAGATTAAGGATATATGTATTATCAATAAGAAGAATCTCAATATGGTCTTTGTTTTCGATCTTTAAATTATGTTATATTATAAGTAGGTCCGATAAGTTGAATAGTCTGATAATGTATTTGATGCCTGCAGGGACGGGGGCGGGGGGTATGAGCGTGCGGTGTGTATATGTGTGGGGGTGTGTGGGTGTATGTGTGTGTTTTTTTTTTTAAATTTGTTTTCTAGCATTTTTTTTAATATTAATGTATGGAATATGGATGAATGTAGATATGAATTATTATGATTTAGTGTAGACATAGATTTTACTTATATGTAGCCTGTTATTGTTTTTTGATACAGGTGTATTTGTAAGTATTTGTTTATATTATTAGTTTTATTTTTTATTCATGGAAAAATAATGCACGTACGGCCAAGCAGGCCCGTGCGCAATGTAAATGCATATGTATTTTCTTTATTCTGAAAAAAAGGCAATAAATTCCATTATCTATATATATATATATATATATATTTATTTATTTATTTATTTATTTATTTATTTGTGTGCGGGTGTGTGTTCAAAGCTAACTTTAATGCTCCTCTGCTAATAATACTGTTTAAATTCATTCATTTTTCAATTATCTGAAATTGTAATATAATATTTGTATGATTTCTTTACGATTGTCTTTCTTCTCAAGATCGGACTTCATGATTTCGGAGTAGGAAATACACCTCAATTTATGAGCGCCGAGGGTTTGATCCCGGTTACGTTCCATGGAATTCTTCGGATGAGGAAAATTCATTGACGCGGTTTCCTTTGGAGAGAAACTTAAAAGTAGTCTGGCCCGCGTCACAAAAATGTGTGGCATATTACAGAATATTCTAAAATTCTAAGGATATCTCTGGAAACAATCCCAGATATAGAATTAATTTTCCTCGTCCTAAATATTCCATGGAACTTGGCTGGGATCAAACCCTCGGCGCTCATAAACCGAAGTGAATGTCCTATCCTGAAACCATGAAGCAACCGCTCTTGAGAAGAAACACAATCCTAAAAAAACCTTAACATTTTAAAAAAATAATTTCAAATTATTTAAATAAATTTATTATTATTAGTCTATTATTATTATTATTATTATTATTATTATTGTCATTATTATTATTGTAATTATTATCGTTATCGTCATTATTATCGTTATTATCGTAATTATTATCGTCGTTATTGTCATCATTTTCATCATTGTCATTATTGTCATTATTATTATTGTTATTGTTGTCATTATTATTGTTATTGTCATTATTATCTTTATTATCATCGTATTATCGTCATTATTGTCATTATCGTCAGTATTGTCATCATTGTCATTATTATTATTATTATTATTATTATTATTATTATTATTATTATTATAAAATTATATTAGAGGACGTAAACAATTTGAGTATTTGGGGGTAAAAGTAGATAAAGAGGATAGGCAAGAAAGTGATATTAAGAACAGAATAAATAAAGGTAGAGCAATAACAGGAATGATAAATGATGTCCTATGGAATAGACATATAACCAGGAAAAATAAGTTACAAATATATAATTCAATAGTGAGAAGTACTGTCACATGTGGAGCTCAAGTTTGGAAATTCAACAAAAACTTATGTCGATGGAAATGGATTTCTTGAGGAGAGCAGCAACATGTTCAAAATTAGACAAAATAAGAAATAATGTAATTTCAGAAAAAAAAATGTATAATAAATATTCAATAGTATATTATACAGTGAGTTTCACTCTACTTGCGGCCACTAGCGTGAACACTGTGTGGGAAGCGTGAGTTGATGACTCAATGTTTGCAGTCACTTTTCCCGCTATCGGCCGCAGGTCTAGTGAAACTCGCTGTATAAGATACAAGCAATTAAATTGGTATGGGCACTGAATGCAAGAAGAAAGGCTACCCAGAAAAACATTGTAATGGTGTCCACCTGGAAAAATAAAGAAGGAAGATCTCGAACACTCGTGAATGCAAGAAATAAGAACATGAATGAGAACAAAAGGACTGGAGGACATGGAATGGATGGATAGAGACGAATGGAGAAGGAAAATAAAACTTTAGGCACAGAAATATGTGTAAGCATTGAAAATCTGTATATAAATTATTATTATTATTATTATCATCATCATCATCATCATCGTCCTTTCAAGTATTAGGCCCAGTGGCCCGTTACGGTCTCCCGCCATCTCCGAAAAGGTCGACCCACAGATCTTCTGCCTCGAGGAATGTAGTGAAGAATTTTTTTTGGTATTCTGTGACGATCCATGCGCTGAATATGGGCTAGCCAATTGTTTCTATATTCTTGGAGGTATTCAGATATAGGTACGATGTTTAACTCTGGCTATTGTTGAATTTCTTTGGTGGTCTAGAAGGCTATAACCTGCAGTTCGTCGCAGAAATTTCATCTCCGTGGCTGTAATATGACGATCATCCTGAGTTATTATTATTATTATTATTATTATTATTATTATTATTATTATTATTATTATTATTATTAATATGGTGACCAGCTGGAAGAAGTAGGAAAGGAAGACCTCGAAACTCGTGGATACAAGAAATAAGAACTGTAATGAGAACTGGAGGACATGGAGGAGTGGATGGATAGAGACGAGTGGAGAAGAAAAATAAAACTTTAAGCACAGAAAGATGTGTAAACATTAAAAATCTGTATATAAATAAAATTATTAATATTATATCATACTATTATTATTATTATTATTATCATCATTTATTATTATTAAATTTTATACAAACTGTTTTTAAGGTCAACTTAAAAATCTGCCTTGAAGGGCAAGTTCTGATTCATAGAACAATGATCGGATCGTATTTTTTATCCGCTTCATTACGATGAGAGTACCGGGTAGCCGCTCGGTCTGATCTTGTTTTGTGTTCATTGGCATAGATATATAATTTCGTCATGACTATTTAACTCATTCCCCAAATGGGAGTCAATGACCAATCACGTTTCAATGTTATCTTGTTTTACAACCAATCATAGTCGTGTTTCACCCGATATTTATCAATTAAGTTTATCATATTAAAGAAAGCACTTCCTTTTTAATTTTCTGAACAGGTCATAACTTTATTTTGCAGTGACTGATCCCACAAGAAATACGGCTACCAGATTGAATATATAGTGCAAAAATGTAAACAGATACTGCTTGTGGGATATAATAGAAAAACATTCGTAGTAATTGATTATACCACAATAAGAAGAAACCACTGTTTGCACTTTCTTAAACGAATTATTTGCCAGGAATTTACGTTCCATAAAAATATAATTTACATCATAGGACATCAGAAATGAAACAGTTTAATGTGTTTCATTTTTTTCTCCACTAGGGTGCATTCTTACAATATTGCGATCCTTTGGCAATAAATAATATGATCTGGTTGCTGTTATGAACAAATGAAGCGTAACAAACGTTTCTCATTTGTTTTCAAACATTGCCGTTTACATTAAATATATAAACATTTTAAAATAACTGTATTTAAATAATGATTTGTGAATAAACAGCTTAATTTTATTCGTTAAATAGTTCTAACAAATTATTTGGAAATTACTCGTGGCATTACTTATGATAAATTATACTTGGTATTATATATTTTCTCATTACAGTTATCTAATGATATTTTAAACTTCCTCGACTATATTTTTATATATTATTTTTATCTCTTTCTTGTTTCTGAACGTTGTCTGTAATGTAACCTTAACTGTTTAAAATGTTAGTAAATACGGTATAAGAAAAGGTTTCGCCTTTTGAAGGTATTTTATTAGCGAGGAATACGAAATTACGATAGATCCACTTTCACATTACTTTTTTTATTTAATTAAATTAAAATAAAACTGTAAGTTTTATTTGATTTTCATATTTATTAAGATATAATTTAGTTACAGCTGTTTGGGTACACTGTACCTTCTTCAGACATGTTAAATTAATGAATTGTGTTATTATAGTGCATAACAACTGTATATTTGCAACAATATTTTTTTTTATAATCTGTAGTATAAATTTAACAGAGGCGATTCATTCAAATCTAGTTGGGAATTTAACAGTTTATTACTACTTTTCAATTTATTTATTTCTACAGCTTCTAAAGGATCCAACTTCTTTCTTTGTCACAAACATGTAAAATTTTAAAATTTGGATCAAAACAATGATTATATTGGAGTAGGTGGTTAGCATATTTTGAATTATCTAAATTTCTGTTATATGCTCTCATATGTTCCTTTAGTCCACCGCTGTGGTCTCGAGGTAGCGTGCTGCCTTGTCACGCAGCGGGCCCGGGTTCGATCCCCGGTCGGGGCAGTTTTTCTGGGCGAGGTTTTTATCGGGGTTTTTCCTCACCTGTAAGACAAATGTCAGGAAAACTTGAAGGCCCAAACAGTCCCCGAAATCATATGGCCATCATCATCATCATCATCCTTATCCTTATCATCATCATCATCCTTCACCGGTGTGGAAAGCAACGGGAAGCTACCACACCTACAATTCCCTAGTAAAGCTGCAACCATAGCATGAAAATGCTATGATTGCAGTGAAGGACCTGCCTTCGGGCAGAATTATTATGGATGGATGTTCCTTTATACAAGAGATAAAAGGTCTGCTAGTTTGTCCTATATAGACATTGTCACATGTGCCACACTTCAATTTATATACACCTGATAATTTTTCCTTTTTTCTTTTGGTTTTATTGTTTTTATTATATTTGTAAAGTTTTCATCATCATCATCATGAACAAATTCGTTTTAGGCCATGTGGCCTGTACGGTAAACCTAGCGAAGATGGTCTTGATCTTTCCACCGATGTTTTGGTCTTCCTTGGTCCCTATGTCCAGTTGGGGTATATTGGAATGCCAATTTTGGAAGTCTATTTCTTGCCATTCTTCTCAGATGATTTTTCCATTCTTGTTGGTATCTTTGTATATCTTCATTTAAACTTGTTACTCCAAGTTTTCCTCTGATAATAGTGTTCCTTTGGTGTTGTAAAGTTTTATTAGTTTTAAATGCCACATTAATGTTCAACTTTTTAAAGTGTTTAGATATTTTATTGGAAAGTGGGCCTATGTATGACATTACGACATATTTCTTTATGTTTTTCTTGGGTAAAGGAAAAACGTTGTTAATTGCTTTTTTTGTAATGAATTTTCTTAATTAAATTGTCTGTAATTTTAAGGTCATAGTTATTATTAATAGCTAATTGTTTAATAATATTCAGTTAATTATTATATTCCAAGGGTGAAAGAGGGATATTTAAAAGTCTATGAATGTAACTTCCGAGCCAACTGAGTATTATCTGCGAATGTCGGAGTCAGCAGGTCAAAATAAATGCATCAGCTAAATTGTCTTTCCCCCTTTCAACTGAATTTCACATTCCATTCATGTTACTACGCCGCAATGGTGTGCATTGCGTGTTGTTTTGGAGGTTGAGAATCAATAAACTCGGCAAGAGCTGATCTCGAGAGGGAGATGGAATGAGTAATACCAGTGACCTTGACCCACCGCGGAAGCGGGTGGACACGGAAGAACTCTCCAGTGTCCCCGAACTAGAAGGTCTCTATGACGTATATGGAAATTCGCCCTACATGGAAAAAGTGATAGGTTTATACTTACGTCAAAGATCCGTGATTATTCTCAACTCAACTGCGAAGGTAAAAATGTTATACCAAAAGAAATTATTCTTCTTGGAATATATATATATATATATATATATATATATATATATATATATACACGCTCATTTGCTGCAACAACGTCATAACTCAAAATACAGTTTTCAGGAGAAGCATTTAACGGTTTGAAATCCATATACTTTTGCCTGATCCATTCCATAGTATTCTGCCCGAGGGCAGGTCTTTCACTGCAATCATAACATTTTCATGCTATGCTTTTCAGCTTTACTAGGAAATTATAAGTGTGGTAGCTTTCTGTTGCTTTCCATACTACTTTTGCCTGTATTTGTCGTTCTTCCTGATTATGTAACTGACTTTTGTCTTTCATGTAGTACCAGTAACTCAAAATTGACAGTTATGTTATGACATTGTTGCAGCAAATGGTCTGGAGATAGCTTGTCACGCGGCGGGCCCGGATTTGATTCCCAGTCGGGAGAGGCTCCTGGGTGAGGTTTTTTTTTCGGGGTTTTTCCTCACCTGTAAGACAAATGTCAGAAAGCTTAGGGCCTAACGGTCCCCGAAAATCATCCGACCATCTTCATCATCCTTATCATTATCATCATCATCCTTCACCGGTGTGGAATGCTACTACATCTATAATTCCCTAGTAAAGCTGCAAAGCATAGCATGAAAATGCTATGATTGCAGTGAAAGACCTGCCTTAGGACAGAATTATTATGGATAGATGGATGGGTGGATATATATATATATATATATATATATATATTCCCCCCCCCCAAATGCCCCTGGTTGACATTTCGACATTTCTGGTGTTATCTCCTGGCATGGCGTACTTGTAACCCACTTCTGAGTTTGGGGCACCTGGAAAGCCGATGATATGAAAGTTGATGACGATGGTAATGATGGGCCAGGTGAGGCCTTAAACTAAATTTAAGCTAATTAAGTGAATATGATATTGATGATAATGACGGTCAGATAGTGTTCGGTCTTAAAGTTTCCTGACGTTCATCTTACAGGTGAGGAAAAACCCCGAAAAAAAAAACCTCACCCAGGAAACTTGCCCCGACCAGGGATGAACCCGGTTCCGCTGCGTGACAATGCAGCACGCTACCTCGAGACCACAGCAGTAATACTTGTATCTATTTTGTTATTATTCCAAGTTAATATTTTCTTTCCGGTCTAATCCTGAGATTGGTATTTTCTACTTAACTGAAGCTCACTTCAACTCCAAAATAAGTTTTCGTGTTGTATTAAGTGCTAGTTTAACCTCCACGATAATTAAAAACTACACACTATTCGCCGTAAGAAAAAGTCAATCACACAAAAACTGAGTAAACTAAGTGAAATATCCATAAGTCGGATTTATGGTTGTTCTATGACCTGAGATGTTAAGAGCGTCGTTAAATAATATGTACTATGCTATTCTAAAGGGACCTCAGTAAGTTATTTTATGGGATCACAAATACGTACTCAAGTACGCTAGTTTTAAAGACATGGGGATTGTTATAAAATGTGTTAATAAATACTTTCATTTCCAGTGGGAGGCAGCCACTGATAGCGCCCGTCGGTGTATAAAATCGGCACTTTAATGTGAAACACGTGTTATTTTTATCCTCTTCCACTGATTTCCTTTTAGATTACATTTTATTACACAGTAGTTACTATATATATTTTAAGTTGTGACAGGTTATCCTCTTTTTAGCTGTCACAGCTATCACTTTGTTTTCTTCAATATATATCACCATACATAAAATATATTTAAAACGTACCTTATCATGTTTTCATTGTTACACTGTATATACATTATTCCATCCATAGTAATTCTGCCCGAAGAGAGGTCCTTCACTGCAGTTATAGCATTGCTATGCTTGCAGCTTTACTACGGAATTGTAGGTGTGGTAGCTTCCCGTTGCTTTCCACACCGGTGAAGGATGATGATGATGATGATGGCCATATGATTTCGGGGACCGTTTGGGCCTTAAAGTTTTCCTGACATTTGTCTTACAGGTAAGAAAAAACCCCGATAAAAATCTCACCCAGAAAAAACTGCCCCGACCGGGGATCGAACCCGGGCCCGCTGCGTCAGAACGCAGCACGCTATCTCGAGACCACAGCGGTGGACATATACATTGTTATACTTCCATAACTTTCTTACAATAAAATAATAATAATAATAATAATAATAATAATAATAATAATAATAATAATGATGATAAAGGTAAAATGATCGCACTATAGGCCTTAGGAAGCCCTTGGTTAGTAGGCTTCCACCTTTGTAAACAATCGTTAATCAACAGTAGGTTAACAGCTCTGTGTAACTACACCTTTATCATAAGTAATGCCACGAGTGATTTCCAAATTATCGATAAATTCACGACTCACGAAGTGAGGAGTGAATTTATCTAGAGAATTTGGAAATCAAAAGTTGCATTTGTTAGGACTATTTAACGAATAAAATTAAGCTGTTTACTCACAAATCATTATTTAAATATAGTTATTTTTAAATATTTGTATATTTAATGTAACGGGATGTTTGAAAACAAATCAGAAATGTGAGGTTATGTTCATTCACTGCTGCTTGATCATATTATTTACTGCCAAATAAGATCGCAATATTGTAAGAGTGCACCCGAGTGGAGAAATAATGAAACACATCAAACTATATATCATAATCAACATTACGGGTTATTCATTTTTTTTTTTTTAGTAAACAGTTCAGTAAAATCAAGGAATCATTTCATTATCTGCTATATTCAATGTATTTGTTGGAGAAAAATAATGCTTTGGCCTGTTCAGAACATTAAAAAGGAGGAGCTTTCTTTATCACAAAAGCAGGAGCTGATAAAGAGAAATCGATAAAGAGCGAGGTGAAACACGACTGCCATTGGTTGTAAACAACATTCAATGAAACGTGATTGGTCGTTGACTAGCATTTGTGGCATGAGTTAAATAGTCCCTAAGATATAGTCTGGGACTCATTTCTAAATAAAACTTGAATCGACCTCAGGGTCATAATACCGCGAGAGGGTTAGCCAACTATGCTACGGCGTGTCCTAATAATAATAATAATAATAATAATAATAATAATAATAATAATAATAATAATAATAATAATAATAATAATAATAATAATAATAATAATAATAATAATAATAATAATGACAATGATGATAATAATAATAATAACAATAATAATAATAGTAATAATACTAGTAATAATAATAATAATAATAGTAATAACATTTTTCCTCAAATTTACAAATTTATTATTTCTCTGTTATTTTTCAGTTGTCATAAAAAGTACACATTTCTTTGGAAGGAATTTATTCCCATAAAAATTACTAAGCTATTTGGCTTGAATAGTAACTTTCGAGACTCGTATTCGGAAGGTCCCGGGTTCAAATCCGGTGCCGACCAACCTGAGGTTTTTCATTGCGTTTCCTCAGTCGTCAAGAATATTGCTGATTTGGTATCTGATTACCAGAACCCATTTCATGATATTCACCATGTCATTATATTGTTTTTAAAAAATAGATATATACTCTCATATGACGTTATATGTCTTGATCTTCTTCTTCACTTCACGGGCTAGGCATAAATTGCCTGTTCCGCCTCACAGTTGCTCTGTCCATCTGTTCACTGCCTTCCTACATTCCTTGAACCTCTTGGCTTGTAGTTGAATGCTGCTCTTGGTAATCTTGTCACATTCATTCTTTCCACATGTGTAAACCATTTATCTCTTTAATCTCTGATTTTTTCATCCAATCGATATATATATAGGCCTATATATATATATATATATATATATATATATATTTAACTCTGTTCTTATATCTTCATTCTTTATCCGATCCAATCTTGTGCAGCCTTTCATTCTTCTAAGGAAGTTCATTTCTGCGTTTTGTATTCTACTTTGCAATTTTTTGGTCATTACCCAAGTTTCGCTCCCATAAAGTAATGCAGGAACTGCCAATGTTTTATAAAACTTCAATCTAGTATCTCTTACGTTATATGTTAAAGTATCTATAAAATATGAGTCAACTTGTCCTAGTCATCATCATCATCAACAATCACGGATTAAGCCCATGTGGCTTGTTCCAGTCTCATAGATTCTTATTCAAAAGTTGGATCCATCTCTTCTTCGGTCTACCAACATTCCTGCGTCCTTTTGGTTTGTATTTAAGTATAATTTTGGGAATGCGATCATCTTCCATTCTTTGAACATGTTCTTGCCATTTTTTCTAGATTATTTTATTCTATCTAAGAGTTTAAAGATATTTAGCTCATTTCTAATATCTTCACTTCTTCTCTTATCTAGAAGTTTGCAACACTTCTCAGAAATCTCATTTCAGCTGCTTCTATGATCTTCTCTTCTCTTTTAGTTAAAACCCAAAATTCACTACCATACAATAGTAAGGGGACTGCCACTAATTTATAAAATTTTAGTTTTGTTTCTTTTCTTGTGCTTTTAAGTATCCTTTTGATTGTTCCACATATATAATTAAATTTATTAAGTTTGTTAAATATATCTTTATTTTTAAAATAGGAGATTTCATAACCCAGGTATTTAAAATGGTTCACTTGTTCAATGGGTTTCCCCTCCAGAATTATTTTAGCTCTTACGGTATCTGACCCCTTAAAACTTGTCCTAGTGTTTGATGAAATTAAATGTTTTATCGTAATAAACTTATCAATGATTCATATTGATACCTTAGGATGACTAATGTCATTACAAGTGAAAACCTTATTTTTTTGCAACAGAATTCTGGCTAAAGCTGTAACAACGCCCTTGATGTTACGTAGGTTATGTTTTATCTGGCGCACGAGAGAAGTATTTCCGTAGCTAACTCTGAATTGTGGTCTAGCAATGGCGAGTGCCGTTACTCGTGTTGTTCATCGTTGTGAAGAGGCTCAAGAAACAGCAGATTTAGGTAAGTTTCCATCGTTCGTGAGCTGCGGAACTTTCTCTTTCGGCGCGAGGATACTGTAATTATCTTGCTTTACTGTCTTTGTTCTTCTCATTCAAACATTCTGCTCATATCGCTATGTTATTCAACTTTTTGCTACCAGTTGTAAACAGCGCATGCGCGCGCAGCTTTCGTAGACTGTCAGAATTAGAAAGTTGAATGGGGAATTAAGTTACATTGTTCTATAGTTCTACTGATGTAATAACCTATATCATTTTCAAATACGATAACTAATTTAGTTAAATATCAATATTATGGAAGAGAGCTAAGCGGGCTGAGGTTTGATTCCCGGTGGGATATTTTTTTTCTCTCTCTCTCTCTCAACTTCATGGGGAATGTCGTTTAATACATTTTTGGGTTCCATATAATTTTTGTTGTTCCATTGCATAGTAATTCTGCCCAGTTCTATGGTGTCAATGAATGAATTAATTAATTGTAAAGAATTATTAAGAGAGAGTTGATTTCATTTTTCATATAGATGCAGTATAATGTAATAATTAAATTAATGTTTTTATTACCTCACCTCATATCCTTTTTCTTCTATACTGCAGTTTCGGAGCTTATCTCCATCGTCAGTAGCCTCTGGTCGACCGGTGTTATGTCGTTTCTTGGCGGTTTCCTTCTTATTTCTGTCGGTGGACCGATGAACCTCTGGATTAGGTCAAAATTTGCGGGAGTTTCAAAATTCATGAGTTTTTCTTTTTTGTTTTTTTGGATGTGGATTTTTCCCAGACTGTGAGTTCCTTTAGTTTATCTGTTTGTTTGATTAGGCTAGCTTCTGTATCTATTAAATGTTTTTCAGACCAAGCATGGGCTGCTACTGCTGACTTGTCCACTTCCCCCTTTTTTACATTTCTAAGGTGTTCCTTCAATCTAGTTTTTAAATTTCTTTTTGTTTTTCCTATATAGATTTTGTCGCAATCTTGACATTTGATCTGATATATTCCTGATTTATATTCTTGTCCAATTTTTTTCATTTTTGTTGGTTTTAATTATCTTGTTTAGGCTGTATTCATTCTTTGGGGCCAATCGAATGTTAAACTTATTGAAAATTTTCTGGAACTTGTGGTGTTTTACAGGATGGTAAGTGAATTTTTTGAATCTTATGTTCTCTTCTGTTTGTTTTTTAAGTGTGCTTTCATTAATTAGTTTTTGCCTTTTGAACTTATTTATTTTCTTGTGTACCATGTTCTCTTCATAACCATTTTCTATTGCTACTTTAATTATGTATTCTTTTTTTTTCATATTTTTCACGGTTCAGGGGTACATTCACCAATCTGTGTGTTAGGCTATTGAATACAGCTTCTTTGTGAGCGAAATGGTTGAATCCTGATGCCTTAATGTAGTTATCTTTATGTGTGTTCTTTCTGTATATTCCAAATTCTATTTTGTTTTTTTCGTTTCTAGTTAGGGTTAGATCCAAAAATGAAATTTGTCTTTCAGTTTCAGTTTCCATTGTGAATTTTACAGTTTTGCTCTGAAGGTTCAGGAGTTTTAAGGCATCTTCTATTTGTTTATGGTTTATAATGGCTATTATATCGTCAACATATCTGCGCCAAAATTTGAAAGTTAATGGGTGTCCCCTTGTGATTTTCTGTTCGAAACTACCCATGAATAAATTGGCCAGAAAGGGAGATAGTGGGTTTCCCATGGAAAGTCCAAAATTTTGTTTGTAGTATTTCCCATTGTATGTAAAGAACATTTGTTCGATGCACAATTTTGTCAAAATGATGTATTCTTCTATCTTTTTCTTTTCCAAATTATTGTTCGTTAACCATTTTTCCAGAATATCAATGGTGGTTTCTCTTGGGACACTGGGAAACAATGAAACTACATCCAAAGAAACTAACCTGTCAGTTGGTTCTAATTCTCTGTGCTTGAAATCCTCTATCAATTCCAATGAATTGTCGATTGAAAGGTTCTCAAACCCTCCCATATTCTTGTATTCGCTACATAACCATCTAGCTATTTGGTATGTAGGGGACCCTATACAGTTGATAATGGGTCTCATTTTGTTTCCTGCCTTATGTGTTTTCGGAGGCCGTGCATATTAGGTTTTTAGGGTTGGGAACCTTTAGGTAAAACTTCTTTTGTTTGGTTAGGATATTGTTTACTTTCTTTAGGGTGTTGTCCACCTCTTTGATGCATTTCGGAAGTGGGTTAGATTTAATTTCCGTGTATTCAGTTGATTCCAAAAGGTTGTACATTCTATTTTTATAATCAACAATGTCCATGATTACTATTTGATTTGCTTTGTCAGCTTTTGTGACTATTACATTTTTCTTGTTTATTTCTTTGATGATTTTCATGTTTCCCTTTCCCGTTTTGTTTATAGGATTTTCTTTGATCTCCTCAATAATTTTTGCGCATTCATTTCTAATCAAGACCTTCTCTTCTGTGTTCATTCCTTCTATGGCAATTTCTATGTCTGCTACGTAATCATCTATATTGTTAGAGAATTTCACACATGTTTTTAGGCCTAGTTCCAATATTTCCATTTCTTGTTATTTTTATAATCAACAATGTCCATGATTACTATTTGATTTGCTTTGTCAGCTTTTGAGAATGAATACAGCCTAAACAAGATAATTAAAACCAACAAAAATGAAAAAATTGGACAAGAATATAAATCAGGAATATATCAGATCAAATGTCAAGATTGCGACAAAATCTATATAGGAAAAACAAAAAGAAATTTAAAAACTAGATTGAAGGAACACCTTAGAAATGTAAAAAAGGGGGAAGTGGACAAGTCAGCAGTAGCAGCCCATGCTTGGTCTGAAAAACATTTAATAGATACAGAAGCTAGCCTAATCAAACAAACAGATAAACTAAAGGAACTCACAGTCTGGGAAAAAATCCACATCCAAAAAAACAAAAAAGAAAAACTCATGAATTTTGAAACTCCCGCAAATTTTGACCTAATCCAGAGGTTCATCGGTCCACCGACAGAAGTAAGAAGGAAACCGCCAAGAAACGACATAACACCGGTCGACCAGAGGCTACTGACGATGGAGATAAGCTCCGAAACTGCAGTATAGAAGAAAAAGGATATGAGGTGAGGTAATAAAAACATTAATTTAATTATTAAATTAAACCTCATAGTGTTCTTTCCCTGTGAAAGTTAAAAAAAAAGCAGTATAATGTGTTATACTTACAACCATTAAAATTAATTTTTCTCATTTGTGGACTTTTTCCTTGTACGAGTAAATCCAACATTATGATATTTTGGAACTACAATTTTAACGAAATGCTTAAGATACTTTTAAAATATAATTCAGTAAACAAAACTCAAATTATACATTTTAAAACAAGAGAAGGCCACTAATTCAAATTCTTCCAGCTCTTAAAACATTTCATATAGCATCGCGACATGTTTTATAAAAACATTAAAATCTATTTAGATAGAAATTTATTTGTAACCGCATTCTGAGGTCGAACAATCTCAAGCTGAGGTCGTTTTCTCTTTGCCACAATATTTCATCATCACCATCGTCTTCAAGGATTAGAACTATTGGTCATATCATGTCATATCTTTAAAACTAGCTCCTGGCGCGACAGGCCTACAAGGCCCTTAGCCTACCATCCGGCTGCTGGCCTCACATCCACATGTGTCAATCACATAGGTAGATGATAATCTGCCAGTGTAGAGGTGACATGTGGTCAGCATGTCGAGTCCCCCGGCCGTTATAGCTGGTTTTCTCAACCTGGAGCCGCTACTTATTGTAGCTACCCAAATGCATCACGATGCTAGGTGGGCACCGGTCCCATACTGGCCGAAATACCATGAGAAAATTTCTTCCCCCATGGAGACTCGAACCAGCGCAAGTCCCGTAGCTCTGCGCCAAGGCTTCCTGCCTTAACCACTTGGCTACGGCGCGGGACGCCATAACTTTAAAGGTCCACCCATATTTCTTGTCACCTTCGGATTATAATATGGAACAGTTCTTGCCATCCTGGTGTTTGGCATTCGTACGACATAGTCTCTCCAATGTACTCTATATTTTTCTATTAATGTTGTCCGTTCTGATATCAATACTTCTTTTGTGATCTATTAATGTATTTCCAATTATAAAGCAGAGAATTATAATTTCTGAAATCTGTTTTAATTGATCATAGGTAAGTGTGCAACTTTCACATCCATATAATGAGAGTGGCAATACAACTGCTCTATATCATTTTGGCAGTGTTTTTCATCTTACGTTATATTTTAATGTTCGCTGTATTAACCATAGAATAGCCTGAGTCCCAACATCTTGTGGTTTTCTGTGTCCTAAAAGGTATCCCAAATAATTAAATTGATTTATTTGTTCTATCATATTACTACGAAAAATTATTACGACCTTTTTTTTAGTTAGCGAAAAAAATTAAGCATCGTTTAATTGCCGTAGCTACTTAGACTACTATTGACATTGCATTAATACTGTTATTTTCATAAGTAATGCCACGAGTGATTTCCAATTTATCTAGGGAATTTGGAAATCAAGAGTGGCATTTGTTAGGACTATTTAACGAATAAAATTAAGCTGTTTACTCAAAAATCATTGTTTAACTATAGTTATTTAAAAATATTTATATATTTAATGTAAACGGCGATGTTTGAAAACAAATCGGAAATGTGAGGTTATGTTCATTCACTGCTGCTTGATCATATATTTATTGCCAAATAAGATCGCAATATTGTAAGAGTGCACCCAAGTGGAGAAATAATGAAACAATCAAACTATATATCATAATCAACATTACGGGTTATTAATTTATTTTTTTAGTAAACAACTCAGTAAAATCAAGGAATCTTTTCATCATTTGCTATATTCAATGTATTTGTTGGAGAAAAATAATGCTTTGACCTGTTCAGAACATTAAAAAGGAGGAGCTTTCTTTATCACAAAAGCAGGAGCTGATAAAGAGAAATCGATAAAGAGCGAGGTGAAACACTACTGTCATTGGTTGTAAAACAACATTCATTGAAACGTGATTGGTCATTGACTAGCATTTGTGGCATGAGTTAAATAGTGCAATGAAATTTTATTAGCATATTTCTCGCAATTTTTTACAGACCTATATAAGTTCAGCTAATTATGCTTTTCTTGTATTTTAGAGTATATCCAACTTTTGGCAATGATATAAGTTCATTGTGTTACATAGAGTACATGGAGAGTGGGTAATACAGCTTGCCTCTTTACAGTATACCTTGGATATGCTAAATGAGTTCAAATGAGGCCAAACAGAATATCAATGATCTCACTAATTAATGTATTTTATTACCGAATCCGTGAAACAGACGACATTTGCTGTAAAAATTCCATATTGTTTTCTTCTCGATAAAACTGAAAACAAATAATGCTCAACACTTTTGAAATTCGTATAAGCCAAACATATACTCGAAACAGTTAATCGATTTGAAAAAATCGATAACTCTATGTCAATACTAACACAGAGTATAATAACAGGATCAGCATCCTTGAAGACATAGAGATTCTGAAAGAAGCAAGGAGTAAAGACCTACTCAACAAGAACATAATCGCAGATATAAATCCGTTATACAACCTATACAACACTATCAGTTCCAGTTAAAACGCTGAAGATGGAACATTGTTTTCGAAAGGCCTCCATATTAGAATAAATTAGTTGAGGACGACTGACTTACCAGGTAAAAAAATTATATTATTAACTTCTTATAAATAATGTTATCAAATGATGATCAGGGTATCAAAAATTGATGTTATAGAAAATTGTAACAATTTAAAATCGAATTTAATATATCATTAATATTTTATTATAGATGAAAGTCTAGGAGTCCGTAACATAAAATGTCAGTATATTTTCAATACTATAGATATTTCTTTAAATATTTGGATATTTTAAACTCATCTTCTTTCTTCTTCTTCGGCTTTCCCCAACTTATAGGTTTGCCGTCTTCAGTTTCCATTTATCTCTATCATTCCAATCTCCCTCTTCCAAATTCCTCTCCTCCATTATTGTTCTGACGTAGGTTTTCCATTTCCATCTTGGTCTGCCACGTTTATTTGTTCCAGGGGGTGACCATTGGTATATATTTTTTGGCCATCTTTCATTTCCATTCTCTGTAGATGGCCATACCATTTAATCGTTTGATTTTCAATCCTCTTAACAACAGATGTGGCGACCTTCATTTCTCTCCAAAGGAATTCAGTTCTTATTTTATCCTGTCTTGTTTTTTGGAGGCTTCTTCTAAAATAATCGAATTCAACTGTTCTAATTTTATTCTTTTGTAATTCCATCAAAGACCAAGTTTCGCTTCCATATGACAAAATATTCTGTATTATGCTCTTATAAATTTTCATTTTAGTTTCCTTTGTAATATTTTTATTCCAAATTACTCCATGTAATGTCTTAGTTGCATTTTTTGCCATTGCAAATTAAGCCTGTACATTTCTCTCACAGATACCTAAACTTGTAGTTATGGACCCAAAATATTTAAAAATTTCCCATGTTTTTATTTTCCCTGTTTCAAGTATGAAGTCATCCACATCCTTTCCCAAACACATATATTCTGTTTTCTGTAAATTTATATTCAGTCCCCATTTTTTATATTCTTCCATTAATTTATTTATCATATATTTCATATCATCTTCATCCCTTGCAAAAATTATTTGATCATCTGCAAACAACATAACTGGTTAAATATACTAACTTTCGAATATATTACTTTTAAGAGATTTTTACTGGAAGTTATTGGTGTAAAATCAATGTGGTATTTTCAAATTTGGTTCTTTGCAACAGATTCTCAGGTAGTTGCAAACAGTTTGTTGATACGTAGAATATGAACACAATTTATGATAGCGTCATAATTTACAACCGAACAGGAGAGGAAGCTGTTATAAATAATTCATACCTCGAATTACTTTATTAGACTAATTCTGTGACGCAATTAAGATACATGTAAACAAAGGCCTAGACTTCACATTCAGTTATACTAATTTAACCTAAAAATTCATTTAATTTATTTACTATTATAACAATGAGTGACGCTTTAGTTCGTAGTTACCAACCAACAAACCCTATACTTTAATTCTAAGAAAACACAAAACGCGCTATCAAAACATAAAATACAGGTTCAACAAAACGTAAAATACACTTTAATGACGATTTCGGATAACTGCATAAATATACTTTCCTTAACTTTTCTGGAAGTATATCCATAGTTGCATCTTGCACTGCTTTTAAAATATTTCCTGATCAACCATGAAAATCACCTTCTCCGCTCATGTTTACTTCAAATTCTCATACGAAACTAGCACCCAAAATTGCAGAATATAACAACAATGTTTGTTGATTTATCTTGTATTTTGTTTTTTCTCCAAAGTCCACATTACTCTTCCTCTAAGCATATCGTTTATGCAACAAATAAATTTAATTAAATATACAACATATACTAAAATACTCTGAACGTAGATAAAATATTGCAGACAACACGTTACAAAATTAGGCTTAGTAATAGTCGTCTAAATAAGTATTGTTTATTCACTAACTCAATATGTGTATTATTGAGATTTTTTCAAGTTTCTAGAATGTTAAAATAATGAAGAAAACTTATTTACCGTATATAAAACATATTACAGTATAAGATAATTAAAGCAGCTTACGATCTCGCTTAAACAGCTCTAAATTACAAAAAATAACTCTACTACTTATTAATAATATATTTTTGGATATTTTGAAAGCAGGAAAGAAACTTCTTTTTTTTTTCCAAACGCATTTAATTATTATGTTTATTAAGTAGCATAACAGTGCATTATTGGGATTTTTTCAAGTTTCTAAAATATTGAAATAATTAAATAAATTCCTGTATCATACATCAAATATAAAAAAATAAAATTTAAATGTTATGATCTTGCTTATACAGTATATACAAAAATGTAATAACTTATGAATTAGAACAAAAGAGACTTATTAATTGGATTTAACAAATTATTTGTTAGCTCTCAAAAACTCTTCCATCCTCCACCGATTCAATTTTATCCCATTTATCATCAATAGAGCTAGAATGTTTATGCATTAAAAGTTAGATTGCAAACATAGTATAAAGAGAAGTAAAACTTCAGATTGTATTTTGTCTTGATGTCACATAAAAACAGTTGAACAGTAATATAAAGCTCTAAGATTCTGTTCCATGTTTTACTGCCCATGGATGTATTTTGTTCTTAAAAGACGTACTAAACCCACTTATTTTTTCTATTGTTTTAGCTCAAGAGTATATACGAGGGTGAATCGGAAAGTAACGCACAATAATTTTTTTTTTAAAGTTTAATAGTAAAAAAAAAGGAAAAAAATCACAAATGAACTTACATCTTTTACCTACTTTTCGACATAGTCACCAACTTTCTCAACACATTTTTCCCATCGTGTTACCAGTTTCAATATGCCCTGTTCGTAGAAGTCCGTTTGGTTGGAGTGTAGCCATCTGCGCACTGCTGATTTCACTTCCACATCTGTCTCAAAGCGTTTGCCGGCCAGGAATTTCTTCATGGGACCAAACAGATGAAAGTCCGATGGTGGCAAGATCCGGACTGTATGGTGGATGCTGGAGCACCTCCCAACCAAATTCGGCGATTTTCTGACGAACGACAGCAGCAACATGGGGGCGAGCATTGTCATGAAGAAGTTTAACGTTAATGTTGTGACGTTTGTCATGAATGGCACGACGCAACTTCACCAAAGTTTTAATGTAGGCCGCAGCATTCACAGTGGTCCCGTGTTCAGCAAAGTCCACCAATAAAACACTCTGACATTCTGCGGGATTGCTGCTGTTGTCGGCCGGCCGGAGCGTGGCGAATCACTAAGGTTCACGCGTCCCTCTTGGAAGAATGTGCACCACCTGGAGACATTGCTACGGTCCATACAATCATCCCCATGCACGCCACGCATGTCCCTGTGAATTTCACTGGGTTTATGCCCTTTGGCCCACAAAAATCGAACAACACTTCTCTGTTCCTCACAGGTGGACGACTGTAGCATGCGCGCCATCTTTGTTGCATAGTTCAAGCTTCTCTCGCAAGAGGTGCACCTGAGAAAAAAATACCATCTGTAGTGAAAACTTCAAACTATATCTCTGTGAAATTTCAACATTCTATCTGCAATACCAAGGCAGAAAAAAATTATTGTGCGTTACTTTCCGATCCGCCCTCGTAATTGGAAAAAAAAAAAAAGCTTCTTCTAGTTTTCACTGTTAGGCCTATAATTTGAAATAACTGCCGTATTTTTATATAGGCATTTCTGATGTTTTAGTCGTACATTGATTATAACATCAGTCAATTTATACCGCTTCTAATATAGTTTCGATTAAACCCTAGAATTGGTAGCAGAAGCTAAACGAAAAAATGGTCCAAACAAGTAATCTACGCTAAACAAAAAGAATGAGTTGGTATTATGGTAAGGTGAATTATTTTTATTATCTTGTTAAGTTTAAAAATGAAGATTTCTTAACAAACTTAATAAGTTCAGTTATATATGTGGTACAATTAAAAGAATATTTAAAAACACAAGAAAGGAAACTAAAGCAGTGACAGTCTGCCATAAAATCTTTAGAGGATGAAGAAGGCTTACAACTCAATGGTATTAATAAGCTGTTAGTTTATGGTGATGATGTAGTACTAATGGTCGATAGCGAGGAGATACTAAAGGACAACACGCACGCACTATTGAGTAACACTAAGAAATTAGGACTGGAAGTAAACATCAATAAAACTATATATATGGTCACACGTAGAAATACAATTATATAATGGAAATGGACAGCTAATGACAAATGAGGGAAATTTTGAGGAAGTGGCTGAATTCAAATAGCTAGGAACAATAATCACAAATAGGAATGAGATGCAGAAAGACATTAAACATAGGCTCAATTCTGGAAATGCATGTTATTATGCATTACAGAGGCTCTTGACGTCCCAACTTCCATTCAAAAAACGTTAAACTGAAAATATATAAAACTATTATTCTACCAGTTGTATTATTTGGATGCGAAACATGGACTCTTACTTTAAGGGAGGAAAGGAGATTATGAGTATTTGAGAATAAAGTTATTAGGAAAATTGTTGTGCCAAAGAGAGATAAACAGACAGGTGAATGGAGAAGACTATACATAACAGTGAACTACATGGTCTTTATAGGAAGCCAGATATAATAAGAACAGTTAAGTCTCGTAGACTGCGATGGGCAGGAAATGTGGCACGAATGGGGAATGAAAGACGTGCACGGAAGCTTCTTATAGGAAAACTAGAGGGAAAACGTCCGGTTGGTAGACCAAGAATGAGGTGGGAGAATAACATTAAATATGATTTGCGGGAAGTAAATTATACAGGGAATGATTGGTAAACGTTAGCTTAGGATAGGGATGTATGGAGAGCTTATGTCCGCTCGGCCATGAACCTACGTGTTCGATAGTGCCAGTGAGTTAGTTAGTTACTATTGTATGGTAGTGAATTTTTGGTTTTAACTAAAAGAGAAGAGAAGATCATAGAAGCAGCTGAAATGAAATTTCTCAGAAGTGTAGCTGGCTGCAAACTTCTAGATAAAAGAAGAAATGAAGATATTAGAAATGAACCAAGTATTTTTAAACTTTTAGATAAAATAAAATAATTTAGAAAAACTGGAAAGAACATGTTCAAAGAATGGAAGATGAACGCATACCAAAAATTATACTTAATTACAAACCAAGAGGAAACGGGAATGTTGGTAGACCGAAAAAGAGATGAATTCAACTTTTTGAATGAGAATCTATGAGACCGGAACAAGCCACATGGGCTTAATCCGTGATTGTTGATGATGATGATGTTGTTGTTGTTGTTTAAGACTAATGGGTGTAAATTTGAAAAAAAAAACTCAAAATATGATTGTGTCATGTAATTTAATATCATGCACCCTTATAATGCAGTTGTTCCATAGTTAATTTTTGTAACTTCTTGGTATATGTTTATCATAAGTAATGCCACGAGTGATTTCCAATTTATCTAGAGAATTTGGAAATCAAGAGTGGCATTTGTTAGGACTATTTAACGAATAAAAAAAAGCTGTTTACTCACAAATCATTATTTAACTGTAGTTATTTTAAAATATTTATATATCTAATGTAAACGGCGATGTTTGAAAACAAATGAGAAACGATAGGTACGCTTCATCTGCTTCTTTTGTTTATCACTGCAACTAGATCATACTATTTCAGAATATTAAAAAGGAGGAGTTTTCTTTAATATGGTAATTATAACACTGATAAATATTTCGTGAAACACGACTCTGATTGGTTGTAAAACAGAAATCATTGAAACGTGATTGGTCATTGACTCCCATTTGGGGCATGAGTTAAATAGTCTGTATTAATATATTTAATGAATATAATTTTCCTTCCGGATAGAATTGGACAACTCCTTCGCATTATCTGATATATTGCACAAATTAAATGAAAGTTATAACTTTATGTAAGAAAGTTTCACATTCAGAAACACTACTGCAGGTTTCACTTTCCATAAACATAATTAATAAGAGGAATTATTAAGCGAATCCTTTGTAATTAGCATATCCTTTACAATAAGACACATTTATGTTGTGGTCACACTACTAATATTTATTTTATAAGCTATTGAGGTAGATCTCACGATTTTTTTTCATGATAGTGCGTTCTGTCGTACTTACAGCAATGGCAACCATGATTCAAAGTTCAATTTCCTAAATTTTGGTCTTGCCAATCTATAAATAACTAAATAACTATACCGTAATATTACAAATTACCTACCTAGTGCAGGAAGTAAAACTACTGCCCCTTATGTAGGCCTACAATGTACATACAAAAATATATCCAAAGGTAGTGTCATTATACGAAACAAGTCACTACGTTTTAAATGAACTGAACTTTACGGAGTATTTGAAACAATATAAAACAATAAATTAATAATAATAATAATGATAATAATAATAATAATAATAATACTTTATTTATTCTGGCAGAGTTAAGGCCATAAGGCCCTCTCTTCCACTCAACCAGCACAAATACAAATAAATATTCGACAAATATAGATATACACTATATAATTATAAACAGTTAAAGATACAATAAATGTAACAATGTAAATGTCATGTACAAACAACATTTTATAGGGTAATAACAATAATGATACGATAATAATAATAATAATAATATAAATATGATACATTATACGGGAAACACCAATTAATATATATATCTTACACTGGATAATAATGAAGTCGAGTTTAGAGCAAATATAAATTTAGATTTGTATTTGCCGCCATTTTATTCCTGATTGGTGTCACGGCCTGCTGTAGTCTCAACTAAATTATTTTCGGCATTTACCGTATAAACATTTGCCAGACTGTATTGACGTAGACTTTCACGGCCGGAGTTGCACGACCATGGCCTACAGCCCGAAAATCTTCTTCAAGATCATAATTTGCCAAACTGTTAACGTTAGTCAGTTGTTTGTAATCAACGCAAATATTTCAAACAAATATGTTATCATTTTAATAATATTTAATATTTTGAAAACACCATTGTGCAAAAAAATAATGTACAACGCACGTTTGTGAAATGTTTCACAGAATCTCGGAAATTAAAAACCTCGCTATCGCTTGGTTTTTAATAATTTTCTCACTTCTGTAAAAACCAATTCCCAGCCTCGCATTGTAATATACTATTAATTGTTACAAATCTTCATCGATTCTATATAGGAAACACCGAAAATGACAATGACCAAAATTATATATATACATAATTATGTTTGTGTATGTCAGTACTAATAAAATTCATATCCAATTCCGTTGAGGTGAATAGTCATAAGATAAAAAGTTAAAATATGTACCTTTTGGCAGGTGCCGTCGTCCTCAACTGTGTTAAAATTTTGTATTTAAAATGTTAACTGTAGGCCTTTCTAAAGTTAACTTCCATCATCAGAACGAGTATGTGATACTGATCGTTGTTGTTTTATGACGTTGGTGGTCTTGAAGTGTCGTTGGTAGCAACTGATTGATTTTTAACGATCTCATGTAATGGGTTGTACGATTGGGGTGTGTTCTCGTTTAGTAATAAGATGTTATTGACTTCTTTTATAATTTCAAAGTATTCTAATAAGTTTATCTTAGCTGGACTTGAAAACCATTAGCGAAGAAAGGATGCCCTGGAAACCTCAGCCATGACGCGGGACAACCAGATTTATCAGCAATTTTAAATAATATAATCCATAACTAGTTAACTTTCCGCCGTGCAGGGTCAGGTGATAGCATGTCTGCTTTCTAACTAAGGGGGCCCGGCTTAATTGTTTTATTAACTAACTAACTCACTGGCTCTATCGAACCCATAGGTTCATGGCAGCGCGGAAATAAGCTCTCCATAAATTCCTATCATGAGCTAATGTTTTCCAATCATCTCAAATCATGGATAATGACATTCTCCCACCTCATTCTGGTCTACCAACTGGTCGTTTTCTCTCTGGTTTACCTACCAGAAGCTTCCATGCAGCTCTTTCATCCCCATACGTGCCACATGTCCTGCCCATCGCAGCCTATGAGACTTAACTTTATTATATCTGGCTTCCTAAATATATCATGTAGCTCACTACTATGTAGTTTTCTCCATTCGCCTGTCTGTTCATCTCTTTTTGGTCCAAAATTTTTTCTAAGAACTTTATTCCCAAATACCACAATCTCCTTTCCTCCCTTAAAGTAAGAGTCCATGTTTCGCTTCCATATAATATAACTGGTAGAATAATAGTTTTATATATTTTTAATTTAACGTTTTTTTAAAGGAGTTGGGACAAGAGTCCAATCATCCCCTGTATAATCTACTTCCCTCAAATCATGGATAATGTCACTCTCCCACCTAATTCTGGTCTACCAACCGGGCGTTTTCCCTCTGGTTTACCTACCAGAAGCTTCCATGCGGCTCTTTCATCCCCATACGTGCCACATGTCCTGCCCATCGCAGCCTATGAGACTTAACTGTTCTTATTATATCTGGCTTCCTAAACATATCATGTAGCTTATCATTATGTAGTTTTCTTCATTCACCTGTCTGTTCATCTCTTTTTGGCCCAAAAATTTTCCTAAGAACTTTTTTCCCAAATACTCACAATCTCCTTTCCTCCCTTAAAGTAAGAGTCCATGTTTTGCATCCATATAATATAACTGGTAGAATAATAATTTTATATATTTTTAATTTAAGTCAATCGCTGTGGTCTCGAGGTAGCGTGCTGCCTTGTCACGCAGCGGGCCCGGGTTCGATCCCCAGTCGGGACAGTTTTTCCTGGGTGAGGTTTTTATCGGGGTTTTTCCTCATCTGTAAGACAAATGTCAGGAAAAACTTTAAGACCCAAATGATCCCCGAAATCATATGGCCATCGCAATCATCATCATTCATACTCATCTTAGATTAAGTTTAGGATTAGGGACTCTCCTGGCGCACCATTATCATCATCATTACCCATCATATCATCGGGGCAACGTAACCCCGCCTTCCAGGCGCCCCAACCTCAGAAGTGGGTTACAAGTATGCCATGCCAGGAGAGAACACCAGGAATGTCGAAAGACAACCTGGGGCATTTGCAAAAAAAATTAACGTTTTTTGAAAGGAGTTGGGACAAGAGTATCTGTAATGCATAAATGTAATTAATTTAATTGCTAAATTTTCAATCTCAGAACCAGGAAAGATGGCGGTGCACAATATTTAATCGCTAGATTGTGCACCAGATTCCTCTCTACAGTACCTACATATGTTGAGAAGACATGTGGTGCTGTTGATAGTGATTCGTCCGTCGAAGTCAGGTGATGCCTTGGTGTCTTTCGACAAGAGTATACTACTTGCCTGTTTCATCTTCACCCCTCATATAGTACATTTTATACCACATAAACACATAAAACATGAAATTCTTACGTGGAATGGTTCATAAAACAAGGAGAGATAGAGTAAGGAATGACAAAATCAGGGAGACATTAAGTGTAAAAAAATTAACAACAGACACAGAAGAAAGTAGACTAAAATGGTTTGGATATTTAAAAAGAATGGAACAGGAAAGACTACCACAAAGACTGTTAAATCTCAAGATACAAGGAAAACGACTACGAGGTAGACCACAAGAAATATAGATTAACCAAGTACAGAGAAGTCTACAAGAGAGAGGATATGACTGGGAAGAAATAAAAAGATGCAAAGCATGGGAAAATAGAGATGGTTGGAGGCATATTTGGAATCGACCTTCCGAAAGGAGGACACGATAAGAAGATGATGTTGAAACACATAAACATAGACTCATCCTACACTCATCTCTGTACACAAAATTAATTTACATCGTCTATCGTAAAGTGGTCTGCCGAAGTGGTGCATAAATTGAAAATAGACAACATTAACAGCATCTATCTGCTCAAATAGTGCAGTGGGTGGCATTAGAACACACGCGCGCGCGCTTTCTTATGAAAAACTAAAATTCCTGAATTAAAACATATTTTGCGAGAGAATAGATCATGCAACAGATGTTTACCATCCCATTACTGTTTTTCGTCACTTCACAGGTTTAGGCTCTAGGCCTGTCCCATCTTCATATCATCTTTCCATCTTTTGAAGGTTCTTCGTACATTTCTTCTGCCTATTAGTTTATAATTGTAAATTATTTTTTAAAATCTATTAGAGTATCATTTAAGATGTGGCTCCATTTGATACGATATCCTTCTAATTGTTTCATTTATGCCATCACTGATTCTTACGAATCAAAATTACATTTAATTGGTGTAAACTATCGGCTTAGAATGTTGAAATTCCCTGTGCACCAGAAAGAAACGCAAAGCTAAACAGCAGAGAGCGGAGCCGTGAAGTCTACGGCCAGAGTAAAATAACCTTCTTGTGTTTAAAGCAGAGATTTTAAAATGAAATTTATACAAGAGTTTGCTTTTACCTCTCATTATCTTTTATGAATTTCACGTTTGTGAGATAAATTATATCACTCTCAGATCTATAGCAATTACGGCATCACATGTCGCACGCAACTAACATGCGATATGACTAACTTTATATACATTTTTCATTTGTTTATAGCTTCCTGATACTCGTGTCCATTATTCAAAAAGTTCCTGCAACAAGTAAAAAAAATCACTGAAATTGACTAATCCTATTTGTATGACTTGAATTTACATTTCTTAACATTATCTCTCCATCTATTTTATTAACGATTAGTGACTCTTGATATTCATGCATATTTTAAATACAATTGACATTGATATTAACAAAACACATCAGTTTCAAGCTATTTGTGGTACAATAAATAGAACATTGAATAATAAAGCCCATAAACAAACAAAATTAAAATTTTATAAAACAATGGCTGTCCCTGTCCTTTTGTATGGGAGTGAATCTTGGATTACCACTACCAAACAAGAAAGTAAAATTCAAGCAGCCGAGATGAAATTTTTAAGAAGAGTAAAAGGCTGCACTAGAATGGACCAGATAAGAAACGAGGATATTCGTGAAGAACTGCAGATCTACTCCATAAAAGAAAAGATATTTAACAACAAGATACAGTGGAAAGAACATGTAGAAAGAATGGAAGAAAGTAGATTACCAAATAAAATCTTCCATTATTTTCCAAGAGGAAGAAGAGATGTCGGACGTCCTCGGAAGAGATGGTCTTAGATCTATTAGTAAAGACGGAACAGGCAACTCTTGCCTAAACCAGGAAGTGAAGAAGAAGAAGAAGATTAATAAAATAAGTTAAAATATACCTTCTTAGGTAAGATCCGTCGTCCTCAACTTATAAAATATATATTCTTTATGCCTGTAGGCCTTTCAGAATATCCGTTCCATCTTCAGCAGGTCCTTCTTCGTGAAACGACAACACCACATTAGGACCAGCAGCATCAACCATCATACTGGATATTGTAGCGAAGAAGTACCTGCAGAAGATGGAACGGATGTTCTGAAAGGCCTACAGGCATAAATAATACATATTTTATAAGTTGAGGACGACGGATCTTACCTAAGAAGGTATATTTTAACTTATTTTATTTTATGACTCTCCACCTCAACGGTTTTAACAATGAATTTTATTAGTATTGATCATTGATATTAAGTTACGTAGGCTCCCATATAAAATTAAATATTTTACTTTGAAACTTTTTCACTTTAAATCATACATAATTTTAAGATTTATTAATTTTCATTAACTAAAATTACTTATGTAAGTATTGTCAACTAAATAAATTTTATTGACTATTTAACTCATGCCCCAAATGGGAGTCAATGACCAATCATGTTTCAATGATTTCTGTTTTACAACCAATCAGAGTCGTGTTTCACGAAATATTTATCAGTGTTATAATTACCATATTAAAGAAAGCTCCTCCTTTTTAATATTCTGAACAGGTCTGACCATTATTTTGCAGTGACTGAGCCTGTGAGAAATACGGCTACCAGATTGTATATATAGTGCATGAATGTCAACACATGCCGCATGCGGGAGTTAATATAAAAACATTTGTAGCAATTGATTATACCACCAAAAAAAGAAACCACTGTTTGCACTTTCTTAAATGTATTTTTTCGCAGGTAACAATCCAGAAAAATATAATTGTCATATTTACATCATACGACATCAGAAATGAATTAATATACAGTTTGATGTGTTTCATTTTTTCTCCACTAGAGAACATTCTTACAATATTACGCTCCTTTGGCAATAAATAGTATGATCTAGTTGTAGTGATAAACAAAAGAAGCAGATGAAGCGTACCTATCGTTTCACATTTGTTTTCAAACATCGCCGTTTACATTAAATATATACATATTTTAAAATGACTATAGTCAAATAATGATTTGTGAGTAAACAGCTTAATTTTATTCGTTAAATAGTCCTAACAAATGCCACTCTTGATTTCCAAATTCTCTAGATAAATTGGAAATCACTCGTGGCATTACTTATGAAAATTACAAATGACGTATTTACCATTTTTAAAGTATTGTTATGTTTTCTATCTACTGTTGTAATAATCAGTGACGCTTAGTTCGTAGTTACTAGGCAACAAAATAAATGCTTTATATTGTAACAAAAAAAACACGCTATCAAAACATAAACTACAGGTTCAATAAAACGTAAAATACACTTTAATGATGATTTCTAAGGCTAGGATTTTTATGTGATAAAAGATAAGTTTGCAATACAGTTAGTATATATTATTCAACTGTTTGTGTGTGAAACCAAGATAAAAGACAGTCAGAAGTCTAACTTCTCATTATACTATGTTGCAATCTTACCTTTTAGTACATACAAATCCTAGCCCTATTGATTTCGTATCCCTACATAAATAAACTTTCCTTGACTTTTCTGGAAGTATATTAATAGTTGCATCTCGGACTGCTTTTAATTTTTTTTTTTTTTTTTTTTTCCTGATGTACCGTGAAATCCGCTCATTTTTACTTTAAATTCCACATGAAACTAGCTTCCAAAGTTGTAGAATACAACAATGTTTGTTTATTGATCGTGTTTCTTTTTCGAGCCCACATTTCACTTTCTATATCAATTTCGCTAAATGCTACTCCAAATTTTGCATCATGCAGCTAAGCGTCAAATGTTCCCGCTCTCAGATTGTCGATACATAATGGTCAAACAAGGAAAATAACTTATAATATCCAGTATTGTTAGTTTGGCGCTACAATGAATAGTGAGGATTGACTTACGCTTTAAACGTATTTTTCTCGAAATTTACATAATGGCTCATAGCCGGTTTATGCATATCGCCGTCTTTTATTGTGCTCACGGCTTACCTAACCCTTTCGGCCATGAATCCATCAAAATAAAACATCCATTAATGTTCTTAAACTCTATTTCTTATAAAAAAAACAGAAAAGTAAAAGATGCACAAGTATTTATTGTCCAAAGTTTTATTGTACAGCTGAAGTATGGAGTCCAAAACAAAGATCACGGAAGACATTTCTGGCAGTCAAGATGTTTTTTTAAGAAGATGTAGAAAAGCAATATTAGATAAAATACCAAACGTATAAATAAAAGAAGGTATAGGAAATACATAAGCAAGAGTTAAAATGGTATGGACACGCAAGAAGGTCAAAGAAGATCTTAGAGTGAATACCACCAGAAAGAAAAAGACTGAGGCAACTGTATTACGCCAGTTTAAGCTATGTATTACACACAGGGAAACTGGAGTAATACAGTTACCTATGTTGGTGAAACCCTGAGACGATATAAGTACAGTTGAAACATTTGGTATCCATGAAGTCATAAAAAGAAGGTGATTGGAAGAAGCCTATTTAAACAAGAAAAAATGGAATTTAGGAAAAGAGAAACAACACCAGGTATAACAATCTGTAGAATAATAATAATAATAATAATAATGATAATAATAATAATAATTGTATTGTAATTGTATTGTAAGCCCATGTTTTTCCCTTTACAGAGATTTAGGCGCTCTCCCCTTACAGAGAAGAATTTGAACCACACTAATTTAGTTACACTTGTTTTCGTATAGATGTCATTTTGAGTGGTCCGTGATCAGCGCACGGCCTCATACTGACATCTAGGAAACCAAGGTAGTACTAGGATGGGAAAATTCGAAAATTTTGCTTAGAGGCCTTTTCATTCAGGCTTAAGGATTTTTTACGAGCCTGAAAATCTTCAGACTCGGGACCAACGGCTTAAAGTCCCTCCCGGAGGACTTGCTCCTTGGATTTTTCCGTCCTAAAAAAATCCATCAACCCCGGCCGGATTTGAACCCGCGATCCTCGGGACCAGAGGCAAGGAGCATAACCACTAGTCCATCGCGGCCGACTAATAATAATAATAATAATAATAATAATAATAATAATAATAATAATAATAATAATAATAATATAATGTTTAATACCATAGGTCAATTCAGATGAAATATTAGAGTATACTGAGAATGACCGAAGGTCAAGTATTTATAGCGCCATGAAAACATAGGGTGTGAATCTTCACTACACAAACGTCAGTTGGGTTGCCTACGGTGCAAGTACAAAACTGGATTTTTTTGGAAAGGTGGTAATTTAACTGAATGTAGAGTTTTCTGATACAAATTTTTCATATAAATATCCTTTACTTAATCTATAAATTAAATTAATTGTTATTTACAAATACAATAAACAATAATGGTCAAGGAGGGGTCATATTTATTACAAAGCCATATTCATATTATTCATATGGTACACAGTGGGGTCAGACAGAAGACAAATAGATACTGCAGAAATGAAGTTCTTACATTCAGTAGCAGGTGTGACAATTTTGGACAGAAAAAGAAATGTAAATATTAGGATAGACTTCAATATTATTTATTTAACAAATAGAATTGACAACATGAGAAACAACTGGTATGAACATGTTAATCGTCAAAAGGGGATACATTTTCACGTTTGTTCGCCACAAATGTAGATGTTTAGTGTTATAGGAGTTGAGTATCTCAACTCTCTTAATAGCTATTTTAATTTCGGTAAGCTAATAGCTATTATGCAAAAATCCCCATTACAACCTGATGAACGGTATGGCAGCGCATAAAATAGTAACAAAGTTATATGTAAGAAAATACATTGTCACTTTACATTCTATTATACATCGTTAATTTCAAATTGTATTATACCTTAATGATAAAAATACAGAGTATATACTTATGTTGAGGTGTAATGGATGATGGGAGTGATAGTATACACATCGTGAAGTATTTTCGTTGTTACAATACGGAGACGTAAGAAAGGATTTTGTTGTTGAATTTTTCGTTTCCATGGTGAATAACAAAGTTATACAAGCTTTCGTTTTCACTGAGGTCCGTCACATTTAAATAAAGATCCGAAATTTGTAGGGGTGGTGGTCGGGGGTGGGAGGTTCAGTACCTTTAAAGCTGGAGCCTGTCATTCATTTTAAACGGTTCAGATTCAATTTAAAAGAGTGCATCATTCAGATTATTAGCTTTTAATTTTGATGTACTGAGGTCCGTCACATTTAAATAAAGATCCGAAATTTGTAGGGGTGGTGGTCGGGGGTACCTTTAAAGCTGGAGCCTGTCATTCATTTTAAACGGTTCAGATTCAATTTAAAAGAGTGCATCATTCAGATTATTAGCTTTTAATTTTGATGTACTGAGGTCCGTCACATTTAAATAAAGATCCGAAATTTGTAGGGGTGGTGGTCGGGGGTGGGAGGTTCAGTACCTTTAAAGCTGGAGCCTGTCATTCATTTTAAACGGTTCAGATTCAATTTAAAAGAGTGCATCATTCAGATTATTAGCTTTTAATTTTGATGTACTGAGGTCCGTCACATTTGGTGGTAGTCGGGGGTGGGAGGTTCAGTACCTTTAAAGCTGGAGCCTGTCATTCATTTTAAACGGTTCAGATTCAATTTAAAAGAGTGCATCATTCAGATTATTAGCTTTTAATTTTGATGTACTGAGGTCCGTCACATTTGGTGGTGGTCGGGGGTGGGAGGTTCAGTACCTTTAAAGCTGGAGCCTGTCATTCATTTTAAACGGTTCAGATTCAATTTAAAAGAGTGCATCATTCAGATTATTAGCTTTTAATTTTGATGTACTGAGGTCCGTCACATTTAAATAAAGATCCGAAATTTGTAGGGGTGGTGGTCGGGGGTGGGAGGTTCAGTACCTTTAAAGCTGGAGCCTGTCATTCATTTTAAACGGTTCAGATTCAATTTAAAAGAGTGCATCATTCAGATTATTAGCTTTTAATTTTGATGTACTGAGGTCCGTCACATTTAAATAAAGATCCGAAATTTGTAGGGGTGGTGGTCGGGGGTGGGAGGTTCAGTACCTTTAAAGCTGGAGCCTGTCATTCATTTTAAACGGTTCAGATTCAATTTAAAAGAGTGCATCATTCAGATTATTAGCTTTTAATTTTGATGTACTGAGGTCCGTCACATTTAAATAAAGATCCAAAATTTGTAGGGGTGGTGGTCGGGGGTGGGAGGTTCAGTACCTTTAAAGCTGGAGCCTGTCATTCATTTTAAACGGTTCAGATTCAATTTAAAAGAGTGCATCATTCAGATTATTAGCTTTTAATTTTGATGTACTGAGGTCCGTCACATTTAAATAAAGATCCAAAATTTGTAGGGGTGGTGGTCGGGGGTGGGAGGTTCAGTACCTTTAAAGCTGGAGCCTGTCATTCATTTTAAACGGTTCAGATTCAATTTAAAAGAGTGCATCATTCAGATTATTAGCTTTTAATTTTGATGTACTGAGGTCCGTCACATTTAAATAAAGATCCAAAATTGTAGGGGTGGTGGTCGGGGGTGGGAGGTTCAGTACCTTTAAAGCTGGAGCCTGTCATTCATTTTAAACGGTTCAGATTCAATTTAAAGAGTGCATCATTCAGATTATTAGCTTTTAATTTTGATGTACTGAGGTCCGTCACATTTAAATAAAGATCCAAAATTTGTAGGGGTGGTGGTCGGGGGTGGGAGGTTCAGTACCTTTAAAGCTGGAGCCTGTCATTCATTTTAAACGGTTCAGATTCAATTTAAAAGAGTGCATCATTCAGATTATTAGCTTTTAATTTTGATGTGGGCTATTATTTTATTTTTAGTGCGTTCCTTAAGTCAGTAAGTCATTGACTTGCCAAATTAAAAGTTAAACATTTGTATTTTTACAGAGCATTAAAAAATATCCTCAATTTAAAAACCTAAACCATGAATTTGTGTGTAATATAAAATCATATTTAGTGATCTTAAATATAAGATTATGCCACAATTTGACAAATATCAAATATCCGGAGTGTCCTGGTGCGCCCATCACGATCGGACTAACGGTATGTCAGCACACGAGAATCTTACTTCTACCGATTTTCTTGAGTCAATGAAAGACAAAAAAGTAGATTGTGAGTTATTCGTAAAAGATAGACATATGTAACCGAGGGCTTTTTTTTATAGATTTGATCGATATATTCAATTCTGTGTACATTGATTTTGTAATTTCTTGAGGTATAGGCAGCGTAAGCCATTTAAAAGAATCCCACAGATAGAATCCCTCAGCTGTTATTAAAGTACAAACAAATAGGACATAGAAGTGTTGGGAAGATTCATTAAATCCCACTTTATATGAAAACAGGTCAGAAGGCCTAATTTCATGAAGTAGAAAAACAAGAAGATGGTACACAGTGGGCTATATGAATGTGTGGTGTGCATTCTCCTCGGCCAGATATCAACGGAAGTGGAAGAAATAAATACATATATTGCTCGTGTTGGATGTAGGCCTTCAAAAACACATTATTGGAAATTTCTAGCATTTCCTTCCTCCCCTCCTCCGATTTTATCCAGTTTGATCCACTCGGGTTATTCCCTTAAAATATGGTAAAATGTCAAAATATCCTAATTATATATATTTTTTTTATCTAGTCTCGCGTTCTTGTTCCGGGGATCGAGTTTTGACAAAATTCTCTACTCTATCTCAGTCATTCCAAATCTCCTCTTTCTCCTCTTTTCTCGTCATTCTTGATATTTTCATCAATATCTCGGCCGGTCCCTTGATCTCTTCCCTCCTAATGTAAATTCCAATGCTTGTCTTGTTATCCTTCCAGTATAAGAGGCGTTGACATGGGAAAGGTAGTAACAAAAATCAAATTTTACAGGGGAAGCAAAAAACAATTTTGACACTTTTAAATTTAAATATATTTTGTATCTAGGTTTCAATTTATCATCTGTTAAAACTGAAGATGTTAATGACAAAATAAATAAATTGAATCTAATGTGTGGCACTATTAAAACAACCCTTAAAAACGCAAGAAAAGAAACTAAAATTAAATTTTATAAAGTAATGGCTGTTCCTGTATTGATGTATGGATCAGAATGTTGGACGATCACTAAAAGACAAGAACAAAGATTAGAAGCAGCTGAGATTAGATTTTTAAGAAATATAGCAGGATATACTCTGCTGGATAAGAAAAGGAATGAAGATATAAGAAAGGAACTAAATATTTTCAAACTTACAGACCGAATAATTAAATATAGGAACGACTGGAAAGAACATATTGATAGAATGTCAGAAGAAAGATTTCCAAAATTATTGCTAAATTATAAACCTCACGGAAGGAGAAATGCTGGACGCCCACACAGAAGATGGTCTGAACAATTTTAACAATTCTAGCTTTCATAGAACCGGAACGAGCCAACAGGCTTAATCCCTGGATGATGATGATGATTTTGATTTTGTAAAGCTAATATGAATATTTTGTAACTATTTTACAAATAAAATTTCTTGTTTAGTAGTGTCAAAATTATATTAAAATTAATGTTGGGAAAAATATTTTTTGCTTCCCTGTAAAATTTGTTTTTATGACTTACTACCTTTCCCATGTCAACGCCTCATTGTTATCTTAACGTATCCATACCATCTACTTCTACTGTCTTTCCATTTCATCTTGTATTTATCCAACTAAAATTTCTTTTACTTTATTGTTGTGTATTCTATCTCTTCTTTGTTTTTTTTTCTCTTTTTTTCCAAGCATGCTTTTTAAAAACTTCTTCTCAGTTCCTTGAATTCTATTCGACTAATTATATTAATAATACCCTTAAAATATATTCCATCCATCCATCCATAGTAATTCTCCCAGAAGGCAGATCTTTCGCTGCAATCATAGCATTTTCATGCTTGCTTTGCAGCTTTACTAGGGAATTATAGGTGTGATAGCTTCCCGTTGCTTTCCACACCGGTGAAGGATGATGATGATGATGATAATGATGACGGCCGGATGATTTTAGGGGACCGTTGGGCCCTAAGCTTCCTAACATTTCTCTTACAGATGAGGAAAACCCCCGAAAAAACCTCGCTCAGGAGCCTGTCCCGACCGGGAATCGAACCCGGGCCCGCTGCGTGAGAAGGCAGCACGCTACCTCGATACCACAGCGGTGGACTAAAGTAGATTATAAGGCATGTAAAATAACGTTTCAATCACATTCGTGCTCTTTGTTGTATCCGAATTATTGAAATAAAAAATGTTATTTTTTATTATTACGTAATCATGAAGCAGTAAGAGATACAAATTAATATTTGGTGTTCATGCGCATATAACTGTATTCATTATATTTAGCGAAGCATAGTCGGCCGCGGTGGACTAGTGGTTATGCTCCTTGCCTCTGGTCCCGAGGGTCGAGGGTTCAAACCCGACCGGGGTCGATGGATTTTTTAGGACGGAAAAATCCAAGGAGCAAGTCCTCTGGGAGGGACTTTAAGCCGTGGGTCCCGAGTCTGAAGATTTTCAGGCTCGTAAAAAATCCTTAAGCCTGAATGAAAAAGCCTCTAAGCAAAATTTACCAAATTTTCCCGTCCTAGTACTACCTTGGTTTCCTAGATGTCAGTATGAGGCGGAAGGCTGACCACGGATCACTCAAAAATGACATCTGTACGAAAACAAGTGTAACTAAATTAGTATGGTTCAAATTCTTCCCTGTAGGGGGAGAGCGCCTAAATCTCTGTAAAGGGAAAAACATAGGCTTACAATACAATAAAATAAAATAAAATAAAAATAAAGTTTCAAGAATTTGTACTGTCCAATTCTACATGGAGTGTCCCATACATGAGTATTTCTTGATAGTGACTCACGCGTTACATTGTAAAGAAAATTTATTATAAGTAGGCCTAATTTTAGAGGAAATATTTATACTGCTCTCTCCCGATGTGGATAAAAATATGTACCTTGAAAGCTTTAATAAAGGATTCCTTTGAAAATAATTTATATTATAATACATAGATAGATCATCGGTTGATTAATGTCTTTGGCATCGTCCGATTCCTAATAGCCAGTTTTGTCGGTCCATCCAATCTCCTGGTTGTAGATGTTTCTCCTTCATATATAAACATATTCCCTGACTCCAGGAGGTTTTAGGTCTTCCTCTGCTTCGTCCTCCCTCAGGTTTCCATTCCAAAACAGATCCTCTTCCATTCGCTGGATATGTCCGTACCATCTTAATTGCTGAGTTTTAATATAATCTAATTTTTTTTAAGCTCCCATTTTTTCTAGACAATCGGCACTTGATGTCAGCCGGGTTGTCAGCTCTGCGCGACGGCCGCCTTTACTCCCAGAACAAGCGTCTGGTACTCATTTCCGTTAGAGGCTGAGTCGACCCCAGGGCCACAGTGCCGCCAGAAGGTTTGGGTCAGTTTTAAAAATTCTGACCCCACTGGGACTTGACCCCTCGACCTTCCGGCTTGTAGCGCAGTACCTTAACCACTACGCTATGGCGTATTTAAATAATACCATCTTGACTAATCACCTCAACTAAACCGTGCAGCGGAGGTGGTCGGTTAGTTTGTTTGCCAACTGGAAGATCTTAGCTACTTTTTTTTATTCGGCGGTGAAAGCAATGCGGATATATTTTTATTTTAACTAATGTTGGCACGTGGTTATGATTTATTATTAGCGAATGGCGAAGATCACTCACCTCCTTGCACCGCACCTGCTGCTCTGCACCACTGTGCAGCAACACTTCTGGCCACAAATTTAAATTGAGCCAGATAGGTCAGTTGGCAGTAGGTTTCAATACTATCATTAAATTCCCATTATTAATACTCTCGTAAAATGTTTAGTATTTATTTTTAATATTGGTATCTAATAAATAAATAAAAATATGAACGGTATTCTTGTTGTTATTTACGTTACAAGGATTGAAAGTGACTTTTTCGGATGAGTTAAGGTGTTTACGACCGAAATTAATTAGTTTTATACTTCAATCCTTGCAACTTACATACAGCAATTCAATTTCATATTATATTGAATTTAATTATTTTAATACATACCTAAGTATTTGAGAATAAAGTTCTTAGGAACATTTTTGGACCAAAGAGAGATGAACAGACGCGTGAATGGAGAAGACTACATAACAATGAACTACATGGTCTTTATAGGAAGCCAAATATAATAAGAACAATTAAGTATCATAGACTGCGATGGGCAGGACATGTGGCACGAGTGGGGAATGAAAGACGTGCATGGAAGCTTCTCGTAGGAAAACCAGAGGAAAAACGCCCAGTTGGTAGACCAAGAATGAGGTGGGAGAATAGCATTAACTATGGTTTGAGGGAAGTAGATTACACGGTGAATGATTGGAAAACATTAGCTCAGGATAGGGATGTATGGAGAGCTTATGTCCGCGTGGCCATGAACCTACTGATTCGATAGTGCAAGTGAGTTAATTAGTTAGTTAATATATATATATTATATATATATATATATATATATATTAAAGTTATTAGACTATCTTCTTCTTCTTCTTCTTCACTTCCTGGTTTAGGCAAGAGTTGCCTGTTCCGGAAGAAGAAGAAGAAGAAGAAGAATACGAGTAATATGTTTTCCTCTGATCGCGGTACCAACGCTACGCAGAGTAGACCGTTGGTGGGGCTGCCACCTCAAAGCTTTAGGTCCAGCTTCTGGATGTACTAACCCCATCTAGAGGGTTGCCACTTCCGCCAGATCCGCCGTGATGAAGGACTCCTTCTGCGCCGAATCTGCCGTTGAGGTCTTCACCGTAACCCTGGCTAGGGGCCCTTACTATTTCAAGATAAAATACAAACAAAAAAGATATATCCAAAATAAACACTAATACCATATTGATCATAGCATAAACTTATATTCATGAATGTGGAGTCAATCATTTACAATAGTATTTAAAACAAAGATACAAATTAAGCTTGGTTCAGCCAATACAGATCAGTGCTGACAGTTTAAAAAATGAAATGCAAATTGTATCATAAATTAAAATTACATTTTTGTAACGTCAAATCATTTATGTTAGTATAATGAAATAAATATTGATATGAACTTATTGATTAAGTCCATACAATTTAGGCCTATATTTGTTATCATTTTTGTTTGCTTTTAATTAAGTGTTCATTGTTTATTCACGTGTTGATGAAAGTTGTGTCCGTTTTTATTAATATTTCCGGTCATTTTACAAGACTGCGAATTACTGAAATTGTATATTTTCATCGAGTCTCGGTCACTCCAAGTGTGTTTTGTGGTGGACGAAACGGAGCTTGGGCAGATTTTTCTCGGGGTTTCTCCCCCGCCACAAATTTCATTCCACCATTTCTCCATACTCATCCATTTCGTTTGATTTCATTCATCCGCCCCTGTAACGATGCGTCAGGAGTGGTCGCCGGCACCCTTGTAGTTTACAGACCTCTATAAATGTAGGGGCTTCATCTCATTCCTTGATCCGACCCTGAGTTGGACACGAGTTGAGGATATTTATTTTATTTTTATATACTGTATGAAATAAAGTATTTATAAGTGTCATAAGTAATACATTCGCGAATTGATCAAATTACAAAATCCTTAATTATTCTGGAATTTTAAATACACAAGACATGTCAGCTATATTTAATGTTCCAAAATTGTCTTTAAGAGTGAAAAAACACTTTTGAGGAATAAAAAGTCATTTTAACAGCTATTGATATCCTCAAGTCCACCGCTGTGGTCTCGAAGTAGCGTGCTGCCTTGTCACACAGCGGGTCCGGGTTCGATCCCCGGTCGGGGCAGTTTTTCTGAGTGAGGTTTCTATCGGGGTTTTTCCTCGCCTGTTAGACAAATGTGAGGAAAACTTTAAGGCCCAAACGGTCCCCGAAATCATATGGCCATCACCACCCTTATCATTATCATCATCATCATCATCCTTCACTGGTGTGGAAAGCAACGGGAAGCTACCACACCTACAATTCCCTAGTAAAGCTGCAAGCATAGCATAAAAATGCTATGATTGCTGTGAAGGACCTGTCTTCGGGCAGAATTACTATGGATGGATGGATATCCTCAAAATGTATTCCATGATATGCAAATATCATTGATTTATAAGCCTCATAAAATATGATTAAGTGCTATTTTTATTGCATTCGTGCAATAGAATTTTCAGGTTAGTTAGCTACACTTCTATCAATTCTTAAAAACTGCTAGTTCTAACTTAAATCTGGTTAAATTTTATGAAGAGTCTAATCACAATATTCGTAATATTTTTAGAATATTTTAATAGAAAATTTGTTAAGTTTGAGATATCGACGAGAAAATCTAATTCAATTTTATATTTTCTGGAAGAATTAAAAATACATTGTTTAAAGTTGGGCATTTTAAAAGTAGACGAAAGCTCTGTAGAAATTTGTTATTAGCATCTTACCTCTTTTTTAACTCTTATTGAGTACTACCTTGGTTTCCTAGATGTCAGTATGAGGCGGAACGTTGGCCACGGACCACTCAAATGACATCTATACGAAAACAAGTGTAACTAAATTAGTATGGTTCAAATTCTTCCCTGTAGGGGGAGAGCGCCTAAATCTCTGTTAAGGGAAACATGGGCTTACAAGAAGAAGATTGTAGCAGTAAAAAATTATTAACATCTTCAAAGGACTTGAATGAAGTTTGGACATTTAGCACTATATAAATATTATATATTTATTAGTATTAGACCTAAGAAATTATTATAACATTATTGTACTGTAGATCTTGTACCCTTAACGTAATGGGACCGAACTCACTCTTTTCTAAAAATGTTCTTCTTCTTCGTCAGGCTCTACGACTTCCAGTGGAATGCCTTGGCCTTCTCAACCAGTTTACGCCACTTCTTCCTATCTTGTGCAGTATATTTCAAATCAAAAATCCCCATCTCTCTCAAATCCTCAATTACGTCATCCTCCCATCGATCCTTGGGTCTTCCCCTTGGTCTTGTTCCCTGTGGCTTCCAATTCAAAATATCATTCGGCAATCTTCCCTTTGGCATTCTTAGTGTATGTCCAAACCATTGTAATCTTTTGGATTTGATGAAACTAACTATATTTTCTTTATTATTCTTGAGGTATAATTCGTCATTCCTTTTCAACCTCCAATTTCCATTTTCCTTTACTGGACCTAGCACTCTTCTAAATATTTTCCTCTCAAACGTTAATAGTCTTAATTTATCTGCTTCTTTTAGTACCCAGGTTTCAGCTCCATAACATATGGCAAAAATGTTACAATAATTATATTGAATACTGTGAATGGGTATTGTTTGTTTTTTACAGATCTATCGGAATGCCAGTTAATGCAGGTGCCAGATGCAGTCTACCATCTGATGCGCCACACGGCTCTCAAGGGATGCAATCTCTCCAGCAACGTCATCACCAAGATTCCGCCAAAATTCGCAGTCAAATTCTCACTTATCACAGGTAACCTACATTTTGGTATATTTAGCAATATATATTGAAAGATAATTTAACTCATGCCCCAAATGGGAGTCAATGACCAATCACGTTACATTGATTTTTTATTTACAACTAATCAGAGTCGTGTTTCGCCTAGAATTTACCAACTAAAGTTTATCATAATAAAGAAAGCACCTCCTTTTTTAACATTCTGAATAGGTCATAGCATTATTTTGCAGTGACCGACTCACTAAGAAATACGGCTACCAGATTGTATATATAGTGCATAAATGTCAACACATACCGCATGCGGGAGTTAATATAAAAACATTTGTAGCAATTGATTATACCACCAAAAAAGGAAACCACTGTTTGCACTTTCTTAAATGTATTTCTTCCCAGAAAAATATAATTGTCATATTTACATCATGGGACATCAGAAATGAATTAATATACAGTTTGATGTGTTTCATTTTTTCTCCACTAGAGTGCATTCTTATAATATTGTGTTCCTTTGGCAATAAATAGTATGATCTGGTTGCAGTGATAAACAAAAGAAGCAGTAGAAGCGTACCTATCGTTTCTCATTTGTTTTCAAACATCGACAGTTTACATTAAATATATAAATATGTTAAAATAACTATATTTAAATAATGATTTGTGAGTAAACAGCTTAATTTTACTCGTTAAATAGTCTTAACAAATGCCACTCTTGATTTTCAAATTCTCTAGTTAAATTGGAAATCACTCGTGGCATTACTTATGATAATTTATTAACTTTTTTTTACAAAATTGTATATTTTAAACATTAAAATTATGTTTATTCCTGGGTTAGTAATAGGCTATCAGTACATAAGCTATACATTCTGAGTCCAGTAGTATTAAAAATATAATTTTTAATAAAAGATTGCACATCACGGGTTTTGCAAGGGCAACGACAATACATTGTGTTAATGTACAGAGTGGCTATACGTTTGATCGCATTTTGTGACGAAAATATTATTATTAAAGGAAATATGATGTTATCATTGGAAAGGGAATCCTTCAAATTACAATAGAACAAAACAAAACAAATCACTGCTCACGTACAGCTTGGCGGGTTGAATTTGTGGGCTAGCGTCGAACGCCTCTACAATTCTCTTCGTTGTTTCTACATCCGTGCTAATGCGAGGCCTTCCAGGAGGTTTGATTTTCTGCATCCTTCCCGTTTCCAGCAGTCGTTTTCTCCACTTCCCCACAGTCGACGGCTGCAATGCTACGTTAAACTCACGTCTTGCGGCCTCACGATCATTAGCATACGTTATTGCCCATGCAGCAATTGTAATTTGCTGTTGCACATTCAACGCCATTTTGACTAATGACGTAAGTTCTACACTGTTTTGTTTTATTCCATTGTTGTAATTTGAATAATTGCCTTCCGAATAGTAATTTCATATTTCCTGTAATGGTAATATTTTGATCACACGACGCGATCAAACGTATAGCCATATTTACGATTCACCCCGTAATACACAAATATATAATTAAATTACATTTTGTCTACATAGTTATCGTTTTTAGTTGTTTTTCGGAATCGTGATTTTTTTTAGTTTCAGTGAAAAATTCCTAATGGAATGTCAAAATGGATTTAGGAAAGGACGATCTTGTATTGATTCAGCATTTTCTGTTAAACTATTGCTTGAAAAAAGAAGAGAATTCAACTTAGAAACACATTTTGCTTTCATAGATTTTGAAAAAGCATTCGACACAGTCAAGAGATCAAAACTCTTAAAATATATTGGAAGACAGAAATATACCAAATTTACTTCGGCAGAACATACAAAATATTTACAAAGACAACACCATAAAGATTAAATTAAATAACAGATTTTCTGAAGAAGGAATTATAAATCGTGGTGTGAGACAAGGCTGCCCCCTATCCCCAACACTTTTTGCAATTTATATCAATGAAGTAATATGTTGCTGGAACAAAACATATAAATTTGGAATAAGAATATCAGAAAATAGAAAATTAAACACCCTATTGTTTGCAGATGACCAAATAATAATAGCAAGTTCAGAAGATAATCTACAGAAAGGTCTGTATGAACTTAACAAAATTACAGAAGAATATGGATTAAAGATATCTACAGAAAAGACAAAAAATTATGGCATTTCAAGGTGTAGATCCTGTCAGAAGTAAAATTGTACTGGACAATAAAATTTTGGAGCAGGTGAATAATTTTACATATCTAGGATGCAATATCTCATATGAAGAAGAAAAGGATGTAAATGCAAAAATATCTAAATTTTTAAGAATTTTAGGGTTAATAAATTCTATCTTCAAGCCACAGTTAGTCCAAAAGCATTCAAGACTGAAAGTGTATAAAACACTGGCTCTCCCAACTCTTTTGTATGGTAGCGAAGTATGGACGTTGAAACAGAAGGATATACAGAGACTTAGATCTGCTGAAATGAGATATCTTCGGAGGACTGCAGGATACACACTACCAGATCACAAAAAAAATGAAGACATCTTAGAAGAATTACACATGGAATCTTTAGAAAACAAAATTTCTGATTATAAGTCAAGATGGATGCAACATGTTCATCGAATGGAAGATCACAGAATACCCAAACAAATGTTAAGATATCAACCTGCAGGAAGAAGAAGACCAGGACGTCCACTCAAAAGACTTCTGGATGGTGTTTCTCTTGAGGCCGAAACAGGTCAACAAATGGCCTAAATTCGTGAATGTACTATGATGATGATGATGATTTTTTAAATATTATCTGTAGAGGCTTTAGCATATAAGATTCTAGAACCTTCATTATATCCAGAAGGATGTGAATTTGTATTGTATGTTTGGTATAATGATATGTAACGGTAATCGCGATGATTCAGATAGAAACTAGTAACGAGGTTTCATTTGGTCAGAACCATATCTTGAAACTGGGACTTCCCGAATATGAATATTTTAAAGTAAAAATAATGCATAATTTTTCTTCGTCTGTTTTCTACTTCCCCCTTTTTTTATTTGTTTTACCTTCGTTCCACGCTATTATACATTACAGTGACTTCCGTCGTCTCAGCTTCTCTCAAAAAAGTTAATATGAAAATATATGAAACTGATATTCTTCCACTTATGTGGATGCGAAACATGGACGCTAACTTTAAGGCAGGAGAAAAAAATTCGGGAATGAAGTTCTTAGGAAAATGTTTGGACCAAAGAGGGAAGAACAGACAGGAGATTGGAGTGCAGTGAGATACGTGATCTTTATAGAATACCTGATATAATCAGAACAGTTAAGTCTGGTAGCCTGCGATGGGCAGGACATGTGGCACGAATGGGGAATGAAAGAAGAGCATGGAAACTTCATGTAGGAAAACCATAAGGAAAACGCCCAGTTAGTAGACTAAAATGAGGTGGGAGAATAACATTCACCGTGATTTGAGGGAAGTATATTATACAAGGGATGATTGGAAAGCATTAGCTCATGATAGGGATTTATGGAGAGCTTATGTCCGCGCGGCCATGAACCTACGGGTTCCATAGAGCCAGTTAGTTAGATTCCTTTTTACACATACAAATACTGTACTTTACACCCAGAACCAATATGGATATTAAAAACTCCTAAACCGCCGGGAATCAATCCCGGTCACTGGAGTGAAAGATAGGTCTCTACCATTCACGCCACAACGACTGACAGCCTAAACATTGTCGTCTGAGCAAACTCACAGTTACCAATATAACTGAAAAGCACCTTTTTTTCTCCCCCACCGATAAACTAGTAAGTATATTATACTCCAACCGCGACAGAGCCGGTTGCTGGCCTCACATCCGCATATGTTAATCACATAATAATAATAATAATAATAATAATAATAATAATAATAATAATAATAACATCTACAGAGACTCTTGACGTACCAACTCCTTTCAAAAAACGTTAAACTGAAAATATATAAAACTATTATTCTACCAGTTATATTATATGGATGCGAAACGTGGGCTCTTACTTTAAGGGAGAAAAGGAGATTACGAGTATTTGAGAATAAAGTTCTTAGGAAAATTTTTAGACCAAAGAGAGATGAACAAACACATGAATGGAGAAGACTGCATAACAGTGAATTACTTAGCCAGGTATAATGAGAACAGTTAAGTCTCGTAGACTGCGATGCGCAGGACATGTGGCACGAATGGGGAATCAAAGACTTGCATGGAAGCTTCTTGTAGGAAAACCAGAGAGAAAACGCCCAGTTGGTAGACCAAGAATGAGGTAGAAGAATAACTTTAACTATGATTTGAGGGAAGTGGATTATGCAGGGAATGATTGGAAAACATTAACTCAGGATAGGGATGTACGGAGAGCTTATGTCCGCGCGGTCATGAACCTATGGGTTCGATGTGTCAGTTAGTTAAAATAACATCTATGTATAGACTCCGTACTTCCCATGTGGGATTAGGGCGCTCCCTAGTGGGAATATTTTTAACCAAGCTAATTTGATTACAAATGTCAACGATTTAATGTGGTTGACATATCGCCTCAGTGAGACAGCAACTAAGGTATGGATAATGTGGTTGACATATCGCCTCAGTGAGACAGCTAGTGGGCAACTAAGGTATGGATAATGATCGGTAAATTTTGCACAGAAGCCTCTTTATTCAGGATTGCGGTTCTTTTGCGAGCTGAAAATCTTCAGACTCGGGACTCACGGCTTAAAGTCCCTCCGAAGGACTTGTCCCTTGGATTTTTCCATCTAAAAATTCATCGACCCCGGCCGGGTTTGAACCCGCGTCCTTCGGAACTAGAGACAAAGATCATAACCACTAGCTCATCGAGGTCGACGTAAAATATCATCATCATCATTAACAACAAGGATTAAGCCCAATGGCCTGTTCCAATCTCATTATAGGTCGAATTGGTCCTTCCATCTCTTCAATGGTCTTCCCAACATTCTTCTCCCTTCTGGTTTATAATTATACATTCTTCTTGGTATGCGCTGTTCATTCATTCGTAATACGTGATGAAGATAAGCGTTTTGATAATATTTTATTCTTTCATTTAGGTAATGACGGAAATTTAGATAAACACACTAAAATACGATTCAATTATCTATGTGGCACAATTAAACGCACTTTATTGAATAAGACTAGAAAATAAACTATTTTGAAGTTTTACAAAGTATTGGCAGTTCCATCTCTTGTGGTCTCGAGGTAGCGTGCTGCCTTGTCACGCAGCGGGCCTGGGTTCGATCCCTGGTCGGGGCAGTTTTTCTGGGTGAGGTTTTTATCGGGGCTTTTCCTCACCTGTAAGACAAATGTCAAGAAAACTTTAAGGCCCAAACGGTCCCCGAAATCATATGGCCATCATCACCCTTATCATTATCATCATCATCATCCTTCACCGGTGTGGAAAGCAACGGGAAGCTACCACACCTACAATTCCCTAGTAAAGCTGCAAGCATAGCATGAAAATGTTATGATTGCAGTGAAGGACCTGCCCTCGGGCAGAATTACTATGGATGGATCTCTTATCTATGGATGTAAAACCTGGACATTAACAAAGGCAGATAGTAAACAAATAGAGGCTGCTGAAACGACGTAAAATATCATGATCATTATCATCTCGCTAATGTTACGTATACAAGCACATCTCACTCTTTTCGTGATTTTATACGCAAATTTTCCACATATTGAATTTCTACGACGCCATAAAAGAAATTTCCACGTTTTTGAACATGCGAAATATCCGTCCATTGCCCTCATAGTTTCTGCGTTTCTTAAAATTTCCCCATTATGTTGGCGAAATTCCCAGAACATGGGCAAACTACCAACTAGAGAAATATTTCGCAAAAGTCTAAATAAACATTTAGTGCATGCGCGTTCTGTCAAAAGATATTCCTTGTCTTCGCCGCATGGCATAGAGCCACGTGCTTCCCCCTTCGCCCACAAGATTCTGTAAAACACATCTGCTTCTAGGAAATGGAGTACAGCCTCATTCCCTCTTTGTCGTTCACCCCCGAATTTACTGCGCATTTGGCAAATGGGTTTATATTTTCTATACCTTATAGTTTACCAAATCCTGTCTCTTAGAATTGGAACATCTTACATTCTTGATAAACACTGGATCTACTAACTGTCAAACATTAGTGTTCTACTAAGCGATCTGTTAAATATGTTAAAATAAATTCTTTAGTGTTTGGCAGAACAGCAGTTTCCAAACTTCATGTCTTCATGATCCCCTTTTTGTGATGATCCCTTCACTCACTTCACAGCTTAAAAAATAATAATAATATTAATTTCCAAGTTTGCACGCACTTCAACAATGTGACAATCATTATCCAAAATGTATTCTATTAAATCACATTATTATTATTATTATTATTATTATTATTATTATTATTATTATTATTATTATTATTATTATTATTATTAGTTTTTTTTATTGCGCATGAGCCCATGTAGGACTATGCAAATTATTTAGAGGCGTTTCGTTTGAGCCCAAATTTCTTTCATTCTTTTGCTATGAGCTTGTTTTCTATCATCTGTCCAAGTTGTTCCAGTTTTTTTTTCTTCTGTTTGTCCTCTTGATCAACTTGCAACTTATTCACCTTAATTCTAAATATATCTCTGTTTGGGATATCTTCTTTAGTAATTCCTGCCAATTTTAAGTCCTTTTTAACTTCATCAATCCACTTCATAGTATCCACTGGAGCTTTACTTCTGTTTTCGTAGAATTCCATTATCTGTTTTGTAAGCCTATTTGAGTTCATTCGTTTAATATGGCCATTAAATTTTAACCTTCGTTTTCTAATATCACTATGAATATCTGTATATATTTTAATTTCCTTTTTACTTCTGAGTCTAAATGCTTCACCTATGACTTGTGGACCTAAAACTTTTCTTATAATTTTGCATTCTTTTTTCACTATATTTTCGATATATTTTTTTCTGTTCAAAATTAATGTTTCTGCTCCATAGAGGCGTTCTGGTTTAATTACAGTGTTATAGTGACGTAATTTTGTATGTAAAGATATGCAATTTTTATTATAAGTGTTGTGAGTAAGCCGAAATGCTGTTTCCATTTTTTGGCATCTACTTTTATTGGCTTTAGTTTCAATTCCATTTTCCTGAATTATTTCACCAAGATATTTAAATTGTGAAACTCGTTTAATTTTTCCACATTTGGTTTCCAGGTATTTTGGTACTTGTTTATTGCATGAAATATATTCCGTTTTTTTTTTCAAAAGAAATCTACAGACCAACTTTCCTGCAATGTCATTTATTATTATTATTATTATTTTATTATTATTATTATTATTATTATTATTATTATTATTATTATCAATTTTATTTATTTACAGATTTTTAATGTTTACACATATTTCTGTGCCTAAAGTTTTATTTTCTTTCTCCACTCATCTCTATCCATCCACTCCATGTCCTCCAGTCCTCTTGTTCTCATTTCAGTTCTTCTTTCTTGCATCCACGAGTTTTGAGGTCTTCGTTTCCTTCTTCTTCCAGTTGGACACCATTCCAATATTTTTCTGGGTAACCTTTCTTCTTGCATTCGTCGTACGTGCCCATACCAATTTAATTGCTTATACCTTATATAATCTACTATTGAATATCTAATATTCATTTTTTTCTCGTATCACAGTATTTCTTATTTTTTCTAATTTTGAACATCTTGCTGTTCTCCTTATGAAATCCATTTCCATCGACATAAGTTTCGTTATATTAATAATAATAATAATAATAATAATAATAATAATAATAATAATAATAGTGATAATAATAATGATGATGATGATAATAATAATAATAATAATAATAATAATAATAATATAACAATGAGGAAAAGTGGTCGGTCATTTACTCAATACATGTCATACAAACAATTAAACAATTTCAAGTACTATTTTAATAATAATAATAATAATAATAATAATAATAATAATAATAATAATCTACTGATGATTGATTGATCCCTGTTAATGCCACTACGGACATGGGTCCTTCCTTAGTGGGAAGTTTCTTAATCAAACTAATTTATGTTTATTTCCTTATTGATGTCAGTGAGTGACATGTGTAATATATTTATAAGATAAAATCATTCTGTTAATTTTAATTTTAGAACTTTTGTTTTATGTCATGTTTAGAAATACTGCTTCTTAAAAAAATAGTTATTTTTCTTTTAATAGCATTGTCATGTGCCATAGTTCTACAATCAAGAAATTATTTTTCATTAATAAATTATAAACTATTATTTGACTGATTTAATGTAAAATGAGATTTTTTCTTGCTTTAGATTTGAATCTGTCTCATAACCAGATGAGTAAACTACCTGAAGAATTGGCTGATCTTGCAGAATTGGAGAGACTCGACATTTCACACAATGCATACATTGCTCTACCACATGCTGTCTACAAGATGCCGAAACTCACACATCTTAATGCACAGAACAACCACATTGTTGGTAAGTTCTAACTTATGTCTGATAATTTAATAAAGAGAAATCCTTTCATTTAATTATGGATTTTAAGTTCTCTAGAATACCTTCATCCATGAAAGTCGGGGGTTAAAACCTGGTATATGTGGTATATTTTAAATTCTAAAATCCAGATTGCAGAAAACATGCTCTAAATGGTTGTGAGACTTGCTACTATACTATATAATCTTAATAGGTTCACATATCATTCAAGAGATCGAATTGGTAATATACAATTCATCTCATATTTTATTTTCTCACCTGGAACATGTTTCGGTGGACATCCCCCCCCCCATCTATATACCGGAAAAAATAAAGACAAAAATTTTGGTAATTATGAAGAAACATATGAACAATATAAGAATCTGTTCATTTGAACTAGTGAATGATTTCAAATGTTTTTGTTCTATTTTTTCTAATGTGTACATTTTTCACTAATTAGTCTGTTTTTATTATATTTAGATAGATTATTCAGGTATGGCACAAAAAGTGTACGTCCAAATTTTTAAATAATTTTTGTTGTAAAATGAAGCTTACAAACATCAAACATGAAAACATGGTAAAAATTTGTGGACAATGAAGACCAAACCAGAGAAAATAGCAATTTATTAAGCACCATTTTGTATATTACCTGAAGAAACCATTGTGGTTGTGACATCAGTTCCAATATTCCAATGTCATCCAGAATGGAAACATGGTTAGATATTCTCTTGAGTAGAGAGTTGAAATAGAACAAATATTAAATTGTAATAAAATGGCAGTATTTAACTTTTATATGAAAAAATCACTATGGGGTTTAATTTGAGATTAAATTAAAATGCTTCAAACCTCACCTCATATCCGTCTTCTAGCTAGACTACGGTTTCAAAGCCTTGGTGGCTTCATCTATAGTACTTTCTTGCTGCAGCTTCAAAGCCTTGATGGCTTCATCGACAAGAAAGTACTGAAGATGAAGCCACCAAGGCTTTGAAACCACGTCTATCTAGAAGACTGGATATGAGGTGAGGTAGGAATCATTTTAATTTAATCTAAAATTGCAGTACTATGTTTCCAAAATTACATAGCAAATAAATCGAATGATGAATTTTATTTTAAAATGTTTTATTTTTGTAGATATTGAGGTAGAGCGGTTACAAGAAGCACCATCACTTCAGGAAGTGGATTTGAGAGAGAATCCAGTGAGCCCGAGGTGCCACGATGCCCTGCAAACAATCACAAGGTTGCGGATACACTTGACTCCACGACAACTGGAGGACTGGGAGGACTTAACTGTGTAGTGATTTTGTGTTCTCTCGCTCTATTAATTCTGGGCCAGCCCATGGCCAGTAACCATTCAGCATGCTGGGCCAAGCCCGTTAAGCAGATCTCTAGTCCAGCTGTGCTGTCAAGAATCTAAACATGTCTTCCCATATCGATACCTTGATGATATATTTTGGTATCTCAAAAATTCATTTGCCATAAATGAAATTACATTACTTAAAATCGATGATGATTGAATCGCGTTCATCCTGCACGGGTACATGTGGTTAGTACATCGCCTCAAGGAGATAACTAGTAGGAATCTAAGGTATTACTCAGATGGAAGAATACGGTAAATTTTGCTCAAGGGTCTTTTATATTCAAACTTGAGGTTCTTTTAAGAGCCTGAAAATCTTCAGACTCTGGACCCACAGTTTAAACTCCCTCCCAGATGACTTATCCCTTGGATTCTCCCATCCTAAAAATCTATTAACCCTGGCCGGGTTTTAACCCATGACCCAAGGAACATAACCAGTAGACCACTGCGGCCAACTTATTTAAAATTAATGTAGAACAATTATTAGCTTAAATTTTAATACAAGAATGTACAAAATACAAGAAATCGTGCATTATCTAAAAGAGACATATATTTTTTAAAATTAATAAATAGGACATTTAAAAAATGTATACTTTTATCTAAAGTATTTCCATAATTTCAGTGAATATTAAATGAAGTTATGGGAATGTTGTAGGTAAATTTAAAAGTAATTTAGAATCTATAGTAGTCTATTATGTGAATTTGTTGAAGGTATTATGTTCCTTTACTGAATAAAAATATAAAGATAACATAAAGCTAATAGTCAAATCACAAAGAAATAATTAAAATAAATTAGAATAAAATGTATTAATAAGAATAGTAGTAAATTCTTTACATGTACAAATGTCATTACATATTTTTGTTAAAGATATTTATATGCTGGCAAATTATTAATAGCATTATTACATCATTAATTTTAATATATAGTTTATTTTATCTTAACTCAATATACTCGTGTATATAAAGAATAGTTATCTTTACAAGATCAAGAGAATTATTATCCTTTAAGATTAATACAGCATAAATATGAGTTTTTGAATATTTAATTTTAGGAAGTTATATTTTGAGGTTATTTTAATTATATTATTTTTGGTCTGGACATCTTACCTCAATATTAATGTTGATTTGTTCTTGGACATGTTTCAAAACAATTCTCTGTTTTATCTTCAGCTTTCCCAGACTGGTTTTATTTATGTTGCATTATGTTGCACCACCTGGATGTCGATGCAACATAAATAAAACCAGTCTGGGAAAGCTGAAGATAAAACAGAGAATTGTTTTGAAACATGTCCAAGAACAAATCAACATTAATATTGAGGTAAGATGTCCAGACCAAAAATAATATAATGAGTTTTTGAACTACGGTACTTAATTTTCACTTAACTATAACATACTGTAGCCATATTTAAATTTTAAATTATTTTCGAATAAAAAATACCTGGAACCTAGTAAAATTATTCTTGTATAAACAAAAATATTGATATGCAATCAATGCATCATTATTTCATCAAAGAGAAATTTTTTGATGTGGTTATTTAAACAGATTGGTTATTATTTGTGCAGTTAAAATTTTCTAAGAAAATGTCTAGTCATTTTGATGAATATCAGTATTTATAAAAAAGTATACAATATTTCTTCGTACAAAAGAAGATGTACTACCAGTACGTACACAGCAAAGAAACTTGAGAATTGATAGTTAATTATAATTTAATTATATTATTTTTAGTCTGATCATCTTACCTCAATATTAATGTTGATTTGTTCTTGAACATGTTTCAAAATAATTCTGTTTTATCGTCAGCTTGTCCAGACTGGATAAAACAGAATTGTTTTGAAACATGTTCAAGAACAAATCAACGTTAATATTGAGGTAAGATGATCAGACCAAAAATAATAACCTCAAAATATCACTTCCTAATATTAAATATTAATTATAATTTATTGGTATTTACTGTTTTCAAATAATTGATGAGACATTTAAATATAGCACTAAGGTATCGAATATATTGTGAATGCTGTGAATAAGCATAATTTTTGGAAGGTCATGGGTACAGTCACAGATCTGGTGCCTAATTACAGTGTTGTGTATCTCAATACCGTAGTTCTTGTGTTGTTTGTTTTTAACATGTGGTTTTTACAATTTTATATAAAATTTTATTTTGAAATTACATAGAATTAAATTCTTCTAACCTATCAAACAAAAATGTTAATTCATAATTAATTCTGTAATTAGGTGTCCAGGGTTGTCAATATTGTGTGAATGGTTCGAGCTCTATTGAGTTGGTGATGCATGTATTTTACACTATTTGACATTTTTATGAGTCAGTTTATTAATATGATAATATTGTTGTTATAACAGTGTTTTTATTACAAAATAGACTGTCTAGAATTATTAACAAATAGATAATATTTCAACATGATAGTGCAATATCAAATCAAAGATATAATTTAAAAGTGGAAATTACTATTTTTACTTTAGTGTTTGTGGTAAAGGTCACAGTCCTATATAGTTTGGTGTTTGTACAGCCTTCATAAGTTCCAGACCAGCCTGGGGGTCGCGCCTGTTGAATATAACTTCATTCCCATGTTTTAATCCACTTCATTATTCTGAGATAGAATCTCATTGTTTATATTTAGAATATAATGCAGTAATTTTCTATGGAAAATTTGAAGAATGAACAATTCAATTTAGAATACTGTAAGAACATATGGTACTAACATTAAATATCTAGAGAGGTTAAGTACCATTTTAAAAATTATTTGCACCACTATAAAATTATTTAAAAATGGAATATATTCTACTGGTTCACAATACCAATTAAAAATTAATTAACTTCATTAATTGATTAACTTCATTATGTTGTATTTTCATTTGTTACAATATAAATGTAATAATTTTTTTTGTTAAATCAGTAAAATATTAACAGAAGAATTATTTATCTTCTTGAAGTTCTACAATTTCACTACTTTAAATGAAAAGAATATGTGCCTATGAAGTGATAAACATATACTTTTCTATTAATTGTTCAGTATGTGTTTTATAATACGTAATTAAATAATCAGTTATCTTAATAAATGAAATTTTAAATTATTCAAATTATCTATGCTTAAAATCTATTAATTGTTATGGGCATTAATTACCTTGTTTTATTTTTTTAACATACAATACTGTTGTGTTGATGTAATTGATTAAATATTGAAAATATGTTCTATTGGCAAGTTTTAAAATAGGTAAAAATATAGATGCGAGAAACTTGTAGAACTCTAAACAAATAAAATTTATAAATAATAATTAATGTTAATTTACAATCTAAGAAATTCTATTCTGGAGGAGAAATGTATCCGTTCATAGAAACTGCATTACCATATAGAGCAGGTGTGTCCAACCAGCGGCTTGCGGCCCTCGATCCTATCACATGTGGCCTGCAATGATATTTGCTCTATCACATTGCATTCGGCCCATAGTGATATTTGTAAGTTATAATCCAATATAATTTATTAAATAAGTAATTGTATTTGGTAGAAGATAAACTTGAAATAGCAAGACTTTTTCTGTTTCCAACACATGTTCATCCTACTCATCCTCTTACTTTTAAGAAACGAGCAGCCCACATTTTTATTTATGATCCTACCTACCGTGCATCGCTTTGAAGTCTCCGTGCATTGTTGACTGCACTGTTACTATTTTCAAAGGTGAGTGTGTGTCAGATGTTTTATTATCGTTACATTTTGCACATTTCAAGTTGGTTTCCAGTTTGCAGTTGTTCGCTCACATTGTAGTGTCAGTGTTAGTGAGAGGTTTGAAGAATATAATTAATTCTGTGAGTTTTATAAGTGTTAATTATGGCTTCTAAATGTAGCGGCAAGACAACATCATCCTATTCAGATTTTTGAATTAGATTACAGGCCTACATGAAAAAAAAATTATTTTATTTTAAAAATAATTTAACTAATATATGAATATTATTTTAATAAAAATAACATCACAATATATTAGCTATTTTATATTTAAATTAATTGGTTTATCTTAGATCATATTTAATATGGTAAAAAATCGGATCATGTGGCCCGCAAACCAATTCATCTTAACAACAGTGGCCTTTTCCAAAAAAAAGTTGGACACGCCTGATATAGAGGCTAAGCAAATAAACATGAGATTTTTAAAAGGAAATTTTAAATTTATACATAAACAACACAACTAATATTATTGTACTTTACATACACTGAAAACTAATTTATTACACATCATCCCCCCTTATCCTTGTATTTTCAGATTTGCCTGCATTACTCTTCACAAAGTGCATAGTGCACAATACATTGATATTACAATTTTATGGATATTAAAGTTTCAATGCAAATATAATTATTTGAAAATAGTAGCTATAGTCATTATGGCTACTCCTGGTTCTTTAATTTTATTTAAATGAAACTGTAAATAAATGCAGCTGTACAGTTAAGGTTGTAAACCAAAATGTATCCAAATGAATGTATTATAAAGTATTATAGAATGTATAATAGAATAAAATGCTGATCATGACATTGTAAATAAGATACAGAAGCAGCATAATACATTTTACACTTCTACAAGCCTTCTTTAATGAGATTAGAATGTGTAATATGACAATCTTTTGTACTTATTTGAAGAATAAAAAAATATTTGTGATAACATTTCTATTTCTTTGTGTCAGTTTTATATATCCTATTTAATGTCAATACTATTTAAGATATTCTTTAACATCTCAGGTCATTAGTTTTGCAGATCAAGGCTGAGAAAGAAAGGGCTGATAAATTTTGGTTAGATGCTGTAATGTCAGACTTAGGGCCGCATGCAAATACATTAGTCTCTACTCAAATTACTTCCAATCACTGGCGAGCTGACTCACCGTGAGCAAGTGCAAAGATCGAATTAGCTACTCACTAACTGGCCATGCATGAAAGTCATCATTTTCATAATATTGGCAAGAAATTACCCAGAATTCTCAGCGATAAAACCACTTCCGTTATTTTTGTCTGCTAGAGGAACGCATTTACGCTTGCATCCCGCAAATAATACCGTATACGACGACGTCTGCGTCGCACAATATTATGCCGATTCTCCTGTTCTTCCAGTTGAATTCTTTGGTAGGACTCTATCAAATTCCTCTTCTCTGCGATTTATACCGAAAACAGGATCAAAGTCTTCAGAGGTCCAACATCTTGGATAAAGCATGCAAGGTACGTGGCAATGGTCGCAAACTTCATATCGTTACCATCGGTTTGCTCACGATTTCGTTTTCGGCAAAGAAATTCACCTCGCCAGGTAGCTTGGAATTTTGACAATTATTATTGCATGAACAGATTTTTGAGTATGCAAAAACGTATTTGGATGCAACTTTCTCAGTAGAGAATGACTTTTACGGTCTAATGCGTTCATAGATACGACCCTTAAAGTTGTTTTGTGTGTCATAAATCTAAGGGAACCACAGTTTCACTTCATTTCCAAATTTTGTGGTCTGAAATAAACTCATGACTCCAACTGGATTTCAGCCAACTAGATGAGAAACCACATGTCACATCATTATGATTCTTTTGTATTCTCCAAATGAGGAGTGCAGATGCAAAAAGAACAGCATCCACTTTTTAAAATCTACAGAAATTGAGAAATACCATTATAAGAAGCTCAAATATTGATATAAATGGTAAAATCAAATGTTTCCTACCTCTCCTCATATAAATCTTCTAAGTTGATAGCAATTTCGAGGCCATAACGGTCTCGTCTTCAGTTCTATCTTGGCGACTTATGTCGATCGGAAGAGACTCTTGTTCTTCCCTCTGTTGGTGGACTGATGAACCTCTGGATCAGGTCAGGATTTGTGGGAATTTCGAAGTTCATAAGTTTTCCTTTGTTTTTCTGAATGTGGATTTTTTCCCAAACTGTGAGTTCCTTTTGCTTATTTATTTGTTTAATTAGACTGGCTTTTGATTCAATTAAATGTTTTTCGGACCAAGCATGAGCAGCTACTGCTGACTTTTCCACTTCTCCATTTTTCACATTTCTAAGATGTTCTTTCACCTTTGTTTTCAAATTTCTTTTTGTTTTTCCAATATAAATGTTGTCAACAATTCCTGCATTTGATCTGATAAATTCCTGATTTGTTTTCTTCTTCAATTCTTTAAAAAAAATGATATAAATGCTGATATTTATTCACTAGCACATTAATATTCAATGGAAAAGGCTATGTTCACAAAGGTTACATATGTTTTTAAATTGATTAGAAGTACCTGTATACAACATTTATAATTATAAAAAGCGAAGTGAAACCAATGATATTGTACCTTTTGAACGAAGTATATATTTCAGAGGGGGCAAGCCTTATCATAGTGGTTAAGGCAATATGCTACAAGCCGGAAGGTCGAGGGTTTGAGTCCTGGTGGGGTCAGGATTTTTAAACTGACCCAAACCTTCTGACGGCAATATGACCATGGGGTCAACTAGGTCTCTTGCAAAATAGTAAGAAATATAATAAAAAATAAATGTTTGTTCTTTCTAAACAACTTGATTGCATCTCTAAAAGGTTGTATAATACAAATAAATCCAAATGGAAATGAGTAGCGGACGCTTGTTCTGTGGGTAAAAGCAGTCTTTTGTGGACCTGTTTCTTCTAAATCCACATTGATGATCTATTATTGGCATCAATACAGGGAGTAAGTTTGCTTACTAACACATCTGTTAGAATTTTGTACGAAGTTGAAAGTAATGATATGCCCCTACAGTTGTTGCAATCAGTTTCATGTTTTTCTTATAGATTGGTATGATAATTGATTCTTTCCATTCACTTGGAAGAGCCTCTTTTTTCCCAAATTATACTAAACAATCAATGTATCTTGCCCATCAATTTTTCTCCTCCTGATTTTATTAGTTCTGCTGGGATCCCATCAGAACCTGATGCTTCAAACATCTTCAATTTTTTTATCACCATTTTAATCTCTAATGCATTTGGTTCTGTGACTATCATTTATTTCTGCTGTCTGTTAATCATCCTCTACATTTAATAGCGATTAAAGTAATTTTTCCATCTATTTTAATATACTCCTGGAATCTGCAATCATATCCCCATTTTTATTCCTAATTATGTTTGCTCTTAACCTGAAACCCTTTCATCTATATCTTAATTCCCTGATATAATTTTCTGATGTTCCTACGTTTTTGCATTCATTTCAAGATTATTAATCTTCTCTCTCAAATATTCCCTTTTTTTACTCTTTAATAACCTAGTGTTTCCTATTTAATGCTACCTAATTGAAGGAATATAGGAAACATTTCTACATTAGTATTTCTCAATCCCATGACATATTTTTAAGTTAAATTAAAAGAAATGAAGTGAACTAAAAAACATTACGTATTAATGATACTAAGGGTAAATCAGTAAAATTGCAGCCGTGTATTAACATAAAAATATCAAAGAAACCATTGCTCAATTTCACACCCCTTTATTTTATATGTGGAATCTGGCTAATACTAGCAATTACTATAAAGTTTTTAGAACAATGCCAGAAGTATTATTTCTTTTATGAAAAATCTGAATATTTATGACATGAATACTATACTTACCCCAAGGAATTTCTAGTTAAATCTGCACACTTGTATTAACTCCTCTCTATATTTTCACAGATCAGCCTCATGGGCTAGTGGTCAGTGTTTCTGACTACAATTTATGAGGTCCCAGAATCGATTTCATTCCCAGTCAGGCCATAGGAAATTTTCCTTAAAGGAAATTATCTCTGTGATTGCCCATCGTCTGGAATTTAAGTTAAAGACTCTTCTGACAATTCATTATCATTTATCATCCATCGTATCATCGGGGTAACATATCTCCACCTTCCAGATGCTCCAATCTAAGAAATTCATTAGAATTCTGCCGATGCCAGGGGACAAAGCCAGAAATGTCATAAAAGACAACCCTATGGCATTGGAAAAAAGAAAATATATATTCATAATTTAGTTTTTACTTTTTATTCTCCCTTTTAAAGCAGGAAATTACAAAAAGTAGCAATCATTTAAAATGGTTGTTCACTTATGTATTTACTGTGGGTGTATCTGATTAACATTACAAAGGGTCTTGTTTTTTATTCAATGGCAATACTTTAGAAACCCAATTAAGAAAAGCCTAAAGTTGAGAGATTTCATAGCTTTATAAATATCTCGTCAAACTGTCATTGGTTAGCTAGGAGCTTTATTCAAATTGATTTTACCAGTTTCTGGTTTTTCTAATTTAAATTGTGTTCAGGTAAAAAAAAAATCATTAAAAATATTGGAGATATTCAAAGTGAATAGAACGCATATAGTGCACACATCAATAAGAAACAGCAGTACTTCTAGCAGCACAGTGAGTTTGATTAGTGATTTTGTAAAGTGCTTTGGTACATCTAGCTGCAGCTTAGGCAGTGCAAGCTTTGAGCTCAGCATATTGCACTTGAACTACTGGCTTGAAAGCATAAAGTTAGTAGTTAGTAATATCAGTATGTGGTTTGGTCGTTGAGCCATTAAATATAACTGTATACCAGTGTTTAGCCTCCATTTACTGGTAATACTTTTTTTTTTTCTTCTGTGCAAAGTTTCTGCAATGCAAATACATTAGTCTGTACTCAAATTACTTCCAATCACTGGTGAGCTGACTCACCGTGAGCAAGTGTAAAGATCGAATTAGTTACCCACTAACTGGTCATGCATGAAAGTCGTCTTTTCGTAATATTGGCATGAAATTACCCAGAATTCTCAGCGATAAAACCACTTCCGTTATTTTCGTCTGTTAGAGGAACGCATTTACGCTTGTGTCCCGCAAATAATATGGTATACGACGACGTCTGCATCGTGCAATATTACACCGATTCTCCTGTTCTTCCAGTTGAATTCTTTGGTAGACTTTATCAAATTCCTCTTCTCCATGTTTACTGAAAACATGATCGAAGTCTTCAAGGTCCGACATCTTGGATAAAGCAGTAAGGTTTCAAAGTACATCGGTTCCCATCGGGATTCTCATGATTCGTTTCTCTCCTAAGTCACCTCGCCAGGTAGCTTAGGAATTTCAACAATTATTATCACATGAACAGATTTTTGAGTATGCAAAACCGTATTTGGATACAACTTTCTCAGCAGAGAACGACTTTTACGGTCTAATGCATTCATAGATTCGAGCCTAAGACTTGATCTTGCAAAGTATATCAAGCACCATTACTACTTACCATTATATTGTGATGACAGATGAGGGCATCTGCCTGTTAGATCTCTGGGAAGTTTACATACTTAAAATTGAGGAATATGTCAGAGAAAATAAATTTAAAAGTGGTTCAAAATTTGAACTTGTCAAGGTGCCCAAATTGAGCAAAACATTGCTTCCACTTATTTGTGTTTTGCTCCTTACTTTTATCTTTAACCAATCTGGTATTTCTTCCTTTCTAGTACCAGGTTCCTCTTTTTACTTTCCTATCCAGTCTCCCTTGCCTGACCTCTTGTTTTCTTCGACCCTGATGGTATTAGAGTATCCAAAGCCGAAGGTTTAATTTCTGTCTTTCCTATATCTCTTTCTTTTAACCTCGTGGACACTCACTTTGAATGCCCACATAAGCTGCATGTTTAAATGCAGTCCCATTGCAACTTATAGCATAAGTATACAATGGATTCATATCATCAGCTATGGCTGGATGCACATAATGAAGAAGAAAGAAACATTTGAACTTGTTGCTTGCCAAATTAAAGGCACATCTACAATTTTTGGATTCAATTTTAGATTAAAAACTCCTGGCGCGACAGGCCTACAAGGCCTTTAGCTTGATGCCTTAAAATTGATAAATGAATTTAAAAAGGTAGTCCATCGTCAGGATCTATGTAAACCAAGCAAATTCCTCATCAAGTCAAATTTATGGTTTACTGAACATAATAAACTACTTTCTACCTTTCCAGAATTTGAATGGATGGATGCAGGCAGCTCTGCACTTGTTAGGCTGATGCTCTCCAGAAGAAAGAAAGGAACACTTTATTTAATGGGCTACCTAGTAAAACAAAAATCTATAGATGTGGAGGTCTAAACATAATTTTTAATACACACAAGTTGGACAACCACAGTGAATAATCAGTATCTAAGTCAAAAGCATCAGAACAAACCCTAATTAAAGAGTGATGGACTGAAAAATTCACAAAAAAAAATTGACAAAGTAAGTAGAGGCCCTGGCTAGAATTCCATCAGTTGCTGTGCAGAACAGATTTTTAGTATTAGCTGAAACTAATCAAACTGCTGGTCCATGCTCTTCTGCAGAGCCATGAAAAATGGATACCAGTGGAATAGTCCTTCTGGGTGCTACCTAAATGAGACCAGCACCCACCACCAATATCGGTGATTCGTTCCTCATGAAAAAGAACATCAAAAAAGCAAATAAAAGATGATCTAAAGACTGTAAACTCCCATGCGGGCTTTAGATATTACACATCCTTAGAGGAATATTTTCAAATTATCAAGAAATATTTTGAAATGACCAGCAAACGATACTATATTTTCCAACTAAACAAGGACCTGCCTCTGGATAGTGATAGGAATGTATGTCTATGGGGTCATGAACCTTCAGGTTCAATATCCCCAGTGAATTAATCTAAACATTTTCAAATACATGTATAAGTTTTAATAAATTTATAAAAATACATGTTTAACTTTACATTTCACTTTAACCTTCAATGTACAGGATTTTTAAATGCTTGTCACTATTCGTATTATTTTCAAAATTTAACCCTTTCCATATTTCTGTTTTATTAATGGCTTTAATGTCATAAAACCTGAAGACCCCTTTTATCTTCAAATTTTACGCATGATAGATTTTTACTTCCCCTCCAAAATAAAACAAGTTCTTGAATTTGTAATTGAAAAATCTCATTGACCTTAACAAATTATCGGCTATTGGGTTATGAGGCGGATCCTTTCTTTCTGTGTCAATATTTTAAATTATCAAGAAATCTCAGCATATTTTTTATGAGTCCCATGCTGTAGCCGAGTGGTTAAGACAAGATGTCTTGGCACAAAGCTATGGGACTTACGCTGGTTTGGACTTCCATGGGGTAAGAAATTTTTTTGTGGAATTTCGGCCAGTATGAGACCGGTGCCCACCCAGCATCGTGAGGAATTTTGGTAGGTACAATAAGTAGCGACTCCAGTTGAGAAAACCAGCTATAACGACTAGGGGACCCGACATTTTGATCACATGTCACTCCTACATTGGCTAGAAAATCGTCTACCTCTCTGAATAATATGTGGATGTGAGGCAAGCAGCGGCTGGTAAGTCAAGGGCCTTCTAGTTCTGTAGCGCCGTGGAGGATATTTTTAATGAAAACGTCACTGAATAAGAATTCGGGAAATCATGATTTAATTTTCAATCGTTAGCAACCTTGTCAACTGTAGTTGGGAATTTTTGTAGATATTAAACAGTAATACCAAATAAATTAAATTTTGAAATATTTAGTTACATTATTTATATATTATCAATATTTTTTATTTTAACATTTACAATTATAACTTTAATTAATTTATTTATATAGCCTGGTCAGAATTTGTTTTCCTAAAATCACTGAATAATTTGATTTCACATTACGTTAGATTTTACAGTTCAATGTTGGCTATCTGTTCTGTTATATTCAGTGTAGCCAATATTATTAAATATTCTAATATATATTTTTTAAAGTTTTGTTGTATCGTTTTTGTCATAATTCGTAATTTGAATTTAAACTAACCTTAATTTCACAATACTTTAAGAAATTAGAATTCGGTAATAATTTAAACGCAGACGTGGCTGTTGATAATTTTAAATCGTTCTCTATTATATTTAGTTGATTACAATTGGTCATTATGTTTAACATGGCTGACTATCCACACGTGTTGAAGAAGTAATGTGTTAATACATGTCTCGTGTTTGAATTATATGAATAATAATGGTACGACATAATAATCAACTTCCAGATAATTTACCTCAGTTGCAGAATTTGATAAAGCGAGATCCATCATCATATAAAGATGAGGTAAATTACTTATGCACAATAAATTGACATGAGATGAAGTTACAATATAATTGAGTTGAAATGTTAGTATACAAATTACGTAGCATGTAAAGCAGATTTGTTGTTTGAAATTAATACATATTGCTTGGTGATTTGGAATGCTTCTTCATTCATTTCCTGTTTAGTCAACTTCAACTTGGTGACTGTTGTCATCTGTGCTACTTCATTCATTGTTCTAGGCCTATGTATATTAGTTAACTTTATAAAAGAAATTAAAGTAAAAAAAAGACCCCCAAAGAAATATATATCTCACTTCTATGGTTATATTTTGAATTTTACTGAGATCTACTAAAGTTGTAATTTTGGGATAGATTTTCATAATTTTATTAAAAGGCAATTTATTAGTTAGAGTCTGTTATTGAACTATTCCTTAGTTTTCAATTCACTTTATGGAGAAACAGTAGGCTACTTTACCTTTCCCAATATATGTATTCTAAGTCCTATAGAACAACAGTGTACATGCGCAAGTGTTTATGGAGCTGCTGCTACATTGAACCAGCGATAACCCTCCATCGAACCACATATCGATTATCCTTGCCTAGTGGGTTATCACTGCTTCCACATGGATTATCGCTGCTTACAACATATCAATTATTATCCTTGCCTAGTGGGTTATGGCTGCTTGCCACATATCTTTGAAGTTTATACAACTGACTCTAGATGGCAGCACAAACTTCTCTCTTCCTAGCGTAACAAAATAAATTACATGCATATTATTTACTGCAGAATAGTTAATTTTATTGAAGTGAGTTGCTCCGTATATTTCAATTGTATAGGCTTACCTTTAAAAATAAATTCCCAAACGTTTATTAAAAATGGATGTACACTAACTTCTCTCTTCCTAACGTAAGAAAATAAATTACATGCATAATTTACTGTAGAGTAATTCATTTAATTGAAGTGGGTTACTCCGTATATTTCAATTGTATACCTTCAAAATGAATTCCCAAATGTTTATTAGAAATGGATGTACATTAAAAACAAAGAGAAGTTGATGGTGCCAACCAGTGATAACGCACTGGTGCAACATTGGAAGAGGAGAGAAAAATCATAGACTAAGTAATATACTGTATGGAGAAAATAGCAACTCAGCATCACAATATTGTCTAACAATGTCGTAATGTTACAGTATTTTGCATATTTCAGTAAATACTTAAAAATTGGGCTCAACTGCACTTCTACAAGCGCTTGATTTTCCAGTTATATTGTTGTAAACTATAACTTTTTTTGTATTTACTAACATTATTTAATATTTTAAACTTTTTCAAACAATTTTGGATATGCTACACTTAGTGTCGCAAGAAAATTCTTCTAAGTTCTATAGAATCACAGTGCGCATGCGCTAGTGCTCCATGTAATCCCAGAAAGATAAAAATGCAACCTCCAGCAGTTGGTGGTATATGTATGTGAAATCAGTATGACCAACATTGACACAAAATTCCCAGAACTTGTCTAAAAATGTATAATTAACACGAAATGAACTAGTGGAAATATGATTTTACGTGGTAACCGTCCGATATTTTGAATTTTTCATAGAATAACAGATATGAAGAGGTAATTTATTTTACGTATCAAATCACATTTAAAAAGCAAGGAACCTAAAAGCTAACCAAACCTAAACCAATTACTGTAACACAAATCAATTACTCTAACGTAGATGAAATCCAGGGAACGTGGAATCACATTTAAAAAGCAAGGAACCTAAAAGCTAACCAAACCTAAATCAATTACTGTAACACAAATCAATTACTCTAACGTAGGTGAAATCCAGGGAACGTGGAATCACATTTAAAAAGCAAGGAACCTAAAAGCTAACCAAACCTAAATCAATTACTGTAACACAATGAATACAGCAAAGAGTGAATGCAAGTGATCAGTGGAAAAGAACGTAAAACCTTCGAAACTAATGCTCTTCTGAGTGCTCCTTTATATTATTATAAATCAATTACTCTAACGTAGGTGAAATCCAGGGAATGTGGAAGTGATGTTGGCAACATCTGGAGTATTTTGTGTTGTTGATGGTGGCAACGTTGGAACAACATAGGAAGATGAGGGAAAATAGCAGAAAGTAGCAAGGAAGAATGTAGGACGATCATGTTTTACGTAAATATATAAATATAAAAAAAAGATTGTTGCAACATTGGAAGATGTTTAAAAGTGTTGCAAACTGTTTCAAAAGTGTTTAGTGCATCAGTAGCATAAGAAATTAAAATTAAATTTTTTTGCGACGATTAGTTTACAACACCCACAATTTTTATAACATTATTAGACAATTTTGAAGTATTTATTTAAATTTATAAATCACAATAATATGACACTGTTAGACAATATTGTGATGCTAACTGCTATTTTCTTCACAGAGTATATTACTTGTCTATGATTTTTCTATTGCTGTTTTGGGTTATCACTGGTTGGATCAGCGTTAAGGAGTGATAAGTAAGTGTACACCCATTTTTAATAAACGTTTGGTAATTTTAATATTATTCATATTTTTTTAACATAGATTTGGGGATTTATTGCAAATATTGGTCATTTAAATTTCTTAGCGATGGATATTAATCGAGGATGATAATTGATATTTGGTTCGATTGTGGGTTATTACTGGCTCTATAAACTTTGACGCATGTGCACTGTTGTATAGGACTTTGAAAATATGTCACGCTAGTTTAAGTGCAGTTTTTCCAAAAATTGTAAAATATTGTTATAAAATTATTTGCAAAATATTTAAAATAATACAAAATGTTAATAATACGCAAGAAGATCTACAGTTTACAAGAATAAACTGAAATTCAAGGGAAAGGTAATGTACTGTTGAGCCGTGTGGTATTTTCTTAAGATGTTTACTTCACATTTACACATTTTAATTTAAAAAAAGCTAACCAAAATAATTATCTAAATCTTTTGTTATTTTTGTTATACATATATTTTGTCTTTATTGAATTTAGGTTATTTAAATCCTAATTTCATAATTTTAATTGTGATAACATCTATCAAGGTTTGTCATACAGGTTCTGTCATTTGGATAAAGTTAAATTAGAAGATATGGGTTTTGTCAGGGAAATGCAACCCACTGCATGCTAGAATGGACCACTGGTTGTAAACTATCTCTAATGCTATCAATTAGATGACATCGATGGTAGGCAATGAAAACCTCGTAATTCCATCAGTCATTGAAAAACACGTAACTCCAGTAGCCAGCACAGAAATATGTGATGCATAACCTGTCAAGAACACAGCCTTCAAATTTATTAATAACTTGACTTGTATTCTGTAGTATAATATGTGGGAACTATTGCTTATCAATTTTCATAATTATTTAAAACAGCTATTTGTTTCTCCTGTAAAATTTACCAAAATGGAGCTACGAGGTTTTCATTGCCCACCATTGATATGTATGTTTGTGGAGCCAATATGTTTTTTTTATTCCAACATCTAATGATAGATTTCCTTACTATGTACCAGTAGATCAATATTTTTCATATTACGTGTTATGACATTTTTTTCATGATATAAATGTAGTTGAGATGGAAATACGTGTTTTGGAGCGTATCAATGTGTCTCCCATTGCAGGAAATACTCGACTCACAAAAATATATAAAATGGATTAAAACATAAAAGAAAATTTCCAATTAAATTAATACGAACAATGTTTTTTTAAGTAGTTATATTCTTTAAACGTTTCAAAACATGAGAATAATTTTGTTACACAATGTTGTTGCTAAGATGTGCAGTGTAGGAGAATGGTGGGCGGAAGGGAGAAGCTAACCGGCCGGCACAGCATATTATGTTATGTCGATCCACATAAAAGCTGTTACACCCAATTGCAACATAGGAATTTTGTATTTAATGAAATAAAAAATTGTATAAATCGATCTCTGACTTCGGCAACATCCGAAGCCTCTTTTAAATGGAGCAACAATATTCATTTAAACACACCTTGACACTCTTCACATAAGTTGCTCTCCACGTGAACCTATGTTTAAAAACTTGCTCAAGACTGCAAGTGTAATTTCTCCCATTGATTTTTAATACACATATGCCTATTGTATTTCATATAATTTTGTGAGTGAAAATAAAAAATGAGGACCTCGATAAAATTTTTCAAAATTATCCGGACCTCATCTAAAATTACTTGCTGACTCCTGCACTAGAGTAATGAAATATATTGAAATTTGCATTGATCTGGACTGGTTGATTTTCGTATTTTTGAGAAGTGTATAGAAGTAAAGCCATATAAATTATCTGTTGCACAATTACTATAAATACATGCAGACATATCTACTTTACATCACATGTCCGCCCAGACCTCGAGTCTCGTTCTTTCTTCTCCTCTTTCTGAAGTGTCCATCATCTCAAGGGGATTCACTTGCCTGCATCCCCACCCATGGTACTCCCCTTCCTGTCTCCTCCTGTCTGCTCACCTTAATGTCACAAAACCATGCCGCTCGTGCATGTTGCAGACAAATTATTTGGCTGTACTTTTAAGACACATTACATTTCTTTACTTTTTACAACAACATATGCACAAATTACTGTAGTATAATTTAGTTACTATCTTAAGATGTATATATACATATATAGTTGTTGGGGAGGAAAAATTATGAGAAATAGGGGAAAAATGAATTAGAATTTCTCATGAATAAAACAGTAATATCCTTACATTTAGATAGTTAGATTTATAGTTGGTTAGCTACAATTAGTTAAAGTTATGAATTGTTTACATTTCTTGAATGTTTATTGTTCTACTGAATGAGGTATTTGATCAGTATTACAGACCCATTGGGTTGGCAGTTCTGTCTTCCCGTGATTCTGACCTAACTTTAGGAGTAGCCATATTGTTTTTTTCCATAATTTTTAGGTTTGATTTGTTGTTAGATTATCTGAATCTCTATTTGATTTATTTCCCTTATTTCTCATACCTTTTCTCACCTAGAAATATGTATGAATGTGTATATATATATATATATATACAGTGTATACATAAAATAATAAGTTCTGCGCTGTAGCCGTGTGGTTAAGCCAAGAGGCCTTGGCGCGAGCTACGGGACTTGCGCTGGTTCGAGTCCCCAGGGGGGAAGAAATTTTCTCATGGAATGTCGGCCAGTATGGGACCGGTACCCACCCAAGCATCGTGAGGCATTTGGGTAGCTACATTAAGTAGCGACTCCAGGTTGAGCTTACCAGCTATAACGGCTGGGGACTCGACATATTGACCACATGTCATTCCTACACTGGCTTATGATCATCTACCTCTGTGAATAACACATGTGGACGTGAATCCAGTTGGTAGGCCTAGGGCCTTCAAGGCCTGTTGCGCTTGGAGAAAAAAAACATAAAAGAATATAGTAGTTTCAAGTAATAATATTATCACTCAGATGAGGCGTAGAAAGTTGTGTAGACTGAAATGAAACAGAAAAGAAGATAGTTCTAGTTGTGTGAGTGAGCGGATAGCTTTCTTTTGTTTTGTTTCTATGGCAACAATAATAACAAAGATGGCAACTACTCAACAGAAAGTGTTTTGTGTTTTGCTGTTTGAGAGTTGTAAATCAGTTGTGACAGTTCAATGTGCATTTCATCATCCAATCCGGCCTTTGCTTTGAGATGAATCAGTAATAATAAATGTCCCCTGACCGCGTTACAAGCGCTGTGCAGGGTAAGGATAATGACAGGGCTGCTGTCTCAGAGCATCTATCCATGCTCCTCTAAGTATTAACCCCTTTAGAGAGGGTTGCTGCTTGAGCCGTTGTGATGATCGCCAGGTATCACGTCGCCTCGTAGACCGTTGCAGACTTCTCGGTCGAAGTCAACCTTCTGGAGATGTCTCCCACGTTGCGGACTATTCTTAGTTTCCTCTCACCTCTAACCAATCGGCAAGTTAGCAAAGCTAAACTTCCCCGATTTGGTCATCTGGTTCATTGAGTACTCGGCGCCCCCACCACGTCGAGGTGATAGTCCACGGGGGGATGTGCATTTCATAGGCAGTTTAATTGTGATTCCCCCAATGTCAACAACATCCATTGATGGCATAATCAGTTTGCAATGACTAGTTGTCTGTGTAAAGGCAAAAGTGTGTGAGGAGAATGTTGCTGCTGCAACATTTCAAGCACAAAGTCAGCGTTATCAGTAGACTATAGAGTCTGTAACAATTGTAAACGGTAGGGACGCATATGTAAGCATTTTCATAAAACCTTCCACGTTGTCATTACTGGATTGTTCGTCATGGTCCAGACGACAGGGCTTATCTTCAGTGACCTCCTAGATCACCGGATCTCCCCCCATGCAATTTTTTCCTTTGGGGTTTTGTAAAGGACAGAGTCTACGTGTCTCCATTGCCTGCTAACTTGCCTGAGTTGAGAGACAGGATTCGAGAAGCTGTTGCTGCCATCAATCCAGACGTGCTTATTAATGTATGGAAAGAATTAGCCTACATGTTGGATGTGTGTCATGTAACAAACGGGGCTCACATTGAACACCTATTAACTTATAATGTAAACTGGAAATGTTACTACTTCAGTTAACGTGAGTTTTACTTTTGTCATAGTTAGTTAAAGTATAATTCAACACCTTTAAAATCGCTATATTCTTTTATGTACCCGGTATTTTGGAGTTTTTTATAAAGTTATACTAGCTAATAGCTGGCGTGCGCTGCTACGCCTAAATAAATGATAATGTGTTTACATTTAGTTGAGTAAGTAGAAGGAAAAATAATTATAAATTTATATCATCATTATTTTAGATTACCCAGTGTTGCCCAATCCCGATCTTCTTGGCATAAATTATAAATTAGCTGAAAGATGAAATGTATTCACATAGACTTTCACGGCCGGAGTTGCTATGATGATCTTGATGAAAATTTTCGGGCTGTAAGCTGTGGTCATGAGGCTTGTAGTTCCCTGACGTTTTGCCAGAGACTGCATCTGGCATCCTCAAGACAACCCTTGAGGATGCCAGACGCAGTCTCTGGCAAAACGTCAGGGAACTACAAGCCTCATGACCACAGCTTACAGCCCGAAAATCTTCATCAAGATCATCATTGAAACATGAAAATTGTGTTATGTTTAGTTGAATAATTTAAGGAAAAATAATTATAAATTTGATATCTTCATTATTGCAGCTAAAATAACCCAATAAATTAATTAATTCTATTTCCAAACTACCTTCCATGCAATCCAAATAGTAAATAAAATTTCATCTTCCAAAATGTGATATTCAAGCAATCACTATAAGTGAAGCCATATCGTAATTATTTTTAGATACCCTGTGCTGATTACCCAACATTGCCCAGGAATCTATTTATCCTGATGTACTTGGCATAAATGAGCTGAAAAACAAAATTTATTATTTTGAGTTATCCATAAAAGATTCAAAGTTTACAAGTGTGTTTCCACATAGTGACCCTAGTGTTCATTGCACAAAGTATACCTGCAACTCATGTTTTCATACACATGCTCCACAAAACCTGGTGTGCACTCAATAATTTCTGCTGCCAGAATTTGTGCAAGATCTTTCTCCAACTCAACAGGTGTAGTACAAGCCCTAGAAGTCTGTAATACTTATTCTGAAACACGAGAGACATATCAGCCCATTGTGTTTTGTTCTTCAAACTTATTTTACATCAAGATGGTACATTTCTGGGCATAGGTTCCTTATGAAAGCTTTATCTACTAAGTCTCCTCTATAACCCTAGAAGTCTAATATTTATTGTGAAACACTCTGTGTGTGTGTATATATGTATATGTATATGTATATAGTATTTCTATCAAAATTTGTCGGTTTTGATCAAAACAACATAACAAAAATTTGATTGTGTGAAAATACTGGGAACAGGATTTATTTTACTTTTAAAAGAAGTTATAGTGATGATTTTTATATCCTTAAAACATTGATCCTGACCAGATTTGAACCTGGAACTAGAGGAGAGCATGGTAACTTCTAGTACATAAAAAAATAGGAAGGAAATTGATTTCTTAAAAATTGAATGGGGAAGAGAAATTAAAACAAAGATTAATAAAATTAGGTAGGGAGAGAATATACATTTTATATTTAAATTAATATTGGGAAGTAAACATTATGAGGTTATATCATTAATAGTGAGTGTAGAACATATTTTTAATGACTCACCTCATATATTTTCAAATTTCTTTGATACCAGCGGTTTTAGACAATATCTTGTCCCTCTTCAGTCATGGTTTCCACTGATGAAATTCTGTGGTTGTTGATTTCTCTAAGGACATTACCTCTTGTGCTGCCATCTTTCATTGGGATTATAAACTTTGTAATTAAATTTTTATCCACCGGAATATCGAAGTAAGAAATCTGGAATTTATCAAATAAATTGTACTGATTGTAGTAAAGTATACATAGGAAAAACAAAAAGGAATTTGGAAACATGCACTAAAGAACATTTTAGAAATATTAAAAATTGTGAAATTGAAAAATCAGCAATTGCTGCATATAGTTTGCTAGAACATCATAAAATTGAAAAAGAGGCAAAACTTTTGAAACAATTAGATAAACTGTTGGAATTGACAATTTGGGAAATGATATTCATTCAGAAAAATAAGTATCGGTCTATGAACTTCGATATTCCGGTGGATAAAAATTTAATTACAAAGCTTATAATCCCAATGAAAGATGGCAACACAGGAGATGATGTCCTTAGAGAAATCAACAACCACAGAATTTCATCAGTGGAAGCCATGACTGAAGAGGGACAAGATATTGTCTGAAACCGCCGGTATCAAAGAAATTTGAAAATATGAGGTGAGTCGTTAAAAATATGTTCTCCACTCACTATTAAAGAATATACAATTAACATAGCCATAGAGAATGGGTTTGAAGAAATTATGATTCACAGGAGAATAAATAAGTTTAAAAAACATAAATTATTAATGAAAGTATACTTCAAAAAGAAAAAAAGAATTAAAGTCCACAGTTAATAACCTATTCTCATCCTTTTAAATATGTGATTGTCTCTGTGTTAGTGCAATTTAAGACTGTTACAAAGAAACTTTTTGATAAAATAGACTTTTATTATTAGCTTCAAACATTTTTTATTTAGCTCTGGATTTAATAATTGATGAGAAATTTTCTCCTTTACAGTTCATGCAACAATATCGTCATTATGAAAGTGTTCTGGAGGTGTTTCAGCTGCAATCAGGTGTATTTAACAAGCGACTTGATGAACTGGTGATGTTCATAGCTCAAGTAAGTATTTTCATCTGCTTTCATCAAGGTGACATGAAAATGTAAATTTTGTCTCTGTGTTAATCTTTTAGAGAACATGAGTAAAAAAATCTTTTGATTATCCAGTGTCCATCTTATTTATACTTTTTGTTACCTTGTTTATCTTTATTATGGAAGCTACAGTAGATTTAAAACTGCTAGAAGAGAGACGAACGGGCAGGTGAATGGAGAAGACTGCATAACAGTGAACTAAATTATCATAAGTAATGCCACGAGTGATTTCCAAATTTATCTAGAGAATTTGGAAATCGAGAGTGGCATTTGTTAGGACTATTTAACGAATAAAATTAAGCTGTTTACTCACAAATCATTATTTAACTATAGTTATTTTAAAATATTTATATATTTAATGTAAACGGTGATGTTTGAAAACAAATCAGAAATGTGAGGTTATGTTCATTCACTGCTGCTTGATCATATTATTTATTGCCAAATAAGATCGCAATATTGTAAGAGTGCACCCAAGTGGAGAAATAATGAAACACATCAAACTATATATCATAATCAACATTACGGGTTATTAATTAATTTTTTTAGTAAACAACTCAGTAAAATCAAGGAATCTTTTCATTATTTGCTATATTCAAGTATTTGTTGGAGAAAAATAATGCTTTGACCTGTTCAGAACATTAAAAAGGAGGAGCTTTCTTTATCACAAAAGCAGGAGCTGATAAAGAGAAATCGATAAAGAGCTAGGTGAAACACGACTGTCATTGGTTGTAAAACAACATTCATTGAAACGTGATTGATCATTGACTTTATAAGAAACCAGATGTAATAACAATTAAGTCCAGTACACTATGATGAGCAGGACATATGCCATTAATAGGGTATGAAAAATGGGTGTGGAAACTGGCATGAATAGGGAATGAAAAAGAGGCATGGAAACTTCGGTAGGATAACCAAAGGGAAGGCATCCAGTATGTAGACCTGGCATGAATAGGAAATGATAAAGAGGCATGGAAACTTATGATAGGAAAACCAAAGGGAAGGTATCCAGTAGGTGACCAAGAATGAAATGGGAGAATAATATTAGCCATGATTTGAGGGAGATAAAAAATATGTAGGAAATTATTGGAAAACATTAGTTCAGGATAGATGTGTATAGATAGCATATATCCATGTGACCATGAACCTCCAGGTTAGTGCTAGTGAGCTACTTTGTAGTGAGATGAGCTACTAATTGTACATACTTAAATATCTAAGTAGATTGTTTTATTTTAGGAAGTAATATTTTGAGGTTCCTTTAATTAAATTATTTTGAGTCTACCCTCAGGGGTCCTCATCTAGGGGATATGTGGATGGCGACCACAAGGTGCCCAAGCTGAGCAAAACATTTCTTCCACTTACTTGTGTTTTGCACTCTTTTAACTTTACTATCTAACCTCTCTTGGTTAACTCTTGTTTTTTCGACCCCGACGCTATTAGGGCATCCGAGGGCTACGGATTCTTTCCTTTCTTCCATTTCTTCTTTCCTTTATTTTCTTTTCTTCTCCAGAAAAGCCTGACCAGAGGTTATAAGTTGGCAGCCCCATCACTTGTCTTGCCTTTCTTTGGCCAGCAACCAATCGAAGGGACTATTATTATGCTTTCAAGTCTTATACGAGAATTTCCCGGAAGGTTCAAACTAATGAAGGATATCCCTGAAAAAATTACTAGTTATAATAAAAGTTTGTCCAATTTTTTAAGATATTTAACAACAAGATACAGTGGAAAGAACATGTAGAAAGAATGGAAGAAAGTAGATTACCAAATAAAATCTTCCATTATTTTCCAAGAGGAAGAAGAGATGTCAGACGTCTTCGGAAGAGATGGTCTTAGATCTATTAGTGAAGATGGAACAGGCAACTCTTGCCTAAACCAGGAAGTGAAGAAGAAGAAGAAGAATAAAAGTTTGGGAATTATTAATCAAGTTATGAAACCATCCCTTGTACAAAAAAACACCAGATTACGTTTATATAACACTTTGGCTAGACCAGTGTTGACCTATGGTAGTGAAGCATGGACACTAAAAAGATAACATGAAAGCAGAATAACGGTTTGTGAAATGAGATTCAAGCGCAGAACAGCAGGTTACACCAGATGGGATTGGAAAAGGAACACCAATATCTTAAAAGAATTGAAGACTGCCAATTTTGGAATATATTAAACAGTACCAACTAAATTGGAAACACCATCTAGAAAGAATGAGTTCAAATCGGATCCCCAAAGCTGTTTATAATTATATACCAAAAGGACAAAGGTCACTGGCCCATCCTATGAAACACTGGAGGGAACATTTTCTATAGGATCGTAACAGGCCTTGGCCTAATACTTGGAAGGAAGAAGAAGAAGATTTTGAGTCTGTTTATCTTACCTCAACATTAATATTGAGGTAAGATAAACAGACTCAAAATTATCTAAGTAGATACTTAGTCTGCTATATAAATTACTACAATTGTCAATGTTGCATGAATTTCTGACATCTTTCTAGAAAATAGTTAAAAACATCTGAATTATTCCAAAATTGTAAAATTTCTTGTTTCATTAATAGTGAGTGGAGAACATATTTTAATAACTCACCTCATAAAATTTCAAATTTCTTTGACTTTGATACCGCCCGGTTTCAGATGACATCTTGTCCCACTTCAGTCATGAGTGGGAGTCAAGACTGAAAAGGGACGAGAAGTCGTCTGAAACCAGCAGTATCAAAGTCAAAGAAATTTGAAATTTTATGAGGTGAGTTATTAAAAATATATTCTCCACTCACTATTAATGATATAACCTCATAATGCTTACTTCCCTACATTAATTTAAATATTCTTGTTTCATATTTTTAAGTCATACTATATGCAGATTTGATAAAAACTATGAAAAAGCTTTGTTCTTCAGTTTTCTCCCTAGTTCTTCAAACTATATATATATACTGTTTATTTTTTATTATTTCACTCACCTCATACTTCATAAATCATAGCAGACCCTGGGTTTCTTCACGTAATTTGTGACATTGTCAATGCTGCGTCACGTTCACAACTGACGTCCAACGGCCTTCTATCCTGCAGACTGACCTCCGCGCCATCTGGTGGCCGACCGAAGAATTTCCAAATCAGTCCTCTTTCTTTATAACCGGGTATTTCAAAGTTCATAGTTGTATTTTCATTCTTGCATATGTAAATTTTTTCCCAAATTGTGAGTTCCTTCGGTTTTTCCAATTGTTTAAGTAATTTTGTTTTGTTTTCAATTCTATGTTTTTCTGACCAGGCATGTGCAGCTATTGCAGATTTTTCTGTAAAAAATCGGGAATTTATCAAATTAATTGTAAAGATTGTGAAAAGATATACATAGGAAAAACAAAAAGGAATCTAAATACAAGATTAAAAGAACACCTCAGAAATGTTAAAAATGGAGAAACCGAAAAATCTGCAATAGCTGCACATGCCTGGTCAGAAAAACATAGAATTGAAAACAAAACAAAATTACTTAAACAATTGGAAAAACCGAAGGAACTCACAATTTGGGAAAAAATTTACATATGCAAGAATGAAAATACAACTATGAACTTTGAAATACCCGGTTATAAAGAAAGAGGACTGATTTGGAAATTCTTCGGTCGGCCACCAGATGGCGCGGAGGTCAGTCTGCAGGATAGAAGGCCGTTGGACGTCAGTTGTGAACGTGACGCAGCATTGACAATGTCACAAATTACGTGAAGAAACCCAGGGTCTGCTATGATTTATGAAGTATGAGGTGAGTGAAATAATAAAAAATAAACAATATTAAAGAACCTCATAGTGTTATTTCCTATCTACATAACTTATATATATATATACTTTTGGAAGAATTCAGATTTTTTAACTATTTTCTAGAAAGATGCCAGAAATTCATGCAACATTGACTATAGCAGACCAAGTATTTACTTAGTTGGTATATATGTATATATATATATATATATATATATATATATTTATCTATATATACTAGAAGTCCCGGCCATGCGTTGCTGTGGTTAAAAATTTAAATTAAGTTGCTGTCTTTCAGCCAGATTACTTAAAACTAATACTTACATACGAAATTAATAATATTGAAAATAAAATAAACACTGAACACACTTAAATTATGAAATAATCATTATTTGAAATTCGCGGTTGCAACAAAAAGTACAGCCATCTGGATCTCTCTTTGTTAAATAATAAACCAATTACCTTACCAAATTACCTTACACCGCCATCTGTTAGAATTATGTGGAACTCACAGATAATTATAACTCTTTGTTAAATAATAAACAAATAATTTGCAATAAAAAAATAATGTGACTATAAATTTAGTTATAAACTACCCCAAGTCTCAAGTTGGATCAAACTGCACACAGTGTGCAAAATTTTATTAAAATCGGTTCAGTAGTTTAGGATTCCATCGCGGACAAACAACGTGACACAAAATTTTTATATATTAAGATATATATATATATATATATATAGGAATTTCCCAAATATATATTTCAAGAAGAAATTTAATGAATTTAATAGAATAGTAGTGCATATTTGCTAACTTTGTAAAAAGATTTTAATGATCTCAGGTATGTACGACACTCAATTTATGTGGAGAGGTGAGAGTATATGTACCTTATTTTGGTATAGAATTTGCTGTTCCTGTGTAACAGGTACATAATACAAATAGATACTATAGGTGTATAAGAATAAAAATAGGTTCTACAATTAATAGGCAACAGTATGTGTAAATAATTAAGTTTTATCAATTTGACTTCCTCATAACTATATATTTTCTTGTTTCAGGTTTCGCATTGTTATCCAGATGTGTTGTCAAATTTTCCTCAAGAGCTTGTGGACATATTAGAGAAACATCATACTGTATTAGATAGTACAATGCGTATGGTAGGTGTAATTAATGTGCTTCTTTAATATTATGAAATTATACACCTGAAATAAATGTGAAAAATTACTTACTTGGATTGAACAAGCGTGTAACTTTTTTAAAATTAATTCTATGAATGGTCGATTCCGATCTCTGGAGACAATTTTGCCTAACCTGGCTTATAAAACCCCGCATGTCCACCAGCAGTGCTATTTGATGACCTTGGATTCTTGCAATTTTTCTGCAGTAAGGTTTCCACTGTAGAAGGATATCGTCACCTCATAAGTCTAATTTAACAAAATTTTCAAGAGAGCAATAAAAACATTTTTGACATTGTAAATCAATGGTAAAGAGAAAAATGTTTGCCTGAACCGGGAATCGAACCCCGAACCTTTAGCTTTCTGTGCTAATGCTCAGACCACTGAGCTAATCCAGGCTCCATTCCCATCCAAGCAGAAATCCTTCCTTTACCTTACTCTACTGGTCCCCCATTCAATTGCAATGAATCATCATTCACAAATACACAATGAATGGCTTCTACCTGAAGAAGACATGAAGGGACTCCACACAGCTATAGCAATATTTATTAAATTAATATTGATTCAATATTAATTTAATAAATTTTTGACATTGCTTATTACTTATTATAACTATGTTCGTAATTTAATTAATTTAATATTTGTAGGAAATAATCCTATGAGGTTACTTTTAATTATTATTAGTTAGTTATTTTGAATAACTTTTTTTTTATTTTTCATTTTTTATTATTCTGCAGACTATAGTTTTGTTGTATCTATGCGGCATTGTCAATGCATTCTAACTGTTCTGTTTGCAGTTGTCATCCTCTGTTGGCTGACTGATTAACTTCCGAATCAATTTTTTTTTTCCTCTTTGCCCAGAAATTTCAAAATCATAGTTTTCTCCTTATTGTTGTGGATGTAAATTTTCTCCCAAATAGTGAGTTCATGTCCACCACTGTGGTCTCGGTAGCGTGCTGCCTTGTCACACAGCGGGCCCGGGTTCGATCCCTGGTCGGGGCAGTTTTTCTGGGTGAGGTTTTTATCGGGGTGTTTCCTCACCTGTAAGACAAATGTCACGAAAACTTTAAGGCCCAAACGGTCCCCAAAATTTAGTTGTGAAAACAGCTGATGATGGTTACGATGGTCGCCATTACTGCGGTGCTGTGTTTAAAAAAACATAGAAGTATGAGGTAAGAAGAATTCACGATTCATTTGACTCTTATCAATAAAACCTTAATGTTAAAAATTCCCAAATTTATCATATTAAAAAAATGTTTTTAATGTCCTATTTCAAATGTTTACATTCAAAATAAGACATTAAAACATAGTAACAAAATAATAAGCAAAGTCAAAAAAAAAGTTTTCATTGTTCTCCTGAAAATTTTGTTAAATTAGACTTACGAAGTTTTAGAAATAAGGAGACGATATTATACAGAATGATTATGTCGATATTGGCCTACTCCTCCTTGCAGGCTTTCTATAGGCCTTCAATAGATTGTGGCCTCCTGCTCCCAAGGGTCTTTTTAGAAGACCAAATACACAAGAATCCATGGAGGCAGCATAATGGTGACTTGATCAGGAATAGCACTGTAGGACACTGCCTATATTCCAGTTTTCTGCTCAATTTTTTCCAAGAACTGCTGTGTCGAAGTAAAGATATGGCTTGAAGCTTTATTCTGATGGATCCAGACATTGTTCACTTCTCTACCATAGACTGAAGGCATCTCATTGAAATAGATTTATAACAGGACATCCTGTAGGTAGTAAACAGGATTAAGTTTAGCTTTCTTCTTCTCTGCAGATAGTTAACTTCCCATTATAGCAAATGGCCATTAAGCCCTTTCTCTGTATTTGGTATACCAATTTAACATTTTTTTACAGCCTTGACCGGTAAAAAATTATCTGCGGCTCATTCATATCATTAAGGTATACACGTACCTCATCTAAAGTCACTACGAATTTCCTTTTTATACCAGCTAGATTGCATCCATAGAGGTTCCTACCATTGCTACGCCTTTCTGCAATGTCTAACTCTTATGTTGCTTCTCTAAGTTTAAATCTCTATTATAGTGCTTAGCTTTTTGAGTTGCTGGATTCTTTCTGTGACAAGGACTTAAACTTTGCTGACCACTTCAGGGGTGCAGCTTGTGGTAGTCCTAGGATATATATATATTTTTTTCCCCCGCTTAGGAATAAATCTTATATAGGCTTTACATATTGCCATTTTTTTGGAAATAAACCACATTTATTGATTCCCATTTTTGGAAATATACAAATCACACTTCTTCCAAATTTCTATATCATCACTATAGCTGTATTTAGTGTCGGAATGCCTATTATATAGCCCTCCGAGAATGGTTTGATTTCTTTGGCATAATTGCAATCAAAGTGGTTCCGACCAATTTGACAGAACACACTTGACTGATGAAAATGCACATCCGTGAGTGATGACTCTGCTGCAAATAGTAGTGACATCATATTTCAAAATTGTCCCAGAAATTGGAATCAACCCTTCATATGTATCAAACTTTACTACTATGGGGATGCAGGGATTAAAAAGAGAAATTTGTGCTTGCTTCTGGAAGTCTATGTAACTCAATGGTTTGGGTCAACTATTACATTCATAATTAACTTATAGCACAATGTAAATCTCATCATAATGCATTCTTCATTTAGAAGCAACCTTTTTGTATTGTAAATTAAGTTATGAGGTTACGGGGATTAAAGAGAAAGAGAAATTTGTTTCAGTGAAAATTACAATGGGAAGTAAAACACTATTTTGATAAATTAAGGTAAGATGATTACAGACTCAAAAAAACTTGACTATGTGGTAAATTGCAGATTTTATTTTAAAAAGATAAATTAATTATACTTGAAGAGAAAAATTTTCGTCCAGACCGACTTGAACCCGGGACCTTTGGCTTTCTAGCTTGCTCTACCATCTGAGCTACCAGGGCAAGTTCTGATCTAGATGCAAATGTTCTCTTATGTACGTTGTAATAAAAACATCAAGATAAATTAATGCCTGAATTGGGATTTGAACCTGAAACCTGTAGTTCTGTATGCTAGTGTGCTAACCATTACATTATATCAGGCTTCCAATGATGTAAAAATAATATGATTCTATTATATAAAAACCCTCATACTAATAATCCATATATAACTTTTATACAAGGTTTATACACATCTCAGTTGAAAATTCTTACTAATAAACACTATTAGCTGTTCAGTGTATAAGAGGTGTACAGCTTTACATGGGAATTGTTATACATGCTTTCAGCCTTGTTTAAGGATTGTATAACTAGACAAAATTGATGAAAGTTTCCTTAAATTTAATGCAAAATGCAACACTTTAATGACTATTTGATGGATGCACAGGACATAAATAATATTAATAAATGCCTTTTGTTACGCTCATTCTCGATTAGGCCAAATAATATTTTAAAATTTAACATTGATTCATAAAAGAATATGTTCTACAATAGTTGCTGTGAGACAAGATTTAACCTGAATGTAGTTTAAATGCTTCATAATGTTATTTTAACAAAAGTTTCTTGCATCATTAATACATAATTTACATACCAATATAAAAATGTATTTACTTATATAGGTACTACTATTGCAGCAAATCACATGTTAGCTTGGTAGTCTTGTGGTTAGAGCTTCTTACTACAGTCAGTGGGGTCCTAGGTTCGATTCCCCGATCAAATTGCAGATGATTTTTTTTTCGCTTAAAGCATTATTCTGTTGTCGCTAACATTTCCTAATATTTTGAACTTTGTCTAATGCATCTTAAAACACTGCATATAATTCATAAGTAATGGGAAAAACTTTTATTAGTTTCCAAGAATTGTTCGAAGTTCTTGACGTTAGATGGCAGCACATTATCTGTGAAACTAATTCTACGATATATTTGACGTAGCCTAAAGAAAAATATAAATTAATTAAAACACACTTATTTTTTCCATACCTCCCCAATTAGGGAATCTCTATTTATTCTTATCCATACTCATTTCTTACACAATCACTAGTTGATGTTGTTTTCTTTCTGTTACAAACTGCGCGTAATATGTACTGACGCCTTAATGATGATGAATATGTAACATATTGTGTATATGGATTATATTGTAATATAGCTCCTGTACATTTGTTAGTAAGGAAATTATACATGATCTATATAAGGCTTATACATTGTATAACTAAACAACTGATGAAAGCCTGTATAAGAGATTTTATTAGTAAAACTGAAAGAAATTTATGCTTGTTTGTGGAGTTGCCTAAGTGGGTCAATTTGAAGTTCTGGGATTCAAGTCCTGGTGTAGACAAAAAAAAAATCTTTGTTATGTTAAGTTTTAAAAAGCCTGGAATTTTTAATAAAAATGTTAAAACATTTTTAAAACATTAGGAAGTAACATTATGAGGTTTAATTTGATATTTGAGTTTGTATTTTTTTAACATTCTTACCTCATATGATTGTTTTGTCGGACATATGAGGTAAAAATGTTAAAAAAATACAAACTCAAATATGTTCTGAAACTAGTTTATAGTTAAGTAAGAAGAATAATATGAGGTGAGTGATAAAAATTCGACCTAAATGTTAATACATATTTAGGTATACTACATCATTGGTAAGTTGCACAAATATTATGTTGTGGTAAACAAGATTTTGAGAAAATGCAGGTTAAATGTTTCAAGGTATGAAAATTTGTAATGATAATTATAAACAATTTGAAATAAATGAGTAAAATCAAGCTGTATCATAATTAATTATGGGATATAACATTATGAGGTTTTCAAGTTAATAACTAATAAATGAGTCGTGAAATCTCATCTCATACCCCATAATCTTCAAGCATGGAACTACAATTTCTGGAGGTGTCCCTCCCATCTTCAGCATCTTTACGACTATAGAATCCTGATCTACACCTTCATCTAAAGTTACCATCTGGTGTTGATTCATTCATGTAGAAGAACAAATTTAGATCCATGAATTTTTAAATTCCTGGGGAACAAAATTTGATTTCGAAGTTCATCAATTCAACAACAGGCGGAAACTATGAAGATGAAGGTGTAGACCAGGATTTAACAGTCGTAAAGATAGGTGAAGATGAGAGATAAGCCTCCAGAAACTGCAGTTCTGTACTTGAAGATCATGGAATATGAGGTGATATTTCAATCTTCATTATTTATTAGTTAATTTTATTAGATTAAAACTGTGTTGGTCGCACGCCGTAGCTGAGCGGTTAAGGAAGGAAGCCTTGGCGCAGAGCTACGGGACTTGTGCTGGTTCGAGTCTCCATGGGGGAAGAAAATTTTCTCATGGTATTTCGGTCAGTATGGGACCGGTGCCCACCCAGCATCGTGAGGCAATTGGGTAGCTACAATAAGTAGCGGCTCCAGGTTGAGGAACCAGCTATAACAGCTGGGGGACTCGACATGCTAACCACATGTCACCCCTACACTGGCTGTTGATCATCTACCTCTGTGATTGACACATGTGGATGTGAAGGGCCAGCAGCCGGCTGGTAAAAGGGCAACCGCTGAAAAGTGGAAAGACCCTCAATCGGATCGGAAAACTGTGTTGGCATTGACTAATATGGCACTTGTGTGTGATCTAATTTTTTCTTATATAAAGAAGATAAGTATAAAAACTTGATTTTTACAAAAAATTGGCATATTTGTGCATATGAAATTCATTATAGTCTACTGTGGAAGTTTTTTCTGCTTTTCTAAAAAAATGTTTTTTTCTCTCCAAATAAAGGCAATTTGTGGTAACAATCTTATTTATAATAATTTTTTCTTTTGCAGACATTATGCAGAGCCCTGATACTGTTGAGAAATAAGAATTTACTTACACCGACAGATCTGTTATCACTGTTTTTTCAACTCCTGCGATGTCAAGATAAGGCTTTGCGCAAGTTTTTAGAAACTCACATTATTACTGATATTAAGAACATGAATGCTAAACATAAAAATGCTCGTCTAAATACGGTAATACATATTTATGTTTATAATATTATTTATTTTAATTTAAATTAAATTAATTTTATAGTTTCTTATAGAACTGGAGTCATTGAATTCAGAGACTGAATAGTATGTGATCTGCTATTTAATCTCTTGATCAGTGTATGATATCAAAATCAGTGGTGGTTACTGAGCATTCACATACTTGCATATGCACACCAAAAAATAAAATAAATAAATAATACAGGGTGCAGCAGAAACAATGACTCATTTTAAATTGCTCGCCATTATTGGACATGGCTTCCTAGAGAGTTGATATTGGTCCCAATGTGTAGTGCAGTTCTAAGCATTACCAGTCAGTATGGAGCGTTGGTCAAATGAACACTGTGTTTCCAATAGAAACGTTTTTCAAATGTGGTGACAGTGTCATGCGGACAGTGTTTGTTCCAGCAACATTTTAACATTGGTCAGAATGATCAAGATCCGTCTCGGAAGTCGATTACGAGATGGGTCCAGCAGTTCAAAGCAACAACATCTGTAATAAACAATAAGCTTGTTTATTTTTTTATTATTTCACTCACCTCATACTTCATAATTCCTAGCAAACCCAGGGTTTCTTCACATCATTTGTGACATTCTCAATGCTGTGTCACGTTCACAACTCATGTCCAACGGCCTTCTATCCTGCAGACTGCCCTCCGCGCCATCTGGTGGCCGACCGACAAATTTCCAAATCAGTCCTCTCTCCTTATCACCGGTTATTTCAAAATTCATAGTTGCATATGTAAATTTTTTCCCAAATTGTGAGTTCCTTCGGTTTTTCCAATTGTTTAAGTAATTTTGTTTTGGTTTCTATTCTATGTTTTTTTGACCAGGCATGTGCAGCTATTGCAGATTTTTCGGTTTCTCCATTTTTAACATTTCTGAGGTGTTCTTTTAATCTTGTATTTAGATTCCTTTTTGTTTTTCCTATGTATATCTTTTCACAATCTTTGCAATTAATTTGATAAATTCCCAATTTTTTGCAGTCTTCAATGTTTTCATTTTTGTTGGTTTTTATTAAATTACCTAAGCTGTAATCATTTTTCGGTGCTAATTTAATGTTGAATTTGTTGAAAATTTTTTGAAACTTGTCAAATACTAAAGGATGGTATGTGAACTTCTTGAATTTTTTGCCTATATTTTTATCTGTCTGAAGAGTACTTTCATTAATGATTTTTTGTTCTTTGAATTTATTTATTTTCTTGTGTATCATAACTTAAACAATAAGCTACCTGGTAGGTCACGTATAGTTTGCACTCTGGACAACATTGCAAGAATAAGATCTGCTTTGGCAATGTCAACTGGCCACCGCGTTTGCCCGATTTATCGGCTTGTGATTTTTTTCTGTGGGGATTCCTAAAATCCAGATTGTATGCTAACAAGCCAACAACTCTTGAAGACCTGAAAAACAACATTCACGCCCAAATTGAGGCCATAACAGGTGACACTCTTGGTAAGGTTATGGAGAATGTACGTGTTTGTGCAGAAGATTGCATCGCCAACAATGGTGGACACCTAAAGAACATAATTTACAAAAAGTGACATGTGTAATTAATGGTAGGATGTGTTCTTTTGAACAATGTACACTAATATTGTGTAGTGGTATTTCTTCATACCAAAATAACATGTTTAAAATGGGTCATTGTTTCTGCCGATCCTGTATAAAATAAAATGCTATTTAAAAATATTTACAATAACATTGTTTTGTTTTTTGCCTATTTTGGTTTCTGTAACTCGCTCTTTTCTTGTGTTTTGTTTTTTGCCTATTTTGGTTTTCAGTAAGTGAAGTTTTCTGTAACTTGCTCTTTTCTTGTGTTTTGTTTTTTGCCTATTTTGGTTTTCAGTAAGTGAAGTTTTCTGTAAGTGTTTTGTTTTTTGCCTATTTTGGTTTTCAGTAAGTGAAGTTTTCTGTAACTTGCTCTTTTCTTGTGTTTTGTTTTTTGCCTATTTTGGTTTTCAGTAAGTGAAGTTTTCTGTAACTCGCTCTTTTCTTGTGTTTTTTTTTTTTGCCTATTTTGGTTTTCAGTAAGTGAAGTTTTCTGTAACTCGCTCTTTTCTTGTGTTTTGTTTTTTGCCTATTTTGGTTTTCAGTAAGTGAAGTTTTCTGTAACTCACCCTTTTCTTGTGTTTTTAAGGGTTCTTTTAATAGTGCCACGCGTCAGATTAAATTTATTTATTTTGTCATTAATATCTTCAATTTTAACCTATGATAAATTGAAACCTAGATATTTAAAACTGTTCTCTTGCTCTAAAATTTTATTATCAATTACTATTTTTGCTCTTAAGGTATATCATTATCAATTTATTCTTAGAAAGAATTGATAATGATACGTATCGAAACCGATCTGGTTATGTATATTATTTACAAATAGTATTGGAATTATTTATAATATTTATTATTAGCTTAAATCCATCCCATCCAATTAAAATTCTAATCATATTGGGCTAATAATCAAAAACATTCTTCAAGAAATTTAAAAAATATGAGTCATGAAAATTCTACCTCTGTATTAAGTAACTGTCGTAATATTTTTTTTTTTTTTGCCAGTAACATTCACATTTATATCTAAATTAATGTTTTGTTCTTGCTTGTTTTTTCAGACGTTACAGAACTTCATGTACAGTATGTTAAAGGACAAAAATGCCAAGGCAGCAAAGATGTCTCTTGTAAGTTGTATACATAATTACTTATTTTAAGAATTCACACTATGAGGTATATTCATTTATATAGATTTTCTCTATCACTCACCTCATATTGTTCTTCTTTTTGACTATAAACTAGTTTCAGAACATAGTTTCTGTTCCATTCTCAGTATCATCACGATCGTTGTTCTGTCGTCTTGAAGAGCCGTCCTTTGCTCCTTCCATTAGCAGACAGGTTTTTTTCAGTCTGCCAAAGGAAGGAGTGAAGTGCGGCTCTTCAAGACGACAGAACAATGATCGTGACGATACTGAGGATGGAACAGAAACTTCTTCTTCTTCTTCCTTCCAAGTATTAGACCAAGGCCTGTTACGATCCTATAGAAAATTTTCCCTCCAGCGTTTCATAGGACGGCCCAGTGATCTTCGTCCTCTTGGTGGTATATAATTATAAACAGCTTTGGGGATTCGATTTGAACTCATTCTTTCAAGATGGTGTTTCCAATTTAGTTGCTACTGTTTAATATATTCCAAAATTGGCGTAGTCTTCAATTCTTTTAAGATATCGGTGTTCCTTTTCCGATCCCATCTGGTGTAACCCGCTGTTCTGCGCTTGAATCTCATTTCACAAGCCATTATTCTGCTTTCATGTTCTTTTCTTAGTGTCCATGCTTCACTACCATAGGTCAACACTGGTCTAGCCAAAGTGTTATATAAACGTAATCTGGTGTTTTTTGTACAAGGGATGGTTTCATAACTTGATTAATAATTCCTAAACTTTTATTATAACTAGTAACTTTTTCAGGGATATCCTTTTCATCCCAGATAGAGAGATAATATCCAAGATATTTAAATTGATTAGATCTCTCTAAAATTTTATTCTGGAGACAGATTTTACTTTGTATGGGGTCCTTCCCATGAAATGCCATAATTTTAGTTTTATTAATTGATATTTCCATATTAAATTTGGAACCTATTTTTTGTAAATTATAAACTGATTGTTGCAAATCAATTTTGGAAAGTGCCAGAAGAGCTAAATCGTCTGCAAAAAGAATAGCATCGAGTTTGAGGTTCCTATTGATGGGTATATATCCTCGTTGTGTTTTCCTCCATTCATTTATTAATTTATTCATGTATATAATGAAAAGCACCGGTGAACAGAAACTATGTTCCGAAACTAGTTTATAGTCAAATAAGAAGAACAATATGAGGTGAGTATCATGGTCTAAATCAACACCTTGTATTCAAGGCAGTACAAACAAAATCCTCTCGGTATTAAATTATTATCAATCATCACAACTTTCAATAGTTGACACCTTCTTCACTTCCATACACAACAAAACATTGATTATATTATTTTTGGTCTGGACATCTTACCTCAATATTAATGTTGATTTGTTCTTGGACATGTTTCAAAACAATTCTGTTTTATCGTCAGCTTTCCCTTGTCCAAGAACAAATCAACATTAATATTGAGGTAAGATGTCCAGACCAAAAATAATATAATTAAAATTACCTCAAAATATAACTTCCTAAAATTAAATATTAAAACATTGATGTTTGTTGTGACATGTGAGTGATCTTAAAAGTTATATTTTTTTCTATTTGAAATTGTGAGTGATATTAAAGTTTCCATATGGTCACGCGTAGAAATGCATTATATAATGGAAATGGACAGGTAATGGCAAATGAGGGAAATTTTGAGGAAGTGGCTAAATTCAAATACCTAGGAACAATAATCACAAATAGGAATGAGATGCACAAAGAAATTAAACATAGGCTCAATTCTGGAAATGCGTGCTATTATGCATTGCAGAGACTCTTGATGTCCCAGCTCCTTTCAAAAAACGTTAAACTGAAAATATATAAAACTATTATTCTACCAGTTATATTATACGGGTGCGAAACATGGACTCTTACTTTAAGAGAGGAAAGGAGATTAAGAGTATCCGAGAATAAAGTACTTAGGAAAATTTTTGGATCAAAGAAAGATGAACAGACAGGTGAATGGAGAAGACTACATAACAATAAACTACATGGTCTTTATAGGAAGCCAGATATAATAAGAACAGTTAAGTCTCGTAGACTGCGATGGGCAGGACATGTCGCACGTATGGGGAATGAAAGACTTGCATGGAAGCTTCTTGTAGGAAAGCTGGAGGGAAAATGCCCAGTTGGTAGACCAAGAATGAGGTGGGAGAATAACATTAACTATGATTTGAGGGAAGTAGATTATACAGGGAATGATTGGAAAGCATTAGCTCAGGATAGGGATGTATGGAGAGCTTATGTCCGCCCGGCCATGAACCTACGGGTTCGATAGTGCCAGTGAGTAAGTAAGTAATTAAAGTTTCCATTTTTTATCTTTTGAAATTGTGAGTGATCTTAAAGGTTCAATTTTTTTTTTCTCATTTTGAAATTCCAAATGTGGAAGAAGTCATGGGTAATACTTATCTATTGATTATAAGCTGATTCTTGTTTTCTACAACAAAATATCCATCCATAGTAATTCTGCCCGAAGGCAGGTCCTTCACTGCAATCATAGAATTTTCATGCTATGTTTACAGCTTTACTAGGGAATTGTAGGTGTGGTAGCTTCCCGTTGCTTTCCACACTGGTGAAGGATAATGATGATAATAATGGCCATATGATTTCAGGGACCGTTTGGCCCTTAAAGTTTTCCTGACATTTGTCTTACAGGTGAGGAAAAACCCCGATAAAAACCTCACCCAGAAAAACTGTCCCGACCGGGGATCGAACCCGGGCCCGCTGCGTGACAAGGCAGCATGCTAGCTTGAGACCACAGCGATGGACCAACAAAATATATTAAGAAAAGATGTTTTTTGTATGCTGGGAGGATTTGATGGAGACATAGAAGGATTTAAGTAGCAATGTAAATAGTCTCAAAAATTAGATGATTTTAATTTTTGGTATCTTGACTTTATGGTATGACTTCAGTTAACTATGGGACAAAATAAGCTGAGACTAATCAAATGTTTATGATGATGAATTTTTATGTAAAAGTTATTTATATATCGAGAGTATTAAAAGAAAATTTATATCAGTGCCACCAGATTGTTTTCTGGTATTCTCTCCTGCCATAGCAGAATTGTAACCTATATCTTACGTTAGGGCACCTGGAAGAAGGAGTTACATTGTTCCGATGATATGATAGCTGATGAATGATAATGAAGCTCCAGGAGAGTCCTTAAACCTAAGCTTAACCTAAATCCAGATCTTGGTTAACAACAGAAATGATTAATTCCCTTTAAGAAAAAAATTCCGTGTTCTGACCAGTAATAAAACCCAGGACCCCATGAACTGTAGTCAGAAGCTCTTACCACTAGCCCATGAGGCTGTATTGAGAGTATTATGAAATTATGCATCGAGGGCTTACAGACTTTCAAAGCCAAGGCTCTTGAGGGCATATAACAGGCTTCCAATATAAACCCGGACCAGCCTCACGGGTTTTACCCGTCAGGCAGCGCTCTCTCCTCGTCCGCATTTCACTCTGCCAGCCGCTCGTCCTTGAACTAGTCAGTTTACTATCGTTCGACAAGATGAGACGTCAGCTGACATTAGAGCAGCGCATTTATGTGTGTAAATGTTATTATAAATACGAATCACCTCGTCACGTTCGCGAGTAATTTATTCGGAACTTCCCTGGACAATTACCTCCTTCCAGATCGACAATCCACGATCTTGTGACTAAATTTGAGACCACTGGTTCAGTACAAAATAAGAAACACGCGCGAAGGCATAAGGTTCTCACCGAAGAAAAATTAGACGAAATTGGTGAAAATTTGTGGGGTAGCCTGAAAGACAAAGTGTACAAAACAAATCCGCACACATTGGAAGAACTGAAGAACAACATAAGAAATGAAATCAGAAACTTGGTAGTGCCTTAACTACAGCGTGTCAATCTAAATGTGTTTACTTGGTATAATGCCTGATAACTGCGGGAGGACAACATTTCCAGCATTTTCTATAAGGTAAGAAACAGTTCAAGGACGGGTGGCAGGCAGGGTGAATTGCGGGAGGAAGAGACAGCACTGCGTGCCGGGTGAAACTCCGTGAGGCTGGTCCAGTCTTATATTGGAAGCCCTGTACTTACTAAGCCAAGGACCTCTGGCCCAAGAACGTGTAAGTTTCCCAAAGAATCAAGTAATGCATGTGGTGTATATATTTTATGGTTTAGTTCTTTATTACTGAAGGAAATAAAATTTTGACTCATTAATTGGTCATTTAATGTCTAAATCATGGGTTTTCTCCATTCAACATATGTTTATTATATATATCCATCTATCCATCCATATTAATTCTGTCCGAAGGCAGGTCCTTCACTCCAATCATAGCATTTTCATGTTATGCTTGCAATTTTACAAGGGAATTGTAGGTGTCGTAGCTTCTCGTTGCTTTCCACACCAGTGAAGGATGATGATGATAGTGATGGCTATATGATTTCGGGGACCGTTTGGGCCTTAAAGTTTTCCTGACATTTGTCTTACAGGTGAGGAAAAACCCCGATAAAAACCTCACCCAGAAAAACTGTCCTGACTGGGGATAGAACCCGGGCCTGCTGCGTGACAAGGCAGCACGCTACCTCGAGACCACAGCAGTGGACTTATTATATATATTTTTTTATTGCAAATACCACAGGTTGTCTTTCGACATTCCTGGTGTTCTCTCCTGGCATGGCGTACTTGTAACCCACTACTGAGGTTGGGGCACCTGGAAGGCGGGGTTACATTGCCCCGGTGATATGATGAGTGATGGTGATGATAGTGGTGCGCCAGGAGAGTCCCTAATCCTAAGCTTAATCTAAGATGAATATGAATGATGATGATTGCGATGACCATATGATTTCGGGGACCATTTAGGCCTTATTTGTCCTACAGGTGAGGAAAAACCTCACCCAGGAAAACTGTCCTGACCAAGGATCGAACCCGGGGACTACTGCATGACAAGGCAGCATGCTACCTCGAGACCACAGCGGTGGACTTGTTCATTATATTGGTAATATAAATTAGTGGCAGGCATTATGTAAGTTCTTAATGGGTGGATTTCTCAACCGAAGTGTAAACCTCAACCGCAGTTTTCCAATTTTTTACTGTTTCCATAACAACTATAAAAACTGAAAATCTACGGCTGTTAATTACAACAATAAATGTCTAAACCATGTCTATAGTTTCATAACAGTTTCTGTGAATTTTCAGTCATTTTTATAGGTTGTAATCAAATGGTAAAGAGAAAAATTTTTGCCTGAACCGGGAATCGAACCCCGAACCTTCAGCTTTCCGTGCTGATGCTCTTAACCATTGAGCTAATTCAGGCTTCCTTCCCATCCAAGCATAAATCCTTCCTTTACCTTACTCTACTGGTCCCACACTCAATTGCAATGAATCATCATTCACAAATACACAATGAATGGCTTCTACCTGAAGAAGACATGAAGGGACTCCACATAGCTATAGCATTATTTATTAAATTAATATTAAGAAGCTAAAGCTGTTACTATGATTGAAATAAGTATATTAAAGTACACTACTAAATTATTGTAATCAAATGGTAAAGAGATTCATAGCATATGAATGTGGGACCAAGACAGTAAGGTAAAGGAAGGATTTATGCTTGGATGGGAGGGAAGCCTGAATTAGCTGAATGGTTAGAGCATCAGCACGGAAAGCTGAAGGTTCGGGGTTCGATTCCCAGTTCAGGCATAAATTTTTCTCTTTACCATTTGATTACAATAATTTAGTAGTGTACTTTAATATACTTATTTCAATCATAGTAACAGCTTTAGCTTCTTAATATTAATTTAATTTTTATAGGTGTTATGGAAATAATAAAAAAATTGGAAAACCGTGGTCGTGGTTTAGACTTCGGTTGAGAAATCCACCCAATGTGTTCTAGAGAAAAAATATAGTAGGCCTATACTTCATAGTTTATATCATAGCAATTAATTAACAACAATAAACAACAAAACCATGAAGTATTTTAAAAATCTACACAAATTTGTTATGATTTTGAAGAAACTGCATAGTTACTATGTTTGTTTTAAGATAATAATGGCAGTAGTATATTGTTGGTGCATTGAAATAAAGCCCTTTAAATGTAGATTCACATTTCTATAGAAACTACAATAACAGAAACTGAAAGAAATGTTACATACATTAAGTAATTAATTACATTTGTAAGTCACATAAGCTCATTTTAAGAGCTACATTTGCACAGTCAAAATACCATGGCATTAAAATTATTCATTGGGCATAATTATTGCATACATGTTCTAAGGATTAATGAGTTTCTTTCTTTTCAGAACATAATGATTGAACTGTATAAGAAGAATGTTTGGAATGATGCTAAAACAGTGAATGTCATTGCTACAGCCTGTTTTTCAAAATTTACAAAGGTTAGTTACAAGCAGAGTCCACATTTTTTATGTAATATTAATCTGTAAATATGTAGTAATAAATAATAGTTTTAAAAAACTAAAAGAACACGCTTTATTAGAAAACTAAAAAATGACAAATAATTTTAATTTCCAATACGCTTGGGATAAAATAAAGTGGTCAACAAAAAAATCATCTCCAACACATATAGAATAAAATTAGAGTTATCAACAAAAATAAAATAATTTTACCATCAAAAGCGTGGGGTGCTCTATATCAATTAATATATTTGGTAATAAACATATATTGGTAAAAGTAAGCTCTCTAAGAATAAAATGTAAACATCATAAAAAGCACCCCATAGAAAAACATAGAATAGAAACCAAAACAAAATTACTTAAACAATTGGAAAAACCGAAGGAACTCACAATTTGGGAAAAAATTTACATATGCAAGAATGAAAATACAACTATGAATTTTGAAATACCCGGTTATAAAGAAAGAGGACTGATTTGGAAATTCTTCGGTCGGCCACCAGATGGCGCGGAGGTCAGTCTGCAGGATAGAAGGCCGTTGGATGTCAGTTGTGAACGTGACGCAGCATTGACAATGTCACAAATTACGTGAAGAAACCCAGGGTCTGCTATGATTTATGAAGTATGAGGTGAGTGAAATAATAAAAAATAAACAATATTATAACTAATATTTAATTTTAGGAAGTTATATTTTGAGGTTATTTTAATTATATTATTTTTGGTCTAGACATCTTACCTCAATATTAATGTTGATTTGTTCTTGAACATGTTTCAAAACAATTCTGTTTTATCTTCAGCTTTCCCAGACTGGTTTTATTTATGTTGCATTATGTTGCACCACCTGGATGTCGATGTCAGCTCCATCCTGTGGTTGGCCAAAGAACCTCCAAACAAGGTCACCCTCCATCGGAATATCAAAATTCATAACTCTGTTTCTGTTCTTCTGAATATAAATTTTTTCCCAAATAGTCAGCTCGTTTGTATTTTCTAACTGTTTTAATAATTTAGTGTCTGAATTGATATTATGTTTTTCAGACCAAACATGAGCAGCAACTGCAGATTTTTCAATTTCTCCATTTTTAATATTTCTTATGTGTTCTTTGGTTCTAATTTTTAGGTTTCTTTTTGTTTTCCCTATATATATCTTTTCACAACCCATGCATTCAATTTGATATATTCCTGACTTTTTATTTTTATCAGTTTTTTCATTTTTGTTGGTTTTTATTAGTTTATTTAAACTGTAGTTATTTTTTGGTGCTAATTTAATATTAAACTTCTCAAATATATTTTGAAATTTATTATGTACCCAGGGGTGATATGTGAATTTCCTATATTATAACTACTTGTTAGATATTTACTCTGCTTATATTCATATCAATCTTTATATTGTATAAGGTAAAAGTTAAAAATTAAAATATACCCGTTGGCAGGTGCCGTCATCCTCAACTTTGTTAAAATGATGTATATAAAATATTAACTGGAGGCCTTTCGGAAGTTAACTTCCATCATCAGCAGGCTGAGCTTCTGCTACTCATTGTTTACGATGATGTAGACTCCAAGTGTCTGTAGCACCAACTCAGACACTTGGACATCGTAAACAACAACGAGTAGCAGAAGCTCATCCTGCTGCTGATGGAAGTTAACTTCCGAAAGGCCTCCAGTTAATATTTTATTTACATCATTTTAACAAAGTTGAGGGCGACTGCACCTGCCAACAGGTATATTTTAATTTTTAACTTTCATCTTACGACTATTCACCTCAACGGAATTTGATATGAATTTTATTAATATTGACTTTATATTGTATGTAATTTTTTATATGATACCAAATTATTTTTATTTCTTACACAGAATTGTATACAGAGATGTACTGTATTTTCACTTATACAGTGTGATTATAAAGTCCCAGTACATTTTGTGGATAACGTAGCGCAAATAAAACAAAAATTATAAGGTAGTTTCTACTATCAAGTTAGTGTTCAAAATAACCTTCATCAATCTCAAAACATGTTTCCCAACGACGCACCGTCGCATCGCCCGGAAAACATGCACCAACATATCCTCTGTAATCATTTCACTCGCTTGGCGTATACGTTCTTTCAGCACTTGCAGATTAGGAAACTTGGTTCTGTACACCTGTTGCTTGATGAACCCCCAAGCAAAAAAGTCCATGAGTGCGAGGTCTGGCAAACGAGGTGCCCAGATACGAGGAGATGCCATTCCAATCCACCTTTTGGGAAACCTGTCATTGAGATACCCGCGTATAGCCAGAGCAAAGTGTGGTGGTGCTCCATCTTGTTGCAACACCAATGTATCAATGATACCATCTTGCTGTAACTGTGGCTGTAAGAAAAGTTGCAACATATCAAGATACACGACTCCCGTGAGGGTTTCCTTTGGAATCAGTCTCTAACTTCTTCGTACGACTGGCCTCTTAAACGCGCAGAAACAATCTCTATCCGCTCTTCAATGGTGAACATATTTGTATCTTTCGAATGGCTGTAACAGAAATACGATATGTAAGCGATTTCTTTAAAATGTACTGGGACTTTATAATCACACTGTATAATGGTTTTAAATAATATGTTGCAGATTTTTAAAATTTTATTCAGCATACATTTACAAGTAATTATAGGTTTAGAATTCAAAACTTTATTATCTCAAAGAAAATCACACAAGGATGGCAAAGGGAATTTGGATGATATTCACAGTTAAATATGGGAAATAACATTATGAGGTTCTTAATGAGTGAATGAATCATTTTTTATATATTACCTCATAGTTTATGTTTTGTTAAAAACAGGAACTGGAGTTTTCAAGAAGAAACATCCTGTTCAGTAGTCATAATGTCGGTTGAATAAGGGAGGGATGTTTCCTCTTGAAAACTGCAGTTTCCATGTTTAGGAAAACATAAACTATGAGATAAGATATAAAAAATGACTCATTCATTCATGAATTGGGATGATATATCTAGAATTTATTCTGAAAGACTGATGTAGAATTCTACAGATTTTAAAACCATTATTTTTATGCATTAATTTTTCTTATATTATTTTTAGTCTGATCATCTTACCTCATTATTAATATTAATATTGAGATAAGATGATCAGACTAAAAATAATATAATTAAAATAACCTCAAAATATCACTTCCTAAAATTAAATATTAATTACAACTTCTTAAATTATAAGGAAGAAACAAAACCAGAAATTGTGTTTGTGTTATAAATAACAAAAAACAAGATGGTGTCCTCCAAACTCAAATTTAATAACTATTTTTTGGAAACTAAATATAAAATCAAAAAGTTTTTAAAATTAAGAGAGAAGAAATTTAAAAGATTAGCGGACATTAAATTCATCAACCAATGTTTAAAATTAGAATTGGTTCCCATGTTCATCAGAAAAACCATCAGGGATAACAATAACAACAAACAACAAAAAATTTTGGAAAACAAATTACATAAACTAAAAAAGAATAAACACTATGAAATAATCAGTAAAAAAAAAGACATTAATATTGAGGTAAGATGATCAGACTAAAAATAATATAATTAAAATAACCTCAAAATATCACTTTCTAAAATTAAATATTCATTTTCCTATATCTGAAAAGAAAAATATACGCCTAGACTGGGGTTTGAACCCAGGACCTTTGACTTTCTATGTCAATGCTCTTCCATCTGAGCCACCTAGGCCTCCAATCTAAATGCGTATTTTTCTCTTACACATAGTTAATTCATATTTTTCTTTTCAAATATAATTTGTCCATCATTAAGATGTTTAAAAACGAATAATATTAACATTCATTTTCCTATTTATAATTATGGATTAAATAGTTTATATTTATGGTTGGTTGGTTGGTTGGTATCTAATGTCGAGCACTTGATAATGAAATCATTCGCTCTCTTGCACTCCAATATTTAGCAGAAAGGCTGGTCTCTTCTACAAAAGCTGGACAATGGAGGAGATGGTTTCTTTCCATATCTTCATTTAAATTGCAAAAAGGGCATTTAGGTGAATCTGTTATGCCAATTCTGTGTAGGTGTTTATTCAAGCAGTCATGTCCTGTTAGCAGTCTGAATGTTGCTACTGCAGATTTTCTTTGTAATGTAGTAATGTCATAAGCTTGTAGATTTTCCCATTCTTTTCCAGATGTTTTGGTGGTGTTTTCTTCTCTAAGTTTATTGATTTATTTATTTGAGATAATTCTTTTGATAGAGTGAAAGGAAACTGGAGTAGAAGTTGGGTTTGAAACAATTTTGCTACCCTTCTTGGCCAGAAAATCAGCTATTTCATTGCCTGTCATTCCACAATGGGCCGGAATCCATTGAAGTACAACTTTTTTATGTAGACGGGATAACTGTTTTATCATTTTGTGACATTCGATAATTTTGATGCTTTTGGGTGTTGTGTCTCATGTTATAGCGAGAATGGCTGCTTTGGAGTCACATAGAATTACAACTTTTGTAAATTTTTGGATGTGATATAAAAGATTTTGTAAACTTAAGGAAATTAGTTTATATTTATGAAGTATGCTAATTTCAGGTGATGGTGACTGCTCTAAAATTTTTCCTTGGGTCAGATCCAGAAGAAAAAAATTCAGATGATAGTGATTCAGATGTAAGTATTTGTTATTTTAATGTGTCACACAGTTATATTTCTCTTTTCCCAATTTGTCTCCTTTAACAAGCTTGGGTCATCATCATTTAAAGCAGTCCTTTTACATTTTCTTTCAGACTTTTTAGTAAGCTAAGTCCTCACAACAGGTTACTGGCCTGAAGTGAGCAAGTCCAGTGGGTGGGGTTGCCACCTTAGGCCTCTGGACAGGTGCAATTATGATACAGCATTTACTCTGTATCTTGATGGAACGGTTATACCGCCCTGTTATTTGCGGATGACATTGTGTTAATAGCAAATTCAGAATGTGACCTACAACATTCAGTCCACTCTTTTCACCAAATTTCAATAAACTACAACACGGAAATCTCATCAGAAAAATCTAAAGTCATGGCTTTCCTAGGAAAAGACCCAGTTCACAGTAAAATTGTTATTAATAATAAAATATTAGAACAAACTAACACTTTTAACTACCTCAGATACCAAGTTACATACGAAGAGGAAAAAGATTTTAGTCAAAAAATTATGAAATTTAACAGAGTAACAGGAATTATAAATAATATTTTCAAGCCAAACACAGTACAGCAACACACACGAACTAGAATTTATAAAGACTGGCCAGACCCATATTATGTTACAGCAGTGAGGCCTGGACAATTTGCAGTGTAGATGAACAAAGACTAACTACGGCAGAAATTAAATTTATGAGACATACTGCAGGCTACTCAAGAACAGACCATAAAAGGAATTCTGAGATTCTCAGAGAATTACAAACAGAATCAATCGTGGAATATGTACAAAAATACAGAAACGACTTGAAATCTCACGTAAGAAGAATGAGCAGAACAAGAATACCACGTCAAATCTTAAATTACCAGCCACCAGACAAGAGATCTTTGGGCAGACACTTCAAACGTTGGATTGAGACCGGAATAGACCACTAGGTCTATCACATGAAAGGAAGAAGAAGAAGATGTGTCACACAGTTATTCAAAACTCTAGCTTTACTCAATTAATGGTTCACTTAAAAGTGATTTTCCTATTATTTGAAACTATAGCATGAGAATGTAACTCAAGACTATCAAATAATAAATAATAGTTAAAAAAAACTAAAACAACATGCTTTATTAGAAGACCAAACTAAAAAATGAAAAATAATTATAATTTCCAACGTGCTTGGGATAAAATTAAAGTGCTCAACAAAAAAAAAAATCATCTCCAACACATCTAGAATAAAACTAGGGTTATTTACAAAAACAAATAATTTTACCATCAAAAGTGTGGGGTGCTCTATATCAATTAATATATTTGATAATAAACAGATATTGACAAAAGTAAAGTCATTAAGAAGAAAACGTAAAAACCATAAAAAGCACCCCACGCTTTTGATGGTAAAATTATTTTTTTATAGATAATTCTAGTTTTATTCCAGATGTGTTGGAGATGATTTTTTTGTTGACCACTTTATTTTTATCCCAAGCGTGTTGGAAATTAAAATTATTTTTCATTTTTTAGTTCAGTTTTCTAATAAAGCGTGTTGTTTTAGTTCTTTTAGATTATTATTTATTTTTTAGTTTTAGTTTTAATATTTTACAGAATAAGATAAAAGTGTAAATATCTTTAAATTTGATACTATTGTAGTATGAGCTAAAAAAAAAATCCTCCGGGCCGGATTTGAACCAGCGACCTATGGATTTCTGAAATTATATACCACTATAGTCCACCGCTCTACCAACTGAGCTACCGGAGGATATAATATTAATTTCTTACAACGATGGACTAAAAAGTCAATACGTCTCCAACCTATTATACCGGTCTTCATTTTTTTATATCCTGATGATCCTGGCCAGGATCTTAGAAAAAATTTATGAAATTATTGTATTGTCATTGGTCCTTTACAAGTATACAAAGTGTCAAGTTGATCCAATGTTTTTAAATGGGTGAAAATCGTGTTGAAAGATTCCGTTACATAGACACAGGTCAAGCTAATATAAAGCGTGTAAAAAAGGTGTATTGGCTTAAATGTTAGTAGAATAAAATTAAAAAATGCTATTGTTAAAACTGCTGCAAAGGTGTATTAATTTTTTTATGTGAAGTAACAGATGAATAAATATGAAAGATAAAACTTTCCTGTCGACTAATGGTCATCATGCTCACCTCTAGTTCTCAGGTTTACAGGTTTAAAAGTGCTGATGTCGCTGGATTTTTAAGGGCTTAAAAATATTGAGTATGGCTTCCTTTGGAAGAAAAGTATTGTTCATGGGTTCTGTGTCACAGATTTCTGGCACATAAAAAAACCTCACGCTGAAATAAGTGCATCTGAGCAAAATGTTAGCCCTTTCATACCTAGATTTGAATTGCTATGCTAATGAGTAATGACCTATTTATTAAAGAGCATCGTTAAATAAAATACTAAGATTTACGATTTAATATTATTTAATAATCTTTAGAGTTCGTGTGATTTTTTTTTTTTTGGCATTTCTGTAAATAAACATAAAAGACAAAATTTAAAGATTTAATTTTTTTAATATTCTTTGTAGATAGAATAAATTATATTATTTTTTAATGGAAATCAAATGTTACAATTAACAACATTCCTATAGTGCAGCTGCTGAGTCTCCAACCCTTACGTTTAGGTTGTACGAGGGGTAAAAGAGAAACTCGCCCTCTACTGCCAATAAGGAAATAGTTGAGTGGGATTAGATGTCTGCTACAACCAATCACTGCTCTTAACGACACTGGTAAGGTTTGAATTTGCAGCGATGTTGTCGGCTGTATTTCTACTAACTGCATTGACCAATGGTATATACAGCGGTTTCTCCCACTGAATATCCATATCGGCAACACTGTCGTGAAAACGTCAGAGCCGGAGACTCAGTGGTTGGACTATAATTTGAAAAGGGGTGCACCATAGCATAGTGGTAAAGGCACTGCGCTACAAGCCAGAAGGTCGAGGGTTCGAGTCCCGGTGTGGTCAGGATTTTTAAACTGACCCAAACCTTCTGGCAGCACTATGGCCCTAGTGTCGACTTAGCCTCTAATGGAAATGAGTACCAGTTGCTTGTTCTGGGGGTAAAGGTGGCCGTCACGCAGGGCTGACATCAAGTGCCGATTGTCCAATAAAATGGGAGCCTTAACCTCCTACTACTCCAAGGACCTCCTGAGGCCTATAGTGGAATTGCTTTACCTAATTTGAAAAGTTATCATAATCACGATTAAAATTAATTTACAAGTATTTATTTTTGTACTTAAGATATTTGGTCTGTGCATTCTTACCTCTTATGGTTGTTTTTGTTGAACATATGTTTATCTGTAATCGCTGAATATGGGGCTCAGCCTTGAAACATATGTTCAACAAAAAAACCATAAGAGGTAATAATACTCAGACCAAATATCTTAATTGTTAAATAACCCTATTAATGTTACTTCCTATTGTATTTTTAAAATTTATTTTTGTTTTTTTTTTAAGAATGAACCTTCAGCAAAAGAAGTCATAATGGCTAATCGTGTTAATAAAAAGACACGCAAGAGAGAAAATCAGCTAAAGAAAGTAAAACAGATTGTGAAGGTAAGAAAAACAAATTATGATTAAGTACAATATTCATTTAAGTAACCAACATTTAATGAGGCCTGTCCACTTCAGAAGTACTGGAGGCCAAAGTATTTAGACAATTCACACACACCAAAATGTTTCACTCATATAAATTTAACAGTAAAGTACAGCTGATCAAATTGTTGAAAAATACATTACCAATAGCCAAAATGCAGAAATCATTGTGTGCACTGAAGATTATCCGACTCTTTCACTAAAGTAGGGATGTCCATTTCTATGTTAGTAACTGCCAGTCTTATTATATTATTTTCAGTCTGATCATTAGATCAATATCCAGACTCTGGACAAGCTGACGATAAAATAGAATTGTTTTGAAACATGTCCAAGAGCATCATCATCATCATAGTACATTCACGAATTTAGGCCATTTGTTGACCTGTTTCGGCCTCAAGAGAAACACCATCCAGAAGTCTTTTGAGTGGACGTCCTGGTCTTCTTCTTCCTGCAGGTTGATATCTTAACATTAGTTTGGGTATTCTGTGATCTTCCATTCGATGAACATGTTGTATCCATCTTGACTTATAATCAGAAATTTTGTTTTCTAAAGATTCCATGTGTAATTCTTCTAAGATGTCTTCATTTTTTTTTGTGATCTAGTAGTGTGTATCCTGCAGTCCTCCGAAGATATCTCATTTCAGCAGATCTAAGTCTCTGTATATCGTTCTGTTTCAACGTCCATACTTCGCTACCATACAAAAGAGTTGGAAGAGCCAGTGTTTTATACACTTTCAGTCTTGAATGCTTTTGGACTAACTGTGGCTTGAAGATAGAATTTATTAACCCTAAAATTCTTAAAAATTTAGATATTTTTGCATTTACATCCTTTTCTTCTTCATATGAGATATTGCATCCTAGATATGTAAAATTATTCACCTGCTCCAAAATTTTATTGTCCAGTACAATTTTACTTCTGACAGGATCTACACCTTGAAATGCCATAATTTTTGTTTTTTCTGTAGATATCTTTAATCCATATTCTTCTGTAATTTTGTTAAGTTCATACAGACCTTTCTGTAGATTATCTTCTGAACTTGCTATTATTATTTGGTCATCTGCAAACAATAGGGTGTTTAATTTTCTATTTTCTGATATTCTTATTCCAAATTTATATGTTTTGTTCCAGCAACATATTACTTCATTGATATAAATTGCAAAGAGTGTTGGGGATAGGGGGCAGCCTTGTCTCACACCACGATTTATAATTCCTTCTTCAGAAAATCTGTTATTTAATTTAATCTTTATGGTGTTGTCTTTGTAAATATTTTGTATGTCCAAGAGCAAATCAACATTAATATTGAGGTAAGATGATTAGACTGAAAATAATATAATTAAAATAACCCAAAATATCACTTCCTATTAATGCCAGTCTTATACCTATTCTGAGCTTAAGTTCCAGTTGTAATGTAAACAAACCAGATGTATGACTGTATTTTCATTGATTGAATAATGGTTTTACCTTTAGGCATGTAAGGTAATATAGTTCACTCTTTTGCACTTGAAATGAAGGAAATAAAAATTTATATTATCTAGCACGTGTCTATGTAAGTTATATCGGAGAATCTTGAAATACAGCAAACTCCCGATTATCCGTTAATTGGGACTGAGGTATGCACAGAAAATCGAAAAACATGGATAATCCATTATATTATTTTTGGTCTGGACATCTTACCTCAATATTAATGTTGATTTGTTCTTGGACATGTTTCAAAACAATTCTCTGTTTTATCTTCAGCTTTCCCAGACTGAAGATAAAACAGAGAATTGTTTTGAAACATGTCCAAGAACAAATCAACATTAATATTGAGGTAAGATGTCCAGACCAAAAATAATATAATTAAAATAACCTCAAAATATAACTTCCTAAAATTAAATATGGATAATCCAATTAAGTTATTTGGTGCCATGAAAGTTGACCAGAAATTTATTTACTCACCTTAACACTACTTAAATGCAACAAATATTCATAAAATGTTATTACATATATGTAGGTGCGAGTCGTAATTATCATTAATTTATTTTACTCATAAATATGAAAAAAGAAGTGGGACTATTTCCTGTCATGACCACTCTGGTTACAACAGTTATTCAAAATGGCCATCGTAACCAGCGATAACCACACATATAACCAGCAATAACGACACAAACAATCAGCGATAACCACACTAGTAACCAGCGATAAACCCACTGCCACAGCATATCTGTGGTTTCAATTGGCAACAACAAACTTTCAGTGATTCACACAATGGAAATTTCTGAAATTGTATTGTATTCTTAGAATGTTGGTTGGTACCATTAAACTCGTCAGGGGAGGGGGTTTTGAGCAAAGGTTCCTCTATTGTGCTAGTTTCTAAACGCAGTTTAAAAATAAATAATTTTTTCATAACAATACAAAATACAGTACAGTATTTATCTTCATTTTTAAAAAAAATATAGTAAAAAGAGTCATGCCCAATCAATCAATCGTGAAAACAGCTGATGATGGTGATAAGAAATTGCCGATACTGCAGTGCTGTATTTAAAGAAATATAGAAGTATGAGGTATGAAATAATCACGATTGATTTAATTCTTATGAATTTGAACCTCATAATGTTAAAAATTCCCAAATTTAATACATAAAATAGCAATACTATTGTAAATTTCTCTTATAATATTTCCAGTACTGGCAATAAATGATAGTGGTCTAGACTAATTCAATTTATTCTTTAGGTGCATTTCATTTTTTCTGGAAATATTACATTTAATTCCTATCATATAATATTTCACACTCAGTTTTCGAGAGCTTAAACCAGATTGTGGGAACTTTATTTTTGTTATTTTTCATCTTTAATTACTAGTGCATGGTCTCGTAAGGAAATTTATCATAAGTAATGCCACGGGTGATTTCCAATTTATCTAGATAATTTGGAAATCAAGAGTGGCATTTGTTAGGACTATTTAACGAATAAAATTAAGCTCTTTACTAAAAAAATGATTATTTTAATATGGTTACCGGTGTTTTCAAATATTTATATAGTTAATGCAAACGGCGATGTTTGAAAACAAATTAGAAATGTGAGGTTATGTATATTCACTGCAACTCGATCATATTATTTATTGCCAAATAGGATCGCAATATTGTAAGAATGCACTCTAATGGAGAAATAATGAAACATATCAAACTATTATAATCAACATTATAGGTTAATCATTTATATTTTGAATAAACAACTCAGTAAAATCACTGAATCTATTCATTATTTGCTATATACAATGTATTTGTTGGAGAAAAATAATGGTCTAGCCTGTTCAGAATATTAAAAAAGGAGGAGCTTTCTTTATCACAAAAGCAGGAGCTGATAAAGAGCAAGGTGAAACATGACTGTCATTGGTGTAAAACAGAATTCATTGAAATGTGATTGGTCATTGACTACCTTTGCGACATGAGTTAAATAGCCTTAAAGAAATTGGAGAGGTTATTTATGCCTCACCTTATATTTTGCTCTCTTGCTTGAACATGTTTCAAAAAACATTTTCTTTCATCCTCAGTCAAAACTTTATTGAGTCTATGAGAGAGCAAAATATGAGATGAGGTGTAAATAACTGATTCAGTCTCTTTTATGAAATACCTCATAGTGTAACTTTCTTCTTATCAAATTTGTGATTGAAAAAATCAAATGTCTATATTTTATTTTTCAGAAAAACAAGAAGAAAAAGGATTCAGCTTGTTCTTATAATTTTTCAGCTCTCCATTTGGTTCATGACCCTCAAGGTACAGTCATATTTTATTTCTAATAATACTTACTTAATACAGGCTTTCCACTTTACAGCAGTTTGCCCTTGATTCCTGCTTTCCAGAGACTCCTATCTTCCCATTGACCATCTTCCATTCCCCTCTTCATCATGGCATCATATATTCCCTCATACCATGCTCTTCTACTTCTCCCCCTCTTCCTTCTGCCTGGTACCATCCAATCCAACACCTGTTTAGGCCACTAGTCTTCTGACATCCGTTGTACATGTCCATACCACTGTAGAGCTTTCTTTCTTATCCTATCGATAACAGTTTATTGTGCATCCATTTCTTGTCTGATATGTATTTCAAACATGTTGTAGCCTGGATATTCTCATACTTCTCCGTAATCCATCCATTTCTGTCGCCAAGATTCTTTTTTGCATCCTTTCATTTATTGTCCAGCTTTCTGATCCATATGTAAGTATACTTTCTATTAAATTAATATTAGGAAGCTAAAGCTGTTACTATGATTGAAATAAGTATATTAAAGTACACTACTAAATTATTGTAATCGAATGGTAAAGAGAAAAATTTATGCCTGAACCGGGAATCGAACCCCGAACCTTCAGCTTTCCGTGCTGATGCTCTAACGAGCTAATCCAGGCTTCCTTCCCATCCAAGCATAAATCCTTCCTTTACCTTACTGTCTTGGTCCCACATTCAAATGCTTTGAATCATCATTCACAAATACACAATGAATGGCTTCTACCTGAAGAAGACATGAAGGGACTCCACATAGCTATAAAAAAAAAATTTCTCTTTACCATTCGGATACTTTCTATTATTGATAATTAAATGAATCGTGATTTTTTTCTTACCTCATACATCTATGTTTCTTTAAACACAGCACTGCAGTATCGGCGACACTTTGTCGTCATCGTCAGCTGTTTTCACGACTGTCAATTTTTTCTCCTTTTTGCCAGTAATTATCTAGACTGCCATCTGGTGTTCTTTTGAAGGAATTCCTCTTCAAACTGCCATCTGATGTTATTTTGAATGAATCATTTCCTAAACTGCTATCTGTTGTATTTTTGAAGAACTTTGTAATCAAGCTCGGTTCGTCCGGAATCTCAAAGTTCATAGTTCTAGCATGGCTTTTTTTGAATATATATTTTTTCCCAAACTGTTAAATCCAAAGGTTTTGATAGATGTTTTAAAAGTTTTGCTTCTTTTTCAATCCTATGATGTTCTAATAAACTATGTGCTGCTATAGCTGATTTTTCAATTTCTCCATTCTTTATGTAAAAAAGAGCACTTCAGAACCATAAAGAATGGAGAAATTGAAAAATCAGCTATAGCAGCATATAGTTTATTAGAGCATCATAGGATTGATAAAGAAGCAAAACTTTTAAAACATCTATCTAAACCTTTGTATTTAACAGTTTGGGAAAAAATATATATTCAAAAAAACCATACTAGAACCATGAACTTTGAGATTCCGGAAGAACCAAGCTTGATTACAAAGTTCTTCAAAAATACAACAGATAGCAGTTTAGGAAATGATTCATTCAAAATAACACCAGATGGCAGTTTGAAGAGGAATTCCTTCAAAAGAACACCAGATGGCAGTCTAGATAATTACCGGCAAAAAGGAGAAAAAATTGACAGTCGTGAAAACAGCTGACAATGACGACAAAGTGTCGCCGATACTGCAGTGCTGTGTTTAAAGAAACATAGATGTATGAGGTAAGAAAAAAATCACGATTCATTTAATTATTATTAATTGAAACTCATAATGTTAAAAATTCCCAAATTTAATATATTTCTATTATTGTCTGTATAATCTCTTTTTTTGTTTTTCTGGTCAAATTTCTATTCCATAAAAGACCATTCAGGTATCTAATCGCCTTCCTTGCACAATTTACTCTGTTAATATTTTTTTCACAAGTACCAGATTTATCTATTATAGATCCAAGATATTTAAATTCTTCAACACATTTAATTATCATATTATTTGTTTGTAGGTCTTCTGAATTTGCTCCGATTGCCATATATTCTGTTTTAATATAATTTATCTTCAGTCCACCTACCTCAAATGCATCGACCAACTTTCTGAACATATATTCTATATCTTCTTTATCTTGTCCTATTATAATCTGGTCATCAGCGAATAATAAATTGTGCAGTAAATGGCCACTAATGTTGATTTCCATTTCCCTACATAACTTATTCCATTTCATTAATACATCTTTTAAATATATCTTGAACAATGTTGGTGACATCCCGCATCCTTGCCTTAATCCTCTTGTTATATCAAATTCTGAGGATACTCTATTTCCAACCTTAATACTTATTTCTAATAATAAAAATGTAAAGATAACCCATTAACAGGCAGTGAAGGCCCATGGGAGTATGGGTGCAGTGATCACATTTCTTAGCCAACACATGAATCGGAGATGGGGTGGCTAACCCTATGCAACAGCTGACTTCAGGTCTGGGAAACTTTCCAGTACTTACTTTATAGGAAGTTGAATGGTTCAGGATCTGTCAGAACAAATAAAATCTCTACTCTTTCACTGCCCAGAATTTAATCTGGGCAATCCCGAGCCCTTAGTCAAATGTCTGAGCTACTTGGCCCATATTTCTAGTAATATCGAAAAATGAAGGAAATTTTGAGGAAATTGCTGAATTCAAATACCTAAGAACAATAATCACAAATAGGATTGAGATGCACAAAGAAATTAAACATAGGCTTAATTCTGGAAATGCGTGCTATTATGCATTACGGAGACCCTTGACTTCCCAACTCCTTTCAAAAAATGTTAAACTGAAAATATATAAAACTATTATTTTACCTATTATATGGATGTGAAACATGGACTCTTACTTTAAGGGGGGAAAGGAGATAACGAGTATTTGAGAATAAAGTTCTTAGGAAAATTTTTGGACCAAAGAGAGATGAACAGACAGGTGAATGGAGAAGACTACTTAACAGGGAACTACATGGTCTTTATAGGAAGCCAGAAATAATACAAACAGTTAAGTCTCATAGACTGTGATGGGCAGGACATGTGCCACAAATGGGAAATAAAAGACATGCATGGAAGCTTCTTGTAGAAAAACCAGAGGGAAAACGCCCATTTGGTAGACCAAGAATGAGGTGGGAGAATAAGATTAACTATGATTTAAGGGAAGTAGATTATACGGGGAATGATTGGAAAACATTAGCTCAGGATAGGGATGTATGGAGAGCTTATGTCCATGCGGCCACGAACCTACGATAGTGCCAGTGAGTTAGTTAATAACAAAATCTTCAAGTAATATTTCATTCATGTTTGTCAAATAATCAAGCTGTTCTCACAAATTCATCAGCTCATATTGTCCTTCATGGTAGTTCTTGCAAATTAATCAATTGATATCCTTCATGGTAGTTCTCGCAAATTCACCAATTGATATTGTCCTTCATGGTAGTTCTTGCAAATTAATCAATTGATATTGTCCTTCATGGTAGTTCTTGCAAATTCATCAATTGATATTGTCCTTCATGGTAGTTCTCGCAAATTCATCAATTGATATTGTCCTTCATGGTAGTTCTTGCAAATTAATCAATTGATATTGTCCTTCATGGTAGTTCTCGCAAATTCATCAATTGATATTATCCTTCATGGTAGTTCTCGCAAATTCATCAATTGATATTGTCCTTCATGGTAGTTCTTGCAAATTAATCAATTGATATTGTCCTTCATGGTAGTTCTCGCAAATTCACCAATTGATATTGTCCTTAATGGTAGTTCTTGCAAATTCATCAATTGATATTGTCCTTAATGGTAGTTCTTGCAAATTCATCAATTGATATTGTCCTTCATGGTAGTTCTCGCAAATTCATCAATTGATATTGTCCTGCATGGTAGTTCTCGCAAATTCATCAATTGATATTGTCCTTCATGGTAGTTCTCGCAAATTCATCCATTGATATTGTCCTTCATGGTAGTTCTCGCAAATTCATCCATTAATATTGTCCTTCATGGTAGTTCTCGCAAATTCACCAATTGATATTGTCCTTCATGGTAGTTCTTGCAAATTCATCCATTGATATTGTCCTTCATGGTAGTTCTCGCAAATTCATCAATTGATATTGTCCTTCATGGTAGTTCTCGCAAATTCATCAATTGATATTGTCCTTCATGGTAGTTCTTGCAAATTAATCAATTGATATTGTCCTTCATGGTAGTTCTTGCAAATTCATCAATTGATATTGTCCTTCATGGTAGTTCTTGCAAATTCATCCATTGATATTGTCCTTCATGGTAGTTCTTGCAAATTCATCAATTGATATTGTCCTTCATGGTAGTTCTCGCAAATTCATCAATTGGTATTGTCCTTCATGGTAGTTCTTGCAAATTCATCCATTGATATTGTCCTTCATGGTAGTTCTTGCAAATTCATCAATTGATATTGTCCTTCATGGTAGTTCTTGCAAATTCATCAATTGATATTGTCCTTCATGGTAGTTCTTGCAAATTCATCAATTGATATTGTCCTTCATGGTAGTTCTTGCAAATTCATCAATTGATATTGTCCTTCATGGTAGTTCTTGCAAATTAATCAATTGATATTGTCCTTCATGGTAGTTCTCGCAAATTCACCAATTGATATTGTCCTTAATGGTAGTTCTTGCAAATTCATCCATTGATATTGTCCTTCATGGTAGTTCTTGCAAATTCATCAATTGATATTGTCCTTCATGGTAGTTCTCGCAATTCATCAATTGGTATTGTCCTTCATGGTAGTTCTTGCAAATTCATCAATGGATATTGTCCTTCATGGTAGTTCTTGCAAATTCATCAATTGATATTGTCCTTCATGGTAGTTCTCGCAAATTCATCAATTGATATTGTCCTTCATGGTAGTTCTTGCAAATTCATCCATTGATATTGTCCTTCATGGTAGTTCTTGCAAATTCATCAATTGATATTGTCCTTCATGGTAGTTCTTGCAAATTCATCAATTGATATTGTCCTTCATGGTAGTTCTTGCAAATTCATCCATTGATATTGTCCTTCATGGTAGTTCTTGCAAATTCATCAATTGATATTGTCCTTCATGGTAGTTCTCGCAAATTCATCAATTGGTATTGTCCTTCATGGTAGTTCTTGCAAATTCATCAATTGATATTGTCCTTCATGGTAGTTCTTGCAAATTCATCAATTGATATTGTCCTTCATGGTAGTTCTCGCAAATTCATCAATTGGTATTGTCCTTCATGGTAGTTCTTGCAAATTCATCAATTGATATTGTCCTTCATGGTAGTTCTTGCAAATTCATCAATTGATATTGTCCTTCATGGTAGTTCTTGCAAATTAATCAATTGATATTGTCCTTAATGGTAGTTCTCGCAAATTTCACCAATTGATATTGTCCTTAATGGTAGTTCTTGCAAATTCATCAATTGATATTGTCCTTCATGGTAGTTCTTGCAAATTCATCAATTGATATTGTCCTTCATGGTAGTTCTTGCAAATTCATCAATTGGTATTGTCCTTATGGTAGTTCTTGCAAATTCATCCATTGATATGTCCTTCATGGTAGTTCTTGCAAATTCATCAATTGATATTGTCCTTCATGGTAGTTCTCGCAAATTCATCAATTGATATTGTCCTTCATGGTAGTTCTTGCAAATTCATCAATGATATTGTCCTTTATGTGTAGTTCTTGCAAAATTCATCATTTGGTATTGTCCTTCATGTAGTTCTTGCAAATTCATCAATTGATATTGTCCTCATGGTAGTTCTTGCAAATTCATCAATTGGTATTGTCCTTCATGGTAGTTCTTGCAAATTCATCAATGATATTGTCTTTGTGTGTCATTTCATCATTGTGTCTTCATGGTAGTTCTTGCAAATTCATCAATTGATATTGTCCTTCATGGTAGTTCTTGCAAATTCATCAATTGGATATTGTCCTTCATGGTAGTTCTTGCAAATTCATCAATTGGTATTGTCCTTCATGGTAGTTTCTCGCAAATTCATCAATTGGATATTGTCCTTCATGGTAGTTCTTGCAAATTCATCAATTGGTATTGTCCTTCATGGTAGTTCTTGCAAATTCATCAATTGATATTGTCCTTCATGGTAGTTCTTCAAATTCATCAATTGATATTGTCCTTCATGGTAGTTCTTGCAAATTCATCAATTGGTATTGTCCTTCATGGTAGTTCTTGCAAATTCATCAATTGATATTGTCCTTCATGGTAGTTCTCGCAAATTCATCAATTGGTATTGTCCTTCATGGTAGTTCTTGCAATTCATCCATTGATATTGTCCTTCATGGTAGTTCTTGCCAATTCATCAATTGATATTGTCCTTCATGGTAGTTCTTGCAAATTCATCCATTGATATTGTCCTTCATGGTAGCTTTGCAAATTCATCAATTGATATTGTCCTTCATGGTAGTTCTTGCAAATTCATTCAATTGATATTGTCCTTCATGGTAGTTCTTGCAAATTAATCCAATTGATATTGTCCTTCATGGTAGTTCTCGCAAATTCACCAATTGATATTGTCCTTAATGGTAGTTCTTGCAAATTCATCCATTGATATTGTCCCTCATGGTAGTTCTTGCAAATTCATCAATTGATATGTCCTTCATGGTAGTTCCTCGCAAATTCATCAATTGGTATTGTCCTTCATGGTAGTTCTTGCAAATTCATCAATTGATATTGTCCTTCATGGTAGTTCTTGCAAATTCATCAATTGATATTGTCCTCATGGTAGTTCTCGCAAATTCATCAATTGATATTGTCCTTCATGGTAGTTCTTGCAAATTCATCCATTGATATTGTCCTTCATGGTAGTTCTTGCAAATTTCATCAATTGATATTGTCCTTCATGGTAGTTCTTGCAAATTCATCAATTGATATTGTCCTTCATGGTAGTTTCTTGCAAATTCACCATTGATTTGTCCTTCATGGTAGTTCTTGCAAATTCATCAATTGATATTGTCCTTCATGGTAGTTCTCGCAAATTCATCAATTGGTATTGTCCTTCATGGTAGTTCTTGCAAATTCATCAATTGATATTGTCCTCATGGTAGTTCTTGCAAATTTCATCAATTGATATTGTCCTTCATGGTAGTTCTCGCAAATTCATCAATTGGTATTGTCCTTCATGGTAGTTCTTGCAAATTCATCAATTGATATTGTCCTTCATGGTAGTTCTTGCAAATTCATCAATTGATATTGTCCTTCATGGTAGTTCTTGCAAATTAATCAATTGATATTGTCCTTAATGGTAGTTCTCGCAAATTCACCAATTGATATTGTCCTTAATGGTAGTTCTTGCAAATTCATCCATTGATATTGTCCTTCATGGTAGTTCTTGCAAATTCATCAATTGATATTGTCCTTCATGGTAGTTCTTGCAAATTCATCAATTGGTATTGTCCTTCATGGTAGTTCTTGCAAATTCATCCATTGATATTGTCCTTCATGGTAGTTCTTGCAAATTCATCAATTGATATTGTCCTTCATGGTAGTTCTCGCAAATTCATCAATTGATATTGTCATTCATGGTAGTTCTTGCAAATCCATCAATTGATATTGTCCTTTATGTTAGTTCTTACAAATTCATCATTTGGTATTGTCCTTCATGGTAGTTCTTGCAAATTCATCAATTGATATTGTCCTTCATGGTAGTTCTTGCAAATTCATCAATTGGTATTGTCCTTCATGGTAGTTCTTGCAAATTCATCAATTGATATTGTCCTTCATGGTAGTTCTTGCAAATTCATCAATTGGTATTGTCCTTCATGGTAGTTCTTGCAAATTCATCAATTGGTATTGTCCTTCATGGTAGTTCTCGCAAATTCATCAATTGGTATTGTCCTTCATGGTAGTTCTTGCAAATTCATCAATTGGTATTGTCCTTCATGGTAGTTCTTGCAAATTCATCAATTGATATTGTCCTTCATGGTAGTTCTTGCAAATTCATCAATTGGTATTGTCCTTCATGGTAGTTCTCGCAAATTCATCAATTGGTATTGTCCTTCATGGTAGTTCTTGCAAATTCATCAATTGATATTGTCCTTCATGGTAGTTCTTGCAAATTCATCAATTGGTATTGTCCTTCATGGTAGTTCTTGCAAATTCATCAATTGGTATTGTCCTTCATGGTAGTTCTCGCAAATTCATCAATTGGTATTGTCCTTCATGGTAGTTCTTGCAAATTCATCAATTGGTATTGTCCTTCATGGTAGTTCTCGCATATTCATCAATTGGTATTGTCCTTCATGGTAGTTCTTGCAAATTCATCAATTGGTATTGTCTTTCATGGTACCTATTATGTTGTTACACACTTCTACAAGTTTGAAATTGTTAAACAAGAAGAAGTTAAGAGGTATCTGGAAGGAAAGATTCCCTATAAAACGGAGCGATTGGGGAGACAGAGATTAATAATTAATAAGGGTTTATTAAATTTTATTCCGATTGAGGGTCATTCCACTTTTTCAGCGGTTGCCCTTTTACCAGCCGGCTGCTGGCCCTTCACATCCACATGTGTCAATCACAGAGGTAGATGATCAATAGCCAGTGTAGGGGTGACATGCGGTTAGCATGTCGAGTCCCCCAGCCGTTATAGCTGGTTACTCAACCTGGAGCCGCTACTTATTGTAGCTACCCAATTGCCTCACGATGCTGGGTGGGCACCGGTCCCATACTGGCCGAAATGCCATGAGAAAATGTCTTCCCCCATGGAGACTCGAACCAGCGCAAGTCCCGTAGCTCTGCGCCAAGGCTTCCTGCCTTAACCGCTCGGCTACGGCGCGGGACTTATTATTTTAGTTTTTAAATTATCCTGTGATAATTCTACATTACTGAGTAGATTTCATGGTAAATATATTTGAAGTTAGTTTATACAGTTTCTTATTTTTGATATAGTTCATGACTGATTACTCATCTTAGCAGGATCTCCAAATCCTTGTGAGGAAAGCTTGGAGCACATAAAAGTACCTATAAGAGAGAGAGAGAGAGTTTGAGCTAGAGCAAATATATATATATTTATAATGTTAATATTATTCTATTTAAACATCTTAATGATGGACAAATTATATTTGAAAAGAAAAATATACGCCTGGACTGGGGTTTGAACCCAGGACCTTTGACTTTCTATGTTAATGCTCTTCCATCTGAGCTACCTAGGCCTCCAATCTAAATGCATATTTTTCTCTTACACATAGTTAATTCCCTAACCCCAAATGCTACGAGCCATTGCTACGATTTTTGCAAATGGCGGCTTCTTTATTAAGAAGACTTTTTATTGGGAATTTAAACATTACTTATAAAACCAGTAGTGCTTCTTTCTATGTTAATATTATTCGTTTTTAAACATCTTAATGATGGACAAATTATATTTGAAAAGAAAAATATACGCATAGACATAGAAAGTCAAAGGTCCTGGGCTCAAACCCCAGTTGCATTTGTTTTTAATGTAGGATTCCCACCAATCCATTGATGAAGCAAAGATATTGTACTGGATTTTTCCTTCGGTATTGAAAACACTTGTCTTGGTCCACTAACACACACAAAATGGTATTTGAGAAAATAATTTAAACTTCGATTCCCGATTTGTTTTGTCACCGTGGTCAATAATGTACAACAGGCTTCCTTTGTGTGAAAAGAAGTATATTTTGCACACATGAAAGTAAATTTCAGGAATGATTTTTGAGTCTTTGTCGTATATGTCGACAGTCTCAATAAAGCTGATGTTCAAACTTCAAAGAATATCGCCAGTTGAAAAAGAAAACAAGGAAATTACCACCAATAAACTGTCCATTGTTGGCAAGCACGTTCATCTCTTCCGAAATCTTCCTTTCAGGAAATGGTTTAGACCAGATGGCTTTATTGACCTGTTCAGATTTAAAACTGTAGACCCCCTGCTTGGCATTGCCAGTGTTGTGCAAAAATGCGAAATAGGGATGCTGGCTTTTTAATGAAAACGAGATTGTCTTCATTTGCAAAAACATGACAATAAAGCAGAAACTTGTAATTTTTATGGGGTTACAAACTAATATTTTAATATTAAATAGAGAAAATAGGGAAATGGTCACTTGGTCGACCTATGAAAAGATGGCTTTCTCAGGCCGTAACAGTTCTTCTAGGACTAATACCTGGCAGGATGATGATGATAAATAGAGAAAATAGTATAATACGAGGGTGGATCAAATATAAACCGGAATTTGTATCTGGAGGCTCTGGTAGCAAACTGCAAATGTTGTGGTTTGATGGGGAAGTTGGTGGGGGTGTCTGGAGTAGGGATCTTGATGTGTCGCACTCTAAAGAGCGGTCGCTTGCTTCAGTACGCCATGAGCGAGCAAGAGGTACACACATCTGTTGCGCAACGCATTATTATTAAGTTTTTGGTGAAAGAAGGCACTAAACCTTCTGAAATTTTGAGAAGGCTCCATGCGCAGTTCGGGGAAGCAACCCTTTTGAAGACGCAGGTGTATGATTGGTGCAAAAAAAATTCAGCGGGCCACGATTCAGTGGAAAATGAGCCCCACCAAAGACAGCAACGAACAAGCATCACTGCAGACAACATTCGTGTTGTACGGGACCTTATTGAGGAGGATCGGCACATAACAAATTCTGAAATTGCTTCACACGTTGGAATAAGCTTCGGAAGTGTTCAAGCCATCATCAGTGATGAAACAAATTCCGAAAATTGTTTGCCAGGTGGGTTCCTTGGCTCCTCAGCCAGGAACAAAAAAATTTGACGAAAATGCATTGGACACCTCTGGAACATCCTCCTTACAGTCCAGATTTGTCACCCTGTGACTACCATTTGTTTGGGCCACTGCAAGAAGACCTGGGAGGAAGGCGGTTTGGTGACAATGCAGCGGTAGAGGAGTTCATGCGCAACTGGCTGATTACAGGTCATTCCTCATTCTTCAAGGACGGCATCAAAAAGTTGTCAACTTGATGGCAAAAGTGTGTTGGAAATGCAGGAGACTATGTAGAAAAATGAGGTGGTGTTTTGTATTTTTTTGTTAATTCAGTAAAATTGTAAACAATAATTCCGGTTTATATTTGATTCACCCTCGTATATGCACATATTAGTGAAATATGCGCTAATCCCATATATATGCATTTATATACACTATAACATTTTGCCAATTGATTCCAAATGACATGAAACACATTTTCCTCTTCCATGCATATGTTTATCTTTGAAGGAATAAAATATGCAAATATGCAGAAATCCACCCTCTAGTGATTAGATTTCTGATTAGTATATTTCAGTGGATTTCATGGTAACTCATAATTTTGGATTCTCGGTGTGTAAAAAGATGAAATTGGGATGGACATATCTTACTTCCATAGTAATTTTTTTTAAAATGAGTCATTAACCTTTAAGCGCCCAAGTTTAAATGGCCAGGTAGCGGCAGGCTGCCCGGGTTTAAATGTCCACCTAGCTTTTAAACTCCTTGGCTTTTGACTATAACTTTGCTGATTTTATTAACTCATATTTTAAAATCTGTGGGGGTCACAAACATGAAACAAGGTTTAAAGTGTTAAATATTATTGTAAAATCAGTGGTATTCACGGAAAAATCCCGTAGTGATATTTTATATCATAGAGATAATTTTTAAATTCACGATAGTTAGCAAATAACTTTCGGGTTTTTAGAGTGTTGTGAATCAGGTTAGAAGTGAAAAACTATACATAGATTTAGGTATATTCTCACCCTCGTTCATTCTTTTGTTTATTATGTTGCATCCGGTCAGTTTTCCCCCAAAGCAGGAAAGTTGTGAAGAAAAAAAACAGGTCACATTCCACCCACAGCCCTTATTCATTCACAGTTTTGTGACTCAGAGTGAAGTTTACGATATGTCTGGTACAAAATCACTACGTTCCGCTGAAATACAAGACATTCTCGGATTGTGACAATGACAAAACGATATCAATGACAAGCTACAATTAACTGACACTTATAGCTGTGAGACACCTGACGTTTGTCAGGTCTTGGGTTCGTGAAACTAGAATTGACAGCGAAGAAAAATATACTCTTCCCCCTGACATGACAGAATCAGAAATGTACCTTTTTCTTGGCGTAATTATTCTAATGTGAAATGACGTGTTGTGGGATAGTAAGACATAAGAGAAAAGGGATGCCTAATAATCTAAAAATAATAATAATAATAATTCCATGGTGCGACAGGCCTAGAAGGCCCTTAGAGCCTACCATTCAGCTTCTGGCCTCACACTCATATGTGTCAATCACAAAGGTAGATGATCATCGAGCCAGTGCATGGGTGACATGTGCTCAGCATGTCGAGTCCGCCAGCCGTTATAGCTTGTTTACTCAACCAAAAAAATATTTTTTTCATTTGTTAGACTTAACTATTCTACACAGTTTTCTTCTTCTGACTTAATTGGTGCCAAAACAACATATAGTGACTTCTGACTTAGACTTGTCAGAGACGTATTGCAACAGGCTGATAGAACACCCTGTAGACGACTCCCTGGATAGACCTAGTATATTGAGTACAGACATTTCGTGATTTGAAGTCAACTTTAGTCAACATTGGGCCAAAACAACACATACAGACTTCCGACTTAGACTTGTCACAGACTTTTCGGAACAGGTTGGTAGAACACCCTGTAGATGACTCCCTGATCGGTAGACATGGTATATTGAGTATAGATATTTATTGAGTACAGAATTTTTGTGACTTGAAGTTAACTTTAGTCAACATTGGCCGGTAGCTTTACAAAGACTAATTTGTCGTGTGTTCGGCGCGGGGAATCAGAAAACGTGTGCAAGTGAAGTGTAAAAAGTGTGATGTCTGTTTGTGGATTGGTGATTGTTTCGAGGCTTAATCACACAAAAACAAACATTTAATAAACGAATGCTATCTTCACATCACGTTGCCAAGCATCTGATAACCCTGAAAAAAGGTATGTTAGAATAGTAGTATTATCCAGTATAATTTCAAGCAACCAAACAAGTCCGCCTGCTCAGAACCCATACGCTGGGTCTGCGGGCAGATTGGACGTACATTTTAAAACCCAGCATATGGGCTCCTGGGCGTTTAAAGGTTAAGTTCTCACTATAAAGAAATGTTTTCCTTACAGCTATTATTATTATTATTGTTATTATTATTGTTGTTGTTATTATTATTATTGTTGTTATTATTATTATTATTATTCTAGGATTGGCTGAGAAACTGTTTCATCGAGTTAAAAAGTCTAATGATAGGTTTGAAGTTAAAATGATGTCAATGGATGTAGTATCTCGACTAGTAGGTTTACATCAGTTGTTTCTTCTTAATTTCTACCCTTATATTCAACGATATATGCAGCCTCATCAGCATGGTAAGTGTACAATACATTCAAATAGAATTATGAGTATGTGTTCTGCTCAATCCAATTTCTTCTTCTGTCCTCGTCAGGTGAAGTGAAATTGCTTATTCTGTGATTACAAGAATTGGTCAGCCCATTGGTCGTAGGGCCTCCTCAGGTCTCTCCTATCTCAATGGTTGGTAACTTAGTCCTTTCATTGGTAATCAATCCTCTGTATTCTCAAAACATACTGTTACCATTTAATCTGATAATTGAATTGTTCATTTGTTAAAAGGTGATATTTGTCACTTTTACTAAAATTGAGTTATTAATGGATTCTTAACGTTTATATAACACTTTGGCTAGACCAGTGTTGACCTATGGTAGTGAAGCATGGACATTAAAAAGACAACAAGAAAGCAGAATAATGGCTTGTGAAATGAGATTCATGTGCAGAACAGCGGGTTACACCAGATGGGATCGGAAAAGGAACACCGATATCTTAAAAGAATTGAAGACTACGCCAATTTTGGAATATATTAAACAGTATCAACTAAATTGGAAACATCATCTAGAAAGAATGAGTTCAAATCGGATCCCCAAAGCTGTTTATAATTATATTCCTAGAGGATGAAGATCACTGGGCCGTCCTATGAAACGCTGAAGGGAAATTTTGTATAGGATCGTAACAGGCCTTGGCCTAATACTTGGAAGGAAGAAGAAGAAGATGGATTCTTACAGTATGTAGATAGGCACAGCTTTCAGTGAAAAGAATACGTGGTAGATCACAAATAAGCATTGAAAAATTATTCATTTTTAAAAGGGAATATGTGTTGTACATATCCCTTTTTTAACAATGAACATATGAAATACAGCTGCAGTATGCTTCACTGAGGGAAAGGAAAACTATATCTAGATGCAGTTGAATATTAAAATTATGCATAATATGTTCATACAACAGATCCCACATTTCAAAGGACATTTTATTATAAATATTATTTACACATTTTTAATCAAAACTTTAGATATTCCTGTGGGAGGCCTCAAATCACCATGTGTTCAGTATGTGAAAGCCTGAAGATTAAAGACCCAAGCTTAGATAAAAACATTAAGAAGAAATTACTTTTTATTACATGCTTTATATTAGCTTGACCTGTATCTATCTATCTATCTATGTAACGGAATCTTTCAACGCGATTTTCACCCACTTAAAATTATTGGATCGACTTGAAACTTTGTATACGTATAAAGTACCCGTGACAATACAATAATTTTATATTTATTTTCTAAAATCCTGGCCAGAATCATCAGAAAATCAAAAAAAGTGTCTTTGTATCTATGTAACAGAATTTTTGAACACGATTTTCACCCACTTAGAAACATTGGATCGACTTGAAACTTTGTATATGTATAAAGTACCCGTGACAATACAATAATTTTATATTTATTTTATAAAATCCTGGCCAGAATCATCAGAAAATCAAAAAAAGTGTCTTTGTATCTATGTAACAGAATTTTTTAACACGATTTTCACCCACTTAGAAACATTGGATCGACTTGAAACTTTGTATATGTATAAAGTACCCGTGACAATACAATAATTTTATATTTATTTTCTAAAATCCTGGCCAGAATCATCAGAAAATCAAAAAAAGTGTCTTTGTATCTATGTAACAGAATTTTTGAACACGATTTTCACCCACTTAGAAACATTGGATCGACTTGAAACTTTGTATACGTATACAGTACTCGTGACAATACAATAATTTCATATTTATTTTCTAAAATCCTGGCCAGAATCATCAGAAAATCAAAAAAATGAAAACTGGTATAATAGGTAGCTTGTCGACTTTTTAGTCAATCATTGTAAGAGCTCAGTTGGTAGAGCGGTGAACTCTTAGTGATATATAATTTCAGTAATCCATAGGTCGCTGGTTCAAATCTGGCTGGGAGGATTTTTTTTTAGAAGAGTATTATTTTCAACTCATACTAAAATAGTATCGAATTTATAAAGATATTTACATTTTTATCTTATTCTGTAAAATATTAAAACTAAAAAATAAATAATAGTTTTAAAAAACTAAAACAACACGCTTTATTAGAAAACCGAACTAAAAAAAATGAAAAATAATTTTAATTTCCAACACGCTTGGGATAAATAATTTTACCATTAAAAGCGTGGGGTGCTCTTTATGATTTTTACATTTCTTCTTAGAGACTTTACTTTTACCAATATCTGTTTATTATCAAATATATTAATTGATAAAAAGCACCCCACGCTTTTGATGGTAAAATTATTTATCCCAAGCGTGTTGGAAATTACAATTATTTTTCATTTTTTTTAGTTTGGTTTTCTAATAAAGTGTGTTGTTTTAATCAATTGAGTTGGTGTTTACTTGATGAAAATCCATATTTATTAATTAAATAAAAATAAAACTACGTTGTGTTGTTTTAGTTTTTTAAAACTATTATTTATTTTTTAGGAATTCACACTATGAGGTATATTCATTTAGGTAAAATTTTATTACTACCTCATATTTTTCTTCTTTTTTTAATTTAAACTAGTTTTGGAACTTTACACCTTAGCTCCATCTTCAGTATTTTCAATGTTTGGAAAAAAATCTACATCCAAAAAAACAAAAAGGAGAAATTAATGAACTTTGAAATTCCCGGGAAGAATGACCAGATTTTGAGATTTTTTACCAACGGGGGAGCGTAAGACAACAGAACAACGGTCATGAAAATACTGAAGATGGAGATGAAGTGTAAAGTTCTGAAACTAGTTTAAATTAAGAAAAGAAGAAAAATATGAGGTGAGTGATAACATTTTACCTAAATTTAGAAGAAAGCTATTGCTGAGGGAATTGTACACAAAGAACCAAAATCAAGTTTTTTTTTTTTTTAGACTGGCAAACATTTCACCTCAAATTATTGGTTCAGTTTGAACATGTTTCGATATAATCTTCTATATCATCTGACCAATCACATTTCAATGAATTTTGATTTACACCCAATCACTCTCTTTTTCACCTCGATTTTATCAACTTAATTTTATCACATTAAAATCAAGCTCCTCCTTTTTAACATTCTGAATAGGTCAGACCATTATTTTGCAGTGACTGACTCTCCAAGAAATATGTTGAATATAACAATTTATACACTGCTCAAAACAATTAGAGGAACACTTGTAATAAATTGAATAAGTAATTGTTTTTTAAAGCTGTGATGCTGAAAGTTGGACAATATGTAAATTGAATTATTAATTTTATCATTCGATACAAATTTTAAAGATCCATGGCCTAAATACAGAGAAATTACCTCAAATAACAAATATATAGAATTTTTTTATTTTGGAAGGCACTGGCCACTTCTAATTGGTAAGCTTCCTGATGTTGCTATAGTAACGAATGTTGATTATTGCCTTGTTTATTGAAGTCTCTGACAAAATGAGGCATTTAAATGAGTTTGAAGTGTATCATGCTCTACATCTTTTACGACAAGGTCAATCTCTGCGACAAGTGGCTAGAGAGCTTGAGGTTTCTCCTTCCATGGTGTCCAGGTTATGCAACAGGCACAGAGAGACAGGTCAGTATTGTAGAAGACGTGGCCAGGGCCGTAAATTTAAAACAAGCCCCCAGGATGACAGATATGTTGTTCTTTCTGCTCTTCGACAGCGTATAAAAACTGCAAAAGACCTGCAGAATGACCTTCATATGGCTTCCGGAATCCGGGTTTCAGACTAAACCATAAGGAACAGATTAAGAAAAGAGAATATTTGTCCAAAAAGGCCCGTTAAAAAACCACGCTTAACAAATGGGCATAAGGCAGCAAGACGTATGTATGCTGAAAACCATGGTGATTGGAACCTGAAGCAGTGGGAGTCTGTGCTCTTCTCGGATGAATCCAGGTATCGTCTTACACGTTGTGATGGTCGATTGAGGGTGTGGGGATGGCCAAGAGAAAGATTTTCTGCAGAGGCTGTACAGGAAATTGATAGATTTGGAGGAGGTTCCATAATGGTGTGGGCCGGAGTTATGTACAACAATCGTACGGACCTTGTACTTGTTCCCCAGCGACTGAATGCTGTCCGGTATATCGAGCACGTTCTGGAAGAGCATGTAGTACCTGCTGCCATTGGAGTAGTTCCTGGATTTCTGTTTATGCAGGATAATGCCAGGGCACATTCTGCAGCTGTCACCAGGGATTTCCTGAGGAGGAATGAAATTGAGGTAATGGAGTGGCCAGCGGTCAGCCCAGACCTCAACCCTATTGAACACTTGTGGGATCTTCTAGACAGGAAGGTCAGGAACCGACATCAAGCTCCACAAACTCTGCAGCAACTTGGAGATGCTCTGAAGGAGGAATGGGAGAATATCCCGCAAGAGGAAATCCAGAATATTATTGGGAGCATGCCATGAAGGTGCCAAAGTGTCATCGAATGTCGTGGAGGCCATACACGATACTAATTCTATATAACGAGTGTTTAACTTTGAAAAATAAGCACAAGATTCAATTGCTTACATAGCGGAATTATTTGAAAAGTTAATTGTCAGCGTTATTCATTTGTTTTTACTGACATGAGCAATAAATAAATAAATAAATAAATATCCACAAATAATGTACTTTATTAATTTCATGTTTGTACCTTTATCCAATGAAAAAATATTTGCATATTTCATAGTGTTCCTCTAATTGTTTTGAGCAGTGTATATTAAGATGTAAGGATTCTAGAATCCATGTGGCTACCAGATTGTATACAAGTGCACAAATGTAACCAGATAGTGCTTGTGGGATATAATATAAAAACATTTGTAGCAATTGATTATAACACAAAAAAAAATAAACCACTGTTTGCACTTTCTTAAACATATTATTTCCCAGGTAATAACATTCCAGAAAAATATAATTGACATATTTACATCATAGGACGTCAGACATAATTAATATACAGTTTGATGTGTTGCATTTTTTCTCCACTAGCGTGCATTCTTACAATATTGTGATCCTTTGACAATAAATAATATGATCTGGTTGCAGTGATGAATAAGTGAAACATAACAAACATTTCTCATTTGTTTATTTGTTTTCAAACATCGCCATTTACATGAAATATATAAATATTTTAAAATAACTATATTTAAATAATGATTTGTGAGTAAACAGCTTAATTTTATTTGTTAAATAGTCCTAACAAATGCCACTCTTGATTTCCAAATTCTCTAGATAAATTCACTCCTCACTTCGTGACTTGTGAATTTATCGATAATTTGGAAGTCACTCGTGACATTACTTATGATAAAATTTCACAGTCAGGCTTTAAGATTGTACCTTTTTTTTTTTTTTTTGCAGAGGTCACAAAACTTATGCAGTTTGCTGCTCAAGCATCACATGAATTGGTACCACCTGATGTGAGTTGTATTTATTTTCTGTATCATACTTAGCATATTGTGTATGATTGTCTTATTTACGTATCTATTTGTTTATTTAACTTTCACAGGGAAAGAACACTATGAGGTTTAATTTAATAATTAAATTAATGTTTTTTTACCTCGCCTCATATCCTTTTTCTTCTATACTGCAGTTTTGGAGCTTATCTCCATCGTCAGTAGCCTCTGGTCGACCGGTGTTATGTCGTTTCTTGGCGCCAAGAAACGACATAACACCGGTCGACCAGAGGCTACTGACGATGGAGATAAGCTCCGAAACTGCAGTATAGAAGAAAAAGGATATGAGGTGAGGTAATAAAAACATTAATTTAATTATCTATTTGTTTATTTATTTATTTTACCTGATGGAGTTAAGACCGTAAGCTCTTATCTTCCACTTCTCCAAGGTTAAATTATACATATGATAACTAACTCATTGGCACTATCGAACCCGTAGGTTCATGACCACACGGACATAAACTCTCCAATTATACATATGATAAGAACTATGAATTAGTCCACCACCGTGGTCTCGAGGTAACATGCTGCCTTGTCACGCAGCGGGCCCGGGTGAGGTTTTTATCAGGGTTTTTCCTCACCTGTAAGACAAATGTCAGGAAAACTTTAAGGGCCAAACGGTCCCCGAAATCATATGGCCATCGCAATCATCATCATTCTTATTTATCTTAGATTAAGCTTAGGATTAAGGACTCTCCTGGTGGACCACTATCATCATCACCCATCATATCATCGGGGCAACGTAACCCTGCCTTCCAGGTGTCCCAACCTCAGAAGCGGGTTACAAGTACGCCATGCCAGGAGAGAACACCAGGAATGTCTAGACAACCTGGGGCATTTGCAAAAAAAAAAGAATTATCTATCTACATGTTGATTACTGTTGCATAATATATAAAGGCTATACAATATAAAGTTAACAAGGGAAAGAAAGAAAAATAGTAATAATAATAATCATCATCATCCAGTATCATGGCAGCTGCCACCGTCTTCCGGAAACCAAACGCCATTCCTCTCTATCCATCCATTGATCTTCCTCCATTCCTCTGATATTCATAGCTGCTTGTACCCCTTCTATCCAAGTTTTCTTCGGTCTTCCTCCTTTCCATTGGGATCCATTCCATAACAATTTTTGGCAATCTTTGCTCTGGCATTCGTTTGACATGACAATACCACTGCAATCTTTTCTTTTCTATGATGTCCGGCTCCTCTTGTACACCCATAATTTCCCTTATTTCTTTATTTCGTATTCTATCCATTAATAATAATAATAATAATAATAATAATAATAATAACCTATAATTAGATTAAGTAAATGGCTTGGTTGGGTTCAACTGGGGTAAAATTTTCCGGAGGTGAAATAGTCCCCCATTCGGTTCTCCGGGCGGGGACTACTTCAGGGAACCCATGTCAAAGGCAGGTGAATGGAGAAGACTACATAACAATGAGCTACATGGTCTTTATAGGAATCCATATATAATAAGAACAGTTAAGTCTCGTAGACTGCGATGGGCAGGACATGTTGCACGTATGGGGAATGAAAGACTTGCATGGAAGCTTCTTGTAGGAAAGCCAGAGGGAAAACGCCCAGTTGGTAGACCAAGAATGAGGTGGGAGAATAACATTAACTATGATTTGAGGAAAGTGGATTATACAGGGAATGATTGGAAAGCATTGGCTCAAGATATGGATGTATGGAGAGCTTATGTCCGTGCGGCCATGAACCTACGGGTTTGATAGTGCCAGTGAGTGAGTAAGTAAGTAAATGGCTTGGTAAAGAAAGTCTAAAATATAAAGAAACAATAAAAGTATACATGGAACACGGTTATATATTATATTGTCTAAGGAAATATAAAGTGAGTTTCTTTTTAAACTGTTTTTGAGTTGGGCAGTCCATGATATATCCATCCATAGTAATTCTGTCCGAGGGCAGGTCTTCCACTGCAATCATAGCATTTTCATGCTATGCTTGCAGCTTTACTAGGGAATTGTAGGTGTGGTAGCTTCCCGTTGCTTTCCTCACCAGTGAAGGAGGAGGATGATGATGATGGCCATATGATTTCGGGGACTGTTTGGGCCTTAAAGTTTACCTAACGTCTTACAGGTGAGGAAAACCCCCAATAAAAACCTCACTCAGAAAAATTGCCCTGACCAGGGATCGAACCCGGGCCTGTTGCGTTACAAGGCAGCATTCTACCTCGAGACCACAGCGGTGGACTCCATGATATATGAAGGGAGGGAATTCCAGAGTCGTGTGGCTGAAACAAGGAAGGACGAGGAATGGTGAGATGTTCGATGTAGAGGAACAGCTAGAGTTAAATTTTGTCTCGATCATGTGTTTAAGTTATGGTGGGAGGATAGCGAATTAAAGTCTGCTGAATCCTCATTTAGTTCATGATTTTTTTTTCCCCCATCTTTTTGTCTCGTTGAATTATCATCATTCCTCTCTCGCAATTTTTTTGTCAGTACTAATTTCCCTCACTAAACACACACGCTTAATATACACTCCATCCTAAACTCATCTGAACACTATACTAATATATATTATACACTGAACATGGTCTGCTGAAGTTGTGTATAAATTAAAAATACAATTTAATTTATTATAATTGTTAATAGTGAGTGGAGATCATATTTTTAATGACTCATCTCATATATTTTCAAATTTCTTTGATACCGGCGGTTTCAGACAATATCTTGTCCCTCTTCAGTCATGAGTTGAAACTGCCGGTATCAAAGAAATTTGAAAATATATGAGGTGAGTTGTTAAAAATATGTTCTCCACTCACTATTAATGATATAACCTCATAATGTTTACTTCCCAATATTAATTTAAATATTATTATAATTAAATTAATATTGAGAAGCTAAAGCTATTACTATGATAGAAATAAGTAAATCAATGAACACAATTAATTTATTGTAAATCAATGGTAAAGAGAAAAATTTTTGCCTGAACCGGGAATCGAACCCCGAACCTTTAGCTTTCCGTGCAAATGCTCAGACTACTGAGCTAATCCAGGCTTCATTCCCATCCAAGCAGAAATCCTTCCTTTACCTTACTCTACTGGGATTTATGCTTGGATGGGAATGAAGCCTGGATTAGCTCAGTAGTCTGAGCATTTGCATAGAAAGCTAAAGGTTCGGGGTTCGATTCCCGGTTCAGGCAAAAATTTTTCTCTTTACCATTGATTTATTATTATAATTGTTTCATTATATTTATTTTTGCATGTTTATTTTTTTGTCTTTTTTGAGACATTGTCAGTTCTTAGTTAATTAGCAAATTCTGATAGAATTAAACTATTGAGGGTGTATTCATGAAACAATTTTGGAAATGTTTTATAAATCTTCATTGATATTAATATTTAAAGGAAGTGACAGTTTGAGGTTTATTCTAATTAATAAATAGAATTATTGACGATTTTATTATTAATTTAACACTTCTCATTGAAGGATAAATTATATTTGAAGAGAAAAATTTTCGCCTAGACCGGGACTCGAACCCGGGACCCTTGGCTTTCCGGGCCAAGTGCTCTACCAACTGAGCTACCGAGGCGAGTTACGATCTAGACGCAAATTTTTCTCTTATGTACGTTGTAATTCCCTCGCGCCAAATGCTTGAAACCATAGCTTCTATCTTTGCAAATGGCGGCTTCTTAGTTAAGAAGACATTTATTGGGAATTTAACACTACTTTATAGCCAGTAGGGCTTCAATTGACGATTTTATTATTAATTTAACACTTCTCATTGAAGGATAAATTATATTTGAAGAGAAAAATTTTCGCCTAGACCGGGACTCGAACCCGGGACCCTTGGCTTTCCGGGCCAAGTGCTCTACCAACTGAGCTACCGAGGCGAGTTACGATCTAGACGCAAATTTTTCTCTTATGTACGTTGTAATTCTCTCGCGCCAAATGCTTGAAACCATAGCTTCTATCTTTGCAAATGGCGGCTTCTTAGTTAAGAAGACATTTATTGGGAATTTAACACTACTTTATAGCCAGTAGGGCTTCAATTGACGATTTTATTATTAATTTAACACTTCTCATTGAAGGATAAATTATATTTGAAGAGAAAAATTTTCGCCTAGACCGGGACTCGAACCCGGGACCCTTGGCTTTCCGGGCCAAGTGCTCTACCAACTGAGCTACCGAGGCGAGTTACGATCTAGACGCAAATTTTTCTCTTATGTACGTTGTAATTCCCTCGCGCCAAATGCTTGAAACCATAGCTTCTATCTTTGCAAATGGCGGCTTCTTAGTTAAGAAGACATTTATTGGGAATTTAACACTACTGGCTATAAAGTAGTGTTAAATTCCCAATAAATGTCTTCTTAACTAAGAAGCCGCCATTTGCAAAGATAGAAGCTATGGTTTCAAGCATTTGGCGCGAGGGAATTACAACGTACATAAGAGAAAAATTTGCGTCTAGATCGTAACTCGCCTCGGTAGCTCAGTTGGTAGAGCACTTGGCCCTGAAAGCCAAGGGTCCCGGGTTCGAGTCCCGGTCTAGGCGAAAATTTTTCTCTTCAAATATAATTTATCCTTCAATGAGAAGTGTTAAATTAATAATAAAATCGTCAATTGAAGCCCTACTGGCTATAAAGTAGTGTTAAATTCCCAATAAATGTCTTCTTAACTAAGAAGCCGCCATTTGCAAAGATAGAAGCTATGGTTTCAAGCATTTGGCGCGAGGGAATTACAACGTACGTAAGAGAAAAATTTGCGTCTAGATCGTAACTCGCCTCGGTAGCTCAGTTGGTAGAGCACTTGGCCCGGAAAGCCAAGGGTCCCGGGTTCGAGTCCCGGTCTAGGCGAAAATTTTTCTCTTCAAATATAATTTATCCTTCAATGAGAAGTGTTAAATTTATAATAAAATCGTCAATTGAAGCCCTACTGGCTATAAAGTAGTGTTAAATTCCCAATAAATGTCTTCTTAACTAAGAAGCCGCCATTTGCAAAGATAGAAGCTATGGTTTCAAGCATTTGGCGCGAGGGAATTACAACGTACATAAGAGAAAAATTTGCGTCTAGATCGTAACTCGCCTCGGTAGCTCAGTTGGTAGAGCACTTGGCCCGGAAAGCCAAGGGTCCCGGGTTCGAGTCCCGGTCTAGGCGAAAATTTTTCTCTTCAAATATAATTTATCCTTCAATGAGAAGTGTTAAATTAATAATAAAATCGTCAATTGAAGCCCTACTGGCTATAAAGTAGTGTTAAATTCCCAATAAATGTCTTCTTAACTAAGAAGCCGCCATTTGCAAAGATAGAAGCTATGGTTTCAAGCATTTGGCGCGAGGGAATTACAACGTACATAAGAGAAAAATTTGCGTCTAGATCGTAACTCGCCTCGGTAGCTCAGTTGGTAGAGCACTTGGCCCGGAAAGCCAAGGGTCCCGGGTTCGAGTCCCGGTCTAGGCGAAAATTTTTCTCTTCAAATATAAATAGAATTATATTTAACATCTCACTCATAATTGTAGATTTCTCGAAGACTAGTTTTGATTACTTATTTTAGGAATTCTCACTATGAGGTATATTCATTAAGGTAGAATTTTTTGTATCACTCACCTCATATTGTTGTTCTTATTTGACTATAAACTAGTTTCAGAACATAGTTTCTGTTCCATCCTCAGTATCGTCACGACCGTTGTTCTGTCGTCTTGAAGAGCTGGGACAGTTATTTTATTTTAGTTTTTATCTTAAATTTATTATTTTATGAAAGTTAATTGACACCTGTAATGTATTTAATTTTGTTACAGGTATTAGAACCTGTTTTAAAAACACTAGTCAATAATTTTGTCACAGAAAGAAACTCTTCAGATGCAATGGCAATGGGGTAAGTTTATAACATAATTGCTTTTAATAATAACATTCATTAAATTAATATTGAGAAGCTAAAGCTATTATTATGATAGAAATAAGTAAATTAATGAACACAATTAAATTGACGATTTTATTATTAATTTAACACTTCTCACTGAAGGATAAATTATATTTAAAGAGAGAAAAATTTTCGCCTAGACCGAGACTTGAACCCGGGACCCTTGGCTTTCCGGGCCAAGTGCTCTACCAACTGAGCTACTGAGGTGAGTTGCGATCTAGATGCAAATTTTTCTCTTATGTACATTGTAATTCCCTCGCGCCAAATGCTTGAAACCGTAGCTTCTATCTTTGGAAATGACGGCCATTTATCCAATAAATTTGTATGTACAATTGTAGATTTACAGTGTTTGATACTTCACTAACTCGGAGTGGAGTTGATGAGTTATTTCTGCCCACGTGTTTTAATATCACCTTCGCGAACGGTTACTGAAGAACTTGAGTATTGCAGAATGTAGGAGCGTGAGTGAGAGTGTTTTCACACGCGTCCTCGCCTTATAAGGGCGATGACTGCTCCCATAAAGTCACCATCCCCACTCCGAGTGTAATTGGTATCCATTGTAGCTTAGAGGGGTAGGTACCATTCGTTTGGCTTTCTATGTTGGTAATAGACTCGTGTGCACGTTTGTGCGCCTTCCAGTTATTACTATTAATGGTACTTTTAGTACTTACGAGTCTATTACTTCTTGCCACAATGGGAATCATTGCATCGTCATTATTCAAATAGTAATATAAAGAAATATAAATTAAAATAACATGCATAATATTAAGAATAATGGGCCTATTCCTAACATGCTCTTAACAAAAAATAATTTATCTTTTATAGGAAAAAATCACTATGAGGTTTAATTTAAGATTAAATTAAAATATTTCATACCTCACCTCTCATATCCTGTTTTCTCTTAATTTCATGAATATTTTGATGTCTTTTCTTAAACTCAATAAATTTATGTTGAAATCTGGATATGAGGTGAGGTTTTGAAACATTTTAATTTAATCTTAAAGAAATAATAAAATGAACTGATATAATCTAACGTTAATAGTGAATATTGCCATTGATATTTGTATTTACACCGTCACAAATAGATCTTATGCTTATTGTCTGATTTCCAATATTGTTCCAGACACCCTCCAAGCACATGAAACAAAAGAAAGAGAAGGAGCAGTATACAAAGAGAGAAATTTAATTCATAATTCTAAATTATAATTTGTCATTCAGTGAGAAATATTACATTTACGAGGGTGGATCAAATATAAACCAGAATTTGTATCTGGAGGCTCTGATAGCAAACTGCAAAGGTTGCGGTTTGGAGGGGAAGTTGGTGGGGGTGTCTGAAGTAGGGAACTTGATGTGTCACACTCCGAAGAGCGGCTGCTTGCTTCAGTACGCCATGAACGAGCAAGAGGTACACACTAAATTTGAAGAGAAAAATTTTCGCCTAGACCGGGACTCGAACCCGGGACCCTTGGCTTTCCGGGCCAAGTGCTCTACCAACTGAGCTACCGAGGCGAGTTACGATCTAGACGCAAATTTTTCTCTTATATACGTTGTGATTCCCTATCGCCAAATGCTTTTGAAACCATTGTTTCTATCTTTGCAAATGGCGGCTTCTTAGTTAAGAAGACATTTATTGGAAATTTAACATTACTTTAAAAGCCAGTAAGGCCTCTAATGATGTTTTTATTATTAATTTAACATTTCTCAATGAAAGATAAATTAAATTTGAAGAGAAAAATTTTCGCCTAGACCGGGACTCGAACCCGGGACCCTTGGCTTTCCGGGCCAAGTGCTCTACCAACTGAGCTACCGAGGCGAGTTACGATCTAGACGCAAATTTTTCTCTTATATACGTTGTAATTCCCTATCCTCGGTAGCTCAGTTGGTAGAGCACTTGGCCCGGAAAGCCAAGGGTCCCGGGTTCGAGTCCCGGTCTAGGCGAAAATTTTTCTCTTCAAATTTAATTTATCTTTCATTGAGAAATGTTAAATTAATAATAAAAACATCATTAGAGGCCTTACTGGCTTTTAAAGTAATGTTAAATTTCCAATAAATGTCTTCTTAACTAAGAAGCCGCCATTTGCAAAGATAGAAACAATGGTTTCAAAAGCATTTGGCGATAGGGAATTACAACGTATATAAGAGAAAAATTTGCGTCTAGATCGTAACTCGCCTCGGTAGCTCAGTTGGTAGAGCACTTGGCCCGGAAAGCCAAGGGTCCCGGGTTCGAGTCCCGGTCTAGGCGAAAATTTTTCTCTTCAAATTTAATTTATCTTTCATTGAGAAATGTTAAATTAATAATAAAAACATCAAGAGGTACACACGTCTGTTGCACAAAGCATTATTATTAAGTTTTTGGCGAAAGAAGGCACTAAACCGTCTGAAATTTTGAGAAGGCTCCATGTGCAGTTCGGGGAAGCAACCCTTTCGAAGACGTGGGTGTATGATTGGTGCAAATAAATTTTAGCGGGCCGGGATCCAGTGGAAAATGAGCCCCACCAAAGATGGCAACGAACAAGCATCACTGCAGACAACATTCATGCTGTACGGGACCTTATTGAGGAGGATCGGCGCGTAACAATTTCTGAAATTGCTTCATACGTTGGAATAAGCTTCGGAAAGCAGCATATCGCAACAAGTGCTGCCGGAAACCGATCTGAAATGTGATTGTGCTGCATGACAATGCAAGGCCACACACTTCTCGGTTGACACAAGAAAAACTGACGAAAATGCATTGGACACCTCTGGAACATCCTCCTTACAGTCCAGATTTGTCACCCTGTGACTACCATTTGGTTGCGTCACTGAAAGAAGACCTGGGAGGATGGTGGTTTGGTTACATTACAGCGGTAGAGGAGTTCGTGCGTAACTGGCTGACTACACGTCATCCCTCGTTCTTCAAGGACGGCATCAAAAAGTTGCCAACTCGATGGCAAAAGTGTGTTGGAAATGCAGGAGACTATGTAGAAAAATGGTCAATGGCCATACCATGTTGAAAATACCGGTTCTCGTCCGATCACCGCAGTCAAGCAACATTGGGCATGGTTAGTACTTGGATGGGTGAAGGGGGCATGCCATAGCGTAGTGGTTAAGGCACTGCGTTACAAGCCAGAAGGTCGAGGGTTCGAGCCCCGGTGGGGTCAGGATTTTTAAACTGACCCAAACCTTCTGGCGGCACTATGGCCCTGGGGTTGACTCAGCCTCTGACGAAAATGAGTACCAGACGCTTGTTCTGGGGGTAAAGGCAGCTGTCACGCAGGGCTGACATCAAGTGCCGATTGTTCAGAAAAGTGGGAGCCTTAATCTCCTACTACCCCAAGGGCCTCCTGAGGCCTGTAATGGGATCACTTTTAAGGGGGCACGCCGTAGCGTAGTGGTTAAGGCACTGAGCTACAAGCCAGAGGGTCGAGGGTTCAAGTCCCGTTGGGGTCAGGATTTTTAAACTGATCCAAACCCTCTGGCGGCACTATGGCCCTGGGGTCAACTCAGCCTCTAACGGAAATGAGTACCAGACACTTGTTCTGGGGGTAAAGGCGACCGTCACGCAGGGCTGACAACCCGGCTGACATAAAGTGCCGATTGTCTAGAAAAAGTGGGAGCCTTAACCTCCTACTACCCCAAGGGCCTCCGGGTCTGTTGTGGGATCACTTTACTTTTTTTTATGTAGAAAAATGAGGTGGTGGTTTTGTATTCTTTTGTTAATTCAATAAAATTGTAAACAATAATTCCGGTTTATATTTGATTCACCCTCGTAAAAGTAAATTACTTGTTCATTTATGTTAGTATTGGCTCATGATGTACATGTTGTATAACTGAGATCTTGAGATGTTCTTTGTTCACATTCATACTGAGAATTTTATCAATTACAGATTAAATGCAGTAAGAGAGATTTGCAGCCGTTGTCCTCTAGTGATGTCAGAAGATTTGCTAAGGGATCTTGTTGAGTACAAAACTTACAGAAACAAAAGTGTTATGATGGCTGCAAGATCACTTATTCATCTTTTTCGAAAATCCATGCCTGAACTTCTACACAAAAGAGATAGAGTATGTATATGCAAGCATTCAAAACTTGTTATATTTAAATTAATGTTGGGAAGTAAACATTATGAGGTTATATCATTAATAGTGAGTGGAGAACATATTTTTAACGACTCACCTCATATAATTTCAAATTTCATTGATACCGGCGGTTTCATACAATATCTTGTCCCTCTTCAGCCATGGCTACCACTGATGAAATTCTCTGGTTGTTGATTTCTCTAAGGACATCACCTCTTGTGCTGCCATCTTTGGTTGGGATTATAAACTTTGTAATTAAATTTTTATCCACCGGAATATCGAAGTTCATAGATCAGTATTTATTCTTCTGAATGAGTATCTTTTCCCTTCGATGTTTTTATTATTAATTTCATACATCTCAATGATGGCTAAATCATATTTAAAGAGAAAAATTATACGCTCAGACCAGGACTTGAACCCGGGACCCTTGGTTTTCTAGTCCAAGTGCTCTACCATTTGAGCTACCTGAGCAAGTACCAATCTAAACGCAAATCTTTCTCTATATACGTTGTAATTCCCAAGGGTCCCGGGTTCAAGTCCCGGTCTGAGCGTATAATTTTTCTCTTTAAATATGATCTTTTCCCTTACTTACTTTTACTTTTGAGGGTCTCTCCACTTTTCAGCGGTTACCCTGTATTCCCATTCGCCATTCTTGCCGATCACGCCATTCAACCTCCTCCAGACCTCGGTCGTTCATCAATCTATGGATCTCTCCTCTCCAAGTTGTTCTTGGCCTGCACCGTTTCCTTCTACCAGAAGGTGACCATTCCAAAAGAGTTTTGGGCCACCTATCATCCTCCATTCTCCTGACATGGACATACCACTGAAGAGCTCGTCTTTCGATCCTTTCCACCACTCTCTCCTCCATATCCATCATCTGCCTCACTTCTTCATTTCTTCTTCACTCCAACCTGGACACCCTGGCACTACGTCTTATTCCATCCATCTCCACTGCCAAGATCTTAGTTTTTTGTCCCTCTATCAAAGTCCATCCCTCAGCACCATAAGTCATTATGCTTTCCACAACAGACTTCAAAATCCTCTTCTTCTGTGGTTTGACATGGTCCTACTCCACAGTACTCCATTCAACATTTTTATGGCTCTTCGTGCTTGTACTAACCTGCTATCTACTTCAGCTTTACAACTCCCTGATTCATCAATAAGTGATCCCAAATATTTAAATTTTTTAACAGCTCTAATAATTCCTTGGGATAGGGATATATCTCGTCCACTTCCTCCTACTACAAGATATTCAGTTTTTTCCATGTTTACTCTTAATCTTCCTATTTCAAAAGCATTTAGAAGTTTTCTCATCGTGTATTTCACATCCTCACGACTCTGAGCTATCAACACTTGATCGTCTGCAAATAATAAGGAATGTACTGTGCCACCTTGGACTAATACTCCCATGCCTCCACAATATCGATTCCACTGCTCCAATATATGCTGGATATATATTTTGAACAGAGTAGGGGACATACTACAGCTCTGTCGCAGGCTTTTAGTAGTTCTGAATGGAGAGGATATCATCTTACCCACTTTAACCGAAGCCTGACACTGCTGGTACAACCGTCGGACAAGTGAAATTGTTGGTAAATCGATACCAACATCAACCATTGCATCCCAAAGTTGGTTGATTGGCTCTGAGTCATAGGCCTTTTCTAAATCAACAAATATCAAATGAATTTCCTGGCCCTTAGTATGTGATTTTTCTGTTATCTGTCTCAGACTAAAAATGTGATCCATGCATGATTTCCCTCTGGTAAATCCTGCTTGGTCTTCCAACATTCTTCCTTCGATAGTGTGTTCAAGTCTGTTTGTGATGATACTGCTAAAAATTCTACTCATGGATGACATCACACTGATTCCTCTGTAAATTCCAGGGTCTTTACGATTTCCCTTTTTATGAATAGATGTTATATATGACATACACCAATCCTTTGGTATTTCATCACCCACCAAAATCTGATTAAACATTTTACAGATAAGTCTTTTTAATAAGGGGGGTCCATATTCCCAAATTGTCAATTCCAACAGTTTATCCAATTGTTTCAAAAGTTTTGCTTCTTTTTCAATTTTATGATGTTCTAGCAAACTATGTGCAGCAATTGCTGGTTTTTCAATTTCACAATTTTTAATATTTCTAAAATGTTCTTTAGTGCATGTTTCCAAATTCCTTTTTGTTTTTCCTATGTATACTTTGCTACAATCATTACAATTTATTTAATAAATTCCAGATTTCTTACTGTCTGGGATGTTGATTTTTTTATTTGCGCTTAGAAGTTTTCCAGATTTAATTTATTTATTGGTGCCAAAGTAATGTTGTGTTTGTCAAACATTTTTTTGAAATTTCCTATGTACTACTGGATGGTAAGTAATTTTCTTGAAATTCTTCTTTTCTTTACTAACAGTTTGTAGGGTAGAGCATTCTTTAAGTTGTTTTATCTTTTTGAATTTCTTTAATTTGTTTGATATTATACTCTTATTGAAACCATTTAATCTGGCTATATTTAGGATATTCTTGTATTTTTTTCTTAAAATTTTCTTCTTTTAGTGGGACATTTATCAATGTATATGAGGCTATTAAATATTGCATGTTTATGTTTCAATCCTCTGGCATTGAATAACATTAGAGTGGATCATAATGACAGATTTGTCTCTTTTGATGTTATTTCATTATTTCCGAGTATTCCAATTAAAATAAGTTGATTTTTTTTTGGAAAAATGGTTGAGCTCCTTAGAATTAAAAAGAGAAGTAATAGAGTAATACATCAACCTCACAAAACTTTGTATAAACAATGCTTATTTTACCTTCAACGGCAAATTTTACTAACAAGTTTCAGATTTATCTATGCGCAATCCTCTTTCATCATTTTTGGCTAATTTGTTCATGAGTTACTTTGAGTGCCATATCACCAATGGTTACCCATGGATTTTCAAGAGTTGGTACAGATATGTGGACGACATTTTTTCGATAAGAAATTCTAAACATTTTGAAGATGCTATGAAATTGCTTAATCTACAAGATGTATCAATAAAATTTACCATAGGATTAGAAATTAAAAATCAAATTCCATTTTTAGACCAAAACATAATTGGGACATTCCATACGAAATCGGCAAAAAAATTGTGAAAAATGAACTCACATCTTTAAAAGTTTACCATTTTTTTTACAGTGAAACTTTATGATATACTGAATATCTGTACCGAATTTCAAGTCTTCGCTTGGTGTAATTAAATAGTAATAGAGCTGTCAATTTATCGTATTGTTTTAAATAGTCTCTTTTATAAAATATATTTCTCGAAGTATGGCTATTCCCTCAACTTGAAAAGATAGTCACATTATAGATGATTTTATGCTCTATCGCGTGAAAATTAGTATGTTAATATTTACGTTTTTCTGAAGGGCGTAAATGCTATTAATATGCAATTGACCTTCCTCACCAAAAAAATTATAAAATCAAAAAGTGCCACATTATTACCTGAACACCAGTTAATTTTTTGTAATTAGTATTAAAGTGGAGTCTTGAAAGGAAACTACCAAAAATAATTATTTTTCCTAAAATCTCCTATGTGTAGACTGCCCGCAATACCTTTCGCATGAGTGGAGATCGCTCGCTCGTACAAACAATGACGGAACTACTTGGTAATAGTCCTTTGCGCACTAACAAATATTTTTATTGTTATTATCATCATTACATTATTTTTATTATCATTATAACAATTATTACATTATCATCATCATCGTGGACTAGTGGTTACTCTGCACGCCTCCGATTCCGAGGTTCGCGGGTTCAAACTCGATAGGAATCAATGGAATTTTAAAGGCGTAACAATTCTGAATGCTATTTTGCTATTTTAATGCTATGTTTTGATGCATTAAAATGCTGTTGTACTCTTCTTACTGACCAGGAGAGTGGAAGCAACGTTAGAATTTTGATTTTATCTTTTTTATCACTGCTAGCAGCAAACGCCTTCTTAAGATTTTCCAAAACCTCAATTTCATATTTATCCTCTTCTTCACTTGAAGAGTCAAATTGGTGGAAAATTTTATTTTTAATTGCCTGAGTTACACTTTTATATTTATTTTTCACATATTTATTGTGAGACATTTTTGCTCTCTTAATGGGATTACTACAATTAATGCAATTACTATATATTTTTGCCAAGAGGCAGTGTTCTTGGGGTACCCCGAATTCCTCACAGATCCATGGAGGGACAGATCTGAAATTTTTTAAACTACTCTTATGTCGTCGTCCGAGTGGATTGAAGCACTTTCCATTCACATAACACCAGTTAGGCTTATTCATAATAGACAGTGTAATTATATGTACAGTAATAAAATAAAACACTTCAATCTGCAAACTTGTTAGTTAAAAACGATAAAAGATTATTTTAAATTTGATTGTAATACTTAAAATAATGAGGTGACACACTAAACACACATACTGATTTAAATCTACTGTCTAGTAAATAATCTGAACTTGAGAATTGTTGATAGAGGAACAGATGTTTTAAGAAGACGCGCTGATTCAGCATTTCATTCGTTTGTTAGGAAGTGATACGAGTATTAAAACATTCGGTTTTATTTGGAAGTGATATCTTTTAACAACACTATTTCGTCATAGTTTCCAGGGTACAATACAGTACACTCAATAAAATATTATTTTAAGATTGAAATTAGTAATTATAACATAATAAAAATCTATACCAATTTATTCAATTAATGGTTTAAGAGTTTTTATTATAATATTTCATTTAATTGCAATGAAAAATTTGTAACAAAATAAATAATTTGTTTTAAGGGAGGAAAGAAGATTACGAGTATTTGAGAATAAAGTTCTTAGGAAAATATTTTGATCAAAAAGAGATGAACAGACAGGTGAACGGAAGAAACTACATAATAGTGAGCTACATGATATGTATAGAAAGCCAGATATAATAACAGTTAAGTCTCGTAGGCTTCGATGGGCAGGTCATGTGGTACGTATGGAGGATGAAAGAGGTGCTTGGAAAATTCTGGTAGGAAAACCGGAGGGAAAACACCCAGTTGGAAGACTAAGAATGAGGTGGGAGAATAACATTATACATGATTTGAGGGAAGTAAATTATACAGGGGATAATTGGAAAACGTTAGCTCGGGATGGGATGTATGGAGAGCTTATGTCTTCGCTGCCATGAACCTACAGGTTCCACAGAGCCAGTGAGTGAGTTAGTTATAAATAATTTGTTTAATAATTCACAGTAAACGTAAGTAACAGAGCTCTTTACTTATCACTTCAGCAATAAAATTTGATAAATAAATATCTACTGCGTAGGAATTAAAATATCGCCACTTTTATAAATTTACGGTACTGTTCCATTAAGCACAACATATAATAATTTATTCGATTTAATGGCAGTTGAAAAAGTCACTGATGAAGCTCTTTTAATAAAGTACGCGCGCGACCTTGGTCGTGAAATGAATCTGATGCACCGTGGACCCGCGAGTTTTTTTAAGAAAATAGAATAAAAAACATTTATATTGTCTGAACTATTCAAGTCTCCAAAAGGGTAATTGCTGAAAATTAATCCTTATTACGTGAATAGTATCCTGTATTTTTTTCGTTTTCATTTTTTGATATGTACTGCAGTAAACCGCCATAAAACAGAAAATTGACACCGAAAATAAAAATATCCTAATTATAAAAATAACACCCTTAAACTACATGATATCACCTATATTAACAAATTTTTGCTGTTTACTGTTTCAGAAATATTAGTTAGTAAACGTTTTAGTTTATCATATTTACGATAATTTTAGATCATCATAACTACGAACCTATAAATGATAAAAATTAAATTTCTGTATTAATACGTTTATAAATGTATTCACTATATTTAGGGATACATAAAATTAAAAAAAATAAATTGCAAGATTTTTTGCTGTCCGATTTGATATGGAATGTCCCAATTAGGAATGAAAAAACCCAAAAAATTGAATTTGATATATACAGGAAAGATACACATGGTGATAATTATATAAAATCAACATACTTCAATCCTATTACACATAAACATGCAATATTTAATAGCCTCTTATATAGATTAATTAAATGTCCCATTAAATGAAGAAATTTTTAAGAAAGAATACAATAATATTCTAAATATAGCCAGACTAAATTGTTTCAATAAGAAAATAACAACAAACAAATTAAGAAATTCAAACATAAAAAAACGACTTAAAGAATACTCTACCCTACAAACTGTTAGTGAAGAAAATGGGAAATTCGATAAAATTACTTACATCCTGCAGTACATAGGAAATTTCAAAGAATGTTTGACAAACACAACATTACTTTGGCACCAATAAACAATTTATTCTGGGAAAACTTCTAAGTACCAATAAAAAAAATCAACATTCCAGACAGTAAAAAGGGGGGGGGGAGTCTGAAGAGAATATCAAGGACATTTGAAATTGTATGAGGTGAGTCGTTAAAAATATATTTGAAGAGAAAAATTTTCGCCTAGACCGGGACTCGAACCCGTACGTTGTAATTCCCTCGCGCCAAATGCTTGAAACCATAGCTTCTATCTTTGCAAATGGCGGCTTCTTAGTTAAGAAGACATTTATTGGGAATTTAACACTACTTTATAGCCAGTAGGGCTTCTATTGACGATTTTATTATTAATTTAACACTTCTCATAGAAGGATAAATTATATTTGAAGAGACGGGACTCGAACCCGGGACCCGAGGCGACTTACGTACATAAGAGAAAAATTTGCGTCTAGATCGTAACTCGCCTCGGTAGCTCAGTTGGTAGAGCACTTGGCCCGGAAAGCCAAGGGTCCCGGGTTCGAGTCCCGGTCTAGGCGAAAATTTTTCTCTTCAAATATAATTTATCCTTCTATGAGAAGTGTTAAATTAATAATAAAATTGTCGTTAAAAATATGTTCTCCCCTCACTATTAATTCAAAATTTGATTAATATTTGAAGAGAAAAACTTTTTGTCTGAACCGTGATTTGAACTCGAGACCTCTGGTTTAACGTACCAGTGCTCTACCTTTAAGCTATCCAGGCCCTCAATTCAAACAGAAATTTTTCTCTTATACAAATCCCTGTTCGCCACAAGGCAAAACGTATGTTCCCAATGCCATCTGGTGGCTTCTTATTCAGGAAGACATTGTATGGGGTTTTTACACAATTATTTTAGCCAGTTAAGCTTATAATTTCAATATTTTTATTTAAATTTGTAACTCACACTCACGGACATATTAATGTAGTAGTAGTATTCAAATGTTGTGAAGCTCTTGATTTGTCATCATTTGCTTGTGGGCTTCCCAATAATATTCAGCAAATTGGAATGGTGTTCCAACTATTTTCTGAAGATCAAGTGATCCTTGTTCGTTGTTCTTATTATTAATTTCATACATCTCAATGATGGATAAATCATATTTGAAGAGAAAAATTATACGCTCAGACCGGGACTTGAACCTGGGACCCTTGGTTTTCTAGTCCAAGTGCTCTACCATTTGAGCTACCTGAGCAAGTACCGATCTAAACACAAATTTTTCTCTGTGGTCTGAGCGTATAATTTTTCTCTTCAAATATGATTGATCATTGTTCATATTAATATTTAAAGAGAATATTTTTCATCTGAACCTGACTTGTACATTAGAGAAAAAAAAATGCAAAAATATTAATAATAATAATAAATTAGAGGAAAACAAAAAAAAATGTTATATCCAGAATTAACCCTTTGCCGCTCCCATTTACCGTCCTCCTACTAGGATAGGATGGCCGGGTTTTTTAAATGGGCATTTAAATTTAAATACCTATAGCAGAATCTATGTTCCCCCTAAAGAAAAAAAAAATCATAAAAATTAAACTGAACAAGATAGGATTATAATTATTTTTTATCTAATTCCTAATATATTTACGCATGTAATAACGTACTCACCTAATTTTGCACCTCCACATTTCGCTGCTGGTGGTATTCCAAAAAACATCCCACACGGCACAATGGAAGGTCACAGTGTTTACACTTAAATGTTGTCTGTTTATCCCTTCCAGATGGAGCTTTTTTACTTTTCTCTATACACAAAGCACACACTTTTGCACGGCCTGATATATTTCCAAAGAATGAAAAAGTTTAGGGGATGCAGTTCCGATGGCCAAACTTCTCTTCCTGCCAGTATGCTTGTGAGACGTGAACGTACTTATTAGCTGACGCACCAAGTTTCGTCTGGTCACTTGCCTGTTTCCGTGTGCTGTACTAGAGGGCTGTTTTGTCAGAAAAGATGAAACAGTTCACAATACACACATTTAGGACAAAATGTAATAGAACTTCCACCACTTTTTTGAAAATCGGCCAACACCATAATATTCGCGTTTCTGATCACTTATATCCACACCTCCCATGTGCTTCGTGTAATTTATGATGGTATTAGGACATGGAACTTCTATTTCTTCATTGCCTTTTCCTGTTTTTCTTGTGACTGAACCATCAGTCCGGAGATCGGGATTCGTGGAAAGGAGAAAAACAACACGTTTGTCTTGCCACACTACCGCCATCACATCTTCATGCTGCATTTTTCTGGACTCGCCCCTTTTCAATTTCAAAAGAGTTGCTTTTCTAAATTCGGCTGGCCAATTCTTTCTGTTTGCCCTTGTAGTGCCACAGCTATAAGTGCATCCACGTCTCTTACTCTTTTACGCGATGTGCGAGATGTAGATGTCATGATTTCAACCTCAACTGAGCCCTCAGGAAGTAACTCACTTTTGAACTTCATTATCAGTGACCTATATAAGTGTTTATCCTTGGTTCATATTTACACATGTGCAGGAATGCCTACTAAGTGATTTCATCACACCCGCATAAAGAGATCACGTGTTCTGTACGCACGACGCAATATTTGTAAGATGCTTTCATCAAGAGCGTTTAGGCCGGCAGGAGACATTTAAATCTCGAGCGCTTCGGAGCGTTAGGGCCGGCAAAGAGTTAAATGCAATACATTTGGATCTGCCAAGGTCCCAGTTCAGGGATCTCTTTGAACGGCAGGAGAGCGGAGGACCGTTCATAAATGAAATATCCATAGTCGAATCATAGAACTAAAAATATTTATTATTTTAAAAACAAATATATCGCACTTCACTATAATCACTTCATTAGTTTAAAATTCTTGTAAGCTCTATTAACTTATGTCACTTGTACTATACTTTATAAATTTTATTTTAACGTGATGTACATGGAGACCGGCGGACATGATGTTGCTTGTTGTAAGTTTTTACTGCATCTGGATACACAAAAACATTACTGCGTATATAAGCTGTTGGAGGCGAGACTTTCTGGAAAGTTCCATAGAATAAATATTAAGTTGATAGCTACTTATTTTAGTAATTCTCACTATGAGGTATATTCATTAAGGTAAAATTTTTATCACTCACCTCATATTGTTCTTCTTATTTGACTATAAACTAGTTTCGGAACATAGTTTCTGTTCCATCCCCAGTATCGTCACGACCGTTGTTCTGTTGTCTTGAAGAACTGCCCTTCGCTCCTTCCATTGGCTGACTGAAAAACCTCGAAACCAGGTCATTCTCACCGGGAATTTCAAAGTTCATCAATTCTTCTTTTCAATGTAGATCTTTTCCCAAACAGTAAGTTCTTTTGGTTTTTCTATTTGTTTTAATAATTTAGCTTCTTTCTTGATAAGATGTTTTTCAGACCATGCATGGGCAGCCACTGCAGATTTTTCTATTTCCCCTTTCTTGATATCCCTGAGATGTTCTTTCACTCTAGTTTTCAAATTTCTCTTAGTTTTTCCTATGTAGAATTTCTCACATTCTTCACATTTAATTTGATAAATCCCTGATTTGTTTTCTTCTTTTATTTCCTCATTCTTATTAAAGAAATGGGGCACGCCGTAGCGTAGTGGTTAAGGCACTGAGCTACAAGCCGGAAGGTCGAGGGTTCAAGTCCCGGTGGGGTCAGGATTTTTAAACTGACCCAAACCTTCTGGCGGCACTATGGCCCTGGGGTCGACTCAGCCTCTAACGGAAATGAGTACCAGACGCTTGTTCTGGGGGTAAAAGGCGGCCGTCACGCAGGGCTGACATCAAGTGCCGATTGTCCAGAAATAGTGGGAGCCTTAACCTCCTACTGCCCCAAGGGCCTCCTGAGGCCTGTAGTGGGATTACTTTACTTTACTTTATTAAAGAAATAAAAATTCTACCTTAATTAATTAAGTTGATAGATCCGAGACTTTTAGAGCTGCGTGCCAAATACTAAAGCATCCAATTAGAAAATTTTATACTTAACAATCACCTCCCATATGAGAGAGACAGAACATATATTACCAACTTGGATAAAATGCTGATGGTAGCAAAATGACGTAATGCCGGGGAAAGACCTTTCTTTATAATATGCAGGTGTTCTTTCTGTATGGAATGTTTATTACATCTCGGGCGACTACTTGACGCCTTGAATTGAGTGCAAGAGCAAACTATATAACATATGTACTTAATAAATTCAATATTTAAATCAAATAATTTTTTTTTTTTCAAATGCCCCAGGTTTGTCTTTCTACATTCCTGGTTTCTCTCCTGGCATGGCGTACTTGTAACCCACTTCTGAGGTTGGGGCGCCTGGAAGGCAGGGTTACGTTGCCCCGATGATATGATGGGTGATGATGATGATAATGGTGCGCCAGGAGCGTCCCTAATCCTAAACTTAATCTAAGATGAGTATGAATGATGATGGCCATATGATTTCGGGGACCGTTTGAGCCTTAAAGTTTTCCTGACATTTGTCTTACAGGTGAGGAAAAACCCCAATAAAAACCTCACCCAGAAAAACTGTCTCGACCGGGGATCGAACCCGGGCCCACTGCGTGACAAGGCAGCACGCTACCCCGAGACCAGAGCGGTGGACAAATCAAATAATTATAAAAAATGTGAATGGCGATAAAGATTCATCCAACATTTAAACTCTTTTGATGAAAAATATCATAGATAGATTAAATTAAAATTCTTTACACCTCACCTCATATCCAGTCTTCTAATTAAATCGGATTCTGAACCTAGGTGGATTCATCTTTGATAACATCTCGACCGAAGTTATGTCGTTTAGGAGAACTGCTTTTTACTCCATCTGCTAGTTGTAATGAGGATGAATTGATCAATAAGTTGTAGATTATTTCATATTAACTAGAGATTGAAGGATTGCATAAAAAGAGCTGTGTTTAATCAAATCTTAATATCAGAAAACAGGACTTCTCATATATAATGCATCCTCGTACAATATTTTTTCATTAAATGACTAAGAGTAAATTTGTGCCTTTCTTTTTTTTTCATATTCATCTATATTGTTTAAAACGTATTATTGAATGATTTTGTGTCATTTTCTAGGGTCGTCCTACAGAAGCTACTATGGAATTAAAATCAAAGAAATATGGAGAAATCGTTGCAAAAGATTACATTCCTGGAGCTGAAGTTTTACTCAAAGAGTCAGAGGTAACAATTTCAATTTTAAGATATTTATTATATATTATTTTAAATTTCAGTTAATAATAAACAAGAAAAAAGTATACCATGCAATGTGATTGTGTAAGAATTAAAGAAGTAACTAAAAGATAGTTGTACTGTAAAAATGTAATAAGTTATTTTAAAATACAATAGGAAGTAACATTAAGAGGTTTACTTATTTTAGGAATTCTCACTATGAGGTATATTCATTAAGGTAGAATATTTTTATCACTCACCTCATATTGTTGTTCTTATTTGATTATAAACTAGTTTCGGAACATAGTTTCTGTTCTATCCTCAGTATTGTCACGACCGAACAACGGTCGTGACAATACTGAGGATGCAACAGAAACTATGTTCCGAAACTAGTTTATAATCAAATAAGAAGAACAATATGAGGTGAGTGATAAAAATATTCTACCTTAATTAAGAGGTTTGTTTAATAATTAAAACATTTTGTCTGTTCATTCTCACCTCTTCTTAGCCCCATCATCGCTAACGATGGGGCTAAGAAGCTCTAAAACATATATATTTAATTTTAGGAAGTTATATTTTGAGGTTATTTTAATTATATTATTTTTGGTCTGGACATCTTACCTCAATATTAATGTTGATTTGTTCTTGGACATGTTTCAAAACAATTCTGTTTTATCGTCAGCTTTCCAGGACTCAAGAACAAATCAACATTAATATTGAGGTAAGATGTCCAGACCAAAAATAATATAATCTGAAACATATGTTCGACATAAACAACTCTAAGAGGTGAGAATGAACAGACAAAATGTTTTAATTATATAATAAGTTGTTAATACGCACCTTAAATTGGTGTTTTTATTATTACTTTAGCACTTCACACTGAAGGATAAATTATATCTGAAGAGAAAAATTTTCTCCCAGACTGAGACTCGAACCCAGGACCTTTGGCTTTCTAGGCCAATGCTCTACCATCTGAGCTATCAGGGCGAGTTCCGGTCTAGATGCAAATTTCTCTCTTATATATGTTGTAATTCCCAGCACCAAATGCTATGAAACCTTTGCTTCCATTTTTTGCAAATGGCAGCTTCTTAGTTAAGAAGACATTTATCGGGAATTTAAACACTACTTTATAAAGCCAGTAGGGCTTCAATTGATGTTTTTATTATTAATGTAACACATCTCACTGGAGGATAGCTCAGATGGTAGAGCATTGCCCTAGAAAGCCAAAGGTCCTGGGTTCGAGTCTCAGTCTGGGAGAAAATTTTTCTCTTCAGATATAATTTATCCTTCAGTGAGAAGTGTTAAATTAATAATAAAAACATCAATTGAAGCCGTACTGACTTTATAAAGTAGTGTTTAAAATTTCCCAATAAATGTCTTCTTAACTAAGAAGCCACCATTTGCAAAAGTTAGAAGCAAAGGTTTCATAGCATTTGGTGCTGGGAATTACAACGTATATAAGAGAGAAATTTGCATCTAGATTGGAACTTGCCCAGATAGCTCAGATAGTTGAGCATTGGCCTAGAAAGCCAAAGATCCCGGGTTCGAGCCTCGGTCTGGGCAAAAATTTTTCTCTTCAAATATAATGCACCTTAAACTTAATTTCATGATATGTTTACTTTTGGGTAATAAAACCAATTTAATAAAGAATCTAATCAAAATGTAACTTAAAATCTATATGATAATCAGAAATCATAAAATTAAATGTAGTTAATTTAATATTTGAGTTTGTATTTTTTAACATTCTTACCTCGTATGTTTATTTTGTTGTTAATTGTTAACACTTTGAGTTTGGCGGTGGTACTAGTACCACTGCAGGATTCAAAGTGTTAAGAGAGTCAAACTTATGAAGACATGAAATTCCTCTCATATGATTTCATGAAGATGTGTACTGGTTGGAAAATGTTACATAACTTATTCTAAAATATAGTATCAACAAGGATTCATAAACTTACTTACTTACTCACTGGCACTATTGAACCCGTAGGTTCATGGCCGTGCGGACATAAGCTCTCCATACATCCCTATCCTGAACTAATGCTTTCCAATCATTCCCTGTATAATCTACTTCCCTCAAATCATAGTTAATGTTATTCTCCCAACTAGGATTCATAAAACAATATATATTTTATTAGTTACAAATCAATTGGGCAAACAAAGAATAATTCATTTTAAGATTTAAAATATAATGATTTGTACCTCACCTCATATCGAGTCTTCTAATTATACCGGTTTCAAAGCTTAGGTAGCTTCATCTTCAGTAATTTCTCGTCGACTGATGTTATGTTGTTCAGGAGAACTGCATCTTCCTCCTGTTGGTGGACCAGTGAACCTCCAGATCAAATCAAAATCCCAGGGAATTTCAAAATTCATAAGTTTGTGATTCTTGTTTTTTTAATGTGTTTTTTTTTCTCAAATTGTGAGTTCTTTTTGTTTTTCTATTTGTTTAATGTAGCTTTCTTATTGAAGTTCAATATGATTAATTTTAATATTTAATTTTAGGAAGTTATATTTTGAGGTTATTTTAATTATATTATTTTTGGTCTGGACATCTTACCTCAATATTAATGTTGATTTGTTCTTGGACATGTTTCAAAACAATTCTGTTTTATCTTCAGATCTTCTTTCCCAGACTGGGAAAGCTGAAGATAAAACAGAATTGTTTTGAAACATGTCCAAGAACAAATCAACATTAATATTGAGGTAAGATGTCCAGACCAAAAATAATATAATGATTAATTTTATTTGACAGGATATTGCAAATTCGAATGAAGAAGAAGAAGAAAATGAGAGTGATAGTGATGGAGAGTGGATGGATGTTTCTCATAGTTCTGATGAAGGTGATGGTGATGGTGGTGGTGGTGATGATGATGATGATGAAGAAGAAGAAGAAGAAAGTGGCAGTGATGCTGAACATGATGGAAATGAAGTCAGTGAAGATGAAGAAGTAACAGATGGAAATACTAAAGAAGCAGTCATTAATGTAAGACATTTTTATTTTGAATGCAAATATTTATATGAAATGCTAAGATTTTCACTATTGTTGTTTCCCTTCCCCTTTTTTAGTTGTGGTTATATTTAGTTGATTCATCTGTTATTATTAGTTTCTTTTTAGATTTAACTTTTATAGGAATTAATCACTATGAGGTTTAATTTATGGTGAAATTAAATATTTCTTACCTCTCCTCATATAAATCTTCTAAGTAGATCGCGATTTCGAGACCACAACTGTCTCATCTCATCTCATTAAGAAAGTACTGAAGATGAGACAGTTGTAGTCTCGAAATCGCAATCTACTTAGAAGATTTATATGAGTAGAGTTCCATTGACTGTATATAGTAAGCATGATTTATACCATAGCATGTTTAAAAATAATAAAGTTCCACAGGAAATTTTATTTACAATATATAACACTAATATATAATTATAGAAATCATAAAATAATATAATTACTCAAGTTTTGTTGAGACTGGGAAACATCTTACCTCAAATTATTGTTGATTTATTCTTGAACATGTTTTGCTGACAGAATATTGCATTATTTTTTAACCATCTTACTGACATGGATATTAGCTTGTCAGTATAATAAAGTTTGAAAGAAGATGCATTTTCAGTCAATTTTTTTTTTTTTGCAATGTATGTTGTATTTTACTAGAATTTTGTACTTTTTAAACATTTTGTAGGAACAATAATCACAAATAGGAATGAGATGCACAAAGAAATTAAACATAGGGTCAATTCTGGAAATGCGTGCTATTATGCATTGCAGAGACTCTTGATGTCCCAACTCCTTTCAAAAAACATTAAACTGAAAATATATAAAACTATTATTCTACCAGTTATATTATATGGGTGCGAAACATGGACTCTTACTTTAAGGGAGGAAAGGAGATTACGAGTATTTGAGAATAAAGTTCTTAGGAAAATTTTTGGACCAAAGAGAGATGAACAGACAGGTGAATGGAGAAGACTACATAACAATGAATTACATGGTCTTTATAGGAAGGCAGATATAATAAGAACAGTTAAGTCTCGTAGATTGCGATGGGCAGGACATGTTGCACGTATGGGGAATGAAAGACTTGCATGGAAGCTTCTTGTAGGAAAGCCAGAAGGAAAACGCCCAATTGGTAGACCAAGAATGAGGTGGGAGAACAACATTAACCATGATTTGAGGGAAGTAGATTATACATGCACATCTTTTATTCCCCACTCTTGCCACATGTCCTGCCCATCACAGTCTATGAGACTTAACTGTTCTCATTATATTTGGCTTCCTTTAAAGACCATGTAATTGTTCGCAGTGGTCTAGTGGTTATGCTCCTTACCTCTGGTCCCGAGGGTCGTGGGTTTAAACCCGGCCGGGGTCGATGGATTTTTTTAGGATGGAAAAATCCAAGGAGCAAGTCCTCCGGGAGGGACTTTAAGCCGTGGGTCCTGAGTCTGAAATTTTCAGGCTCGTAAAAGATCCTTAAGCCTGAATGAAAAGGCCTCTAAGCAAAATTTACCGAATATTCCTGTCATAGTACTACCTTGGTTTCCTAGATGTCAGTATGAGGTGGAACGCTGACCACGGACCACTCAAATGACATCTATACAAAAACAAGTGTAACTAAATTAGTATGGTTCAAATTCTTCCCTGTAGGGGGAGAGCGCCTAAATCTCTGTTAAGGGAAACATGGGCTTACAAGAAGATAAAGACCATGTAATTAATTCACTATTATGTAGTCTTCTCCATTCACCTGTCTGTTCATCTCTCTTTGGTCCAAAAATTTTCCTAAAAACTTTATTCTCAAATACTCATAATCTCATTTTCTCCCTTAAAGTAAGAGTCCATGTTTTGCATCCATATAATATAACTGGTAGAATAATAGTTTTATGTACTTTCAGTTTAACGTTTTTTGAAAAGGAGTTGGGAAGTTCAGAGTGCAATGCATAATAACACGCATTTCCAGAATTGAGCCTATGTTTAATTTCTATAATCTACTGCAGTGGTTCTTAAAGTATGCATCGCAGACGCTAGGTGGATTTTAGTGCATATTTTGAATTATTAATAAATCATTACTAGGGCTCAGAAGTTGGTTGGTTGGTATCTAATGTCGAGCACTTGATAATGAAATCATTCGTTCTCTTGCACTCCAATATTTAGCAGAAAGGCTGGTCTCTTCCACAAAAGCTGGACAATGGAGGAGATGGTTTCTTTCCATATCTTCATTTAAATTGCAAAAAGGGCATTTAGGTGAATCTGTTATGCCAATTCTGTGTAGGTGTTTATTCAAGCAGTCATGTCCCGTTAGCAGTCTGAATGTTGCTACTGCAGATTTTCTTTGTAATGTAGTAATGTCATAAGCTTGTAGATTTTCCCATTCCTTTCCAGATGTTTTGGTGGTGTATTCTTCTCTAAGTTTATTGATGTATTTATTTGAGATAATTCTTTTGATAGAGTGAAAAGAAACTGAAGTAGAAGTTGGGTTTGATACAATTTTACTACCCTTCTTGGCCAGAAAATCGGCTATTTCATTGCCTGTCACTCCACAATGGGCCGGAATCCATTGAAGTACAACTTTTTTATGTAGACGGGATAACTGTTTTATCATTTTGTGACATTCGATAATTTTGATGCTTTTGGGTGTTGTGTCTCGTGTTATAGCGAGAATGGCTGCTTTGGAGTCACATAGAATTACAACTTTTGTAAATTTTTGGATGTGATATAAAAGATTTTGTAAACTTAAGAAAATTGCTAGAATTTCGCCATCAAAGTTTGTTGAATTTGTATTTAGTTTACGATAAAAGGAAGAAAGTGGACATACTGCACCAGCACCAGTGCCACCGTCGGGCTCAGAAGTTGAGGACCTATAAAAGACCTAAAGGTATCCTAAAAAAGAGCTAAAAACTGAAAAACGGAACGTAAAAGGCAATACAAATTGAATAATTTTAGTTTGGACTGCATTTTAATGAATGTGATAAAACATTAAATTAATATTAAGAAGCTGAAGCTGTTACCAAACTAAATTATTGTAATCAATGGTAAGGAGAAAAATGTTTGCCTGAACCGGGAATCGAACCCCAAACCTTCAGCTTTCTGTGCTGATGCTCTTAACCATTGAGCTAATTCAGGCTTCATTCCCATCCAAGCATAAATCCTTCCTTTACCTAACTCTACTGGTCCCACATTCAAATGCAATGAATGATCATTCAGAAATACACAATGAATGGCTTCTACATTAAGAAGACATGAAGGGACTCCACATAGCTACAGCATTATTTATTAAATTAATATTAAGAAGCTAAAGCTGTTACTATGAGTAAGTAAGGTAAAGGACCACCAATATCTTAAAAGAATTGAAGACTACGCCAATTTTGGAATATATTAAACAGTACGAACTAAATTGGAAACACCATCTTGAAAGAATGAGTTCAAATCGGATCCCCAAAGCTGTTTATAATTATATACCAAGAGGACGATCACTGGGCCGTCCTATGAAACGCTGGAGGGAAAATTTTCTATAGGATCGTAACAGGCCTTGGCATAATACTTGGAAGGAAGAAGAAGAAGGTAAAGGAAGGATTTATGCTTGGATGGGAGTGAAGCCTGAATTAGCTCAGTGGTCAGAGCATCAGCAAGGAAAGCTGAAGGTTTGGGGTTTGATTCCCGGTTCAGGCAAAAATGTTTCTCTTTACCATTGATTACAATAATTTAGTTATGATAAAAAATGTTTAAAAAGTTAAAAATTCTAGTAAAATGCGTGCATTGCGAGAAAAAAAAACTGATGAGTGAAAATGCTTCTTCTTTCATACTTTATTTATGATACTGACAGGCTGATATCCCTGTCAGTAGGCTGGTTAAAAATAATGCAATATTTCGTGAGAGTTTCTCGCAGAACAAAAGTGTTTGCAATGTGAAAAATCTTTGGAAAGTAAAACTAGATACTTATATTTGAAGAGAAAAATTATATCTTCAGACTGGGGTGAACCCAGGACCTTTTGCACACTAGGCAAATGCTTTACCAAGTGAGCTATCTGAGCAACTACAATCTAAACACAAATCTTTCTCTTATATATGCTGTTAATTCCCTGGCACCAGATGCTATGAAGCCTTTGCTTCTATCTTGCAAATGGTGGCTTCTTTGTGAATTTTACAATGCATTATAAAGCCAATATATCTTAATATTTAATTAATGTTGGGAAGTAAACATTATGAGGTATAATCATTAAAATTCATCGGAGAACATATTGTTTAAACAACTCACCTCATAGGATTCATGCTTCCATGATATCGCGATTTCAAACACAGTCATGTTCATCTTCAGCCATAACTCTGACTGATGAAATTCTTCGGCCGTCAACTATTCTATTGTTGCCATCTTCAGTGCTGCCATCTATGGTTGAATTTATGAACTTCGAAATCAATGTAATTTCGTTAGGGATATCAAAATTCATTGATCTATTTTTGTTTTTCTGAATGTATATTTTTTCCCAAACTGTCAATTCCAAAGGTTTCTCTACTTGTTTTAAAAGTTTAGCTTCTCTTCCAATTTTATGATGTTCTAATAAACTATGTGCAGCAATTGCAGATTTTTCAATTTCACAATTTTTAATATTTCTGAAATGTTCTTTTGTCCGAATTTCCAAATTCCTTTTTGTTTTTCCTATATAAACTTTATTGCAATCTTCACAATTTATTTGATAAATTCCAGATTTCTTACTGTCTGGAACATTGACTTTTTTATTGGTACTTAGAAGATTACCCAGACTAAATTTATTTATTGGTGCCAAAGAAATGTTGTATATCTTCTTTTGATGTTTTTATTATTCATTTCATACATCTCAATGATGGATAAATTATATTCTTCTTCTTCTTCACTTCCTGGTTTAGGCAAGAGTTGCCTGTTCCGTCTTCACTAATAGATCTAAGACCATCTCTTCCGAGGACGTCCGACATCTCTTCTTCCTCTTGGAAAATAATGTAAGATTTTATTTGGTAATCTACTTTCTTCCATTCTTTCTACATGTTCTTTCCACTATATCTTGTTGTTAAATATCTTTTCTTTTATGGAGTAGATCTGCAGTTCTTCATGGATATCCTCGTTTCTTATCTGGTCCATTCTAGTGCAGCCTTTTACTCTTCTTAAAAATTTCATCTCGGCTGCTTGGATTTTACTTTCTTGTTTGGTAGTGGTAATCCAAGATTCACTCCCATACAAAAGGACAGGGACAGCGCCATTGTTTTATAAAATTTTAATTTTGTTTGTTTATGGGCTTTATTATTCATAAATTATATTCAAAGAGAAAAATTATGTGCTCAGACTGGGGTTTGAACCCAAGACCTTTCACACACTAGGCGAATGCTCTATTAGTATATTAGAGGAAGATTTGCATATGGATTGGAGTTGCTCAGATAGCTCACTAGGTAGAGCATTCGCCTAGTGTGCAAAAGGTCTTGGGATCAACCTCCAGTCTCAGCGTATAATTTTTCTCTTCAAATATAATTTATCCATCATTGATATGTATGAAATTAATAATATAAACATAAAAAAACTAGATAGTGTTTTAAAATAAGTTGGAATTGAGACTAGGACTCTGCAGATTCTTGAATGATGTAGACAAAAGAAGATAAAGTTGCAGAAAAAAAAGCCGTTAAGATTCATAGTTAAATATGGGAAATAACATTATGAGGTTCTTAATTCGTAAATGAATGAGTCATTTTCTACATCTTACCTCATATTTTGTGTTTCTTTAAACACGGGAACTAGTTTTCAAGAGAAAAATCTCTCTCATTTTCAACCGACATTGTGACTACTGGATTTTCATTGGAATCTCCATCAATAACATTGCCATCTGGTATTGATTTGATGAACTTCGAGAAGTTGGCAATGTTATTGATGGAAATTACATCGAAAATCCGGTAGTCATAATGTCGGTTGAAAATGAGAGAGATGTTTTCTCTTGAAAACTAGTTCCTATTAATAAATTAATGAGTCATTTTAACATCTTACCTCATATTTCATGTTTTTCAAACACGGTAACTATAGTTTTCAAATGATCTTGTCATTCATTTTCAACCGCCATTATGACTACCGGATATTCGTTGGAATCTCCCTTTATAACGTTGCCATCTGGTGTTGATTTGACGAACTTTGAGATATCGTTGCCATCTGGTGTTGATTCATCTCCCTTTATAACGTTGCCATCTGGTGTTGATTTGACGAACTTTGAGATATCGTTGCCATCTGGTTGATTCGATGGCAACGATATCTCAAAGTTCGTCAAATCAACACCAGATGGCAACGTTATAGAGGGAGATTCCAACGAATATCCGGTAGTCATAATGGCGGTTGAAAATGAATGACAAGATCATTTGAAAACTATAGTTACCGTGTTTGATAAAACATGAAATATGAGGTAAGATGTTAAAATGACTCATTAATTTATTAATTAAGAACCTCATAATGTGTTTCCCAATTTTAACTTTGAACTAGTTCCTATGTTTAAAGAAACATAAAATATGAGTAAGATGTAAAATATGACTCATTAATTTACGAAAGCCGTTAAGACCTCAAAAAAAGTTGAAAAAGGACAAATAAAACCCACCATTTTCTGGCCTACAATGACCCAAAATGTATATTAATAACTTGGGCCTCATCATCAGGCATAAAATGGAAAAAGGATTTTTTCAACTTATGTGTCTACATTATTTATTTAATGCAGGGCACTTGAAATACAGATCATTCACCCAAATGACAGACCTTAAACATATTTACAATAACTATACACAATAGAAACAATAACATAAAAACACTATAAAAATATAAATAGAATAATCTTAAGTAGATTAGGAGGTTTGCAGTGAGATCTTGCCTCCCAGTAGCGTTGATGGAGTGTAGAAGTTGTTAGTGCAGAACAGTGGAGTAGGTGGGCAGAATCCATATTGGCACCAGTCCTACACAGCATACAGAGAGGATTGTTTAATATTCCCAGACGATGAAGGTGGGTAGCGAGACAGTCATGTCCTGTTGCAATCCAAAATTTTGCGACAGCTTCTTTTCGTGGCCAATCTGGTACTTCAGAAACAATTTTATTTATCCATTGGCTTTCTTTGTCCTTTCTAACAATGCCAGATGGTATTCAGATTTTATCTTGGCGTGGATAGCAGTGGCAGATCTATGGTAAGGAATTTCTTTCATGGGTGCTTGTAGAATTTGAGTGTCTCGTTTTGTAAGAAGATCTGCAGATTCTTATGTGTTCACATAATAAGGATCATATCTGTGGTCAGATTCACAATTGACTCTGACAGATCTTTTGTAGTCAATAGAGACAGTAGTCTCATAGGAGAAAATTACTCTCCCCAATAAAAATTTTCATCTATATGAAAAGATCTCCAGTTTCTGAAATTTCCTGCATTCAAAAGTCATAACAGTTCAAGAAAGTTAGACAATAGCCTCTAACTGATTTGCTGAACAGAAGGGAGCTTATACATGATTTCTATATAAGATACTTCCTTGTTCCCTGGTAGAAATTTGTAAATGCCAGAACCTCATGGTATATTATCCTAAAACTAAACTCCATGACATGACAGGCCTATTTTCTGTCCAGCCTAAGAAAGACACTTGAGGAAAATAAATGGGAGGGAAATCTACAAAGCACATGACTGCTGCAGTTACTGTGATTCGTTCATGACCAAAGCACAGTTCAGCGGAAGCAAAAAAAATAGATCATGTACTCGATTAGTATAATTACATATTCTTCTTCTTCTTCCTTCCAAGTATTAGGCCAAGGCCTGTTACGATCCTATAGAAAATTTTACCTCCAGCGTTTTATAGGACGGCCCAGTGATCTTCGTCCTCTTGGTATATAATTATAAACAGCTTTGGGGATCCGATTTGAACTCATTCTTTCAAGATGGTGTTTCCAATTTAGTTGGTACTGTTTAATATATTCCAAAATTGGCATAGTCTTCAATTCTTTTAAGATGTCGGTGTTCCTTTTCCGATTCCATCTGGTGTAACCCGCTGTTCTGCGCATGAATCTCATTTCACAAGCCGTTATTCTGCTTTCATATTTAAAGCTATATATGTTAATTATAGTTGATCAGAATATAGTATACACCTACATATTTCTTCGAAGGTCAGAGACTAACTAAAAATTCACATTTGTTTGAAACTGAACAATTCTTGAAAGGAAATTCATCAGAGAACATTTTGTTTAAACAACTCACCTCATAAGATTCATGCTTCCATGATACCATAATGATGAAAGTTAAAAATGAAAATGTACTTGTTGGTAGGTGCCATCATCTTCAACTTTTTGTTTCAAAAGCATTTGGCGAAAGGGAATTTCAACATATATAAGAGAAAAATTTGCGTCTAGATCGTAAGTCGCCTCGGTAGCTCAGTTGGTAGAGCATTTGGCCCGGCAAGCCAAAGGTCCCGGGTTCGAGTCTCAGTCTAGGCGAAAATTTTTCTCTTCAAATATAATCTTCAACTTTGTTAAAGTTGTACCAACTTGTAAATGTACCAACAGGTACATTTTAATTTTTAACTTTCATCATATGACTATTCACCCCAATGGAATTTGATATGAATTTTACTAGTATTGACTCCATGATACCGCGGTTTCAAACACAGTCGTGTTCATCCTCAGCCATAACTCCAACTCTTGAGAGGAAGTTGAATGTCAGTTACAAATATGGTGGCTGTTGGGTAGTTTATGTTAACTTAACTCGGCGATAAAATATGTGATCAAAATTATTAGAAGCACAAAGGGAAATTGTTAGACTGGTGAAAAACAGTGTTAAATGTATTTTGTAAGTTTATAGAACATAATCCTGGCACTAGTGAACAATATAGTTAAATTAATTGCAGAATATACTGGTGTGTCAGAGAGTAGTGTTGTACATATTCGCAGGGAATTAAAAGAAATTGTTAATATCAAAACGCCCAACAAAAAGAGGAAAAGGCCTAAACCTGTTTTAAGAGTGGAAGTGAAGTGTGCAGTTCATTACAAGGTGCATAGGTTTTTTTATTTTATTACTGTAAGTACAGTTATTTTAATTTGAATGTTTGATTTGAATTAATTTGTTTAATATTAACAACTATAATTTAATTAGTTTTCAACATACCATTGTTGTGCATTAATTTATCGGCTTGTAACAAACAGCTGACAGAGTTCGCCTGCACTCTTACATATGTTGTGCGGAGTAATACATTCAGAAGTTAAATGTCAAAGTGTGCTTCTTACGTTAGATATGGAATAGAAGGCCCTTGGGCTACTAGTCAGCTGCTAGCCTCACATCCAATGTGTTAAACACAGATTATCATCAAGCCAGTGTAGGTGTGACATGTGGTCAGCATATCAGTTCCCTCAGCCATTATAGCTGGTTTTCTCATCCTGGACCTGCTACTTATTGTATTTACCCAAATTCCTCACAATGCTTGGTGTGCACTGGTCCCATACTGGCTGAAATTCCATGAGAAAATTTCTTATCCCAATGGAGACTCAAACCAGTGCATGTCCTATAGATCTGTGCCGAGGCATCTTGCCTTAACCATTCAGCTATAGCCCGTGACATATAAAATAAACACAAGATTGAAATAATTTTTCTCTGAATTAAATTATGTCTATCCTTTCATGCTAGCTTAGAATAACAATTCTGATTTTATTTAAATTCATCGGAGAATTTTTTTTCTCATAAATTTCCTGCTTTTCACGAAACCATGGTTTCAGGCAAAATCTCACCTATCTTCTGTCAGATTTTGCCTGAAACCATGGTTTCGTAAAAAGCACAAAATTTATGGGGTGAATTTTCGAAAAATGTTCTCCGATGAATTTAAATGATTATTAACTCATAATGTTTACTTGCCAACATTAATTTTGATACAATTCTGATTACTTGAATCATTAATATTTAATTTTAGGAAGTTATATTTTGAGGTTATTTTAATTATATTATTTTTAGTCTGATCATCTTACCTCAATATTAATGTTGATTTGTTCTTGAACATGTTTCAAAACAATTCTGTTTTATCATCAGCTTGTCCAGACTGAGTCTGACATTAATATTGAGGTAAGATGATCAGACTAAAAATAAAATACTTGATTCATTATTTTAATTTATTTGAGATGAATGACAGCATTCCTTCATAGTTAAAATTAAATTAAATTACCAACTTGTAGTGTAGCAGATGCTATTTTATATAAAATTTATAAATATGATTTTTCTTTATAAAGGATGAAGGAAGTAAAAAAACGAAAATGAAAGAAGGAAATGATACAACAGTTGAAAAAGTTCAAAAAGCAGCACAAATTAGTCAGATGCGAATTCTTACTGATGAAGACTTCCGTAAAATAGAAGCAGTTCAATTAAGTAAAGAAGTTACATCTGCAAGAAGAGGAGTTAAAAGGCCAGCACCAGAGGAGAAAAATTCCAAGTATGTATATTATGTTATGTAGGTAGGAAATAACACTATGAGGTTTATTTTAATTAAATTTGAGTTGTATTTTGATTTACCTCATTTTTTTTAAATGATTTATTTTGTTCTTTTGTATATCTGTTTTTCTCTTCATGGTGAAGTTAAGTTGATTGTAGAAGTTTTTCTCTAAATTTTCTCAAACTGTTTGCCCGAAATTTTTTTGTTAATTTAAGATGCAAGAAGTAAAGTTTCATGTCTATTTTACTTATTGTGGTGTAATGTTTAATTTTTTCTAATTTCAGAGTTTTCTTTCCTAAAAATTTTTTGATGGTAGTTGTTATTGTTTTTGACCATTTTCCTGACGAATTTTGGGGTGATTTCCAATTCTAAACATTTCTTGATGAATTTTATATTGGCATTTTAAAATACAATAGGAAGTAACATTAAGAGGTTTGTTTAATAATTAAAACATTTTGTCTGTTCATTCTTACCTCTTAGAGTTGTTTTTGTCGAACATATGTTTCAGAGCTTCTTAGCCCCATCGTCAGCGATTACAGACTTGAGTAATCGCTGACGATGGGGCTAAGAAGCTCTGAAATATCATCATCATCATCCATGCAAGTATTAGGCCATGTGGCCTGTTACGGTCTCAAAGAGGAATTTTCCATCCAGCGCTTTTTTGGACGTCCCAGCGATCTTTTGCCTTGGGGGCAGTAGCAAAGTATGGCTTTTGGAATTCTATGAGACGGCATTCGTTGAAGATGGACTTTCCAGTTGTTCTGGTAGTTTTGTATATGGTGAAGAATGGGTTCTACATCCAACTCTTCCATAATTTCCTCATTTCTTTTATGGTCCCACTTTGTGTAGCCTGCTGTTCGGCGCATAAATCGCATCTCATTTGCTGTTATTTGGCTTTCATCTCTTCTTCGTATTGTCCATGCTTCACTACCATATCTTAATAATGGTCTTGCAAGAACCTTATAAAGCCGTAATCTTGTGTTCTTCTGTACTAAAGATGGTTTCATTAAGCTGTTAATTATCTCCGTTGTTTTTGTAAAATTTGTGATTTTTTTCTTTGATATATCAGTTTCATCTAGAAATGTTAAATTATAACCCAAATAATTAAATTTGTTTACTCATTCTAAAATTTCATCATCAAAAACAATTTTGCTAGGTATAGGGTATTTCCCACAAAAGGCCATCACTATAGTTTTCTTTGTATTGATTTCCATATTGTACCTTTTTGCAATTATATTAAAATTGTGTATAGAATACTGTAAATTTGTTTTTGTTGGAGCTATTAATACCAAATCATCTGCAAAAAGCAAAGAGTCTATTTTATGGTTTCTATTAATTTGGATAGAACCGTGTATCATCTGTCGCCAATCTTGGAGTACTCTATCCATGTATATGATAAAGAGCAAGGGCAAGAGGCCACATCCTTGTCTTACACCCCTATTAATTTCGGTCCATTCTGTTTGTGTGTTATTGTTTCAAACTGAAATCAAATTTGTTTTATAGATATTGTATAAATTTAAAATATGCTGTTGTGGTAGATTGTTGTCAGCTAAAATTTCCAACAGTTTATTCCTATTGATTTTGTCAAAGGCTTTTTTGAAGTCCACAAAAGCTAAATGTGTTTCTACATTGAACTCCCTGTGTTTTTCTGTTAATAATTTCATGGAGAAATAACCATCACAGCAGGATCAACCTTTACGAAAGCCATTCTGTTCTTCACTGAGGAGGCTGTTAAGGTGTTTGTGTAATTTGTTCTTAATTATATTGGCATAAATTTTGTATCCAGTATTTAGTAAGCTGATGCGTCTGTAATTTTCACATGTTTTTCTTGTCTCCTTTTTTTAAATATTGGTATTACAATAGATTTTGTTCAACTTACAGGAATGTCTCTCCCTTCCCATAGTTTATTTAAGAATGTTAGAAATCTGTCTAAAAACAGAGGATTTGCATTTTTAAATAGTTCAATACTGATTCCATCCACTCCAGGAGCTTTGTTGATTCTCATTTTCATTAATACTTCTGATAGTTCATCCTCTGTATTCAAGTCTGTAGAGGTGTTATTGGATGATAGTAAAGTGGGAGTATTTGGAGTTTGTTCGACAAAAACAACTCTAAGAGGTAAGAATGAACAGACAAAATGTTTTAATTATTTTTATTGGCAGCTCTTTTGTTTCTAAGTTCTTTTAATTTAAATATCTTTTAATTTCAATCTTAGTTTCTGAAAAATGTTCATTGAATTTTTTAATTTTTGAAACCGCTTTCTCGTTCAGTTATTTTACTTTTGGTTCTTGTTTGTTTTCCTTATGACTTGATAGCCAACTTTATTATATTATGTAGGTAGGAAATAATACTATGACATGCTGACGATAAAACAGAATTGTTTTGAAACATGTCCAAGAACAAATCAACATTAATATTGAGGTAAGATGATCAGACTGAAAATAATTTAATTAAAATAACCTCAAAATATCACTTCCTAAAATTAAATATTAATACTATGATGTTTATTTTAATTATATTTGAGTTGTATTTTGACTCACCTCGTATTTCTTACATGATGTGAGTCAAAATACAATTAAAATTTTATTAATGTACGAGGGTCATACTGAAAGTTGAGAGCAACCCATTGTTAAAATTCAAATTTCAACAATGTAACAAAAACAACTGCAGGATCGTAATCTACAGACTTTATACCACAACATTGCCGTTTTGTGGCATCATAGCTTCTATCATGTTACCACACGCAGTGTTTCCAAAATGGCAGACATCAATGTTTCGTTTCGACAGCGCGCTGTCATTGAATTCCTTGTTAAAGAGGAACAATCTGCTGTTGATATTCACCAAAGACTTCAATGTGCTTACGGAGATGCGTGCATGGGTGCCAGCAGTGTTAGGAGATGGGTGAAACATTTTAAAGATGGGAACACGAGTATCAAAGATGAGCCTCGTAGCGGTTGCCCACGCTTTACCTCCACGGATTTCAACAAGGAAAGAGTTGATGCGCTCATTAGAGACGACAGGCGTATCACAGTGAATGAAATCGCTACAAAACTTGCAGTAGGACACAGTGCAGTGCAAGAAATGATTCACAGCTTAGGTTACCGAAAAGTTAGTGCCCGTTGGGTTCCACGTTTATTGAGTGAAGAACCATTACCCATAACCTTCAGAGATTTCGAAATGAAGGTGATGATTTTTTGACGAGTATTGTGACAGGTGACAGAAGCTGGTTTCATCGCTACAAGCCATGACTGAAAAGGGACATGATATTGTCTGAAACCGTTGGTATCAAAGAAATTTGAAAATGTATGAAGTGAGTCGATAAAAATATGTTCTCACTCACTATTAATGATATAACCTCATAATGTTTACTTCCCAATATTAATTTAAAATATAAAAAAAAAAGTTGATAGTGTCCAAATATTGAAAAGAATTTACTTGATCTATGATCATGTTTTTTTTATTAAAATTGTATTTCTAATCAGATTTATAGATTTAATTGCCATCTCTTTGGTTTTGCTTCATGATATTCTTTTATGATCTAATTTAAATAAACCCTTTTGTAAATTGCTCTTAGAATTCAGAAATATAATTTGATAATCACATTTTCTTCATGAACTGCAAACAAATCTCAACCACAACCTTGGTTTTATAATTTTTTTTAATGTGTGCACGTTTCTGATGCCATCCACTGCACTTCATGTGCTTCAGGTTTTGCATGGCAGTAATGAAAAAAATTGAAAAATATAGCCTTCAGTTGTTAAAACAAGATTTGTACCACAATCTTTGTTTTATACCCATACCATGGATATTCATTTTTGTGTAGTTGCCATGGAACCAGTGAAAAAAAATTATAAAACCATAGTTATGGTTCAGGCTTTATTTTTATACTATTTTCAGATATCCTTGTTTAATTTAATTGAAATGTGTCTTTTACAGAGGAGAATTGGTATCCCTGGCAGATATTGAAAATATCTACAAGAAACTTAAACATAATAAGCAGATGAGACAGGAATCTGTTAAGGTTGGTAATACTTTTGTACTAATTATTCCATTTAAAAGATGGCTCCATGGTGCAAGCAGTTAGGTGCTTGCGTTTCAGCACTGGTGTCTTGATTGCATCTCATCACTCCATGTGTGTTTCATGGTGGACAAAATAAGCCTGGGCTTTTTTTATTTTTTTGATTTTGTCCCGTTTTCCGCTACCACAAATTTCATTTCACCATATTTCTCCATGCTCATCTCATTATCTGCCCCTATGAGGATGTATGGAGAGCTTATGTCCATGCAGCCATGAGTCTCCTAGTTTGATTGTGCCAATGAGTTAGTAAATAAAAAGAAGTAGAAATGTAATGTAATTAAAGTTTTTTTTTTCCATTATAAATTTTACATTAATTTAAATTCTTGGAATGAATTGAGGCGCTTAGAATAATAAATGCAGATCCCAACCAAAGTTCATTTTGAGATAAATGTTAGTTTCTGTTTTTTTTACACGCTTTATATTAGCTTGACCTGTATCTATGTAACGGAATCTTTCAACGCGATTTTCACCCACTTAAAATCATTGGATCGACTTGAAACTTTGCATACTTGTAAAAGATCTGTGACAATACAATAATTTCATATTTTGTTCCTAAAATCATGGCCAGAATCATCAGAAAATCAGAAAAAAGTGTCTTTGTATCTGTGTAACAGAATTTTTGAATACGATTTTCACCCACTTAGAAACATTGGATCGACTTGAAACTTTGTATACTTATAAAGGACCCGTGACAATATAATAATTTCATATTTTGTTTCTAAAATCCTGACCAGAATCATCAGAAAATCAAAAAAATGAAAAGTGGTATAATAGGTTGCGGACTTGTCGACTTTTTTAGTCAATTGTTGTAAGAGCTCAGTTGGTAGCGCGGTGAACTCTAGTGGTATATAATTTCAGTAATCCGTAGGTCGCTGGTTCAAATCCGGCTGGGAGATTTTTTTTAGAAGAGTATTAGTTTTAGCTCATACTACAACAGTATCAAATTTAAAGATATTTACATTTTTATCTTATTCTGTAAAATATTAAAACTAAAATATAAATAATAGTTTTAAAAAACTAAAACAACACGCTTTATTAGAAAAACAAACTAAAAAAATGAAAAATAATTTTAATTTCCAACATGCTTGAGATAAATAATTTTACCATCAAAAGCGTGGGGTGCTTTTTATGAGTTTTACATTTTCTTCTTAGAGACTTTAAATAATTTTACCATCAAAAGCGTGGGATGCTTTTTATGAGTTTTACATTTCCTTTTTAGAGACTTTACTTTTACCAATATCTGTTTATTTTCAAAATATATTAATTGATAAAGAGCACCCCATGCTTTTGATGGTAAAATTATTTATCCCAAGCGTGTTGGAAATTAAAATTATTTTTCATTTTTTAGTTCGGTTTTCTAATAAAGCGTGTTGTTTTAGTTTTTTAAAAATATTATTTATTTTTCCAAAACATGGAAGGTAGTTAACATTACGACTTGATATTTTCTGGGTATTTAAATTAAGGGATTTAATGTCTATGTGCAAATTCTTGAACCTTTGTCATTAATAGTTTTCCCGATTTTGTGATGTTTATTAGAACAAAAAATATACAAAACAGAAAAAATGTTATATTTAATTAATGTTGGGAAGTAAACATTATGAGGTATAATCATTAAAATTCATTGGAGAACATATTGTTTAAACAACTCACCTCATAGGATTCATGCTCCCATGATATCGCGATTTCAAACATAGTCATGTTCATCGTCAGCCATAACATAAGTGAGTTGTTTAAACAATATGTTCTCCGATGAATTTTAAGAAAAAATGTTGTAAAATTGACTTCTTCATTTAACATCTTGAAATACCTAATGCAGCTCCATTTCCAAATCTTCACATTTTTCGTTATCATCAACACCATCATGACGAAGTCTGTTACAAAACTCATGATAGATGGGTGGTATATATTTCAATAATTTTATCAGGTCATTATATGTAGCTTTCTTTATCTTCATCTGTTCACTGTACTTCTGCTGTAACTTAAACAATGAAACATGTGAACTTTTACCTCTTTTCCTAAAATAAACTTTTTGATACACTTCTGAGTTAGAATAACATAAACCTAATTTAACAATCTCAGTATTATCGTGATCCACAATAATGAATGTATCCTTATGTAAAAGCATTTTTTTTCTAATTACAAAGATTTTAGTGATACCACTCTTATGTGAACAAAGTCTTCTCATATGCATATTAAATTAATGTTGGGAAAACCGCGGTGTCGTAAAAAACATGAAATCTATGAGCTGAGTTGTCAAAAAATGGTTTTCGATGAATTTCAAAATCTTTCCATATGTCTTCACCATATTCACTTCCGTTGACCATAACCCCATGTACATGTAGTGGACATAAAGTAAAGCACTCATAATTGGGATATGTCATTTTTACGCTGAGAATTTGTTCTTTTTCACTACGGACAAATTTTAAAGGTGGAAAATGAGAGCTTTGGCACATCCCAATTTGTCTGATACTTCATCACATGAAAGGTAGATGGCAGCTGTGCACGGTCATGCTTCTATCTCAAAATTCGATGTCGGTTGGGATCTGCCGTTATTACTCTGAGCGCCTCAATTGTAGTACTTTACAATTAAATAATTTATTTTAAAAAATACACGACGATGATTCTAAGTAAAGTGTAATATTACAGTATGAAGTGGGTTCTGAATTTTTATGTTTTGCATTTTACATAACAGAAAGGTCAAGAGGACCGTGAGAAATATGGATTTCAAGATCGCAGGATGAATCCTCATTCAAGCAAGACAAACCGAGAGAAAAGGAAGAATAAAAATTTTATGATGATGAGACACAAATCTCGAGGCAAGATAAAGAAATCTTTCAAAGAAAAACAGGTAAGTCTATTGAAACTGATACAAGTAGAGAAAAAGCTGAATTGGAAGAATGAGATTGTTTTTAATTTAATATATACAGTATAAAAATAAAAGTAAATGGAATCCAAAAATACACTTTCTTAATTAGATGAAGGGTAATTTTACTTTTTTATGTAGAGTAAAAGCTCCTGATTCGCGGGGAGATATATTCTGCAAATGCAGAAACCATCTTTATTAAGTTATGTAGATAGGAAATAACACTATGAGGTTTTTTAATATTTATATATTAAATTTGGGAATTTTTAACATTATGAGGTTCAATTAATAATATTTAAATGAATCATGATTTTTTCTTACCTCATACATCTATGTTTTTTTTAAACACAGCACTGCAGTATCGGTTACACCTTTGTCGTCATGGCAGTCTGGATAATTACCGGCAAAAAGGAGAAAAAATTGACAGTCGTGAAAACAGCTGACGATGATGACAAAGGTGTCGCCGATACTGCAGTGCTGTGTTTTAAAAAAAACATAGATGTATGAGGTAAGAAAAAATCACAATTCATTTAATTATTATTTTTTTAATATTGTTTATTTTTTTCTTTCACTCACCTCATACTTCATAACTCCTCACAGACCCGGGTTTCGTCACATCATTTGTGACATTCTCAATGCTGTGTCACGTTCACAACTGATGTCCAACGGCCTTCTATCCTGTAGACTGACCTCAGCGCCATCTGATGGCTCACCGATGAACTTCCGAATCAATCCCCTCTCCTTATAACCGGGTATTTCAAAATTAATAGTTGTGTTTTCATTCTTGCACATGTAAATTTTTTCCCAAATTGTGAGTTCTTTTGGTTTTTCCAATTGTTTAATTAATTTTGTTTTGGTTTTTCTGACCAGGCATGTGCAGCTATTGCAGATTTTTCCGTTTCTCAATTTTTAACATTTCTGAGGTGTTCCTTTAATCTTGTATTTAGATTCCTTTTTGTTTTTCCTATGTATATCTTTTCACAATCTTTACAATTAATTTGATAAATTCCCGATTTTTTGTAGTCTTCAATCTTTTCATTTTTGTTGGTTTTTATTAAATTACCTAAGCTGTAATCATTTTTCGGTGCTAATTTAATGAAAAATCTGCAATAGCTGCACATGCCTGGTCAGAAAAACATAGAATAGAAACCAAAACAAATTACTTAAACAATTGGAAAAACCAAAAGAACTCACAATTTGGGAAAAAATTTACATGTGCAAGAATGAAAACACAACTATTAATTTTGAAATACCCGGTTATAAGGAGAGGGGATTGATTCGGAAGTTCATCGGTGAGCCATCAGATGGCGCTGAGGTCAGTCTACAGGATAGAAGGCCGTTGGACATCAGTTGTGAACGTGACACAGCATTGAGAATGTCACAAATGATGTGACGAAACCCGGGTCTGCGAGGAGTTATGAAGTGTGAGGTGAGTGAAAGAAAAAACTAAACAATACAGAAACCATGAATGTGGAATGGTAATTTATATGGATATATAGGGGATACATTCCAAGGTTCTAAAATAAAATAAAAATTATCAAAATAAAATCAATTATTGAGAGATTTTGAACAATTTCTCTGTCAGGCTTAGGCAAGGGCTTAAAGAACTTAGTATTTTTTCCCCATTTTGCCACTTTTATAAGGTCTTTCAATTCAGATTGATATATTCAGCGATATAATCCCTTATTTTGTCTTCGGATTTCTTGATTAATTGTACAATTGATTCATTAACATTAAAACAGCGTGATATGGATGCAAATGACTCGCCAGCCCGTAAACAATCAAGCATTTCTATTTTTACTTTAAGCGGCAACATTACTTTTTTCCGTTTCAGAACCAATTTTCTTTCCTTTTACTCAACATTATAAATTGGCAACAAAGCAGAAGAGATACATGTTATTCAATCAAAATTATTGCAACGAATGACAAGTTGAAACAATAAAACACCGATTGCTGTGGCATTTATCAATGGACATCTCATACCTGTGGCTTCTAACAATGAACTTTAGGGTTAGTGTATAAGGTTTGTTTGACTGATATTAATATGACCATTTGGTTTGAATCGCTCTTTGTAAAAGCTGCCTTGACATGTGCCTGCAATAAAAAAAGGACACTAATCCTTCTAATACACCGACTCAATCCGTGAATAAATCAATTTTTAGGCACGAATATGGGAACTGTATCACAATTTTTTAACCTGCGAATAATGAAAATACAAATAAGAGAACCATGAATAAGGAGCTTTTAGTGTATAAAAAAAGTACAGAAATTAATTTTCATAGTTAAAAGATAAAAATTACAGTAGAAATTGCATTTGTTAGAATATAAATTGCACTTGTAAGAAAATTATGATTATGTGGATAATCATTAAACCTCTTCCTGTGCTCAATTGAAAATTTAAGACAAAATCATAATTTTTAGTCTCATATATATGCATAATTTCTTCACAAAATTTGTCTATAAAGAAGAAAATAATTTGAAAATTCAATCTATAGTAACATTATGAGGTTTTACTTAATAAGTAAGTTTGGTCTATATTCTTCTTACCTCATATAGTTGTTTCTTTAAGACATGTGTTTAAAAGCATGTTTGTACAACTGAAGATGGAGCAAACATACCTTAACTTCAATGGTGTTATTATTCATTCTATACATCTTAATGATATCGTATTTGAAGAGAAAAATTGTATGCTCAGACTGGGACTCGAACCCAGGACCTTTGGCTTTCTAGGCCAATGCTCTATAGACTGAGCCATCTGGGTGAGTTCCAATCTAAACGCAAATTTTTCTCTTATGTATCCTGTCAATTCCCGCGCACCAAATGCTATGAAAATTTTGCTTCTATCTTGCAAATGGCGGCTTCTTTATTAAGAAGACACTTATTTGGGAATTTTACATTACATTATAAAGCCAGTACGGCTTCTTTTGATGTTTTTATTATTCATTTCATACATCTCAATGATGGATAAATCATATTTGAAGAGAAAAATTATATGCTCAGACTGGGAATTGACAGTGTATATAAGTGAAAAATTTGCGTTTAGATTGGAACTCGCCCAGATGGCTCAGTTGGTAGAGCAATGGCCTAGAAAGCTAAAGGTCCTGGGTTTGAGTCCCAGTGTGAGCATATCATTTTTCTTTCAAATATGGTGTCTTAACTCATTTATGTCAAACTTATTTATTAAGAAAATAATTATATTAAATTAATGTTAGGAAGTAAATATTATGAGGTATATCATTGAGATTCATTGGAGAATATTTTTTTGCCCGGTTTCGTGAAAAACACGAAATTTGTGAGGTGAGCTGTCAAAAAATGTTCTCCGATGAATCTCGAAAATAATTAATTTAAATCACAAAATTGGTAGAAAGTAACGATATGAGGTATTTTATCTAAGAAATTGAATTGGTTATTTACACATCACTTGCTCTCTCACCTGGGACATGTTTCGATGGATATTTCCTTCATTTTCAGTCAAAAACCTACTGTTGATTTGGTTATTGGAAGTTTTGTATATCCACTCCCTCAGGGGTTGGATAGACGAATCTCACAATTAAATCTGTCTCCCCAGGAACTTCAAAATTCATTACCTTTTCTTCATTTTTCTGGATGTAATGTTTTTTTACATCCTAAAAAATAGAGATAATTTTTTAAGATCTCAGGGGGGAGGAGGATTTGATTGTGAGGTTTGTCTCCCCAAGACCAGAGTGAGAGGATATACAAAACTTCCAGTGGTCAACTCAACGATTGGATTTGGTCAGGTAAGAGAGTAAAATATGAGGTGAGATGTAATAACTGATTCAATGGGTTGTTGTAATATCATGTGTTTGCTATTAAAATATTTTTATTGCAGATTGCCCTTCGGAACCATCTACAGAAACTACGGAAAATGAAATGAATTTGTTGTAAATTATAATACATGGTAATAAACACAATAATTTTGTTACTAATGAGTTTTTATTATTTAAAGAAAAAATGATTATACTAAAATAATCTTGTATATAATGAAAAATGTTACAAAGTTCTGGACTTTCTATGGGAATCCCCCTATCACCCTTTTTGGCTAATTTATTTATGGGAAGTTTTGAGCAGAAAATAACAAGTGGACACTCTTTAATTTTCAAATTTTGGAGTAGATATCTTGACGGTGTAATTGCTATTGTGAATTTAAACAAATGGAGGATGAAAGATAAAATCAAATTTTATTATTCATTTCATACATCTCTGAGCATATAATTTTTTTTTATATATATGATAAAATCAAATGTTTTATACCTCTCCTCATACTAATCTTTTAAGTAGATTGCGATTTCAGTACTATCTTGACGACTGATGTTATGTTGATCGGAAGAACCACTTCTTCTTCCCTCTGTTGGTGGACCGATAAACCTTTGGATCACGTCAGGATTCGTGGGAATTTCGATGTTCATAAGTTTTTCTTTGTTTTTTTGAATGTGGATTTTTTCCCAAACTGTGAGTTCCTTTGGTTTATCTTACTTACTTACTTACTTACTTACTCACTGGCACTATCGAACCCGTAGGTTCATGGCCGCGCGAACATAAGCTCTCCATACATCCCTATCCTGAGCTAATGCTTTCCAATCATTTCCTGTATAATCTACTTCCCTCAAATCATAGTTAATGTTGTTCTCCCACCTCATTCTTGGTCTACCAACTGGGCGTTTTCCTTCTGGCTTTCCTACAAGAAGTTTCCATGCACGTCTTTCATTCCCCATACGCGCAACATGTCCTGCCCATCGCAGTCTACGGGACTTAACTGTTCTTGTTATATCTGGCTTCCTATAAAGACCATGTAGTTCATTGTTATGTAGTCTTCTCCCCAGTAGAACCCATGTCCGCATTTCTTGACGGTTGTATTTTTATGGTGAAAGATCGTCACTCTTTCGACCAAGGTACTTATTTCGTCTGGCTTATCACCTTCGACCAGTCCGGCATGGGTAACCCTATCGGCAGCAATGCTACCGCCGGCATAGCTCTCAGGATCATTTAAGCACACAAGCCACTCCACCACGACAAGGTAAAGATACCATCTATTTGTTTAATTAGACTAGCTTTTGATTCAAAATAGAGGATGCTTTAAAGTTTTTGAACATTCAGAGTAGAACTATAAAATTTACCAAGGAAACTGAAATTGAAAGACAAATCCCATTTTTGGATCTAAATTTAACAACAAAAGGAGAAAACAGGATAGAATTTGGAATATACAGAAAGAATACACATATAGATAACTATATTAACCCGTTGGGTGGGCGTCCCATGAATATCCGTCTCAAGAAAGCCTTCACTCGGTGGGAGTTACGGATATATCCAACGAGATATATATATTTTTTTTTCTAAGTTATTTGGCAATACAGGAACACAAAATTTTGAAGATCTGCTCTGTATGGGTATGACATCTAGTGTGATTTTTTTCATACCCCTTTGACCGGTCTCTTAACAGTTTCTTATTACGAGAGTTAAAATCACATATCATGTATGCGCGCAAGAATGGACTAACGTATATCGGTAACTGGCCAGCTATATAACATTCATGATAAAATATTATTCACTAGACGTGTTCAGAAAAAAAACAGACACCATCTGTGTGCTCAACATAATATATCTCTCAACTCAGATTAGCCTTAAACCTTAATGCAAGAACGGTCTAAGTTAATGAAAAAATAACTCTGGTACAGTTTCTTGTAACTTCTCATTCACACGTTTAAATGAGAGGTCTGTCTTTTATCACATTAGAAAAATATTGCACAAACATTCAATTGGGGTTGCTAACTTTTACCCTCCATTCTCCAGTCTTGAAGTAACTAGTTCAAACGTCTTATTTCGCTTCTAGTTTTTTTTTTCACTTCATCATATTTTTTTATAAGCTACTTACAATTTACTGAAAATATGAGTGTTTTCTAAAATGAAGTTATGTAGCATTCATAATACTAACACCAATAATAACCAGTGACTTCTCAACACACCAGTGTTCAATAACGCCACTGATAATATCTGATGACGTCAATAATCACTATTACTACAATAAAAACTACTAATTGTACAGATATATATTTTTACGGTATATTAAAGTTCTAAAAATAAAAAAAAATGTGATTATTTGTAATAACTCAAAACTGACAGTATTTAGTAACGCCACTGGTCATATGTGTCGTAAAATTTTAATATTTACACAGTGTTAAAAGAGATTGTATATTTACATTATAAACTTTGGAGTAAATTGCCAATATAAATTAATTAATTAATTTATATATATATCCTAAATGCTTAGTTTATATCGATGTAAGACTTGAAATAACGCCACTGATGACAGACACCATGTAAGGCCAGAGTTAACATTTATTGCATTTAAGAGATTTGCATACTTTTTAATATTCATTATATGTAATATAAATAAAATGTTTTCCAAATTACTTTTAAATTGAACACGAGAAGACACTTGTGCCGTTTTTGTACTAAAGTTGAAAAATATAAAAATATGAAATTTTGATTAAAAAATATGACCAAATGAAAGAGAATGGTTGTTTTGTATAATATTTGATGGATATGTTACAAATGTTTACTCCCTGTATTTTTTATAATATTTTAAATTAAAGGAAGAAAAGGCTCCCCACAGAGCTGTAGAACTGCACTATCTAGGTCCCCAGTTAAGGGGTTAAGGCTTTGGGATTCAATAGTTTAATGCCTCATATACCTATGAGCAAAGAAAATTATAAAAAAAGAATACATAATTAATGTTGCAGCAGAAAATGGCTTTGAAGAAAATATGGTATACTTACTTACTTACTTACTTACTCACTGGCACTATCGAACCCGAAGGTTCATGGCCGCGCGGACATAAGCTCTCCATACATACCTATCCTGAGCTAATGCTTTCCAATTATTCCCTGTATAATCTACTTCCCTCAAATCATAGTTAATGTTGTTCTCCCACCTCATTCTTGGTCTACCAACTGGGCGTTTTCCCTCTGGCTTTCCTACAAGAAGCTTCCATGCACGTCTTTCATTCCCCATACGCGCAACATGTCCTGCCCATCGCAGTCTACGAGACTTAACTGTTCTTATTATATCTGGCTTCCTATAAAGACCATGTAGTTCATTGTTAAGTAGTCTTCTCCATTCACCTGTCTGTTCATCTCTCTTTGGTCCAAAAATTTTCCTAAGAACTCTATTCTCAAATGAAAATATGGTACGCAAGAAAATAAATAAATTTTAAAGACAAAAATTAATTAATGAAAGCACACTTATAAAACAAACAGAAGAAAAAATAAAATTCAAGAAATTCACTTACCATATAGTTTCAAAAAAATTTCAAAATGTTTAACATATGATTGGCACCGAAGAACGAATACAGTCTAAATAGGATAATTAATACCAAGAAAAATGAAAAAAAAAAAATTGGAAAATAAAACAAATCAGAAATTTATCAGATCAAATGCAGGAATTGTAACAAAATTTACTTAGGAAAAACAAAAAGAAATTTGAAAACAAGGATGAAAGAACATCTTAGAAATGTTGAAAATGGTGAAGTGGAAAAGTCAGCAGTAGCTGCTCATGCTTGGTGTGAAAAACATCTAATTGAATCAAAAGCCAGTCTAATTAAACAAATAGAAAAACAAAAGGAACTTACGGTTTGGGAAAAATCCATATTCAAAAAAACAAGAAAGAAAAACTTATGAACCTTTAAATTCCCGTGGATTCTGACTGGATCCGGAGATTCATCAGTCCACCAAAAGAGGGAAGAAAAAGTAGTTCTTTTGATCGACATATCATCAGTCGATGAGAAAGTACTGAGGATGAAACCACCAAGGCTTTGAAACTGTGTTCTACTTAGAAGACTGGAAATGAGGAGAGATATGAAGCATTTTAATTTAATCTTTAATCTTGTATCTCCTTCTTAAAAAAGTTGTCTTTTAGGAAAATAAATAATCTCTATCATATATTTGAAAACAAAAAATATACACCTAGACTGGAGTTTGAATCCAGGACCTTTGACTCTCTATGTCAATGCTCTATGCAAGTGAGCTACCTAGTCCTCCAATCTAAACACATATTTTTCTCTTATATATAGTTAATTCCCTAACCCCAGATGCTACGAGCTGTTGCTCTGATTTTTGCAAATGGCGGCTCCTTTATTAAGAAGACTTTTTATTGGGAATTTAAACATTACTTATAAAACCAGTAGTGCTTCTTTTAATGTTCATATTATTCGTTTTTAAACATCTTAATGATGGACAAATTATATTTGAAAAACATATTTACTTCCCGATATTAATTTAAATATAATTAAATCTCTATCTTGTTGGTTGGTTTCTAATGGTAGACATTGGAGATTTATTTTGTTTGTCTCCTGCATCCCAATAAAGTTGTACTTTAATAGTGAGTGTAGAATATATTTTTAACGACTCACCTTATGATTTCAAATTTGGAAGCCATGACTGAAGAGGGACAAGATATTGTCTGAAACCGCTGGTATCAAAGAAATTTGAAATCATATGAGGTGAGTTGTTAAAAATATATTCTACACTCACTATTAATGATATAACCTCATAATGTTTACTTCCCAATATCAATTTAAATATAAAAAGTTGTACTTTGTTCATAAATTAATTATGGGAAATAACATTGAGATTTTCAGTTAATAAAAATTAATTAAACGAGTCGTATCCCACCTCATATTATATATATATATATACATACATACAGATGAACAAGTTTAGATCCATGAATTTTGAAATTCCTGCTAAGAAGGATTTGATCTCAAGGTTCATGAAATCAACATCAGATGGCAACTTTGAAGATGAAGGTGTAGACCGAAATTTGATGGTCATGATGATGGCTGAAGATGAGAGGGATTCTTCTTAAAAACTGCAGTTTCCATGTTAATATTATTTGTTTTTAAACATCTTAATGATGGACAAATTATATTTTTCTTTTCAAATATAATGCAGTTTCCATGCTTGAAGAACACAAAGTAACAGGTGAGATACGACTCATTTTATTATTTGTACTATGTTGTTGGTATTCTTTAGTTTTTCACATTTGAGTAGATGATCTTTGTTGGTTACTGACAGTTGTTTGGTTGCATAATACACAGTGGTTACTCTGGAAGATTTTTAGTTTGTACAGGTGAACTGCAAGGCAGTGATTGCTACTATCAGTCAGAAGATTGTTGTTTTTCTTTTCTTGTTTTGTTTTTGTTGGTGTCCCAGGTGTCCTACATATTTCTATGTTTTGTGACTTGTCACCGCGAGATTGTCATTGAAGAATTGTTGTTTGGTTCTTCTCTTGATCAGAGTTTTGGTTGTATGTGGATTTGTCAGTGTTCTAGTGTGTTAAATGTTACTACCCTTTTTGGCTAATAGATCTGTCGTTTGATTTCTGTTCAACTTAAGATGTGAGGTATCCACAGAAAGCGAAATGTTTTAAGATTAAATTGAAATGTTTCATACCTCACCTCATATCCAGTCTTATAACTACACTGGTTTAAAAGCCTGGGCAGCTTCATCTTCAGTAATTTCTCATCAGAGGTGAGATATGAGGGAGGAAGAAGCAGTTCTTCTGATCGACATAACATCAGTTGACAAGAAATTATTGAAGATGAAGCTGCCAAGGCTTTGAAGCTGGTCTACTTAGAAGATTGGACATGAGGTGAGGTATGAAACATTTTCATTTAATCTTAAATTGAACCTCATAGTGATTTTTTCCTATAAAAGTTCAATACAAGTGAATTGTTTTGCTTAGTTTGATCATTTGACGTGTATCTCTAATTGTTTGTGAGAGGAGAGAGTGTGGCTAGACTCAAAGGGCCAAAAAGCCAATAAATGGGTAAGGAAGGAAGATGGCAGTTTAGAAAATAATTCCTTCAAAAGAACACCAGATGGCAGTTTGGATAATTACCGGTAAAAGAAAAAAAATTGACAGTCGTGAAAACAGCTTAGGATGGTGACGATGGTCGCTGATACTGCAGTACTGTGTTTAAAAAAACATAGAAGTATGAGGTAAGAAGAAATCACAATTCATTTAATTCTTATGAATTAAATCTCATATTATTAAAAATTCCCAAATTTATTATATAAAAGGAAGGAAGCCTTGACTGCTTTTCATTGGGATTATTTAGGTTTTGAGAGTAGAGTTATCTGTGACTTGTTTACTCATTTTATGTTTGGATGTGCTTTTAGTTTTGCTTAATTTCTACCTTATCTTTCCACATTTTTCAGATTCAATAAAGTTACTTAACTTCCGAAATTACAGTCAAATAACTGGTAGAATAATAGTTTTATATATTTTCAGTTTAACGTTTATTGAAAGGAGTTGGGACATCAAGAGTCTCTGCAATGCATAATAGCACGCATTTCCAGAATTGAGCCTATGTTTAATTTTTTTGTGCATCTCATTCCTATTTGTGATTATTGTTCCTAGGTATTTGAATTCAGCCACTTCCTCAAAATTTCCCTCATTTGTCATTAGCTGTCCATTTCCATTATATAATGTATTTCTACGTGTGACCATATATTTAGTTTTATTGATATGGAAAGCTGACGATAAAACAGAATTGTTTTGAAACATGTCCAAGAACAAATCAACATTAATATTGAGGTAAGATGTCCAGACCAAAAATAATATAATAATATAATATATATAATATATATATATATATATATATATATATATTGAAATAACTGAATATTCAGAATATACACTGCATTTGCAACTCTGCTGGACCATTCTGCAGCGGCCTTGGACTGGGTGAGTATTGGCATGCCTTCTGCCAGAGTTATCACGACCGGCAAGTCATTGGTATGGAACACTACCTACCATGCTAAAATTACAAATTACTACTGTACTAATATTTTTTAGTTGTTTCTTAACTCCCAAGCAGACTCGAGTTTCTTCACTTCATTTGTGACATTCTCAATGCTGTATTACATTCACAACTGATGTCCAACGGCCTCCTCTCCTACAGACTGACCTCCGCGCCATCTGATGGCTGACTAACGAACTCCCAAATCAATCCCCTCTCCTTATCACCAGGTATTTCAAAATTCATAGTTGTGTTTTTATTCTTGCATATGTAATTTTTTTTATCAAATTAATTGTAAAGATTGTGAAAAGATATACATAGGAAAAACAAAAAGGAATCTAAATACAAGATTAAAGGAACAACTCAGAAATGTTAAAAATGGAGAAACAGAAAAATCTGCAATAGCTGCACATGCCTGATCAGAAAAACATAGAATAGAAACCAAAACAAAATTATTTAAACAATTGGAAAAACCGAAGGAACTCACAATTTGGGAAAAAAATTACATATGCAAGAATAAAAACACAACTATGAATTTTGAAATACTCGGTGATAAGGAGAGGGGATTGATTTGGAAGTTCGTCGGTCAGCCATCAGATGGCACGGAGGTCAGTCTGCAGGAGAGGAGGCCGTTGGACATCAGTTGTGAACGTAATACAGCATTGAGAATGTCACAAATGAAGTGAAGAAACTCGAGTCTGCTTGGGAGTTAAGAAGTATGAGGTGAGTGAAGAAACAACTAAACAATATTAAAATAAACCTCATAGTGTTATTTCCTACCTACATAACTTACTACTGTTCTGACTTATATTAGGCTTACCTGCATCACAACAGACGTTGAAAGTGATGACCTTGAAGGTGAACACATTCCCTAAATCTCCAAAAACAATTCTGGTTCATGTTGACTTATTTCTCTCGTGATGATGTCCTTCAATTCTTGTAACGTGTGCAGATTTCTGTACAACACCTTGCAGACTAGTATTTCACACAACACATCATACAGAAAAGTATATTTTTATAAAGTGCTGTTACGCGAGGCGTCTGTTAAGCCCCAGCGTATTGATAGCGTGAAGATCACTATTGATTAAGTGGTCTTTGGCCCGAGCGGTTGGCCTTGGTTTTGGAGGAAGAGTTCTACAATTAAACATGTTAAAACACAGTAAACGAAAAATTAACATAATTTATTAAAATAAAGTCAAACATAAAGAGATATTATATTAATAACATATAAAACAAGTTATTTAAAACAGCTGAAATCGCCACATTGTCAAACGTAAAAATATTCAAAATATTAAAGTGCTAAAATTCAGAGAGAGAAAACAATCATTTTAAAATATTCAACTTTGTTCGTTATTTTAAGTTCCTAGGACCATTTGGTCCCTTATTTAATTCTAAGTCTTAAAATGACCAAAGAATTGATAAATGAATATATATTACCCATGTAGTCGCCACCGTCCCGCTGGGGGGGGGACCGCAATCGGTCCCCCGCCGCTGTTCTGCCTTTTTCCACTAAAAAATCCTGGCTTTTATATGATTATTATCTTTACCTTTCACCATCCCCTAAAGCTAATGGAAGCCCTATTTTCTTGCCCCATCCTAGTATGTTCATGGCCAAGTTATATAAGGTGTTTTTAACTTCTTCCCTAATGTGTTTGGGTTACATAAGGTTTCATAAGAATTTCCTATTTGGTTGAAACTAATAAGTTGTTTTTGATATTATATAAGATTTCGTAAGTGTGACTTCATGGTTTGACAAATATATTGATGTGAAAAGTTATTTTATATTAATTTTTTCCTTAGTTTTTTATCTATAAAACACTTATGTATATTTGGATTGAGATTTCAATCCACATTTAAAGGGTGAATATTTATGCCCTATTTTTTGGTATAATACACATGTATATGTGTCTATCCTTTATCGGCTTTTTATAGTATTTTATTATTATTGCAGTTAGGCCCTAGTGTTGTATAACAAGTGTACTGACGTTATTAATGGACAAAGATTTAGCTAAAATACAAGTAGAAATCTTATATGTGATATTTAAGAACGAAATTCCTCTATAATTATTACATCTTAGTTTATTGCCCTTTTAACGATATGAATAGAACATATGATAACCATATTCCAGTCAATAGGCATTTGTTCTGTATTCGAAATTTCAATAATCAAATCATATGTACATTTCCGTAATTTCTTGCTATTATTACACTGTGCAACACGAAATCTGTCCTTTTTATGAAAATAGGTGTATTAGGTAGACGTTTAATGGTAAAAACGAATCTGTAATTAGATTTTGTCTATCACGTACCTTTTTTTCAGAAACCCCAAAGAAATATCTCAAAATCTCATGCATCTCAAAAATAAATTCCCAAACCTAAGTGATGAAAAGATTAAGGAAGGAGTGTTTATTGGTCCACAAATAAGAGCAGTCTTCCAGGATGAAGACTTTGAAAATAAACTGTTGGAAGCGGAGAAAATGGCTTGGCTTGCATTTAAATCACTATGCATGAACTTCCTTGGAAATAAAAAATCAGCAGACTATAAAGTAATTGTAAGTGAATTATTACACTACTTTCATGTTCTTCTTCCTTCCAAGTATTAGGCCAAGGCCTGTTACGATCCTATAGAAAATTTTCCCTCTAGCGTTTTGATCCTTCCGGGAAATTCTCTTATAAGACTTGAAAGCATAATAATAGTCCCTTCGATTGGTTGCTGGTCAAAGGAAGGCAATACCAGTGATGGGCTGCCATCTTATAGCCTCTGGTCAGGCTTTTCTGGAGAAGAAAAGAAAATAAAGGAAAGAAGAAATGGAAGAAAGGAAAGACTCCCTAGTCCTCGGATGCCCTAATAGCGTCGGAGTCGAAAAAAACAAGAGTTAAAAGGAGTGTTTATTGGTCCACAAATAAGAGCAGTCTTCCAGGATGAAGACTTTGAAAATAAACTGTTGGAAGCGGAGAAAATGGCTTGGCTTGCATTTAAATCACTATGCATGAACTTCCTTGGGAATAAAAAATCAGCAGACTATAAAGTAATTGTAAGTGAATTATTACACTACTTTCATGTTATGGGATGCAATATGTCTTTGAAACTACATTTTCTGGACTTCTTTCCAAAAAACCTTGGTGCTGTCAGCGATGAACATGGCGAGAGGTTTCACCAAGAAATATCAGCCTTTGAAAAACGATTCAGAGGAAGATGGAATGCAAGTATGCTTGGTGAATATTGCTGGTCAATCATCAGAGATAGCCCAGAAGCTATCCATAAGCGCAAACAATCAACAAAGACATTTTAATTTGGTGTTCTTAGCAACTGTTATGTTTGTCATTATAACTAACTTGTACAATTAAAAAGTGTCATTACAAAAAATTGATTGGTGATAGATAATTTTGGATTTCAAAATTGAATTCAGCACATCTCAATTAGTTAAAATCACATAGTTTAATCTAAAGGACAGAAAAAAGTGTTAAGTACAAGACAACTTTTTTGTTGTATTTATAGCAAATGTACAAAGTGTCATTAAAGAAAATTGGTGGGTGATAGAACATTTTGGATTTCAGAAATGAATTCAGAATATCTCAATTAGTTAAAATCACATAGTTTCATCTAAAGGACAGAAAAAAAGTTTAAATTTATTGCACAGTGTTATTGATGTAATATAAATTATAGTAAATATATAAAATATAAAGATAACCTTTAATAGGTCACACAGCTGTTATAGCTGGTTTTCTCATCCTGGAGCCGCTACTTATTGCCTCTCGATGCTGGGTGGGCACCAGTCCCATACTGGATGAAATTCCATGAGAAAATTTCTTCCCTCATGGAGACCCGAACCAGCACAATTCCCATTTCTCTACACCAAGGCATCCTACCTTATATATAATCAGAATTTTAACATGAAAGCCAAATGAGAGAAACTTTAAAATTGGAAATGGTTCCAGAAGAGAAGGATTAAGAGTTATATTTATTTATTCGTGGTTAAATATGGGAAATAACATTATGAGGTTCTTAATTCGTAAATTAATGAGTCATTTCTTAACATCTTACCCCATATTTTATGTTTCTTCAAACATGGCAACTAATTTTCGAGAGAAGGATCTCTCTCATTTTCAACCGACATAATGTTGAAAATGAGAGAGAACCTTCTCTCGAAAACTAGTTCCCGTGTTTGAAGAAACATAAAATATGAGGTAAGATGTTAAAAAATTACTCATTACTTTATATTTATTTATTTATCCAATGAACATGGAAACATCCATTTCTTAAAATATATTTTTGAATGTTGGTCATTCCAATTTCACATATCTCTGCCATCTAGCGGAAGTTTCTTTAAGCATTTGTGCATGCACACAATGATTCTGCAGAAGTTTGAAAAAATCATTGTGTACGTAGATAAATATTTAATAATTGTAAAAAAATATATAAGTATCATTGCAAAACGTTTAAAATAGTATGAAATGTTAGTAGTTGTTTTCTATGAATTTCTATCAGCTGTGAAAATAATGTCATTCATTTATGAATTATTTTGAAAAAATATCTCTCTCAAAAAATTATTTTTTTAGATGTTAAGTTTTGTGGAAACCCCAAGAATTGTTAAAGAATGTTGCTAATATTGCATACAAATTTAATACAAATATTAGATAATAAAGTTTAGTACCGAGTTAATTATAAATTATAAGTAGGAAATAACATTATATAATTTAGACACCCTATTATTTGCAGATGACATTGTGTTTATAGTGAATTCAGAAGATGACCTACAACGTTCAGTCCACTCTTTTCACCAAATTGCAATAAACTACAACATGGAAATCTCATCAAAAAAATCTAAAGTGATGGCTTTTCTAGGAAAAGACCCAGTTCAGAGTAAAATGTAAAATTGTTATTAATAATAAAATATTAGAACAAACCAACACATTTAACTATCTCAGATACCAAGTTACATATGAAGAGGGAAAAGATTTTAGTCAAAAAATTATAAAATTTAACAGCATAACAGGAATTATAAATAATATTTTTAAGCAAAACACAGTACAGCAACACACACGAACTAGAATTTATAAAACATTGGCCAGACCCATATTATGTTACAGCAGTGAGGCCTGAACAATTCACAGTGTAGATGAACAAAGACTAACTGTGGCAGAAATGAAATTTATGAGACATGCTGTAGGTTACTCAAGAACAGACCATAAAAGGAATTCTGAGATTCTCAAAGAATTACAAACAGAATCAGTCATGGAATATGTACAAAGATACAGAAACAACTGGAAATCTCACGTAAGAAGAATGAGCAAAACAAGAATACCATGTCAAATCTTAAATTACCAGCCACCAGTCAAGAGATCTTTGGGCAGACCCTTCAAACGAATTGAGACCGTAACAGACCACTAGGTCTATCACATGAAGGGAAGAAGGAGGAAATAACACTTTGAGGTTTGTTTAATTAAATATGAGTTGTGTTTTTGACTCAAATTTAATTAGTACCAAGTGTTTTGGCACAAGTTGTAGTGTTTGAGACTCAAATTTAGGTGATCCTGGATGTAAACACCAGTGCTGCTTGTTTGAGTGATTTTTTTCTGAGTTATTAAGGCAAATAACAATGCTAACAGTAAAAGGGATAAAAACAAATAAAGAGACGCAAGCTTATGTGTTAAAGCGTCTTTAAAAGCAATGAAAAAGGAAAAAAAAGTTTAGTGATTAAGATATTCGGGGATTTGTATGATTTTTATAAATCTCCCGCCAAGAATTTTCTGGAAAAGGGATGTTCGATGTTGGTAGGACAATTCCATGTTGAAGTTTTCATTTGTGACGTTGGTAGATTGTGTAGATTGAGCCTGTCGTGTTTTTTTCGTCGGGAAGGTGCGATAAAAGTTGTTTATATTTTGTGTCAAATAGTGATAGTGTTTCTGCGTGTAGTTACAATACCATACCAGATGTGATTTCGCTTTTGTAATATTGTTATTACAATGAAAATGAGTTAATTATATAGAGGATTTTCATTAAGAGGAGGTATAGCTATTACTGTATTACTATATTGTATTTAATCTGCTCTGCTTATTTAATGGCCGTTTGTAAGGATAAGATACATGAACCGGTGTAAATTAATTGTGAGATATTTAAAAATGCAAAGTATGCAAAATTAGTCAAAATTGTTCTCTCGTAATTGGATAAAAAGTCTCATTATATTTGAAAGTTCGGATTACGAAAGAAAGGTGTAAATTTTGATAGCATCTTCATGACGAACTGAACAAAGAATGGCCATTTTTACGATGCCGTAGTTCGCATTTTTATTAAAAGTACTGTAATACATTATCAGTTCATGCAATAATTTTGCATAATTAGCCGTGTTTTATATTCAATAACATTAAAGGTAAATTAATATAAAACCAATTTCGTCTTCATCCCCTATGTCAGTCCACCTAACCCACATTCCACAAACGAAGTATTCTGGAACAAAAATATGTACTAATAGTATTATTTTCCGGGATCCATTTTCCGAGTTGTTAATAAGTAACCTTCATTTGAAGTAATGTTTGCTATTAAATCTCTCATAAAGGCAATTTTAAAATAAATGAGGGTGTTGATAAATTAAAAATATCTAAGCATATGTATTTTATACATTTAATTATATGTACAGTTAGTGCAGAAAGTATTGATACACTTAAAAATAACGCGGGTGTGCTATGCAAACCGTCGCACAAAATTTTCAATCTTATTTTTTATGCCACTTATGCACTAAACACGTTTAAAACATTTTGCAACACTTTTAAACATCTTCTAATGTTGCAACAATCTTTTTTTTTGTATTTATATATTTACGTAAAACATGGTCGTGCTACATTGCTTACTTGCTACTTTCTGCTATTTTCCCTCCTCTTCCTATGTTGTTCCAACGTTGCCACCATCAACAACCCAAAATACTCCAGATGTTGCCAATATCACTTCCACATTCCCTGGATTTCACCTACGTTAGAGTAATTGATTTGTGTTACAGTAATTGATTTAGGTTTGGTTAGCTTTTAGGTTCCTTGCTTTTTAAATGTGATTCCACGTTCCCTGGATTTCACCTATGTTAGAGTAATTAATTTGTGTTACAGTAATTGGAAAAAGTCGGTTTTATGTCTCTCAGGAATTCTTCTAAGTTCCACAGAATCGCAGCGCGCATGCGCGAGTTGCTGTAATGGTTAATATAGACTCCGGTAGTCGGCGTTACTAACTTTGGGAATAAATTTCCAAATAAAAAAAAATGGACGTTAACTAACTTGCCTTTTTCTAACTAAAGAAAACAATTTACATGCATAGTATTTCTTCCCAAATGCTTAAAAATGGACTTAAATCAACTTCCCATTTCCTAACGTAACAAAGCAATTTACATGTGTACTATTTAATGAACTATAAACTAATTTTACGTACACTAACACTAAATATAGTTTTAAATTATTTTCAAATGGTGGCAACGTTGGAACAACATGGGAAAGTAGCAAGGAAGTAATGTATCCACAATCATGTTTTACGTAAATATAAAATATTGTGAAGAAAGCTTGAAGATCATTGCAAAATGTTTAAAACAGTACAAAATGTGTTTACAAGTGTTTAGTTCATCAGTGGCATAAGAATGTAAGTGTAGAAATGTGAGAGACATAAAACCGACCACATCCCAGTAATTGATTTAGGTTTGGTTAGCTTTTAGGTTCCTTGCTTTTTAAATGTGATTTGATACGTAAAATAAATTACCTCTTCATATCGTTATTCTATGAAAAATTCAAGATGTCGGACGGTTATGACTTAAAATCATATTTCTACTAGTTCATTTCGTGTTAATTATACATTTTTAAACAAGTTCTGGGAATTTTGTGTCAATGTTAGTCATACTGATTTCACATACATATACTGCCAACTGCTGGAGGTTGCATTTATCTTTCTGGGATTACATGAAGCACTAGTGCATGCACACTGGGATTCTATAGAACTTAGAAAAATTTGTGTGCGACGGTAAGTATAGCTTATCCAATAACGCAGACAGAAATAAATAATTCGTGAGGTAGGTTATATGCCCATCACAATTCTACACTTACATTCTTATGCAACTGATGCACTAAATACTTGTAAACATTTCGTACTGTTTTAAACATTTTGCAACGATCTTCAAGCTTTATTTACAATATTTTATATTTTATATATTTATGTAAAACATGATCGTGGATACATTACTTACTTGCTACTTTCCCATGTTGTTCCAACGTTGCCACCATTTGAAAATAATTTTAAACCATATTTAGTGTTAGTGTACGTAAAATTAGTTTATAGTTTATTAAATAGTACGCATGTAAATTGTTTTGTTATGTTAGGAAATGGGAAGTTGGCTATATTAACCATTACAGCAATTCCTGCAACTCATGCATGCACACTGCGATTCTGTGGAACTTAGAAGAATTTGTGTCCGCCATATAACTGACTTTTTCCAATAATTCCATTATTCCTTCACTACATACAAAAACAAAAATATACTTACTTACTTACTGGCACTATCGAACCCGTAAGTTCATGGCCGCGCAGACATATGCTCTCCATACATCCCTATCCTGAGCTAATACTTTCCAATCATTTCCTGTATAATCTACTTCCCTCAAATCATAGTTAATATTATTCTCCCACCTCATTCTTGGTCTACCAACTGGGCGTTTTTCCTCTGGTTTTCCTACAAGAAGCTTCCATGCAAGTCTTTCATTCCCCATACGTGCAACATGTCCTGCCCATCTCAGTCTACGAGACTTAACTGTTCTTATTATATCTGGCTTCCTATAGAGGCCATGTAGTTCATTGTTATGTAGTCTTCTCCATTCACCTGTCTGTTCATCTCTCTTTGGTCCAAAAATTTTCCTAAGTACTTTATTCTCAAATACTTGTAGTCTCCTTTCCTCCCTTAAAGTAAGAGTCCATGTTTCGCACCCATATAATATAACTGGTAGAATAATAGTTTTATATATTTTCAGTTTAATGTTTTTTGAAAGGAGTTGGGGTATCAAGAGTCTCTACAATGCATAATAGCATGCATTTCCATAATTGAGCCAATGTTTAATTTCTTTGTGCATCTCATTCCTATTTGTGATTATTGTTCCTAGGTATTTGAATTCAGCCACTTCCTCAAAATTTCCCTCATTTGTCATTAGCTGTCCATTTACATTATATAATGTATTTCTACATGTGACCATATTTTTAGTTTTATTGATATTTACTTCCAGTCCTAATTTTTTAGTGTTACTCAATAGTGTGTGCGTGTTGTCCAAAAACAAAAATATACACCTTTAAATTGAACTCTATGAAGTTAAATATACACAGTTTCCTCTGTTTTAACATGACAATTAACAAGTAAAAAAATAATTTGTACACGAACAACAAAAATTAACCAACAAAAAGTATTGGTATTGTCTCATATTATGACTGTTTTGAGTCTTTACTTTTTGAGTTTAAAGCTTGGTTCGGAGCTCCTTTGATTCCAAGATGGCTTGACGACTATGTAGCATCAACCCGACTAAATTTGAAGTTACTGAAGAATATATTTCTCCATTCGGCTGATTTTCCATTAAGCGCAGTGAGAATTTTTTCTAAGTCTGAGGTAGATGTCATGCACATGCGCCTACAGGTTATCTTTAAAAATTATTACCCACTATTTACAATAAATTTTACATTTTTTCTAACGATTATTTAAACATATTTTTCTATGATATTTAACTATATATGTAACATGAAGACATAGCAGCCATATTGATTTTAATGAGTATTCTATACAACAACAGTCCAGCCAACATAGAGTATATATTTGAAGAGAAAAATTTATCCTTCAATGAGAAGTGTTAAATTAATAATAAAATCGCCAATAGAGTATATACTTTAGAATTTCAGAACTTGCTATTTATTTTTGGGCATTGCATTCTTTCACAGGTTAGAGTGCTTAAATTGCGTTAGGTTAGCTTTTAGGTAGGTCTTTGACGGGTTAGACTACTTAAATTGCATTAGGTTAGCTCTTAGGTTTGTTAAATAGCATGTATAATGTTGGCTGCATCGCGATATTCCTTAGAGTAAACCACTTTGCGTTTGTTGGCACTTGCGCATGGTGTCTGCCTGGGACTTAGAAAAAATTCTCACTGCGCTTAATGGCAACATTATCCCTCCATTCTTCTTCCAAAGCATTTCTCAGGTCTTGCTTGTTGGAAATCTGCCTTGAACGAATTCTCCTTTTCAGATGTTCCTATAAATTCTCAATGGGGTTTATGTCCGGAGATTAGGGAGGCGTTTCCATGTACTTTGGTGTGTTATACAAAATCCATAAATGCGTATTGAAACCGATGTGTTTGGGATCATTATCTTGCATAAATACAAAACCTTGTTTAATCCACATTTCCTCTGCAGAGTTATGAAGTTTGGTCTTCAGTATGTTCATATACTTTTTTTTTAAAATTTTGTTCAGTTGTTTCTTGACTCACCTCATACTTCTTAACTCCCTCGCAGATCCTGATTTCGTCACTGTATTTGTGACATTCTCAATGCTGTTCACGTTCACAACTTTAGTGAACAGCATTGAGAATGTCACAAATCCGGATCTGCGAGGGAGTTAAGAAGTATGAGGTGAGTCAAGAAACAACTCAACAAAATTAAAATAAACTTCATAGTGTTATTTCCTACCTGCATAACTTAATGTTCATATACTGTTTATGTTCCATCACACCAACTATAAAATGCAAGGTCCCGACTTCCTGACTCCAGAGGTACTCATGTTGTATCCCCATACTAATAAAGAACCGCCATGTTTCACAGTGAGTTGGAGATTTTGCTTTTGTAGCTCTGTATCTTAATTCCTCCAGACTTTTCTTCTTCCATCTGAACGAGAAATGTTGATTTTAGGCTAGTCAGTATAATTTACTTTTTTTACAAAATTCTTTGGGGCTGTTTATGTGTGTTTTAGCGAAGTTCACATTTTTCTTTCAATTTTCTTCACTTACTAAGCATTTTCTACAGGCTGTTTTCCCATGCAGTTCGTTACCTCATAGACTGTTACAAACATTGCTAGCAGAAATACAAATATTAAAGTCATTCTTGATTATTGTATTGTAAGCCCATGTTTTCCCTTTACAGGGATTTAGGTGGTCTCCCCCTACAGGGAAGAATTTGAACCATACTAATTTAGTTACACTTGTTTTTGTATAGATGTTATTTTGAGTGGTCCGTGGTCAGCGGTCAGCGTTCCGCCTCATACTGACATCTAGGAAACCAAGGTAGTACTAGGACGGGAAAATTCGGTAAATTTTGCTTAGAGGCCTTTCATTCAGGCTTAAGGATTTTTTACGAGCCTGAAAATCTTCAGACTTGGGACCCATGGCTTAAAGTCCCTCCCGGAGGACTTGCTCCTTGGATTTTTTCGTCCTAAAAAATCCATCGACGCCGGCCGGGTTTGAATCCACGACCCTCGGGACAAGAGGCAAGGAGCATAACCACTAGTCCACTGCGGCCAACTGTCATTCTTGATACTAGCTGTTATTTTAGGTGCACTACTTTTAGGTTTTTGCTTTACTTTTCTCATTAATGCTTTTTCAACATTAACATACAGTTTTCTAGGACGTCCTGATCTGTGCCTATTGGGGGTTTATGCTGTAGACTAGCTTCCCACACATTAGAAAAAAACACAGAATGCTAAAAGACCAAACAAATCAAAGCCGGACAGAAAAAAGATATTTATATATTAAATTTGGGAATTTTTAACATTATGAGGTTCAATTAATAATAATTAAATGAATCGTGATTTTTTCTTACCTCATGACGACAAAGTGTCGCCGATACTGCAGTGCTGTGTTTAAAAAAACATAGATGTATGAGGTAAGAAAAAATCACGATTCATTTAATTATTAGAAAAAAGATAGTTAATTTGAAATTCTAAATTTGCAGGAAATAATTAATTTAGTTTCGAAATATTATGTAGTTACAGGAGGACCAGGCTTATCATAGCCACATGAAGAATAAACATTTATTCTTGAAACATAATTTTATTTATAACATTAATATTCTTTTATGCAATTGTTTTCTTATAGAATTATTAACTGAAATTGACCAGTGCCATTGATATGGTAATGAGGAACCTGACCACACATCCTGTGCTGGCTGCTGCTGTACTCCAAGTGATTTTCAGACCCACATTAACAAATAACATTTCCTTACCGGAATTATAATTTGGCTGTAACTGTATGTTTCTAGAATGTTCTTTAAAAATAAATGCAGATGTTGGTTAAATGTACCAACATCAATATTAGAGAAAAATAACTGTACCCAATCCCAAATTAATTAGCATAATGCACTTAGAAGCCATATTGGAATCATACAATGCACTTAGAAGCCATATTGGAATCATAACTTCAGTGGATTGAACAATATTTAAACATTTACAATACCTGATAACAGGAGCCGTTAAAACAACACCAATCACTGCCATGCAAATCTTAACAAATAACCCAAACATAGCATTTGAAATTGAGAAAACAGCAATCACACAGTATGAAAAAGTTTTAAGGCTACCCCATAATAACTGGACCCAAAGAAAACCACAAGTATGTTTAAAATCTCAGCAAAGCTTCTTAAGCATAGTACAAGAAATCAAACAGAAATTGCAACTTCCACATTCAAAAGAAAATATGCAGATGAGAAACAACCCTCTAGAATTTTTGGAAATTGAATATAACCTTCATTTAACAGAAGACATCAAGAAATCTGAAACTCCCCCGTATATTTTAAAACAAATGTCACTGGAAATAATAAATCTAAGATACCCTGTTCCTGAAAGGATACATATTTTTACAGATGGCTCCAGCCTACCAAATGACGGTGGCACTGGTGCTGGTGCAGTATGCCCACTTTTTTCCTTTTATCATAGACTAAACACAAATTCAACAAACTTTGATGGCAAAATTCTAGCAGTTTTCTTAAGTTTACAAAATCATTTATATCACATCCAAAAATTTACAAAAGTTGTAATTCTATGTGACTCCAAAGCAGCCATTCTTGCTATAACACGAGACACAACACCCAGAAGCATCAAAATTATTGAATGTCACAAAATGATAAAACAGTTATCCCGTCTACATAAAAAAGTTGTACTTCAATGGATTCCGGCCCATTGTGGAGTGACAGGCAATGAAATAGCTGATTTTCTGGCCAAGAAGGGTAGCAAAATTGTTTCAAACCCAACTTCTACTCCAATTTCCTTTCACTCTATCAAAAGAATTATCTCAAATAAATATATCAATAAACATAGAGAAGAATACACCACCAAAACATCTGACAAGGAATGGGAAAATCTACAAGCTTATGACGTTACTACATTACAAAGAAAATCTGCAGTAGCAATATTCAGACTGCTAACGGGACATGACTACCTGAATAAACACCTACACATACTTGGCATAACAGATTCACCTAAATGCCCTTTTTGCAATTTAAATGAAGATTTGGAAAGAAACCATCTCCTCCGTTGTCCAGCTTTTGTAGAAGAGACCAGCCTTTCTGATAAATATTGGAGTGCAAGAGAGCAAATGATTTCATTATCAAGTGCTCGACATTAGATACCAACCAACATTTACAATACTGACAAATTTGTCAAAATGAAATGTTTCTCAAACAAAGAGATTGCACACATAAAAAGGTATTTCATCAGATCTTATGTAATAGTTACTAGATGGAATAGGAGTGATGAACTCATAAAGAACACTGAAACAGCTTAATAGAAGAGTGGATCATGTAAAAATTCAACCAGATGTTAATTAACACATTGGTGATGGACCACGGAGATCTCTGTGTTTAAACGTCCATCGCTGGACGACCGGCCAGAGATTTCCGGTTTTATGTACTGTTTGGTTTCCCTGCCCCTTCGATTTTGAAGGAGGCATGCAATTTTGTTTTTTCTCGCTGTGCAATCAATTTTAGTTGTTTTCACACCCCTCCCTTCCCTATTATGAAATTTCCAACTTAACAGAAAGAATAATTTAAACTTTCAGTTTTATATATGATGTGAATAGATCAGTATCAGTAGGGTAGCTGGTGAGGCGATTACGGGATAATATGTAACCTGGAAATATATCTGCAGAGGAGAAAAAATTAGAAGAAACAGTATTTTTCTTTCTGGAGATGAATTCAGATCTATGGTATCATGTCTACCGGATAATTTTTATAATAGTGTGGCAGTAGCTGAAAATTTGTTTGAAAGAAAGGCGAGAGTTTGTGGAACAATAAGAATTTCCAAAATCATTGAATAATAAAACCCATAAACAAACAAAATTAAAATTTTATAAAACAATAGCTGCCCCTGTCCTTTTGTATGGGAGTGATTACCACTACCAAACAAGAAAGTAAAATCCAAGCAGCCGAGATGAAATTTTTAAGAAGAGTAAAAGGCGCACTAGAATGGACCAGATAAGAAACCGAGGATATCCGTGAAGAACTGCAGATCTACTCCATAAAAGAAAATATATTTAACAACAAGATACAGTGGAAAGAACATGTAGAAAGAATGGAAGAAAGTAGATTACCAAATAAAATCTTCCATTATTTTCCAAGAGGAAGAAGAGATGTCAGTCGTCCTCGGAAGAGATGGTCTTAGATCTATTAGTGAAGACGGAACAGGCAACTCTTGCTTAAACCAGGAAGTGAAGAAGAAGAAGAAGAAAATCATTTGTGGAAGCAGAAAATAAACTCAAACCAGGAGAAAGTGTATTTTGTAAGAAGGGGTAAGTTTTGCTACAAACACTGAAAGATAGAAGAGAAGTAAGAATGGTTTAGAACATTACATCAGGCAACAGTAAAGAGACACGAGAGTGAAAGGAGTAAATTTGCGTCCCACAAATAATACTGTATACGACGACGTCTGCATCGCGTGATATTACGCCGTTTCTCCTGTTCTTCCAGTTGAATTCTTTGGTAGACTCTATCAAAATTCCTCTTCTCTGCATATACCGAAAACATGATCGAAGTCTTCAAGGTCCGACATCTTGGATAAAGCAGCAAGTTTTTTAAAGTACATCGGTTCCCATCGGGTTGCTCACAATTCGTCCTCTGCAAAGTCACCTCGCCAGGTAGCTTAGGAATTTCGACAATTATTATCGCATGAACAGATTTTTGAGTATGCAAAAACGTCTTTGGATGCAATTTCTCAGTAGAGAACGACTTTTACGGTCTAATGCGTTCATAGATACAACCCTAAATCTTCAGGTTTTAATCATATTGCACATAAACATGCAATATTCACAAGTTTAATATGCAGATTAACAAACATTCCATTAAGTGAAGAAAATTTTAATAAAGAATACAATTACATTTTAAACATATAATATATTAAATGGTTTTGGAAAGAAGATAATAATAAATAAGTTAAAGAGGCTCAAAGCACAAAAAAAAGACTTAAAAAATATACCACCCTACAATCTGATTCAAAAGAAGGGAAACAATACAAGAAAATTACGTACCATTCTAGAACATACTACTAATCTTTATATACAGTATATAATTCTTCTGTACGTGTGTTTGTCATTGAACGACTGAATTGATTCAATTTAATTTTTTTGTGCGTGTCTGATTGGGTCCCTTGATAGTTTAGATTCACAATTGGACCCTCTAAAACCATTAGGTGTAGGAGTTCACCTGAAGTGAAAATTTAAAAATCGCTCTAGCAGTCACATATTTTTATTTAATGTATGTAGGAAATAACACTACGAGGTTTTTTTAATTATTAATGAGTTATATCACCTCATATTTCTTGATTTCTATACAGACCTAGGTTTTGTCGCTTTTGCACGACATTGTCGATGCTTCAAACTGTCGTTTTGTGGTTGTCCATCCTAGTTGATTTCTGCTCCCTCTGCTGGCTGACCGATGAACTTCCAAATATTTTTTTTTTCTTTTTCTATGTTTCACTATGAAACTCAGTATATCGCATTAAAATAAACTGAGGTAGATATTTTTAATTTGAAGAGAAAAATTTTCGCCTAGACCGGGACTCGAACCCGGGACCCTTGGCTTTCCGGGCCAAGTGCTCTACCAACTGAGCTACCGAGGCGAGTTACGATCTAGACGCAAATTTTTCTCTTATATACGTTGTAATTCCCTATCGCCAAATGCTTTTGAAACCATTGTTTCTATCTTTGCAAATGGCGGCTTCTTAGTTAAGAAGACATTTATTGGGAATTTAACATTACTTTATAAAGCTAGTAAGGCTTCTAATGATGTTTTTATTATTCATTTAACATTTCTCAATGAAAGATAAATTTAATTTGAAGAGAAAAATTTTCGCCTAGACCGGGACTCGAACCCGGGACCCTTGGCTTTCCGGGCCAAGTGCTCTACCAACTGAGCTACCGAGGCGAGTTACGATCTAGACGCAAATTTTTCTCTTATATACGTTGTAATTCCCTATCGCCAAATGAAAGATAGAAACAATGGTTTCAAAAGCATTTGGCGATAGGGAATTACAACGTATATAAGAGAAAAATTTGCGTCTAGATCGTAACTCGCCTCGGTAGCTCAGTTGGTAGAGCACTTGGCCCGGAAAGCCAAGGGTCCCGGGTTCGAGTCCCGGTCTAGGCGAAAATTTTTCTCTTCAAATTAAATTTATCTTTCATTGAGAAATGTTAAATGAATAATAAAAACATCATGAGGTAGATATTATCCAAAAATGAATTAAATACGTCAATTAGAAGTGGAGGTTTACTTGAAACCCGAAATTAAAAAGTGCCTAAACAAAAGAACCGATTTTGATTAAATTTTTTGTGTGTCTTTGAGTGGGTCCCTGGATGGTTTAGATTCACAATTGGACACAATAGGTAGCACTGCAATCAGGTTATAGGATTTTTTATGTCAGATGTGTAGTCGTTTGCATTATCGACATATTCTGTGCGAAAACAATGTGATGTCATTATGAATGCTTCTTGAACCACAGCAGATGGCAGTGAGGAGTTTTCTTATGAACTTATTTAATATTATTTAATTACGTCTTAGTTTGCGAATTTTATAGTAAAAAAAGTAACATTTTTATCGTCCGGCCATGACATGGGAATTGAACATTCTTGCAGGACAATGTCTGCCGGGTAACTAATAAAAAGGTTAATGTCCCATTTAGTAAAAAATCTGGAATTTATAAAATTAGTTACAATGACTGCAAGAAAGTATATATAGGGAAAACTAAAAGGAATTTAGAAACTCGTACAAATAACACTTTATCAATATTAAAAATGGTGAAATTGAAAAATCAACAATTGCAGCTCATAGTTTGCTAGAGAATAACAAAATTGTAAGTAAAACTAAACTTTTAAAACATTTAGAAAAGCCTGTAGACTTAATAGTTTGGGAAAATATATACATTTAGAAGAACAAATATAGAACCATGAATTTTGAAATTCCGGGTGAGCAAAATTTAATCTCCAGGTTCATAAAATCGACACCAGATGCTGCTCAGAAGGTGGTGTTAGAGGCAAAATTTCAATAGTTGTTTTGACTGAAGATGATGATAAAATTACCTTCGAAATTGGTATTGTGAAAACATGGAATTTTATGAGGTGATATATAAAAACTTTTTCTCCAACTCATTTATCATTTGAAAATATCTCATGGTATTACTTCCCACTTTAATTTTGATTAAAAATAAGTAATTAATCATTAATATTAAATTGTTTAATTGATCTAGATGAATAAACATATTATATTCCAGTTACCATTGTTGCTATCATTTATAGATTAGTAATCTATTCTTATTATTCGTGCCCGATCAACTCCTGAAACCAAGCTCATGTGTATACCAGTTTGATACACACTGAGAATAATAACCATAGAGCCTATTTTTTTTTTTTGTTCTTTTGGGATATCCTCATTTTTATAGCGTTTAAGCACGTAGCATCCAAGTGTCTTTCTCATAAAGCTCGTAATAAAGGTAGTAAATCCTTTACTTATGTTCAGCATAATGCCATATTGAATGATGAGATGAAACCCCTGTTATTGAAGATCTATGGTGTACGTGGGTGCTGACTAACAGGCCTGTTTCACATCACAGAAGCAAACGAAATGAAACAAAATTGATGACCTGTAGAGAGGCAGTGAAATTGAGTTTTTGACATGTAAAACAGGAGGAACACCGAGAAAAACCTGTTCTAGTTCTGATCTGTTCACCATGAAACTCACATGGAGTGACCAAGAGGTGGAGGACTAGTGACTAATTCCTTGAACCATGGAGCTACCAGATTTTCATTGTGTTGTGTTTAAATTGTTCTAAAAATTCATTATTAAATTAAGGAGCATCTTATAGTTTAAAAAACTGTGGTAGTGGATTATTCCTATGAACTGCAAACTGTAATACACTAGATGGCCCGGCGAACTTTGTATCGCCTTTAACTATTTTTATGTTAATTTTTCCGTATGGTTTTGTTGATTGAGATGAATTTATGTTGTCTGCATTCTCTGTATCATCCATAAGTGTATCATAAGTCTTTTCCATTTGCTTGATCCAAAAATTTTATTAAGAACTTTATTAAAATATCACTCCACCAAATTCTGTATGTGATGTATATCTTGTTCCCTTTTCATCACATAACATGTCACATTTGTTAGGACTATTTAATAAATAAAATTAAGCTGTTTACTCACAAATCATTGTTTAACTATAGTTATTTTAAAATATTTATATATTTAATGTAAATGGCGATGTTTGAAAACAAATGAGAAACGATTGGTACGCTTCATTTGCTTCTTTTGTTCGATCACTGCAACCAGATCATAATATTATTTATTGCCAAAAGATCGCCATGTTGTAAGAATGCACCCTAGTGGAGAAATTTATAACCAACGTTATAGGTATTAATTAATTTCTGATGTCCTATGATGTAAATATGTCAGTTATATTTTTCTGCGTCATTTCCTGGAAAATAATTCATTTAAGAAAGTGCAAATAGTGTTTTTTTTTTGTGATCAATTGAGTTGGTGTTTACTTGATGAAAATCCATATTTATTAATTAAATAAAAATAAAACGTAGTTTTATTTGATTTTCATATTTATTATATAATTCAGTGACAGCTGTTTCGGTACACTGTACCTTCTTCAGACATGTTAACAAATTATACAAAAACAAAACTACGTTTTATTTTTATTTTTTTTGTGGTATAATCAATTGTTACAAATGTTTTTATATTATCTCTTGTATGTGCTACGTGTTGACATTCATGCACTATATATACAATCTGGTAGCCGTATTTCTTGGAGAGTTAGTCACTGCAAAATAATGCTATGACCTATTCAGAATGTTTCTTTATTATGATAAACTTTAGTTGGTAAATTTTTGGCGAAACATGACTGTGATTGGTTGTAAATAAAAAATCATTGAAATGTGATTGGTCATTGACTCCCATTTGGAGCACGAGTTAAATGGTTATAATAAAAACATTGGTTTGTTCATAACACATTATGCATTGAAGAGGTTATAATCATAAATTTGTGATGTTGATAACAATCTTAAAATTATCATTGTCTATAGAAGTTTTGGAGGCACACCTTAGCATAGCAGTTAAGGCACTACGCTACAAGGTGGAAGGTTGAAGGTTCAAAACCCGATGGGGGTCAGGATTTTTAAACTGACCCAATTCTTCTGGTGGCACTATGCCCTGGGGTCAACTCAGCCTGTAATGGAAATGAGTACCAGACACTTGCTCTGGGGGTAAATGCAGTCATCATGCTGGGTTAACAACCCGGCTGACATAAAGTGCCGATTGTCCAGAAAAAGTGGGTGCCTTAACATCCTACTACCCCAAGGACCTCTTGAGGGCTGTAGTGAGATCACTTTTTTATAGAAATTTTACTTAATATAATACTTATAACTGCCTAAAAAGGGTTAACTACCTCGAATAACACATATGTTAATGACCAGGGTTAATTAATTCTAAATATTTATGTCAACCATAAATTGTTTATTGACAACGATGCCATGTTTAAGCTGAATGAAACAATCAATCAGAATGGATGCAGCAGTTTCGTCTGTCTACAACATACTTTTTCTACGCTGCAATAGCTGCAAGTATGCTAGGGCACTTTATGGGCCACTGAATGACATGCTGCAGATAAGGTGCAGTGCTTAGGCCGCTGAGTGCACCCTATGATTTAACATGTGTTATTTTGTCTGCTTATTGTTGTTAAAATGTAAAATTATGGAATATTCACCTGAAAGGTCCGTCTCCTCAACTTAATTAATTATTTAACTGTAGCGCTTTCGGGACTTGTCCCATCATCGGCAGGATTCAAAACTGGTGTTTCACTGAAGATCTGGTAGAGGGGGTTACATGTATTGGGTTCGTTTTCGTTTATCAGACTGTTGTTGTTGTGAGCTGCTTTCATGATTTCCATCTCTTCGAGTACGTTTATCTTCGCTGGATTATTTTCTCTGTGCATTACTGTTAGGGTGTTTTCAATATTTAACATGTGATGTCCTTCATGGATAACGTGTTTTGCATAGCTTGATTTTCCTTCTGCGTGAATGAAGTCTCGAAAATGTTCTTTAAATCTGATGTTAAAACTCCATAATTGTATATTTTAATTTTGAATAATACCTCAACGGAACACATCATAAATCTTATAAAAGTGATTATTGTTGTTGCTAATTGACTTCTTAATAATTTTTTGTTTTAGAAAAGAAGAACAGAAACTGGAAGTGGAACGAGGAGGAATGGCAAGCCCCTCACCCCAATCTTCACCCATGCCCCCTCCCCAGACCCCCTCACCAATGGGACCCCCCCAGCAATCCCCATCACCCATGCCTTCACCATCCGGAATGGCACCTCCTCCTCAAGCACCTTCACCTATGGGCCCTCCCCAACATCATCCTCATAGTCCAACTGGTTATACTCAAGGTCCATCACCTGGAGTGATGCACATGAATGGTCCATCTGGACCACCTCAACATGCTATGACATCTGGCACACAAACATTCCAGCAACATACTATGGGCAATATGGGAGGAATGGGTCATCCACAACCAGGACCACAGGTAGGATACAAATACTTTTTTAACCATAATCTTATAATACATTCATTCATTGTGTAGGAAAACTAATTTTTAAATTTGAAAGTTGTTTCATTTCTAATTTGTTAAGTTTTATAAATATTTGTATAAATGTTTTCTGTACAAAACTTCAGTATACTGGGAACAGTCAAGTCAGGGAGTCGATCACTATCTTATTTGAACCTAAATTGGTTGATATTTTAAGGTCTATCCTCTACATAATGAATATACTACCTGTATAACTATAGTCAGCATTTTGTATGCACATATAAAAATTCATCTAGAATATTTGAAGAGAAAAATATATTTAACTTTTATAGGAATTAATCACTATGAGGTTTAATTTATGGTGAAATTAAATGTTTCTTACCTCTCCTCATATAAATTTTCTAAGTAGATCGCGATTTCGAGACCACAGCGGTCTCATCGTCAGCACTTTCTTGGCGACGGATGTTATGTCGATCGGAAGAAACTCTTCTTCTTCCCTCTGTTGGTGGACCGATGAAAAATATATGCTTAGACTGGGTTTAAACCCAGGACCTTTAGATTTATACACTAATACTCTACCGACTGAGCTATCTAAGTTCTCCAATCTAAATGCAAATTTTTCTCTTGTACATTTTTTTTTAATTCCCAAGAACTCCAAATGCTGCGAACCATTGCTCGATCACATAAATGACGGCTTCTTATTTAAGAAGACTTTTTATTGGGAATTTTAACATAACTTTATAAAGCCAGTAGGGCTTTTTTTTTTAATGTTTTTATTATTAATTTAACACTTCTCATTGAAGGACAAATTATATTTGAAGAGAAAAATATACGCTTACACTGGGGTTTGAACCCAAGACCTTTAGCTTTTTACACTAATGTTCTACCAATTGAGCTATCCTAAGCACTCCGATCTAAACACCTAAATGCAAATTTTTCTCTTATAAATTTTTTTTAATTCCCGAGAGCACCAAATGCTACAAACCATTGCTTGATCACATAAATGATGGCTTCTTATTTAAGAAGACTTTTTATTGGGAATTTTAATATTACTTTATAAAGCCAGTATGGCTTTTTTCGATGTTTTTATTATTAATTTAACACTTCTCACTGACGGACTAATAATATTTGAAGAGAGAATTGTACGCTTAAACTGGGGTTTGAACACAGGACTTTTAGCTTTATATGTTAATTAATGCTCTACCTACTGAGCTCTTTAAATTACAACTATATATCTTAAAGTTTTAAAATAGCTTTTCTTAATAATTAATAAAAACTGAGTCGTATCTCACCTTATATTTCATGTTCTTCAAACATGGATCCGCGGTTTCGACTGTGTGGTTATGGCTGAAAGAAGGAAGGGATGCCTTCAGAAACCATGGTTCCTTGCTTGAAGAACATGAAATATGAGGTTAGATACAATTAAGTTTTTATCAATTATTAACTTGAAAACCTCATAAGGTTATTTCCCATAATTAATTCATGAATATATGCACCGGAACAGCTGGACGCCCAAAAAAACAGATGGTATGATGATGTTATAAAAGATATATTAGAAATGAAAATTGGAAATTGGCCAGTCTGTATCCAGAATTGATCTAGGTGGAGAAAATATTTGAGAAGGCCAAAACTTCAATGAGGTTGCAGTCACTTACTAATGAAGAAGAATTCATGAATAGCTTTTCTTACTTTTATTTTCTTTCTTTTTTTAGTATTAATTATGTATTATTTCATTATTCACTGGTTGAGTGGAAGATAAGATCTTATATGGCCTTAATTATGCCATCGTAAATTAATACATAAAGTATTACTATTATTATATAAACAAGCACCTAAAATAAAATAATTGTCTTCACTTCTGTTATATTATAAAAACACTGAAAATTTATAACAAATGTCATTTTGGGGTCTAGTGAAATTACATTCTGTACAAAAATTTAAAAATCATCATCCACAACAGACAAGGTAGACATTTCGAATTTCAGTTGCTTATTTATATTATTCTTTTTTATTTAAAAATTCAAATCCTGGGTTTATAAAACAAGAAACAAGATGTAGATATGATTTCATTGCAATGAAATTACCCATATAGTGACTTTGGATGATGGATTGAATTCATTGCTTACAATATGAAATTATTACTATTAGTGAATTTGCCAAATGCAGTTTGTTATGTAAAATTTAAGTAAGTGAGAAATAATTTTCTATTGCTTTATAGTGTCTCTTAATATAGAGTATAAATTTCATAATTGTAGTAATCAAATGGTAAAGAGAAAAATTTTTGCCTGAACCAGGAATCGTACCCCGAACCTTCAGATTTCCGTGCTGATGCTCTTAACCATTGAGCTAATTCAGGCTTCCTTCCCATCCAAGCATAAATCCTTCCTTTACCTTACTGTCTTGGTCCCACACTCAATTGCAATAAATCATCATTCACAAATACACAATGAATGGCTTCTACCTGAAGAAGACATGAAGGGACTCCACATAGCTAAAGTATTATTTATTAAATTAATATTAAGAAGCTAAAGCTGTTACTATGATTGAAATAAGTATATTAAAGTACACTACTCAGGCATAACATTTTTTTCTCTTTACCATTTGATTACAATAATTTAGTAGTGTACTTTAATATACTTATTTCTATCATAGTAACAGCTTTAGCTTCTTAATATTAATTTAATAAATAATACTTTAGCTATGTGGAGTCCCTTCATGTCTTCTTCAGGTAGAAGCCATTCATTGTGTATTTGTGAATGATGATTCATTGCATTTGAGTGTGGGACCAAGACAGTAAGGTAAAGGAAGGATTTATGCTTGGATGGGAGGGAAGCCTGAATTAGCTCAATGGTTAAGAGCATCAGCACGGAAAGCTGAAGGTTCGGGGTTCGATTCCCGGTTCAGGCATAAATTTTTCTCTTTACCATTTAATTACAATAATTTAGTAGTGTACTTTAATATACTTATTTCAATAATAGTAACAGCTTTAGCTTCTTAATATTAATTTAATTCATAATTATTGTTTAATTTTAGGAAGTGATATTTTGAGGTTATCTTAATTATATTATTTTTAGTCTGATCATCTTATCTCAATATTAATGTTGATTTGTTCTTGAACATGTTTCAGAACAATTCTGTTTTATCGTCAGCTTGTCCAGACTGGTTTTATTTATGTCGCATTATGTTGCACAACCTGGATGTCGATGTCAACTCCATCCTATGGTTGGCCAAAGAACCTCCAAACAAGGTCACACTCCGTCGGTATATCAGAATTCATAACTCTGTTTTTGTTCTTCTGAATATAAATTTTTTCACAAATAGTCAGTTCTTTTGTATTTTCTAACTACTTTAATAATTTAGTGTCTGAATTTATATTATGTTTTTCAGACCAAACATGAGCAGCAACTGCAGATTTTTCTATTTCCCCATTTTTAATATTTGTTATGTGTTCTTTGGTTCTAATTTTTAGCTTGTGAAAAGATATATATTTCACAACATGTGTTGTGAAAAGATATATATAGGGAAAACAAAAATAAACCTAAAAATTAAAACCAAAGAACACATAAGAAATATTAAAAATGGGGAAATAGAAAAATCTGCAGTTGCTGCTCATGTTTGGTCTGAAAAACATAATATAAATTCAGACACTAAATTATTAAAACAGTTTGAAAATACAAAAGAGCTGACTATTTGGGAAAAAATTTATATTCAGAAGAACAAAAACAGAGTTATGAATTTTGATATACCGATGGAGCGTGACCTTGTTTGGAGGTTCTTTGGCCAACCACAGGATGGAGCTGACATCGACATCCAGGTTGTGCAACATAATGCAACGTAAATAAAACCAGTCTGGACAAGCTGACAATAAAACAGAATTGTTTTGAAACATATTCAAGAACAAATCAACATTCATAATTATCACTAACTCTTTAAAAAATATATGTATATATATATACATCCTCAACTTGTGTCCAACTCAGAGTTGGGTTGAGTCGAGGGATGAGATGAGATGAAACCCCTTATATAGAGGTCTGTAAATGACAAGGGTGTCGGCCGACCATGCCTGCTGCACCATCACAGGGGCAGATGATTGAAATGAAACAAAATGGATGAGATGAGTATGCAGAAATGATTGAATGGAATTATGGCGGGGAAAAATGAGCGAAACTCTGAGAAAAACCTGCCCAAGCTCCGTTTCGTCCATCATGAAATCCAAATGGAGTGACTGAGACTCAATCTCAGGACCTGAGAGGTGAGCATCTAACCGCTTGTGCCATTGAGCTGCCTTCTTAAAAAAATAATAGGATTTATTTTATTTTATGGACATTTTAACTTTTAGAGTCTGGAATTGTTGGTTGTTTCTAATGAAAAAACTCTGTGGTGTGACAGGCCTAGAAACCTGGCTGTTGGTCACACAGATGGAAGCTCATACTACCTGTATAGGGGTGACATGTGGTCAGGATGTCTAGTTCCCCAGTGATTATAACCAGTTTTCTCAACTTAGAGTCGCCACTTACTGCACCTGCAGTCTGTATATGTGTTATATTAGTAATTATTACTGCCTGAATTATGCAGTTTTATTTTAAAATATCTTAAAATATATATCTCAAAATATTTAATGTTTGAAAAAAATAATGGGTTGACTTCAAATCGATACATTATCATCCATCCAAGTATTAGGCCGTGTGGCCTGTTGCGGTCTCAAAGAGTAATTTTCCATCCAGCGCTTTTTTGGACATCACAACAATCTTCTGCCTTGGGGGCAGTAGCGAAGTATGGTTTTTGGAATTCTGTGAGACGGCATTCGTTGAAGATGGGCTTTCCAGTTGTTCTGGTAGTTTTGTTTATGGTGAAGAATGGGTTCTACATCCAACTCTTCCATAATTTCCTCATTTCTTTTATGGTTTCAAATTGATACAAAATATTTAATTAAAGAAAATATTAATTTGACACTTATCAATTAAGGAATGAAACAGATATCTCACAAGATATTTCTCCTACATAAAAAAAAACACCATGGGGTAACAGGTCTTGAAGGTTTTTGTCCTATCATCTGGCTGCTGGCCTCACATCCACATGTGTCAATCACAGATGTAGATGATCATCTAGCCAATGTAAGGTTGACATGTGGTCATAATGTCAAGTCCCCCAGCCGTAATAGCTGGTTTTCTCAACCTGAAGCAGTTACATAGGGTAGCCACCCAAATGTTTCACAGTGCTGGGTGGACACCGATCCCATACTGGCCGAAATTCCATGATTATATTTCTTCCCCCAAGGAGACCCCAAGTAGCTCTGCACAACACAATGAAAGTTTATGGATCCATAATAAATTTTATAAACTTACTATTACCCGTTCAAGGAGTAAGCGCAGTTGTTGTCGGAGGGCACTGCAGTCGTGTTTATGCAGGAATAGACCACGTGACGCTGCTATCTATGAGTGCAGAGGGGGACAGGATGTGGGACGCTGACAGTGAACACTGCCTTAGATGACGTCACGTGTATCAACAAAGAAAGCTTCGCAATTCTTCCGCCTGCAGAGATATTTTGAACGACTAATAACTATATCAAGGGAATATTTCAAGGCATCTTGCCTTTACCACTCGGCTATGGCACATGGTATTTCTCCTGTAGTGTGTTATCAAAATGGGCTTTATAAGCTTATAGTCAGATGCCAGTTGACAATGAAAGGATATTCCTTTCGAAACCGGTCCTGAGGTGAGGTGTAAAATCTGATTAATATATTATTAAATAAAATCTCAAAAGATTTACTTACTAATTATATCAATTATAGAAATTTTTTTGGAACAAATTACAGAAATTATTAATGTGTCATTTTAAAGTAAAACATATTACGAGGGCGGATCGGAAAGTAACGCACAATAATTTTTTTCTGCCTTGGTATTGCAGCTAGAATGTTGAAATTTCACAGAGATATAGTTTGAAGTTTTCACTACAGATGGTGTTTTTTTCTCAGGTGCACCTCTTGCGAGAGAAGCTTGAACTATGCAACAAAGATGGCGCGCATGCTACAGTTGTCCACCTGTGAGGAACAGAGAAGTATTGTTCGATTTTTGTGGGCCAAAGGGCATAAACCCAGTGAAATTCACAGGGACATGCGTGGCGTGTATGGGGATGATTGTATGGACCGTAGCAATGTCTTCCGTAAAGTTAGTGCTCGCTGGGTGCCTAAGAACCTGACAGACGACCACAAGGGCCAGCGAATGATGGCAAGCTTGGACCACTTAACGCGGTACACCGCACAAGGACATGACTTTCTGGAAGGAATCGTCACAGGTGATGAGTCGTGGGCGTACCACTACACGCCCGAAACAAAGCAGGAATCAGCAGTGCGCAGATGGCTACACTCCAACCAAACGGACTTCTACGAACAGGGCATATTGAAACTGGTAACACGATGGGAAAAATGTGTTGAGAAAGTTGGTGACTATGTCGAAAAGTAGGCAAAAGATATAAGTTCATTTGTGATTTTTTTCCTTTTTTTTACTATTAAACTTTTTAAAAAAAAATTATTGTGCGTTTCTTTCCGATCCTCACAGGTGGACGACTGTAGCATGCGCGCCATCTTTGTTGCATAGTTCAAGCTTCTCTCGCAAGAGGTGAACCTGAGAAAAAAATACCATCTGTAGTGAAAACTTCAAACTATATCTCTGTGAAATTTCAACATTTTAGCTGCAATACCAAGGCAGAAAAAAATTATTGTGCGTTACTTTCCGATCCGCCCTCGTAAGTTTTCAGATACCAAGAGCGCTAAAATAGTTGCAGTCAAAATGTTAACTTTACAGATGCAGTATGTTCTCAGAGTATCTTCTGATTTCACGAAACACAGTCTGTGACCACCTGCAATATAACTTTCTTACTCAGTACTGTAAAGATTTTGTTATGATTGGTTAATCTGTGCGACATGACATATATCCGGGTCACCCATGAACTTGTGATGCTGTTGTTGAACAAGCAGAGCTTCTTTCACAGTTCAAGAAAGTCATAAAGACAGTACCCACTAGAGGCTCATCTCATTGGCTGGAGATTTGTCATTGCTGCACAAAACAACCAGTCTCAACAAAATTCTTGTGCCAGAAATAAATTCTAGGCATAGTTTGAGGATCTTAAGGTACTGAATACAAAAGTTATGTTGCGCTGTGATTGCAGCTTATGTGTTGTGAAATCTGAAGATACACTGAGGGCCGCATGCAAATACATTAGTCTCTACTCAAATTACTTCCAAACACTGGTGAGCTGACTCACCGTGAGCAAGTGCAAAGATCGAATTAGCTACCCACTAACTGGTCATGCATGAAAGTCGTCATTTTCGTAATATTGGCAAGAAATTACCCAGAATTCTCAGCGATGAAACCACTTCCGTTATTTTTGTCTGCTAGAGGAATGCATTTATGCTTGCGTCCCGCAAATAATACCGTATACAACGACTTCTGCATCGCGCAATATTATGCCGATTCTCCTGTTCTTCCAGTTGAATTCTTTGGTAGACTCTATCAAATTCCTCTTCTCCGCGTATACTGAAAACATGATCAAAGTTTTCAAGGTCCGACATCTTGGATAAAGCGGCAAGGTTTCAAACTACATCGGTTCCCTTCGGGATTCTGACGATTTGTTTCTCTCTTAAGTCTCCTCGTCAGGTAGCTTACGAATTTCAACAATTATTATCACATGAACAGATTTCTGAGTAAGCAAAATCGTATTAAGGATACAACTTTCTCAGCAGAGAACGCCTTTTATGGTCTATAGATTCGAGCCTGAGATTTTGCACCTGTGAAAGTTGCCATTTTGATTGCAACTACTCTAGTGCTCTAGGTGACCAAATATGGTACTATGGTACTACCCATTGGATGTGGTGCTTCCCTACATTTTTTACAAAAATAAACTATTTTAAATATAATTTAAAATTATAAAATTCTTATGTTAATAAGCTGATTTCATTTTAAATAAATTTATAAGTTAAATCTGTATTGTAGTGTCTCCTATTGCCGTAGCGTAGTGGTTAAGGCACTGCGCTACAAGCAGGAAGATCGAGGGTTCGAGTCCCGGTGGGGTCAGGATTTTTAACCTGACCCAAACCTTCTGGCGGCACTATGGCCCTGGGGTCGACACAGCCTCTAATGAAAATGAGTACCAGGCGCTTGTTCTGGGGGTAAAGGCATCCGTCATGCAGGGCTGACAACCCGGCTGACATCAAGTGCCGATTGTCAAGAAAAGTGAGAGCCTTAACCTCCCACTACCCCAAGGGCCTCCCGAGACCTGTAGTGGGATCACTTTACTTTACTGTAGTGTCACCTATTGGAGGTTTCCCAAATTACATCTTCCGTTCATGGTGGGTTAGATTCGCAAGGCCTGGTCGCATATTTATTGCTACATTCTATGTTGAAAGAAAAAGTAAAATTTGTTGCCCTCGGTTAGTATTGAAATAGCAGCTTTGTTAATTTTATTTTGTTTATACAAGTGTAGTATATAGTTTGTATGTTTTATTTTATTGTGATCTTGTCACTATACAACTATTGTGAATATAAATAATGAATTTTCAACTGTATCTTGTAATTTATTTTATTTCGCATTTTGTTGTGAATGAATCATATAGAAGCTCGCTAGTGAAGAGCTTCCTAGAATACTCTCATGCTAGTAGCTCTGCCACGAATGTTCAAACAGAGTTAGAACAGCGTCATGAACCTGTAATATGTGAGTGTGCTATTGAATTTGCTCATATGCAATAATTGTTTTTCTGCACTTCTACTTATGATTTGACTGCTTCTTCATTTTGTTATTGCTTGAAAGCGAATTTTTAGAAATATATAAAACAGATCTGGAAGAGAGTAGGGATAGTTTTACATGCACCATGCCGTGATATTCTCCCCCAGATAGATCACTAATCTACTGAAAACCCAATTTTCAAATTTTTGTTGGTTAGATCTCTTTTCGGGGCAACTATTCAATTATACATTTCCTTTAGAAATTACATGTGTAATTGTGAAACAATAAATTAATGATAAAATAGTGAAGTGATCCATTACAGACCTTAGGCTTTGAGATAATAGGAGGTTAAGGGTTTCACTTTTCTAAGAATTGGCATGAATTGTCAGCCCTGCATGATGACCATCTTTATTTCGAGAACATACATACTTATTTCTATATTTAATTAATGTAGGGTACATACTTATTTCTATATTAAATTAATGATTAGTAGTGGAAGGCAGATGTGGGGTTTGTGCTGTGTGATAACGAAGGCTTATACGTGCAGGCACGGGACCTGAAATGTGCGTTGACTCAGCAGTTTACGGGTTTGCGGTCACAGTCAGATAGTGTACCTCGAGTAGATAAGGTGCTTGATCACTTTTCCTTGTGAACTCAATGGCGTGTATATAAGTTATTTCAATTTTAAAATTTGTATCTTATAAAACATAAGTGTAAAGTGAATCACGTGTGCATGAGTGTAAACTGTATAATGGTTAATAACTTTTTTACTGAACAACGTGTATTTATTTATGAACAATATTGTTGTTTTCAAATGCTGGGCCTTGGCAATGAAGCCATTAGTGTTCTTGCTCTCCAATATTTCTCTATGGTGGAACCAACAGGGGAAAGCTGAAGATAAAACAGAATTGTTATTAATATTGAGGTAAGATGTCCAGACCAAAAATAATATAATTAATACTTCACAGGTTTGTTCATTTCTTCATCTTTGTTGCATAGAGGACAATTTGGATTCGTGTAGATTCCTATTTTATATAAATGTTTGGCCAAATAGTCATGTTCTGTAAGCAGTCTAAATTTTGCTACTGTAGTTTTACGTGGAATTTCTGGAATAATATCTGGCTTCTTTACTAAAATATTCTATTTTTTGTCTTTGGCTTTATTACATACGTCTTGGTTTTGTTTGATTCTATATTTGTTTTTAATTATTCTTTTTATGGATGTGAAAGGTAAGCTTTTAGTAGTATTCTGAATTAGATTGGAGCCTTTTTCGGCAAGAAAATCAGCAGTGTCATTTCCAGCAATTCCACAATGTGCAGGTATCCATTGCAATTGAATTCTTTTCTGTAGTTTTTTAAGTTGTTGAATCATTTTATAGCACTCTTTAATTTGTATTGACTTTATGAACAATATTTGTTAACTCAGTCTGCCAGCCAAGTACGAAGATGTTTTGAAACATGATTCCCGGGTGTAAAAATTCCATCACGTACAACAAATTTTATAAAGAGGTGTCACAAATGTATGGACAACGAAGGTGAACATTTCCAACACCTGTTTTAATAAAGTTGGTAAGTATGGCAATTTGTAAAATGAAAATGTGTGTGGTTGTATCACCGCGATCCTAGGCTGTCTGTTTTCTGCCGCGTATAGTGAAATCCCCGCGTCTGCCTTCCACTACTAAACTGATCTCACTGTATAAAACTGAATGCAAGGTATTTTCAATTGATTGAAGATAAATGTTTCACTACTATGTTTACTATGTTAACTTTTAGCATGTAAAAGTCCATTCCTAGTAATGATGGTCCACAAAAGTTTCGGTAAGAAAAGGAATATGAGGTGAGGTGTATATCATCAACATCATCATCCTGCCAGGTATTAGTCCTAGAAGAACTGTTACGGCCTGAGAAAGTGGTTTTCGTGCCATCTTTTCATAGGTCGACCAAGTGACCGTTTCCCATTTGGAGAGTAGCTCATTATTGCCTTGGGGATCCTGGATCTAGCCATTCTTGAGACATGTTCCTTCCAGTTTAGCTGATATCTGGAGATGTAGTCCAGTATTGGTGACCATTTAGTTCTTCAAGGATTTCTACATTTTTCTTTCGATCCCAGCTGTTTGGTGAGGTGTATATTTTTTATCCAATCTCTTAATTTAGTAGGTATTTAAAATTTGCTGCTAAAGTTGGGCTACAAGGACACATGGTACTTCTGATAGTATTAATTTTTGGATAAGGACATGGAATGTTCAATTTACTATAAAAATTAATTAGGCAATTTGAGAAATTCCTATTTATTAACACATAAACACACACACTTGCACACATATTGTTGATCCAGCACCAAAATGGCATTGTACATGTCATAAATAAAATACATACACAGGTGAAAAATACTTATATTACAACATGGAAGAGTTTTAATAGATTATCTTCATGCATGGTTGATGTTGTTGGTGATTATGGCTGCATCCACTTTCTTGAATAAAATTACAAGTTCATCTGCCAGTTTTTTTGTACCAGCTGCAAGAATCCTGTGTGACATCATATCAAAAGTTCCACCTGAAAACACACATTGCATAATGCTATTTAATTTTAAACATCGCAGTAGAGGAACTAAGATGGAAGAAAGACCAAATCTGGATGGAATTCTACTCCACGGACGCTATGATAACGGACTGGAGACAAGCAGAATAAGACCTCAGACATGTGATGACGAGAATGGCAACACATGGGTTCCATCATAGGAGCTGTAGGATCAAGAAACATCATGAACCAGACTCCCAGTGCATCTGTGAGCTGTGTGCTGAACACTGCGACCATTACCATGTTGTGTCGTGTCAGAGGCGAGACGTGTCCCTGAGGGCTTACTGTGGAAGGGACTGAACGGTGGACCATGATGAACTTAACATTATGCACATTGTGTGCTCTTCATTATTATTATTATTATTATTATTATTATTAGTTAGGGATTCTATTTATTAAATAAAAGATTGTTATGATGCCAAGACTGAATATTGTTCAAATTTTAATTGCCAAAACAAAAACAAATTTTTTTGTGATTTTTTTTTTTCAAATGCCCCAGGTTGTCTTTCGACATTCCTGGTGTTCTCTCCTGGCATGGCGTACTTATATCCCACTTCTGAGGTGGGGCGCCTGGAAGGGGGGTTACGTTGCCCCGATGATATGATGGATGATGATGATAGCGGTGCGCCAGAAGAGTCCCTAATCCTAAGCTTAATCTAAGATGAATATGAATGATGATGATTGCGATGGCCATATGATTTCAGGAACCATTTGGGCCTTAAAGTTTTCCTGACATTTGTCTTACAGGTGAGGAAAAACCCCAATAAAAACCTCACCCAGAAAAACTGTCCCTACCAGGGATCGAACCCGGGCCTGCTGCGTGACAAAACATTAATTATAAGTACATATTTTATTGGCAGCTCTGTGGCACAAGAGGTTAGATACTCGGCCTTCACTTATGGACCCCAAGATCATATGGGGTTCATGCTGGACAAAAACGGAGATATAGCAGGCTTTCCTTGAGGTTTCTCCCATTTTCCCCTGCCAAAAACTTCATTCTACATACTTCTGTCATCCATTTCATATGCCTTGTGATTGGTGTGACAGTCTATGTAAAGCCAGCATCCTTATGCATCACTGGCCTTCAATAATAGGGCTTAATTTCATCTCATCCTTTGACTTGTCATTTATGCTGGGCAGAAATAGAGGGTTTACATATGTTAGTATGATAATTAAAGTTTCAGTGAATTAGTTTAAGGTTTTCCAGAAGTATTTTGCAAATTAATTATTACTCTGTTCTCATATGTTAGGAATTGGAACATTTATATATATAAAATATATGTAGGAAAAAACATTTCTGCACACTAAGTTTTCAGCAGTTGATTGCTCAATAAAGAAAATAATATTTCTTTAAAATTGAGAATATATATGACCAACCTCATGGGCTAGTGGTCAGTGTTTCTGACTACTGTTCATGAAGTCCTGGGTTCGATTCCCGGTCAAACCATAGGAATTTTTTCTTAAAAGGAATCATTCCTGTGGTTGCCCATGGTCTGGAATTTAGGTTAAGAATTCTCATGTCGCTTCATTATCAATTATTACCCATCATATCATCAGGGTAACGTAACTCCGCCTTCTAGGCACCCCAACTTAGGAGGTGGGTTACAATTATTACCCATCATATCATCGGGGTAACGTAACTCCGCCTTCTAGGCGCCCCAACTTAGGAGGTGGGTTACAATTATTACCCATCATATCATCGGGGTAACGTAACTCCGCCTTCTAGGCGCCCCAACTTAGGAGGTGGGTTACAATTATTACCCATCATATCATCGGGGTAACGTAACTCCGCCTTCTAGGCGCCCCAACTTAGGAGGTGGGTTACAATTATTACCCATCATATCATCGGGGTAACGTAACTCCGCCTTCTAGGCGCCCCAACTTAGGAGGTGGGTTACAATTATTACCCATCATATCATCGGGGTAACGTAACTCCGCCTTCTAGGCGCCCCAACTTAGGAGGTGGGTTACAATTATTACCCATCATATCATCGGGGTAACGTAACTCCGCCTTCTAGGCGCCCCAACTTAGGAGGTGGGTTACAATTATTACCCATCATATCATCGGGGTAACGTAACTCCGCCTTCTAGGCGCCCCAACTTAGGAGGTGGGTTACAATTATTACCCATCATATCATCGGGGTAACGTAACTCCGCCTTCTAGGCGCCCCAACTTAGGAGGTGGGTTACAATTATTACCCATCATATCATCGGGGTAACGTAACTCCGCCTTCTAGGCGCCCCAACTTAGGAGGTGGGTTACAATTATTACCCATCATATCATCGGGGTAACGTAACTCCGCCTTCTAGGCGCCCCAACTTAGGAGGTGGGTTACAATTATTACCCATCATATCATCGGGGTAACGTACACTCCGCCTTCTAGGCGCCCCAACTTAGGAGGTGGGTTACAATTATTACCCATCATATCATCGGGGTAACGTAACTCCGCCTTCTAGGCGCCCCAACTTAGGAGGTGGGTTACAATTATTACCCATCATATCATCGGGGTAACGTAACTCCGCCTTCTAGGCGCCCCAACTTAGGAGGTGGGTTACAATTATTACCCATCATATCATCGGGGTAACGTAACTCCGCCTTCTAGGCGCCCCAACTTAGGAGGTGGGTTACAATTATTACCCATCATATCATCGGGGTAACGTAACTCCGCCTTCTAGGCGCCCCAACTTAGGAGGTGGGTTACAATTATTACCCATCATATCATCGGGGTAACGTAACTCCGCCTTCTAGGCGCCCCAACTTAGGAGGTGGGTTACAATTATTACCCATCATATCATCGGGGTAACGTAACTCCGCCTTCTAGGCACCCCAACTTAGGAGGTGGGTTACAATTATTACCCATCATATCATCGGGGTAACGTAACTCCGCCTTCTAGGCGCCCCAACTTAGGAGGTGGGTTACAATTAAGCCAATGCCAAGAGAGAACACCAGAAATGTCAAAGTGACAATCTGGGCATTGAACAAAAATATATGTATTGTTCTCTGATAAAACCATCAATGCAGCATGACATCTCAAAAGGAACTCTGATTTTTCGTTTAAAGTATTTTTTCTGGCATCCATTCAAAGTGCAAACTGTAATGTGGAGTTTGAAGTTTAAGTTTAATCTTTCTGATTTTTCATCTTTTGTACTGATTCTATTAAACAATAAATTGTATGGTGAAATTAAATGTTTCTTACCTCCTCTCACATAAATCTTCTAAGTTGATCGCGATTTTGAGACTATAACTGTTTCATCCTCAGAACTTTCTTGGCGACTGAATTCTCTGAGTTGATTGAAAGTTTTGATGTCTTTTCTTAATCCCGTTAAATTTGTATTGAAATTTGAAGTTGAGGTTATGTCACGGTCGGCCATCTTGTTTCCTATGTAGACTTGAGTCGTCACTTATATTTAACTTTTATAGGAATTAATCACTATGAGGTTTAATTTATGGTGAAATTAAATGTTTCTTACCTCTCCTCATATACATCTTCTCTAACTTGATTGCGATTTCTGAGGATGAGACAGTTATAGTCTCGAAATCGCGATCAACTTAGAAGATCTATATGAGGAGAGGTAAGAAACATTTAATTTCACCATAAATTAAACCTCATAGTGATTAATTCCTATAAAAGTTGTAGTTACATTTCATCAAGGTCAACTATTACAGAGAGATCTCCAGCCACGTCTGTCCTCCCATGTTTTAGTTACATATTTATCTGTCCAATGTTTGTCTTCTGTGTTCTAGCCATCTGATTCTGGGTCTTCCCTTAGTTTCATCAAGAGCATAATTTTTGGTAATTGTTCTATTGTCGATACTAGTAAAATTCATGGTGATTTTCCGTTGAGGTATTAGTTCACAGTAATATAATGTACGGTTAAAAACTATAATATAGTTACCTTGTAGGTGCGTCTCCTCTACTTAAGTTCTTTTAAAACTCTGTAGGCCTTTCGGGACTAGTCCCATCACCAGCAGAATGCATTAGGTCCGTTCTTGTTGATCCTTGTTGAAGCAATGACTTGGTTGTGAGAATTTTGTACAGAGGATTGTGTGGAATTCTCACAACCAAGTCAGTGCTTCAACAAGGATCAACAAGAACGGACCTAATGCATTCTGCTGATGATGGGACTAGTCCTGAAAGGCCTACAGAGTTTTAAAAGAACTTAAGTTGAGGAGATGGACCTACAAGGTAACTATATTATAATAATTAAATTAATGTTTTTATTACCTCACCTCATATCTTTTTTCTTCTATACTGCAGTTTCGGAGCTTATCTCCATCGTCAGTAGCCTCTGGTCGACCGATGTTATGTCGTTTCTTGGCGGTTTCCTTCTTACTTCTGTCGGTGGACCGATGAACCTCTGGATTAGGTCAAAATTTGCGGGAGTTTCAAAATTCATGAGTTTTTCTTTTTTGTTTTTTTGGATGTGGATTTTTTCCCAGACTGTGAGTTCCTTTAGTTTATCTGTTTGTTTGATTAGGCTAGCTTCTGTATCTATTAAATGTTTTTCAGACCAAGCATGGGCTGCTACTGCTGACTTGTCCACTTCCCCCTTTTTTACATTTCTAAGGTGTTCCTTCAATCTAGTTTTTAAATTTCTTTTTGTTTTTCCTATATAGATTTTGTCGCAATCTTGACATTTGATCTGATATATTCCTGATTTATATTCTTGTCCAATTTTTTCATTTTTGTTGGTTTTAATTATCTTGTTTAGGCTGTATTCATTCTTTGGGGCCAATCGAATGTTAAACTTATTGAAAATTTTCTGGAACTTGTGGTGTTTTACAGGATGGTAAGTGAATTTTTTTGAATCTTATGTTCTCTTCTGTTTGTTTTTTAAGTGTGCTTTCATTAATTAGTTTTTGCCTTTTGAACTTATTTATTTTCTTGTGTACCATGTTCTCTTCATAACCATTTTCTATTGCTACTTTATTGCTAAAGAAAAAGAATACATAATTAAAGTGGAAGCCATGACTGAAGAGGGACAAGATATTGTCTGAAACTGCCAGTATCAAAGAGATTTGAAATCATATAAGGTGAGTCGTTAAAAATATATTCTGCACTCACTATTAATGATATAACTTCATAATGTTTACTTCCCAATATTAATTTAAATATATGTAAGAAATTACCTGTTGAATCTAGAACAACTCCTCCAGCTTCTCTTACAATGAGAGCACCAGCTGCCACATCCCAACATTGCAGTGCATCTATGTGATAAGCTTCTGCTATTCCTGATGCTACATAGCACAGTGCAAGGGCTGCTGAACCAAGTACTCGAATTCTGGAGAGAAAAAAAAGATAATAATAATTTGAATCATTTAGTTAAAGATATTTTATCATCAAAACATACGAGGGTGGATCAAATGTAAACCGGAATTTGTATCTGGAGGCTCTGGTAGTGAACTGCAAAGGTTGTGGTTTGGAGGGGAAGTTGGTGGGGGTGTCTGGAGTAGGGATCTTGATGTGTCGCACTCCGAAGAGCGGCCGCGTGCTTCAGTGCGCCATGAGCGAGCAAGAGGTACACACATGTGTTGCACAACACATTATTATTAAGTTTTTTCAATTAAAGAAAAGAGTGCGCTGTACGCAATAGGGCCCTTGTCTTTATTTGTAATTTTATCCTTATTTTTATAAATTTCCAAACTTTCAAGGACGTTAAGGAATTTGAAATCAATGACCGAACGAATCAGCCTAAGGTTACTTTTATTGATAGCATGACTGTAATCAGAAATATGCTGGGCAACTCCAGATTTTTCAATTCTATTAAGTCTAAAATGGGCAATATGTTCGTAAAATCTAGTTAAAATGGATCTTCTGGTTTGCCCAACATATTTCATATCACAGTCATTGCATCCAATTTTATAAATACCAGATTTTTTAAACAATCGACTTTATCTTTAGAGTTTCCGAGTACACTATTTAATGTCAAAGTGGAAGTAAAAATTAATTTAGTATCTAATCCTTTAAATATCTTGTTCAAACCTATAGTTAAAGAGGGAACATACAGCATAATTGCAAAATTAAGTTTATTACTAGGAGAATGGAAGGCTGTAGAATCAGTAATAAGTTTTCTAAATTCAAATTTATGAATCAAATTATCAATCTCATTTTCATTGAAACCATTACACTTAGCGATATCTTTAATGGTTTATAATTCCTTATTATATCTATTTTTACTTAACGGAAAAGTGGTAAGACGGTGGACTATTTATTATCAATTTTGTCTTCAGTCAATATCTGGTCTTGAGAATGACAGCTTGGCTGTGGAAACGTGTTGACCATTTTAAAACATTAATTGGTGAATTGGGCATATTGACTATATATATATATATTTTAAGACAAATATGGATTATGGTGACCAGATGGTGTTTGTCGTACAGACGAGAAAAAACCCCAAGAGAACATCACCCATGAAACTTGGGATTAAACCTGAACCTACTTTTATCTAAGACAACATTGTGTTGCCATGTGACCACAGAGGTAGACTCAGTTGTTCGTGGTTGTAGAAATTCAGTTCTTATTTACAAGTAATAGACTTAACTTGCAATAAAACTAAATACATAGTCACACATAGAAATACATTATATATTGGAAATGGACACCTAGTGACAAATGAGGAAAATTTTGAAGAAGTAGCTAAATTCAAATACCTAGGAACAATAATCACAAATAGGAATGAGATGCATAAAGGAATGAAACATAGGCTCAATTCTGGAAATGTGCTATTATGCATTGCAGAGACTCTTGACATCCCAGCTCCTTTAAAAAAATGTTAAATTGAAAGTATATATATAACTATTATTCTACCAGTTATATTATATGGATGTGAAACACGGACTCTTACTTTAAGATAGGAAAGGAGATTACAAGTATTTGAGGATAAAGTTCTTAGGAAAATTTTTGGATCAAAGACAGATGAATGGAGAAGACTACATAACAGTGAACTACATGGTCTTTATAGGAAGCCAGATATAATAAGAAGAGTTAAGTCTCGTAACTGTGATGGGCAGGACATGTGGCACGAATCAGGAATGAAAGACGTGCATGGAAGCTTCTTGTAGGAAAACCAGAGGGAAAACACCTAGTTGGTAGACCAAGAATGAGATGGGAGAATAACATTAACTATGATTTCAGGGAATTAGATTATACAGGGAATGATTGGAAAACATTAGCAGAGGATATGGATGTATGGAGAGCTCATGTCCGCATGGCCATGAACTTACAGATTTGATAGTGCCAGTGAGTTAGTTAGTTAATAGACTTAATTTGCCCTATTATATTAATATATATGTATATTCATGCTTTTATAACATTTAAGCAAAATTGATTCCTGAATTTTAGAGAATTAAAGAAACTAAATGAAAACATGTTGATAATAAAACATATTAAAATTGGCCCAAATATAAAATATTGATGAAAGAAGGAGAAAAAATTGGAAACAAAATTGCAACAAAGAGCACTGCATATACAACATTGTAATTATACATTCCTTAGTTAAAATCATGACTATTGGCCACAGCCACTTTAGCTTTTGTTGTATGGAAAATCATTGCATATCAGTGTTAACTAATATCCACTATTACTCATGAGGGTACCTGAGTAGCTATTTGAATTACATTCCATTACATGTCGCGACAGGCCTAGAAGGCCCATAGCCTATGAGCCGGCTGATGGCCTCACATCCACATGCGTCAATCACAGAGGTAGATGATCATCTAGCCAGTGTAGGGGTGACATGTGGTCAGCATGTTGAGTCCCCCAGCCGTTATAGCTGGTTTTCTCAACCTGGAACCGCTACCCAAATGCCTCACGATGCTGGGTGGGCACCGGTCCCATGCTGGCCGAAATACCATGAGAAAATTTCTTGAGACTCGAATCAGCACAAGTCTCGTAGCTCTGTGCCAAGGCTACCTGCCTTAACCACTCGGCTACGGCACGGGACATTTGAATTACGTAGTAGTAGTGAAATGAAGATAAGAAAATAAAAACTAAGGTTGAGGAATTGTGCTACACGAGCAATGTGACTTCCTTTACTATCATTTACTAGCAACTTCAGTTTGTGTGGTCACTAGAGATTATGTATAGTTGTTTGCATATATATATATCAGGTTTCATTCATGTTATGTAATATTGTTAATATGTGAACTTTTCTAAGTAATGCCACGAGTGATTTCCAATTTATCTAGAGGATTTGGAATTTGAGAGTGGCATTTATTAGGACTATTTAAAGAATAAATTAAACTGTTTACTCACAAATCATTATTTAAATATAGTTATTTTAAAATATTTATGTATTTAATGTAAATGGTGATGTTTGAAAACAAATGAGAAATGTTTGGTTATGTTTCATTTGTTCATCCACTGCCAAATAGGATCGCAATATTGTAAGAATGCACCCTAGTGGAGAAAACAATCAAACACATCAAACTGTATATTATAACCAACATTAAAGATTATTAATTTTTTTTAGGAAACAGTCAGTAAAATCATTATTTAAAAGCACAATTATCAAATAAGTAGTTTGAAGGAATCTGTTCATTATTTGCTATATTCAACGTATTTATTGGAGAGTCAGTCACTGCAAAATAATGCTCTGACCTGTTCAGAATATTAAAAAGGACGAGCTTTCTTTATTTTGGTAAACAGAAGTCGATAAATAGTGAGATGAAACACGACTGTCATTGGTTGTAAAAGAAAGTTTATTGAAACATGATTGGTCATTGACGACCATTTGGGGCATGAGTTAAATAGTCATAGAAAATACTTACCCATGGGCAACTTTGATGCACGCTTCTGTTCTCTTTATGATACTCTCCCTCAAACTTGGAATGCAGGCAAAAGATGATTCGAGACATATCATTGAACTGCTGAGGTCTGAAAGAGAAAACTTATTTCAATAATGTATTTAAAAGGAATGGCATCCAAAATTTCATGAAAATGATGCTTCAATTTGATTTAGATATCCCAGCAATATTGTTGTTTCCATTCACTTCCTTTTGCCTTAAACATAACAATCATAGAGAGTGCGCTAGTTCATTTTCTAGTGCAACTAGTTGTATTCTCATAATTTCAAGAGATAACTGATCATAAATGCTGGAGAGTTACAAGAGTATCCCTATATGAACATTGAAGAATGTCAACTCCGTGCAGAGAAATGTTACTAGTACAGAGAAATTGTTTGTACAGTAGAAAGGTTTATTTTTTGCCATTATTTCATAGCCCACGTAGTGGAATGAGTGTATACAAACACGTGACTTGCCTCAGCTGGGAAGGAACTGTAGCTAAGAAGAGAAGACTTGGTAAATGCGAGATGGTAGGCTTGGTGACTACATATTAGATGATTTTGCATCAGACCCTTCTGCCACAGAAATAAAATGTGTACCGGTACTGTTCATTTTCCTATTTCAATTTACGTTTCAACTATTTTATGAAATTTGACAGTTTTAAAAAAAACATATAAGGAAAAAATTTTGAACTGCATTAAAAAGCAGAGCAACAAATTAAATATAAATTTTTAAAATTCTTAATGTAAATTTGTAGCAAAAAATGTTGTTTGTTAAGTGATAATTAGAATTTGCATATCAGATGTTGCCTGCATTAATTATGTAATTGATTTAACACAAGACATTGTGGAAGAAATACACGTGTCATAATTTTATAAATGTCTTTTGTCATGATAAGAACAATAAATAATAAATTATATTTTGTTTTATTTAGTTGGTCTGATACACTGTTTTGAAGAATTTGCAAAATGGAATGTCACTTGTTATTAATAACTTTTTACTGAACTGATACAATCTTAGTCAACTATCTAAAGCAATTACACAATGCAATGTCTTTTATTTTGTTCTAGTTTGCAATTTGTTTAATTGGAACTTTTTTAAACATCAGTGTGAATTTAGATTATAATTTAAATTTAAATATATGAATCACTAAGGGGTTTTTTTACCACATTTAAAATGTAATATAAACAAGACCAAATATAAAGTATATTATGATGATCTCGTAGAAGATTTCCAGGGCTGTTGGCTGTGGTCTTGAGGCTTGTAGTTCCCCGATGTTTCACCAGAGACTGCGTCTGGCATCCTCAAGGGTTGTCTTGAGACTGGCAATTTTGTCGACTACCTGCCCTATTTATACATTTATCTGCGACGTGTTCTCTGTATAAATAGGGCAGGTAGTCGACAAAATCGCCAGTCTCAAGACAACCCTTGAGGATGCCAGACGCAGTCTCTGGCGTAACGTCGGGGAACTACAAGCCTCAAGACCACGGCCAACAGCCTGGAAATCTACGAGATCATCATAATAACTCCGGCCGTGAAAGCCTAAGTCAATATAAAGTATATTGCCCAAGTACCATACTTAGTTTGTTGCAAGAAAAAATATATAAAAATAGGTGTTAAAAATAATTTCAATTTATATAAGATTTTTCTTGTCTTAGATAGTGTAATTTAAAATATTTTCTTATTTATTAAATATTGAATAATTAAAATTAATGCATCTATATTTATTCCATGATCATTATTATCTATTGACAATAATAATAATATTAATATTACTATTATTTTTAGTATATATTGTTGCAGTTAAATTCACTGTTTTATATTTATGTTATCTTTGTTAATGAGGAAATTCCGATTGATTGAGGGTTTTTCCACTTTGCAGCGGTTGCCCTTTTACCAGCCGGCTGCTGGCCCTTCACATCCACATGTGTCAATCACAGAGGTAGATGTACAACAGCCAGTGTAGGGGTGACATGTGGTTAGCATGTCGAGTCCCCCAGCCGTTATAGCTGGTTCCTCAACCTGGAGCCACTACTTATTGTAGCTACCCAATTGCCTCACGATGCTGGGTGGGCACCGGTCCCATACTGGCCGAAATACCATGAGAAAATTTCTTCCCCCATGGAGACTCGAACCAGCGCAAGTCCCGTAGCTCTGCGCCAAGGCTTCCTACCTTAACTGCTCGGCTACGGCGCGGGACTTGTTAATGAGGAAATAATAATTGTAAATTGTTAAACGTAAGTTGACTTCATTATTAGGCCTATATCTTTTTATGAACATAACTTAAAAAAATTACTTATACAAACTGATCAACTGTATTTATAGATTTAGAATACTTTTCCTTTAAACTCCAAGTGCGATAGGCCTAGAAAGCCCTTGGCCTAGCAGCCGACTGCTGGCGTCGCATCCACATGTGTTAATCACAGAGGTAGAGATCATCTAGCCAGTGTAGGGGTAACATGTGGTCATCATGTCGGGTCCCCCAGGCATTATATCTGGTTTTCTTAACCTGGAGTAGCTACTTATTTACCTACCCAATTTCCTCATGGGCACCAGTCCCATACTGGCCGAAATTCCATGAGAAAATTTCTTCCTTCATGGGGACTTGAACCAGTGCAAGTCCTGTAGCTTTGTGTCAAGGCTTCTTGCATTAACCACTTGGCTGTGGCACGGGACACTTTTCCTTTAAATAGTTATTAATTCCCAACAAATTTTAAGTTTGCAACATTTGACATAGAAAATGGAATGTAAGCATTTAATTGAAATAAACATTGCTTTTATGTTGTTTTAACTATGGATTTACTAAATAAGATGGAGATCTATAAAAAGATAGGGCATGTATCATTAATTTCTCTCACTCCAAGGGTTTTACATTTATGTTTAGTGTTTTATCAAATTCATATCTTTCTCACTGGACATCTTGTATATCTTCTTGTAAGCCCATGTTTTCCCTTAACAGAGATTTAGGCGCTCTCCCCCTACAGGGAAGAATTTGAACCAATAGTAATTTAGTTACACTTGTTTTCATATAGATGTCATTTGAGTGGTCCGTGGTTAGCGTTCCACCTCATACTGACATCTAGGATATCAAGGTAGTACTAGGATGGGAAAATTCGGTAAATTTTCCTTAGAGGCCTTTTCATTCAAGCTTAAGGAACTTTTACAAGCCTGAAAATCTTCAGACTTGGGACTCATGGCTTAAAGCCCCTCCCGGAGGACTTGCTCCTTGGATTTTTCCATCCTAAAAAATCCATCACCCCTGCCGGGTTTGAACCCGCGGCCCTCGGGACCAGATATAAGGAGCATAACCACTAGTCCACCGCGGCCGATACTTCTTGTATATAAAATTGAAATAAAAATAATGCAGTGGCTGTGGTACTTTGCATAGTTGAATTCAATGCAAATTAGAAGAGCCTATCTGCATGTGTGTCTTTAAAATTAGTCTTTACTGGGCTTCCCCTTTTTTCTTTGAATACTAATATGTACTATTCTGTTATATACCTTCAACTTTTGATGTATATATTCTTCTGTTATTGTGATATGCTCCTTGGCCTTTGATTGCAGTGAACATATCATCAAGAATTGGGTTGTAGATTATTCCAATAACAACTTCCTTTTCTATGCTCAATGCAATTGAAATACATGTGAGGTGGAAACCATGAACAAAATTTGTTGTTCCGTCAATAGGATCAATGATCCATGTTGGTGCATTAGTCAATTCAGGTGTAGTTTTTTGTTCAGAATTTGCTTCTTCGCCTATGAATCTGAAATAAAAGATATCTTGTTAGATGATTGCTTTAATGTAACTGTTACATACATTTTATAAAGATTGATTATAGAAAGATTATATCAACAAGTGTCAGTTTTGGAGGAAATCCCTCAGACTTTTAAATAACTATTCCTTTGTTCTATATAAATAAAACCTCATTGTCTGAACTTCAGACAAAACTTGGCATGGACAAAATTCTTCTTCTTTTTTTTTTTTGAGTTTTTGTTTGATTTCTCAAGCTTCTAGTTAAATCTGTGAATGGCATGTTATTACATAAATAAGTAGTCTCAAATACAGGGCTATTCAGAAAGAAGCAACAGACTTCAAACATTTATTTCATCCAAACTAAAAAAGAATAGAAACAATTCCAACGTTCCTGGAAAGAGAAAAGTTCAGATCACGGCCACATTGGCACTGTTGCTTGTCATATTGATTGATTGCATCAAAATGGCGACACAATAGGACGTTGAATTGGAAGAGGAGGAGCAGAAAATCAACTTCATTGCAGGGGTTTCCCAAGTCACCAGACCTAACCCCATGTGATTTTTATCTGTGGCAATATGTAAAAGACCGTGTTTTTATCCCCCCTTTGCCTGACACTCTTGAAAATCTGTGACATCAAATTGTTGAAGCTGTGAATTCAATAACTAGATGCCAGCTGATTCGTGTATGGCAAGAAATGAGCCACTGTTTTGATATTTGTTGTGTAACACATGGTGCTCATATTGAATGCATAAAATAGTGAAATTTGAACTTTTCTCTTTCCATGAATGTTGGAATTATGTTTCTATTTTTTGTAGTTTGGAAGAAATAAATGTTTGAAGTCTGTTCCTTTTTTCTGAATAGCCCTGTATTTAAAAATCGGAGACGGGAGTATGTTTGATTCATCAACAAGTAGGACTTTTTAAAATTTTATCATTAAACAATTTTTTTAAAAGAATTGATGGCTTGGGATTGAGAAACTCATAATCAGATTTCAGTATGGTTGATTAACAAGTAGGTGTAGTGGAATTTAAAGATCATACAAAATGTTTTCCTTCTCTGTTGTTTTAAATAAAATGGAAGTTTATTTTAATATAACTGGTGGTCTATTATTTAAAGAACTTGTAATGAAGGAATTGCAATGTACTATTAAATAAGCATCCTAAGTTGAAGAATTTTGGAAATATTAAAAGGAAATGCCACTCTTTAGAAGGTATGGATTACATTAAAGACATGTTATCAAACAGTAAAAAACATAATAATAACAAACATTAGTAGTTATCCGTGGAAAATCAAATGGACAATACCTGTGGAAAATTGCTAGTTTTTAATTTATCATTACTCTTACTCACTGGCACTATCGAACCCGTAGGTTCATGGCCACGCGGACATAAGCTCTCCATGCATCCCTATCCTGAGCTAATGCTTTCCAATCATTCCCTGTATAATCTACTTCCCTCAAATCATGTTAATGTTATTCTCCTGCCTCATTCTTGGTCTACCAACTGGGCATTTTCCCTCTGACTTTCCTACAAGAAGCTTCCATCCAAGTCTTTCATTCCCCATACGTGCAACATGTCCTGCCCATCGCAGTCTACGAGACTTAACTGTTTTTATTATATCTGGCTTCCTATAAAGACTATGTAGTTCATTGTTATGTAGTCTTCTCCATTCACCTGTTTGTTCATCTCTCTTTGGTCCAAAAATTTTCCTAAGTACTTTATTCTCAAATACTCGTAATCTCCTTTCCTCCCTTAAAGTAAGAGTCCATGTTTCGCATCCATATAATATAACTGGTAAAATAATAGTTTTATATATTTTCAGCTTAACGTTTTTTGAAAGGAGTTGGGACATCAAGAGTCTCTGCAATGCATAATAGCACGCATTTCCAGAATTGAGCCTATGTTTAATTTCTTTGTGCACCTCATTCCTATTTGTGATTATTGTTCCTAGGTATTTGAATTCAGTCACTTCCTCAAAATTTCCCTCATTTGTCATTAGCTGTCCATTTCCATTATATAATGAATTTCTGTGTGTGACCATATATTTTGTTTTATTGATATTTACTTCCAGTCCTAATTTCTCAGTGTTACTCAATAGTGTGTGCGTGTTGTCCTTCAGTATCTCCTCGCTATCGGCCAATAATACTACATCATCAGCATAAACTAACAGCTTATTAATACCATTAAGTTGTAAGCCTTCCTCATTTTCTAAAGATTTAATGGCATGCTCTAGTACAAAATTAAATAGTAGAGGAGATAGTGCATCTCCTTGCTTCAACCCATTCTGGATTTCAAAAGTGTCCGAAAACTGTTTGCCTACACGCACCCTACTCTTTGAGCCATTTAGACACATTCGTGTAAGTCTAACTAACTTTTTAGGAATTCCGAACTCCAGCAGGATACTATATAACTTCTCCCTCTTAATTGAATCATGCTTTTTTGAAGTCTACGTATAGTTGATGTACAGTACCATTATATTCCCATTTCTTTTCTAAAATCTGATCTGTTGTAGACCTGTTTCTTCTAAATGCACATTGATGATCTCCTAGAATGTCATCAATATAGGGAGTAAGTCTGCTTACTAATATATTTGTTAGAATTTTGTACGAAGTTGAAAGTAATGAGATGCCCCTGTAGTTGTTGCAATCAGTTTTATCTCCTTTCTTATAAATTGGTACGATAATTGATTCCTTCCATTCATCTGGAAGAGCTTCTTTTTCCCAAATCATACTAAGCAACCAGCGTATCTTGTCCATCAATTTTTCTCCCCCTGATTATTACATATATGCTTACTAATTTAGAATTCTCGGATGAGTGTGTAAAGAGAGATCTCCTTTCCAATTTTATCTTTTTACACACCAAGAATCCAAAATTATGAGTAACCATGAAATACATTATGAAATATACTAATCATTGTCATCGCCATAAAGTGAAAATGTCAAATTTTCTTTTTTTATGACACACACAAAAATTTACCCTCTTTCTAGCTACATAGCTCTTTTTTCACAATTTTGGAAACATCTTTGTTTACCCACCCACCCAAAATGGAGATCTCTCTCTTTACAAGATTTGAATTACCGCTTTTTTTAAATACACTGAGTGATTTCGATTTTAATTATATTATTTTTAGTCTGATCATCTTACCTCAATATTAATGTTGATTTGTTCTTGAACATGTTTCAAAACAATTCTGTTTTATCGTCAGCTTATCCAGACTGGTTTTATTAAATATCTTATCACACTAACTAAATAACATTTATTTAATAAAACCAGTCTGGACAAGCTGACGATAAAACAGAATTTTTTTGAAACATGTTTCAATAACAAAGCAACATTAATATTGAGGTAAGATGATCAAACTAAAAATAATATAATTAAAATAACCTCAAAATATCACTTCCTAAAATTAAATATTTATTATAGTATTTTAAATTCAGTATATGGAATCTTTCAGTTGTTTTAGACAACTTTAAATTTCTAATTATATACATAACTATCCCAATTATTTGACTCATAAAGAAATCTGAATTATACCTATTATTATCTCTTGTATGTCTAATAATAAAATTATATTTACATTTGTTTCTAACATTTAGCCTGAGGGACTTGTACCTTTAAATTAACAAGTGTGGAACTAGGTTATAAAATCGTGTTATTTGATTATAAATATCTGTATATAGAATCTGTGTACTTACTTATGTAAAGGAAATTTATTAGAAATTTCTGATACGAGAACTTTCTCTACTCTCCTGTCATACTGTGTGACGAGGTCCCATGATCCTAGCTTAGTGTCAATATTTTTTGTTTTTGTAATGCCTTCTCTGATGATCTGAAAGAAAATCAAAATAGATTGTTTTATATACAAAGATTTAATTTATCAGTTTCTATGGTTTCCTAGAAGAGTCAATAATACATTATTTAAAAGAGTAATTTTAACAAACTCAGCCAAGTATCGGTACCTGCAATTCTTCATAATAAAGAACTGTAGTTCTAGGAGAACCCACATATCTTAGTCTTATTTAAATATCTTATCACACTAACTAAATAACATTTATAAGAGAATAGATTATCAATTATTAACTTCATGGCGTGATAGGCTTATAAGGCCCTTGACCTACCAGCTGGCTACTGGTTCACTTCCATATTTGTTAATCATAAAGGTGGACAATCATCCAACCAGTATATGTGTGACATGTCAGGTCCCCAGTCGTTATAGCAGGTGTTCTCAAATTCCCAAATTTCTCACAATGCCAGTCCCATACTGGCCAAATTTCATGAGAAATATTCTTCTCCTTAGGATTTCAAATGACAGCAAATCCCATAGCTTTGCATCAAGGCATAATGCTTTAAACCACTTGACTACAGTATGGGATTATTATTATTAGGACCAATATAGTTTGAATTTACACATTTTCTTTAATTTAACTCATATTTGAAGAGAAAAATTATACGCTCAGACCGGGACTTGAACCCGGGACCCTTGGTTCTCTAGACCAAGTGCTCTACCAACTGAGCTACCTGAGCAAGTACCGATCTAAACGCAAATCCTTCTCTATATACATTGTAATTCCCGTCCACCAAATGCTATGAAGCCATGCTTCTATCTTGCAAATGGCGGCTCCTTTATTAAGAAGACATATTTGGGAATTATACATTACAGCCAGTACGGCTTTTTCCATGTTATAACATGGAAAAAGCCGTACTGGCTGTAATGTATAATTCCCAAATATGTCTTCTTAATAAAGGAGCCGCCATTTGCAAGATAGAAGCATGGCTTCATAGCATTTGGTGGACGGGAATTACAATGTATATAGAGAAGGATTTGCGTTTAGATCGGTACTTGCTCAGGTAGCTCAGTTGGTAGAGCACTTGGTCTAGAGAACCAAGGGTCCCGGGTTCAAGTCCCGGTCTGAGCGTATAATTTTTCTCTTCAAATATGATTTATCCATCATTGAGATGTACGAAATCAATAATAATTTAATTTAACTGTTTTTCTTCATTTTTATATTGAGATGCTTATTACAACGTAGATGATATTGCATAAATATGTTGCTTATGTACTTGCATACATCCATCCATCCATCCATAGTAATTCTGCCCGAGGGCAGGTCTTTCACTGCAGCTTTACTAGGGAATTGTAGGTGTGGTAGCTTCTCGTTGCTTTCCACACCGGTGAAGGATGATGATATTATGATAATGAGAAGGATGATGATGATGATGTCCATATGATTTCGGACACCGTTTGGGCCTTAAAGTTTTCCTGACATTTGTCTTACAGGTGAGGAAAAACCCCGATAAAAACCTCACCCAGAAAAACTGCCCCGACCGGAGATCGAACCCCAGGCCCGCTGCGTGACAAGGCAGCACGCTACCTTGAGACCACAGCGATGGACCTTGCATACATATTAGATGTCTATTATTGTATTAATTTTAAATGAATTGTAAAAATAGGAATAGATTTGGTAATTTTATCATTTACTTTGAAGGCCGATAAAAAATGTGAAAATATTAACTTCAATAAGATTGGTTGATCTGGGATCTACCAAATATGAGTCTCAAACTCTACTGTCTTACTTATTAGATAATTTTGGGGTAGGCCTAACTGATAAGAATGGAAGCAGGCAGATGCCTAATTCATCAGCGGCAATCTTGGTGAAGGAAATAAAGACAAAGAAATTCGGAAACATGAGATAACAGAAGTGATGAGCAAGATATTTGAGACCTGAAGATATACAGGACAGCAGGCTGTGATGTTTTGACGTAAAAAAGGCAATAACTGTATAATTCCTGATATATTAGAACCAGTGTCTGTTTCTGCATATTGTGTTTGAGTATGTATTATCAGTTTTAGTAATTTCTGATATTATTAAAAATTATGCACAGTTACCAGCAAATGGGTGTAGCAAGCTGGCATCTCATGAGTACAATAAGTATAGAGTTCGATCCTCGGCTATACCATTAAAGTTTTTATTTCGCCACAACATCGTGAGGACAACTGAAAAGTACTGAATCTGGACAATAAAACTGAAACTATGGTTTAGGAACTGCGTCATGCTAACCATGATGGACTACCTGTACTATGTTCCGCTAGCCAATGGGCACCACTTTGTTGATCTTGGCTCATGAGAACTATCGAGTCACGGATTTTATAAATACATTTATGTTTATTAAACTGGCGTGTTGAGGTCATTGCCAGTATCTTATGTGCGATCCTGAGACCCCACCGAAATACACATCTCCAAAAGCACCAATCAGCGTTCAACTTCAAGGAAATGTTCGCACATGCGAGGGTGGTTATTGTTTGAAAAACACTTTATGGAAACTGAAGTCGGAGAAAAACAAGACAATGTTACTGCAAAAAAAAATTTTTAAAATGCTTTCTCTTTGTATTTGTACGAAGGGAGAGAAGTTATCAATCCCCTAGACAATGATTCATTTTATTAATTTCCTTTAGGTGTGCAGGTGCGATTAGGTGATACCCGTAACCGCCAATGTAATAGAACTGTTATAAAACGAGAACAAATAATATTACTCAATATAAATATGTTAGTAAATATATTAATGTAATTAAAAATAACCTAACGTGAGTATAATTGTAGGGCACAGGGAAAGAACCAGGTAAGTCACTTTTTTGTCGAAAGTAAGTTTGAAGTGTTATTAATAGCGCGAGGAATTTTATGAAATTTCATGTTTTAAACTATTTGTCAGAGAGCGCTGAGACTAAGTATATTTACATTTTATGATATGTAGAATCAAATAAGACCAACAAAAATCTTCATACTTCATAATATTTTAGCAAAATGTTCATATTTTAGTGAAGATTTCATACTCCATATTTTTCAACTTTCAAATTCCGGTATTTTTATTTCAATAAAAGTTATAGGAATTCATTAAAATATTTTTGAAATCATCATCATCGTCCTTTCAAGTATTAGGCCCAGTGGCCCGTTACGGTCTCCCGCCATCTCCGAAAAGGTCGACCCACAGATCTCCTGCCTCGAGGAATGTAGTGAAGAATTTGTTTTGGTATTCTGTGAAATGAATATATAATATGTATTTTTTGACAGTGTAATGTGGCAGACAAGTGAAAATTCTTCAGTATCCCTTCTGAACAAGATGGGTAGATTTTATAAAAGCAAATAATTGGATGAGTAGTCATAGATGGAGGTTTTTGTCCTAAACTCGATCCCCAAAACAAGAACATGAGCCTAGATCTGGCATGGGGAACTGGGGCTCCGGGAGCTCATAACAAATCCTCTCCGCCAATACCCATTCCACTCATTTGTACTTGCACTGCAGACGCAGGTATACAGTGATTGACAATACGCAGTGAGAGTCAGTGGCGTACAATTCAGCGTGAGCATGGCAAATTCTAAACACCGATACCATTTTAATACTGACTGGGAAAATTATTATTTTTGTATTCAGAATGGCACGGAAGTTGTTTGTGGGACGGAAGGCTTGGAACTATACAGGTTGTTGTCAATAGACTCGTATCCCAACATGAGAGATTTGCAGGCCACATTCTCGCAATGTTTGGTTCGACTTATACATGCGAACAATTATTTTCGAAGTTGAACCGTACCAAATCTAAAATACGCTCAAGAATAAACGATGACACCCTAGTCTCAGTATTACGCATCTCTAAGAGTACTATCCAGCCTGACATAGACAAATTAGTGTCAAGAAAAAGGCATCAGCGGTCGTCTACGCGCTCTTCAAACGTTACACGTAATGTACGTAAGAATGGAAGGGTTAGTACAGCTCGAGACCAAGCTCTGTGTGTTTGCGGGGAGAAGTGTGGGGAGTGGGAGGAGGTACACTTCTATGCTTCTCATAGTACTAACAGCTGAGGCAGCATTTTCCTTTCAGACACACGGAGCTGGGTCCCGAGCTGTATATATGTTTCAGGTTATAAGGGTGTACTGCCACTGATACTGCATGGTATGCGAGACGATAATAACAACAGTTACGAGTTCAATGAAGGGTGGAATGAGGAAGGATGTCATACTACCCCTCATGCGGCAGTTCCCCATGCCTGGCCTAGATGAATAAGTAGAAGACCAATGTTGGCATATTCTGTAGTCAGAGAAATGTCAAAATGACAACCTAGGGCATTGAAATTGTATAATAGCTGTCAGCTCGTTCTTGCTACCTGAGGGCAGCCCTTACTTTGTGAACAGATTACAGCATTTAAATGTAGAAAAGACTGCTGCTGCTAAACTTGAAGCAGTGCTTTGTAAAATCAGTAAAGTTCGTGTAGGGAAGGACAACATTTTTCTCACTTACATCAAACCATAGATCAAAAGTAATCCCTGCATCTCAAACTATCAAATATAGCATGATACAAGTATGCTGCCATAACATCGTGCAAAACAATTCTGACCGACAGGCCTTATAGTTTACTATCAGATAATATAGAAAGGAAAACTTCTGTTTATTACGAACAGAATTGACAATTGGATTGTTCAACGCGCAATTAGACCAAGACTATAGATACTATGTTAGATCCATTTCATAAAAAAAAAGTTTAAAAAATTCTAACTACGTTTGACCATGTTTGTTGTTCAATATTAAATGTAACTGTAATTGCAAATAGAGTTCTGAAAAAATCCCTAGATTCAATTATGGACTAATAACTTTTAACACCTTGTTTCTTCAAATATGACATACCGGAATGGTTTACTTGTATTCTAAATCGTCCAATTTAATGTTATTGTTACATTTGCATCTACAGGAATTTAATATCTTCATGCTATGGAAAAATAGAAATAATCCAAACTATACCTGCTCTAATCTTTCTCAGTGCTATATTTCATGGAAACATGTTTATTTTGGTTGCAATGTTTTGTTTCTTGCATATGTTTGGATTTCATAATTAAATATTCAATACATAAATTAATTGTATTATATATATATAACCTCTCAATTTTGATTTAAAGGTAAACTGATTCCACTACAGTCTTGGGAGGCCTTTGGGGTAGTGGCATGTTGAAGTTCCCATCTTTCTAGACAATAGGCATGAGATGTCCGCCAGGTTGTCGGATCTGCCTGATGGCAGCATTTGTGCCCAGAACATGCATTTAGTACTCATTTCCATTAGGATCTGAGTCGACCCCAGGTTCACAATGCCACCAGGAGGTTGACCATATCGTGACTCGAACCCACAACTTTCCTTATACAACTACGCTATGGCGTGATCCGTTAAAATTGTTTCAGATCATGAATATATTTTATATTGGGTTAGAATTAATGAAAAAGCTAATTAAAATTGAAATACAGTGAACATTTTCATTTCTTGAGCTATAAATAAGTTCTGTTTGTCTCATTTATGTGCTGGTATGTACACTTCTAAGTTATAGTGGGCCTGTGTATATAAATATATGTAAAAAGTTCAGAAAATTTTAGCTTCATAATATTTTTGTGTCATATTTTTCATATTTTCTCTTTACGATTTCATATTTTCATACAATTTTCTTCATATAATTCCTCGCTCTAGTTATTAAACTATCCATCAGACCAGCCTCATGGGCTTAGTGGTCAGAGCGTTTTTGACCTCTGTTCGTGAGGTCCCGGGTTCGATTCCTGGTCAAACCATAGGAATGTTTCTTTAATGAGAATAATTCCTGTGGTTTCCCATAGTCTGGAATTTAGGTTAAGTTTAGATTAAGAACTCTCCTGGCGCTTCATTATCATTAATCACCCATCATATCATCGGGGCAACGTAACTCCGCCTTCTAGACGCCCACATTTTAGAAGTGGGTTACAATGAAACCAATGCCAGGAGAGACCACCAGAAATGTCGAAATGGCAACCTGGTGCATTGAATAAAAAGAAAATCTCCATGAAAAGTAGCATCATTTAGAAGCGTGAAACAAATATTCAATTGTAGAATGCATGATTTCTTAGTCCGTAATCATAATATTCAATTTTTAGTCAGGGTTTATTTACCTCCAAAGTTTGGCATACAGGTATCTTGTACAACAAAAGTGCGTTTTATTTGGGGTTTTCCCCTGTGCCCTTCAATTCCAGTAACTTGGACTAAAGATGAATTTATTCGAAATAAATTGGGAAGATAAATTGTTCTTTATCATATTTGAAGAGAAAAATTATACGCTCAGACCGGGACTTGAACCCGGGACCCTTGGTTCTCTAGACCAAGTGCTCTACCAACTGAGCTACCTGAGCAAGTACCGATCTAAACGCAAATCTTTCTCTATATACATTGTAATTCCCATCCACCAAATGCTATGAAGCCATGCTTCTATCTTGCAAATGGCGGCTCCTTTATTAAGAAGACATATTTGGGAAATTATACATTACAGCCAGTACAGCTTTTTCCAAGTTTTTATTATTGATTTCGTACATCTCAATGATGGATAAATCATATTTGAAGAGAAAAATTATACGCTCAGACCGGGACTTGAACCCGGGACCAATGCATTTGGTGGATGGGAATTACAATGTATATAGAGAAAGATTTGCGTTTAGATCGGTACTTGCTCAGGTAGCTCAGTTGGTAGAGCACTTGGTCTAGAGAACCAAGGGTCCCGGGTTCAAGTCCCGGTCTGAGCGTATAATTTTTCTCTTCAAATATGATTTATCCATCATTGAGATGTACGAAATCAATAATAAAAACTTGGAAAAAGCTGTACTGGCTGTAATGTATAATTCCCAAATATGTCTTCTTAATAAAGGAGCCGCCATTTGCAAGATAGAAGCATGGCTTCATAGCATTTGGTGGATGGGAATTACAATGTATATAGAGAAAGATTTGCGTTTAGATCGGTACTTGCTCAGGTAGCTCAGTTGGTAGAGCACTTGGTCTAGAGAACCAAGGGTCCCGGGTTCAAGTCCCGGTCTGAGCGTATAATTTTTCTCTTCAAATATGATTTATCCATCATTGAGATGTACGAAATCAATAATAAAAAATTGTTCTTTGTTTGTTATAGAAAGTAGTATATTTTTCAAATATTTTTACATTGGTAAAAATGCTCGTTTTTTAATAAACACTATACCCTTTACATTGTAATATTTTACCATTAAAAATCCCAATTTTCTTTCGGAGTTTTAAATTTTGAAACATTTAATGCAGTGAAGAGTTTCACATGATCCGTCTTATTTACCGGTTGCTCTTATGTGTACGAATTATGTTCGCATGTACTAATCGTAAAGACAAACGAACAATCATATAACAAGCTGTGAAGATTATTCTAAACCTACTAAAATTGGTTTGGAGCTATTCGTTTTACCCATGCAGTGAATCTCATTCTATTAACCCTTAAATTCGTAATGTATCCTTTTGGATACATCAGTTGGTTTAGTGAATTTAATATTTTAAATAAGTCAGAAGAAAATGAACAAAAAGAAACCACTTAAATGTGTGTATAATTATACAATATACCTAACAATAACAGTTATACAAGATTCCGTTTTCACTGCGGTCCGTCACATTCAAATAACTAACAGTTTTTTTTTGCTAATTTAAGGGTTAAGTTCTATGCACGCTGAGGTATTTTACACGCTTTATATTAGCTTGACCTGTATCTATCTATGTAACGGAATTTTTCAACGCGATTTTCACCTACTTAAAATCATTGGATCGACTTGAAACTTTGTATACTTGTTAAGGACCCGTGACAATACAATAATTTAATGTTTGTGTTTCTAAAATCGTGGCCAGAATCATCAGAAAATCAAAAAAAGTGTCTTGGTAATTATGTAACGGAATATTTCAACACGATTTTCACCCACTTAAAATGATTGGATCAACTTGAAACTTTGTATACTTGTAAAGAACCAATGACAATGCAATAATCTTATAATTAGTTTTTCCAAATCCTGGCCAGAATCATCAGCAAAATAAAAAAAAGTGTTTGTGTAATTATGTAACGAAATCTTTCAACACGATTTTCACCCACTTAGAATCATTGGATCGATTTGAAACATTGTATACTTGTAAAGGATCAATGACAATACAATAATTTCATATTGTGTTTCTAAAATCCTGACCAGAATCAGCAGAAAATCAGAATAATAAAAACCGGTATAATAGGTTGCGGACTTATCAACTTTTTAAACTCAAAGGTTGTAAGAGCTCAGTTGGTAAGAGCGGTGAACTGTAGTGGTATACAATTTCAGTAATCCATAGGTCGCTGGTTCAAATCCGGCTGGGAGGATTTTTTAGAAGAGTGTCACTTTTAGCTCATACTACAATAGTATCGAATTTAAATATATTTACATTTTTATCTTATTCTGTAAAATATTAAAACTAAACAATTAAAAAAAATAAATAATAGTTTTAAAAAAACTAAAACAACACGCTTTATTAGAAAACCGAACTAAAAAATGAAAAATAATTTTAATTTCCAACACGCTTGGGATAAGATTAAAGTGGTCATCAAAAAAATCATCTCCAACACATATAGAATAAAACTAGAGTTATCAACAAAAAGAAAATAATTTTACCATCAAAAGCGTGGTGTGCTTTTTATGATTTTTACATTTATTCTTGGAGGCTTTACTTTTACCAATATCTGTTTATTATCAAAAATATTAATTGATATTGAGCACCCCACGCTTTTGATGGTAAAATTATTTTCTTTTTGTAGAAAGCTCTAATTTTATTCTATATGTGTTGGAGATAATTTTTTTTTTGTTGACCACTTTAATTTTATACCAAGCGTGTTGGAAATTAAAATTATTTTTCATTTTTTAGTTCGGTTTTCTAATAAAGCGTGTTGTTTTAGTTTTTTAAAACCATTATTTATTACCATTAGGTTAGCGGCAATTCTTGTGACTAGTAATTATAATGTTTCGTTAAAAATTATATTTTCCTGAAATGAACGAATTTCATTTTAACAAAAAAACATATAAATGGTAAAAATTGATAGAATTTGACCCAAACACAAGTGAACTCACCTTTCCTGCTTCACGAGTAATACCAAGAACAGCTTGAAAATATTGTTCAATGTCGTGCTTCATGATGATTCTCTTTCCACAAGTTAAATTTGCTTCTGTATGTCGTCTTGGACTTCCGATCGTAGACTGTAACGCTTGGCCCGTGGCTTCTGCTTGATATTCTCTGTCATACTCCCCTCTCCTCTCCTTGGGGGTTTCTCCTATCACAAACCATTAGGTGGCCACGAGCGACTTTTGAACCTTTCCATGACCACGGATCTTACAATTACAATAAAGCTGAAAAAAATCGCATGTTGTGATAACAACTGTCAGCTGAATCACATGCACATTTGTTATCATTTCACAGTATACTATACAAGCTGCGCGAATGTTTGCAAGACTACTTGCTTATCCCAGGTTTTTCTAAACCATGTCGACCAAGTTACTGTTTTCAATTTTTTTTTTTTTTTTGCTAGTGTTAATTAAAAATGTTTATAGAGTATTTCAATGTACTAATGTAACAACGTCCACCGCTGTGGTCTCGAGGTAGCATGCTGCCTTGTCACGCAGCGGGCCCGGGTTCCTGGGTGAGGTTTTTATCGGGGTTTTTCCTCACCTGTAAGACAAATGTCAGGAAAACTTTAAGGCCCAAACGGTCCCCGAAATCATATGGCCAACATCATCATCTCATCCTTATCATCATCATCCTTCACCGGTGTGGAAAGCAACGGGAAGCTACCACACCTACAATTCCCTAGTATAGTCCACAGACGAAGTGAATGAAAGCTCGGGACGAAGGGGGGCACGGGGAATTGCAAGCGATACAATGGTATACTACCTGAGAATAAAGGAACACTCATGACGTATGAAATACCTACTGCTTTCATTCTCTTCGTCTGTGGACAATAAAGCTGCAAAGCATAGCATGAAAATGCTATGATTGCAGTGAAAGACCTGCACTCGGGCAGAATTACTATGGATGGATGGATATGTAAAATCAAATGGTACTATCATAAGTAATGCCACGAGTGATTTCCAAATTATCGATAAATTCACGACTCACGAAGTGAGGAGTGAATTTATCTAGAGAATTTGGAAATCAAGAGTGGCATTTGTTAGGACTATTTAACGAATAAAATAAAGCTGTTTACTCACAAATCATTATTTAACTACAGTTATTTAAAAATATTTTTATATTTAAAGTAAACGGTGATGTTTGAAAACTAATGAGAAACGATAGGTAGCCTACGCTTCTACTGCTTCTTTTGTTTATCACTGCAACCAGATCATACTATTTATTGCCAAAGGAACGCAATATTGTAAGAAATGCTCTCTAGTGGAGAAAAAATGAAACACATCAATCTGTATATTAATTCATTTTTGATGTCGTATACATTTAAGAAAGTGCAAACAGTGGTTTTCTTTTTTTGGTGGTATAATCAATTGCTACAAATGTTGACATGTAAGCACTATTATATTCAATCTGGTAGCCGTATTTGTTATAGGCTCAGTCACTGCAAAATAACGGTCAGACCTGTTCAGAATATTAAAAAGGAGGAGCTTTGCTTAATATATGATAATCCTAACGTTGATAATTATTTCGTGAAACACGTCTCTGATTGGTTGTAATACAGAAATCATTGAAACGTGATTGGTCATTGACTCCCATTTGGGGCATGAGTTAAATAGTCATGATTAATCTTGTCCACCGCTGTGGTCTCGAGGTAGCGTGCTGCCTTGTCACGCAGCGGGCCCGGGTTCGATCCCCGGTCGGGGCACTTTTTCTGGGTGAGGTTTTTATCGGGGTTTTTCCTCACCTGTAAGACAAATGTCAGGAAAACTTTAAGGCCCAAACGGTCCCCTAAATCATATGGCCATCATCCTTATCATTATCATCCTTACCATTATCATTATCATCATCCTTCACCGGTGTGGAAAGCAACGGGAAGCTACCACACCTACACAATTCCCTAGTAAAGCTGCAAGCATAGCATGAAAATGCTATGATTGCAGTGAAGGACCTGCCTTCGGGCAGAATTACTATGGATGGAATGTAACAACATAGGTATTTGAATTCAAATATCTAGGAACAGTAATCACAAATAGGAATGAGATGCACAAAGAAATTAAACATAGGCTCAATTCTGGAAATGCGTGCTATTATGCATTGCAGAGACTCTTGATATCCCAACTCCTTTCAAAAAACGTTAAACTCAAAATATATAAAAACTATTATTCTACCAGTTATATTATATGCGAAACATGGACTCTTACTTTAAGGGAGGAAAGGAGATTACAAGTATTTGAGAATAAAGTACTTAGGACAATTTTTGGAGCAAAGAGAGATGAACAGACAGGTGAATGGAGAAGGCAGTTGTTTTCGGAAAGAAATGCTGTAAGTTGTTTGATCATTTTTAACGTAGAGTTCTTAAACAGTTTTGTTAGGAGTTAAACTTTACAAGATATATATTCAAGTGTGTACGATTTTTCGTGTTATTATTGTATTAAATGTAAATAATACTTGTTAAAAGTTTTATATTTTATAATAAACATACAAAATGCTATATTTTAATAAAAAAGTTAAATCAGATGAAACAGTTGTGTTTGAGAATAAAGGGCTTAGGATGATGTTTAAAACAAAGAGAAATGTACATACTGGTAAACGGAAGAAATTATGCCCTACCTAATAGTGAATTTCATGATATTGATAGAAAACCAGATAAGTATAGTTAAATGTTATAGACTCTGACGGGCAGGACATGTGGCACGTTTCAGAAGTAAAAGAGAGGCACGTAAACTTATTGTAGGAGAAACAAATCAGCCAGTTGATAGGCTAAGAATGGGGTGGTAGAATAACATTAGATATGGAGACCCAACGGAAAAACAGACACGTATAGCATATATTTCAATGCATCAACAGCACAAAAACGGATCTATGGAGTCAACCTCGAGATGTAGTAAAATTACTCATGGACATGGTTTAGAAGTACATTATCCAAGTAGATGTAGATGGGCTATTTTTTGTAAGTTGTGACATTTGCAAGGCATGGACATATATATCTCCTGTAATTCCTGGAGACATCGCCTTTAGGGCAGAATTTGAATAGCCAGGTTTAAGAAGGGAATGAAGGCCGAAAATTTGAAAACTACTTCCTGTGCTCTACAGTACCTCTGAGATTCACTGTACACACGAGTGGAAAAAATAAACAATCCATCTCTATAGAAAGAAAGAAGGCCTTGAATTCAGCATACTCTTTTGGATTTGTGTTGTGTCTTGGCTAAACAGTTAGAAGTGAGTTAGATAAGAATGTATGGTTATAGAAAGTATGAAGAATGGTACTGGGGGGGGATGGTAAATGTTCCAGTATGCACTGTACTGATAGATAGATGGATAGATAGATAGATGGATGGATGGATGGATGGATGGAAAGCTCTGCCGCCATCACTTAAATGTTGGCGGTGAGCGATCCATTTTGGTCCTCCTTAATAGGTAGAACCCAGGGTTCCTGTAAAATACATTAGCCCCGGTTTAAATTTTGAATTCAAATTTGAAGTTAATTAGCAGAGTGAAGTCGGAAGCGGACCTTTTGGGGTTCTATTCCAGCATTTGCTCTTTGCATTTTTAGCAGAGATGAACTATTTCCCAAAAACATGGAAAACTGGGCGTATAATATTATTCCCCAAACCTGGAAAGGCATTGTTCTGCACTAATTTAAAAACATTTCGTCAGACATCTTTACAGTTGAAATACGTTTTGCTGCACTCAAAATGATTCTTATTGACAAGCGTCAACATTCAACTGTGGGGAATTTAGTGACGTAGAATTATGGAAGAGAATGAACTTTTAACTGAATTTCAAAAACTGAAATATACATTTTTTCGGTGTATTAATTAGTGCAGATGCGTTTATAATGATCAGTTCTTAAATGTACCTTTTTTATTGAGTATTTCAGAGAGAAGTTTGTTAATTTCAGTGAAATATATATATTTGAAATCTTGGTCATAGTGCCTTAAATAACTAGTTTTACTGAATAGTGTCAAATTTATTAAATTTGGACTTTTTTTAGGCACATGAAACTCAAAGTTTCTTATTCTTCCACTTCATGAAATTAGGCATTTTCGCTTATTTTCACATCAAGTGGGATTTAATTAATGTTCCCATCTAGTAAATGGGTGTCCATCACTTCTATGTCCAATACTTTAATAACAGTGGAGGCATTCTTTTAACATGTTCATACCAGTTTTTCCTCATAATGTCAATTCTGTATGTTAAATTAAAAATATGTAAGTCTTTTCCAATATCTTCATTTCTTTTTCTGTCCAAAATTGTCATACATGCTACTGAACATAAGAACTCCATCTCTGTAGTTTCTATGTTTCTTCTGTCTGAACGGTTAAGAGTCCTATTTTCACTTGCATATGTTGAGACAGGCACTGCCATCATTTTTGTAATTAGTGCCTAAAATCCAATGTGTAAGTATTCGGTTGACCTCCATTTCTAATCCTCAAATTTAATTAAATTATATGGTAAATATTTTCTTGCCAACCAACTATATTATAATATAGAATTTCTATATCTTTATTATTAGATATATAAAATGTTTTATATCTTAACCGGTTTTCAACCATAGGCCTATATGCCATAAATATTATCTGTAAAATTAAGAATCCGAAAGTGTCTTCAATGGAAAAGTAAGGATGAAAGGGAATTTTATCAATATTTCTATTTAACCCTATAGGATTATTTGATCATGTTTTTTTTATAATTTTACAAAGAAATGTGAGAACAGCTTGATGAACCATTTAAAATTATCTCTTTTCCTTTCCTTTTCTCTTTCCCATTCTTATTCATGTTTCCAGTTCTCTAATGAACTTATAATGTGCTTCAACATCTACATTATAATTCTACACACTAAATCTTTTAAATACAGCTATTTACCTTGTATTTTAGCGAAATTTTCAAATTCACGGCCCCATTTAATGCTCTCGCTTATTCATTACGTTGTAAAACAAAATATTTCGATCGTGTTTACGGCAAACCCTGTTTTCCTGAAATAAAAGAACGTGAAATTGCAATTATTTTCATAGCAAAATAAATTTTGAAATATTCATGTCGTAACCACGTTACCGTGATGCTATTGTTGAACCGCGAATTTCAAGTGACGTAGCTTATTTTATTGAGTTATCTTTCGCATTATTATTTTTGAAAACAAGTAATACGAGTTCTGTGTAGCGCAACAGGTGTATAATAATGTAAGTAGCAAGAAAATTATCCATCTATTATGAATTTTAAAAGCAATTTATTAAGAATTTTACTATTTACGTGAAGTAAGACAAAAATGTTAGTGAGTATTGTTAGTTCATATCAATGGAATCTTAGGGTCGAATCTTTGAACGCAGTAGACCGTATAAGCCGTTCTCTGCTGACAAAGTTTTATTCTAATACGATTTTGCTTACTCAGAAATTTATTCATGCGATAATAATTGTAAGCTACCTGACGAGGTAACTTAAGATCATAGCTTAAGATAGAAACTTATCGTGAGAATCCCGAAGGGAACCGATGGTAACCGATGTAGTATGAAACCTTGCCGCTTTATCCAAGATGTCGGACCGTGAAGACTTTGATCATGTTTTCGGTATACGCGGAGAAGAGGAATTTCATAGAGTCTACCAAAGAATTCAACTGGAAGAACAGGAGAATCGGTGTAATATTGCACGATGCAGACGTCGTCGTCGTATACGAGTTTATTTGCGGGTCGCAAGCGTAAATGCGTTCCTCTAGCAGACGAAAATAATGGAAGTGGTTTTGTCGCTGAGAATTCTGGGTAATTTCTTGCCAATATTACGAAAACGACGACTTTCATGCATGGCCAGTTAGTGGGTAGCTAATTCTATCTTTACACTTGCTCGCGGTGAGTCAGCTCACCAGTGATTGGAAGTAATTTGAGTAGAGACTAATGTATTTGCATGGTGTGTGCCCCTAGGTTTAAATATACTGAATGACAACCAATTTGAGGAAGGGTGCCCACGGTCTCGGACGAAAACTATATCATCAATTGCCAAATTTCTTCGATTTAATGAATTTATATTTTTTTCATTGAAATTGAAATTATTTTTGCTATATATCCGATATTTTGTACGGTTCATAGTTTAAAATTGGGTAATTGGATTAGGTTCGTGGTTAGAAAATTAGATTTGAAGACCACAGATCCTGTTTAACAAATACCATGACATGAGCCGTCTTGAAAATGGCTAATAATTGGATTTGTTTGTAAAACAATACATAATTATGGAAATCGTTTAGTTTACTTTTCTTATATAATTCAGGGAACAAATTGTTCAAAGCAACCTGTCTGTGCAAATAATTACTAGATTTCTTCCTCTGTTTCTCACCCTTAATGTGGCACTGTATCCTGTAACATACTTATTCAAATATTATTAATAAATAGTGGAAAAATGAATCAGTAAAATGCAGGCAATTGAAGCTAGACTGATCATTTGGCATAATTTGGAGCTGTATTGTGGTTTGTCGGATTGTAGAACGTAAAAAATAGTAGCTCCCATTGAATGTTCTTCATAAAACCGATCTGATTGTCCATTTAACTTAGCCTATTTCAGCTGGTAAATTGAAATATAAAATTAACTTATAAATGTTCTCGGTCAGACCATTGGGTTTTTTTTTCTGAAAGTGAATATTTCTCACCCTTAATGTGGCACTGTATCCTATAACTTACTTATTCAAATATTATTAATAAATAGTGGAAAAATTAATCAGTAAAATTATTTAAATTTGTATAAAATTATACAACAATATAAGTTACACAAAATAAATTATGGTTATGCATGCTTTCTTTTGACTCCAGTACGACGCAATTAAATCAGCTGACATGAGAAATTTTATTTCACCAATTAAGGAGTTAACCTCTCCGTTTTTAGTTACTACTTTTAGTTCTCGTATGCCACCAGGACACGACCTGTCGATAGAGCATATACATACTTTACAAGGACACGGAGGGCTTCGGCGAATGAGAGATCAGTTCAATCCAGGGCCACCTCCAAAAACAAGACACGCCCTTCAATCATACATTTATACTCAACAAGGCGAACATTACAATGGATTATGATGGCCAGATAGTATTTTGGTACTATTTGGACGTTAAAGTTTACCAATATTTCTCTCACAGATAAAAAAAAAATCTCCGGATTGTGGATCGAATTCGGGGAGAATTGCGCGTAAAATTTGACGTAACACGTGAAAATAAACATTTCTTCTCTGTTTCCCAAAGAGGTATAAGGACTGTTTACATAGATTTTCAAGTGCTTACATCCCAAAATATTTAATAATACGAACAAAACCATACGTAACAAAGAATTATTTATTATAATTAAAAACCCTACACCACGCAGAAGCGTTAGGTGTTACGTAAGTTATCTTTATTTTGTATAATTAGTGACCAAAGGGTATTAAAACATTAAACTCAAGACATGCATTTTGTAACTCCTCGTATATACACTACATTCACAATTACTTGTTGAAAACTTCACGGAGATTATTATTTTACTCTCACTCTGTAAAACATGATGGTTACGTCATACACCTATATGAAACCATACATTTTAAGTACAATTGTCGAAGATAGAAACTAAATATTTACTATTACTTTGTGTTTAGTTACTGAAGTATTCTCTGATAGATGTCAAACATATTGGGCCGTATGAATAAAACTGGAGGTTTTGCTTGTGAGCAAAAGGTAGAGGTAGAAGTACACTGCTCAAAAAAATTAGGGGATATTGTAGAATAACCTATTAAGACTGTTTTTTGGAATAGTATTAGATGCAATCACTATTATTCCAAGATAATGTAAATAAGAGTTTGAAGTTGTTACGTAATCTCGGTACTACACCAGAGGGCAGTGTCTGTACTGTTGATGTGAAATGGTGGTGTGGGGGTGAATGTTTTGTTGCTGTTTTTAAATCCAGTCCAGTTTTCAGTTAGTGAATGACTTGCCTTAGGGACAGTGATGCCTCGACAACGTGATTTACCTGAACCAATGGCTTGGAGGGCCATAGGAAGGATGGAAGCTGGACAGACACAACAAGAGGTGTCTCAAAGCGTGATTTCCAGTCTTTGGAATCATTTTCAAAGAACATACTGTTCACAGAAGAGCCGGACAAGGTCGACCAAGGGCAACAACAGCAAGGGATGACCGTTACCTGTTGTTAACAGCCCGTCGGAATAGACAGCAGAATGCAACTCAACTGCGAAATACACTTCAAACAGCAACAGGACTGCCCCTAATCGACTGCATGGAAGTGGTCTCTATGCCCGTAGGCCCATGATGTGTACCAGGTTAACTCCACAACACCGTAGAGATCGCAGAAACTGGGCGGAGGAACATCGTGGGTGGAGGCTTGCTGAATGGAGATCAGTTCTTTTTTCTGATGAGTCGCGATTCAACATGGAATGTGATAGTCGGCGTGTATTCATCTGGAGAGAAAAAGGGACACGAAACAATCCAGCTTTTGTACGTGAAAGATCCCCATATGGTGGCGGTGGATTGATGGTGTAGGCAGGAGTCAGTAGTGGTGGACGTACGGACCTCCACGTTATCCAAGGTGGTACTTTGACTGCGGTAAAGTATAGAGATGAGATTCTCCGATCTTTTGTCGTGCCTTATGCTGATGCCATAGGTGATTATTTTCTTTTTATGGACGATAATGCACGACCCCACAGAGCTGGCTTGGTGGACGACATGCTGGAAGTGGAGGGTATCGAGCGTATGCAATGGCCAGCTTCCTCCCCGGACTTAAATCCGATTGAGCATGTGTGGGATGCATTAGGCAGGTGCATTGCAGACAGACCAGCACCTCCCACAACTGTTCCAGAGCTGCACATTGCTCTTATGGAAGAGTGGCCACGTATCCCCAAAGAACTCATTGCTAACCTCATTGCATCAATGCCATACAGGTGTGAGGCAGTGCTGGCCGTTCGAGGAGACCATACACCACACTAAAGAAACATTTTCAACCATGTTAATGTTGCTTTATTTGTTTGCCATATTCCTAATCAGGATCTCTTTGACATCTGGTGTGGTACAGAGGTTACGTAATGACTTCAAACTCTTGTTGACATTCTTTTGGAGTAATAGAAAGTGATTGCATCTAATACTGTTCCTAAAAACATAGTCTTAATAGGTTATTCTACAATATCACCTAATTTTTTTGAGCAGTGTATTTGCTTGGAAGCAAAAGGTAGAAGTATAAGCATGTGCTTTGAATAATATGAATAACCTTTACCTTACACTTCTACCTTTTCCTTCTAAATAAGAAGCATGTGCTTCTAAACTCTCAGCCGAGCAGTAGCGCGTTTCGTAAATGAATCATCAGCAATTTTTACTATAGTCCATAGACGAGAAGAATGAAAGCAAGGGATGAAGGGAGGCACGGGGAATTGAAAGCGATACAATGGCTTACTACCTGAGAATTTAGGAACAGTCCATGATATCACACATCTGTAGATTATTTCAGGCGCATTCAATTTTATGTTATATATTTTGTGTTTTACGGTAATTAAATGTGCTCTTCTTATTCAGTTTAGTTACTTTATATTTTAATGTTTCGAAGTTCACTGTGAGGTAAAGGGCGATGATTAAAATTTTGAAGTGTGTCCGCCAGACTCGGAACTAACACGCCCGCTCAGCGTCTAAATGAAGGTAAGTTATAGTACAATCTCTCATGATATAATGTGCTGAGTATGAAATACCTACTGCTTTCATACACTTCGTCTGTGTACTGTACCTGGGCATTTGTATATGTTTTCATTCTTTAAAAGCAAAGTATTTGTGCTGACTCCACAATTTTCAACCAATACAGATCATAAACATGCTTTTATTTCCGCTCTCTCAGTGCAGTCAAAACTATACATGTAAAAATGGCCTTTTCTGTTTCGGATGCAAGAAATAGTTCGAAGTCTGTTAAAAATACAAGGGCATTTTTAGTTACTGCTCAAGGAAAATATCCACAATTATTACAAGAGTGACAAATATAGGGGGGGGGGAAGAAGGAAAGAACTTATAAGCAATTCAGGAAATCATTAAATTATTTAAACTTTATTTTGGCACGCCGATAAATTCAAACCAGTTGCTAAAGAAAATTAACAATATGAAAACTAGAACTCCAAGCGCGACAGGCCTACAGGGTCCTTGGTGTACCAGTCGGCTGCTAGCCTCACGTCCACATGTGTTAATCACACAGGTAGACGATTATAAGCCAGTGTAGGGGTCCTCCAGCCATATGAAAACTAAGCTGAAGAAAATACAGATATGAACAGAAGGAACAAACCAATATTTTTTTTCGCATCCTCTTATAATTTTCCCCTCAGCGAAATTTTCTTCTCCTTCGTTGTATCTTCATTATCATTGCCTGAATCATGAATATTGATAAAACACCTATTTATTCTCCTATACCAGTTTGAAACCCTGGATCGGCCATGAACCAAAAAATACATTCATTTTATCTTCAGAGAATAGCGCACCACCTGCTCTCTTCTGTTTCTGGCAAAAAGTGGGCAGCAATCCATTTAACATTTTCCTCGTTGAACCTCTATAATGAATTATATTACCCATCCAAGTGTTTTGTGCAAGCGGAAAATATGTAAACTAACAAACTGTCTTTCTCTTCCTTACTATGTTGCCACTTTCTGTCCTTTGTATTATGTTGTTTGATTGGCAGGTAGAGAGCTGACAAATACTATGTATTTTAATGATCCGTCGTTCTGCGCGATCAGTGGCAGAATGACTAACTTGACAACCCTGTTACTTTTGGGGTTACGTCTAGGAATGAACTGTCCCTTCCTTGCCCTTCTCATTAAATGTTGCCACTTGTGATTTATTGTCAGGCTGGTAACAGAGAGACGACAAATACTGTGATTTTAAATGATCCGACGGCTTGAGCGTTCCATGCTTAAATGACTAATTTGACAACCATGTTAAGATCTCTCACACGTGTTTAGAGAACCTCCCCCCACATTTGAAGTTGAAAAATTTCAATACGTGATCGGATGTACAGTTTTCTCCTACATCCCTTCCACAGATTCAGTAGATCGGCGACACTAGCGCTAAAACTCTTCCCCTCCGCCCGTGAACAGTTAACTTGGATGTGCAATACTCTTCCTCAGGAGGACACCCACGTGGTTTATAACACTTTTTACAGCGTACGGGGACTACTAGTTGAACCATGTCTGTATTTTGTGATGATGAGTCTGCTATCGACCAGACTTCAATTTTTTGAAGCATGTGCTTCTTAAAAGAAACAAAAGGTTCACTTTATTTATACAGTTTTTCTAATCTTGAAGCACATGCTCCAAGGTCGAGCTCGTGCTTCTTCCATGGAAGCAGATGCTTTTTTCTCGATGCGTCATCGCGAGTAAAAGGTTATGCTTCATACTTTATTCATAAATTCTGAAGGATATGCTTCAAAGTAGTGAAGTAAAAACATCTGCTCCACTTTATTCATACGGCCCATTATTTCTTGCAATAAATACTACCGGTACTTAAAATTGCCGCCAGACCACGGAACACCAGTTAGAGTTAGTGATGATGGGGAAAAATGTTTCCTGAAATATGTTGTAACGTAAACTATATCAGTCAAACAAGCGGAGCTTTTGTATATTTCCAACTAGCCTACTTACAATATTTCATATAAAATCATTCTCTGTGTCTTTTAATTATATTGGTTCATATTCGACCTCGGTGGTCTAGGGGTTATGTTATTTGCCTCGCGAGATCAAACCCGCCGAGGTCGATGGATTTTTATGATGAAAGAATCCAAGGGGCCAGTTCTCCGAGAGAGATTTTAAACTGTAAGTTCCGTAAAAGAACCTCAGGCCTAAATTAGTGCTCTGAGCAAACTTTAATCTACCTTCCTCCATCCAAGTAATACCTTAATTTCCTGGTAGATGTCTCTTTGAGGTTATGTGCTGAATACTAGCTGAGATGTGTAGGAAAATGAGCGAAACTAAATTAGATTGTTAAAAATTAAATTGTACCTGTTGGTAGGTGCCGTCGTCCTCAACTTTATTAAAATATTAGTATCGATTAAATTAGATTGGTTAAGAATGAACACCCATGTCCCCACTCTACTTCTATATTTACATGGAAATAACTCAGTGGACAACAGAACGTATCATGCATAAGAAACTAAAGTTGGAATATACCTGACGTCCGTGAATCCTGACTTTGAAGAGGCCGAAATACAATAATTAGTAGTTTTCGAAAGGAAAATAGTTGGTAGCATTTTCCAGCAAGCAGAAATTTGAAATTGACCTTGGATAATTAGAAAAAATGATAAATTGAATAAAGAAATAAGAAATATATATTCTTCATTTGATAAGAGTACAAAGATTAATTTAGTTTGGCCATGTGTGCAGAATGTGTGATAAAATACTGTTGTTGTTAAAAAACATTTCTATTGAAATCTTTATGAACTATACTCCAAATCAGACCTGAAATTAGATGGGATAACGATGTGTTACTGAATAATGTTTATGTATACAAATTCAGTCGCTTATATTTCTGGCTTCTAAACCCTTCAACCGATCTTCATGAAAATTTGTACGTACATGTTTTCAAGTTCGCCGAGTGTTTAGTCGCTATCTATTATGCTCTAAAACCAGTAGTTGTAGGAGTTCACCTGAAACGAAAATTAAATTGTCGCTCTAGCGGTCGCAAATTTCGTTATTTCGCAAACAAACTCAGTATATGCTATGTAAATAAATCAAGGTAGATATTATTCAAAATTCAGCGAAATTCGACCATTTTAAGTGGAGGTTTACCTGAAATCTGAAAATAAGAATTGACTCTAGCAAATCGCCATGTTTGATTCATGGGAACGAATTATAATGTGTAATGTGTATACACATTTCCAGGTACGAGGAGTGTTTAGCTGCTATTATTCTCTAAAAAGATTAGGTATAGAAGTTTACCAAAAAATAAAGTTTAAAATTCTAATTTAATTTATTTAGGAATAGGAGCACACGCCTGTCATTAGCTAGTTGTATATGGATTAATTATGTCAGTGATAGAAAGATTGGAAACAAATCTTTAAGAAGACCTAAATGGAGCTCCAGTGTGTAATAAGAATTATATACTATATTTCTCTATTCTAATGGAATTGTTGTGCGCATTTTTTCAGTCTATATAATGAATATATTCGAACTTACTTAACTTCCATATCCCAAAACCTGTACATTCATGACCACGCGAACACAAGCTCTCCATATATCGTTATGCAGAGCCAATATTTTCCAATCGCTCACGGCACAACTGAAACGGACATACTAGAATGATAATTATCCATCCGAAATTTTAACCGTTCATTCAATCGTTGCTATGTTACAATCCTTGAAGATACAACAATTCTACAATAAGCAAAGAATGCAGACCTAGTCAATGAAAACACACCCGCAGACCTAAACCTGTTGTACAACATATACAACATCAGATATAGATATTCTAAAAGAAGCGAAGAATACAGACCTACTAAGTGAGAACACACCCGCAAATCTTAACCTGTCGTACAAGTTATACAACATCAGATATAGAGATTGTAAAAAAAAAGCGAAGAATACAGACCTACTCAATGAGAACACACCCGCAGACATAAACCCGTTGTACAACTTATACAACGTCAGATATAGAGATTTTTAAAAAAGCTAAAAATACAGACCTAATCAATGAGAACACACCCGCAAACCTAACGTATACATTATATATAGAGATTCTAAAAAAAAAGCGAAGAATACAGACCTACTCAATGAGAACACACCTGCAAAACTAAACCCGCTGTACAACTTATACAACATCAGATATAGATATTTTTAAAAAAGCTAAGAATACAGTTCTTCTCAATGAGAACACACCCGCAAACCTAACGTATACATTATATATAGAGATTCTAAAAAAAGCGAAGAATACAGACCTACTCAATGAGAACACACCTGCAAAACTAAACCCGCTGTACAACTTATACAACATCAGATACAGATATTTTTAAAAAAAGCTAAGAATACAGACCTACTCAATGAGAACACACCCGCAAACCTAACGTATACATTATATATAGAGATTCTAAAAAAAAGCGAAGAATACAGACCTACTCAATGAGAACACACCTGCAAAACTAAACCCGCTGTACAACTTATACAACATCAGATACAGATATTTTTAAAAAAGCTAAGAATACAGACCTACTCAATGAGAACACACCCGCAAACCTAACGTATACATTATATATAGAGATTCTAAAAAAAAAAGCGAAGAATACAGACCTACTCAATGAGAACACATCTGCAGAATTAAAAACCCGTTGTACAACTTATACAACATCAGATATAGAGATTCTAAAAGAAGCGAAGAATATAAACCTACTCAATGAGAACACACCCGCAGACCGAAACCCGTTGTACAACTTATACACGTTTTTCTGCGGGTTTCCCTGAAATAAGAACAAATGTTGAAACAGACGGATCCAATGCTACGGAATTTGATACTACATTTTTTTTTATGTGTGATGGTTTTGTGAGCAATTTCTCATTATTATGTATTTATCAATCCTTTAATATGTATGCCACATTCATAATCATAAGTAATGTCACGAGTGATTTCCAAATCATCGATAAATTCACCACTCACGAAGTGAGGAGTAAATTTATCTAGAGGATTTGGAAATCAAGAGTGGCATTTGTTAGGACTATTTAAACGAATAAAATTAAGCTGTTTACTCACAAATCATTATTTATTACCCGTTCAAGGAGTAAGTGCAGTTGTTGCCGGAGGGCACTATAGTCGTGTTTATGCAGGAATAGAACACGTGACACTGCTATCTTTGAGTGCAGAGGGGAATGGGACGTGGGACGCTGACAGTATGCACTGCCTTATATGACGTCACGTGTAGCAACAAACAGAGCTTCGTAATTCTTCCGCCTGCAGAGATATTTTGAATTACTAATAAATATAGTAACCGATATTTAAAATATGTATATATTTAATGTAAACGGCGATGTTTGAAAACAAATGAGAAATGTTTGGTTATGTTTCATTTGTTCATCACTGCAACTTGATCAGCCAGATAGGATCGCAATATTGTAAGAATGCACCCTAGTGTAGAAAAAATGAAACACATCAAACTGTATATTATAACCAACGTTATAGGTTATTAATTCATTTTTTTCGGAAACAACTCAGTGAAATCAGTATTTAAAAACACAATTATTGAACACACAATTATCAAATGTGTAGGTCGAAGTAATCTGTTCATTATTTACTATATTCAACATATTTGTTAGAGAGTCAGTTACTGCAAAATAATGCTCTGGCCTATTCAGAATATTAAAAAGAAGGAGCGTTCTTTATCACAAAAGTAGGAGCTGGTAAAGATAATTCGATAAACAGCGAGATGAAACACGACTGTCATTGGTTGTAAAACAAAATTCATTGTAACGTGATTGGTCATTGACTACCATTTGGGGCATGAATTAAATAGTCGTAAGTAATGCCACGAGTGATATCCAAATTATCGATAAATTCACGACTCACGAAGGGAGGAGTGAATTTATCTAGAGAATTTGGAAATCAAGAGTGGCATTTGTTAGGACTATTTAACGAATAAAATTAAGCTGTTTACTCACAAATCATTATTTAACTATAGTTATTTTAAAATATTTATATATTTAATGTAACCGGCGATGTTTGAAAACAAATGAGAAACGATTGGTACGCTTCATTTCCTTCCTTTGTTCATCACTGCAACCAGATCATATTATTATTTATTGCCAAAGGATCGCAATATTGTAAGAATACACCCTAGTGGAGAAATTTATGACCAACGTTATAGGTATTAATTAATTTGATTAATTAACGGTTATTAATTTGATGTCCTATGATGTAAATATGACAATTATATTTTTTTGGGAAAAAATACATATAAGAAAGTGCAAACAGTTGTTTCTTTTTTGATGGTATAATCAATTGCTACAAATGTTTTTATATTAACTCCCGCTTGCGGTATGTGTTGACATTCATGCACTATATATACAATCTGGTAACCGTATTTCTTAGTGAGTCAGTCACTGCAAAATAATGCTATGGCCTATTCAGAATGATAAAAAGGAGGTGATAAACTTTAGTTGGTAAATTTTAGGCGAAACGCGACTGTGATTGGTTGTAAATAAAAAAATCATTGAAATGTGATTGGTCATTGACTCACATTTGGGGCATGAGTTAAATAGTCAGTATAAATCCTTCGTTGTATGCAATAGTGTGTGTATTTGTGTCTTTATGTTATTATTTGAAACTTATTTAATATCGCAGGTCATTAGAATCGCAATTCAATTCTATGCGTCAAAGTGCTGACCAATTTTACACATGGCCAAAGATCTTTTTTTTTAACCCGTACTAAGGATTTTAACAGTCTGAAAAACCATCGACTCCGGCGGATTTGAACCGCGAACCTCGGAACTGTAGGCGAGCATGGGAACAATAGTCCACCGGGACCAACTATTTGTATCTTGTTCACGTGTTTTTTTTATAAGTTCACTGATTTATTTTTTGTCAAATACAGTAAAACTTGTTTAATACGGAACGTGAATAATGCGGAAATCTGTCCAATGTGAACAAATTTATTGGTCCCGACGAAATAATAGTAATTTTACATATATTTATTTTGTATAAAACGGAGTCTGTCCAACGCGGAAACGGGGAGGATATTTCTACACAATTCATGAAAAGAATATTTATAAGGCGGAAAGACTGAGAGAGAAATAAACTAGTCTCCACTTCATTGAATTCCAGTTAGCTAAATAACAATAAGGGATGATTCCTACCGCCCGTGAAGTAGAGTTTCTACCTGTATCTGAAATGTTCTTTCGGCCTCACTGCACACCGGATATGCCAAATACAGATTCGTTTAACAAATATTTGGCGTGTGACATATCTTGCAAATAACCAGTGCACTGTAAAATCTGAAATTAGTTTGAGATCTGACATCAATTGTGTACTTATCTTTCACAGGTAGCGTTCTGAATTTCCGGAATACAAACGGCTAAATCGTATGTATCATTGTCATTAAAAGAAAAAGAGAAAGTAAAACGTAGTTTTATTTTCATTTAATTAATGAATATGGATTTTCATCAACTAACACCAACTCAATTGATTATGAAAAAGAGGAAGTGATTGAAGGTAAAGGAAAACAAACTCTCAGCACGCGAAATAATTACTTAATTTAAATGTAGAAAAAATTAAGAAATCAAGGAAGTAGCGTGGTAATGTTTTACAAGTGCACGATAAAAAACTCCAAATTTCCGAACCGATGCTCCAAAGTCAAGCTCTAGCTGTTACTACATCCCTAGGGAATAACGATTTCAAAACATCTTCAGGTTTGCTGGAGAGTTTTAAAAGACGGCACAATGAAATTTGCGGGGAATCAGAGGATGTAGATGAAAGAGTAGTTAGTGAGTGGAAACCGAGACATTTTTAACGCTGACGAAACAGGTCTGTTTTTTTGCGCGTTACCGTCGAAGTTGCTCGTACGTACTATATTTTACTTTTCAACGGCAGCGAAACTACAATTAATCCAAGGTACGTAAAAAGACATGCACAGTACTCTATAATCGAAGGTTGGTTAATCATTTTTATAATGCGGAATTTTGTCTAATGTGGAAAAAATGGTCCCATGCGATTCCGCTTTGTACAAGTTTTACTGTATTATGAAATTAACCCTGGAAATTAAGTACTGTACCTTGTTTGGGGTCAGGTAGTCGGTTTTAGCATTTAAACCCAGTGCTCGCCGTAGCGTAGTGGTTAAGGCACTGAGCTACAAGCCCGACGGTCGAGGGTTCAAGTCCCGTTGGGGTCAGGATTTTTAAACTGACCCAAACCCTCTGGCGGCACTATAGCCCTGGGGTCGACTCAGCCTCTAACGGAAATGAGTACCGGACGCTTGTTCTGGGGTAAAGGCGGCCGTCACGCAGGGCTGACAACCCGGCTGACATAAAAGTGCCGATTGTCTAGAAAAAGTGGGAGCCTTAACCTCCTACTACCCCAAGGGTCTCCGGGCCTGTTGTGGGATCACTTTACTATTTACTTTTTTGCTTTCCGAATACGGGTCTCAATACTACATTGTAACATTGTGCTCGTTGATTGAAACATTTAATGCACTTCTAGGAAATTTTGATGGTATGACATCGTTATTTATAGGTTTTGTAAATATAAGAAATATTCATTGTATTTTCTTCTTCGAAGATAAATTCTAAAATTGATAATAAGGAATGACGGAGCTCTATAGACAAATATAAGTCACGAAGAGACATCGTGAAATTGACAAAAGACATAGTGGTGTATGGAGTGATCAAGGTTAATGAATTATGGCATAAATCGTGGCCACATACGTGGTCTATGTAACAAAGGTGTACAATGGACCGAACGATAAGAATGGAGTAAATCTAATATATCAACATACATGTTTATATATTGCTCGTATTTTATACGCTGCCATACCGTTCGGGTTTTTTTTTTGCAAAATGTTCAGCAAATTCCCGGGATGAACATAGGCTATGAGAGAGTTGTGCTATTCAACACCTACACCCAAAAAACGTGAAAAACGTCCCTTTTTACACGCTTTATATTAGCTTGACTTGTATCTGTCTATGTAACGGAATCTTTCAACACGATTTACACCCACTTAAAAACATTGGATCGATTTGAAATTTTGTATAGCCTACTTGTAAAAGACCAATGACAATACAATAATTTCATAATTTTATTCTATGATCTTGGCCGGGATCATCAGGACATCAAAAAAAATGCAGACCGGTATAATAGGTTGCGGACTTATCGCCTTTTTAGTCCATCGATGTTTAGGTCACTGGTTCAAATCCGGCCCGGAGGATTTTTTTAGAAGAGTATTAGTTTTAGCTCATACTACAATAGTATCGAATTTAAAGATCTTTACATTTTTATCTTATTCTGTAAAATATTGACAATTTTAACTTCTACATTATTATTTATCAAAAAAAAATATGAGAAGGATTAACTGTAACTATTTATCTATATTAAAATATTCAAAAATATTATAATAATGTTAGATAATAATCTTAAAAATATATATAATTATATTCGTGCCTAAGCAGGATTTTAATTTCATAATAAATATGGAAGTTAAAGTTAATTATTTTATACTTTAAAATTCTTTTAATATTTATATATAACTTAAATAAAGAAAAAAACATCTAAATAATTCATTGTTGTTCATTGTTGAATAAAAATGTCTCAGTAACAATTAAAGAAATTTGTATTACATAACAGTCTTTCTAAATAATGCTTTTAAAATTGTTTTAAGCCATTGTTGTCAGAATTATAAAGCTTTCTGTTATAACTGTAATAAGAACACCTGCTTAACTTAATATTTTTAAATAAAAGTTTACTAAACTCTGATTGGATGTTAAAACAATTAACTTTTTGATTTAACAAATCAAATTTAAACATTATATTAACCAATATAATTTAAATATAACATCATGTGATGTAATAATGTTCTTTAAAATTATATATGAATTACACGGAGCTAAGATGGCGGACGAGACGGAACGGCAGCTAGAGAATGCTCTAAAAAGTGTGGAAAATATCACGGAAATAGGAGGTTACCTGAAGAAGGAAACGAAGGAAGAACTACAAAATGCGGTAAGAACCATACGTAGTTATATTAAATCAATGAAATGTAAACTAGATACTAAGATGAACGAAAATGAGAATAACCAAAACAGAGAGGTTACACATGGCAAATTGATAGAGGCACGGGAACCAGACAGCTGCCCAGCGGGACAAGTAGCGCCATCTCTTGTCCACCTACAAGAAGTAACAAATAGTGTCTGCCACAGCGCTACATCTGACGGAGAAGAAGAGAAGCACCAAGACACAACACAACACGCACCGACCAGTACAAAGAAACAAGCTCACGACAATAAACACAAAGACAGGGGAGCCAACCAGACAGCAATAAACACTGAGATAATAAACGACAAACTAGAAAACATAATAGACTTTTTAGAAAACAAGCTGGACAAAAAGATTGAACAGAAAATTAACCAAAGGCTAATAAGCAAGACACCAATGAAACTAAACTACAATGAAAAGAGGACAAATAACATGAGAGATGAAGAAAACACCAACGCTTTCGAAGAAAAGAACAGAAATTATCAGAAAGAAACAGAAAGGGAAATAAGATACACAGAAGACAGCAGACCGTTTATAACCGGGCAAGGGCACAGGAAAGAAGACGACGAACTGCAAGCAGCGGAAAAGATGGCCTGGATGTACATAGGAGGACTCAAACGCAACACCACCGAAAGCAACATAAGAAAATTCCTGAAAAAAAACGGCATTAAGGGTAATATAGAATGTGAAGAACTTCACACCCTAGGAGACAGAAAAGCTTTCAAGATCGGTTTCCCTTACATCTACCTGGAAGACGCACAGAACGCGGATTTCTGGCCACAAGGAATTAAGGTCAGAAGATTTCGATTTCGGAGATACTCATGGAGAAGGGAAGAAGACGACGGGGTGGAACTACAATAACTTAAACAAGAACGTGGCAAAGAAAAATGAACCCCAGCAGAATAAGGAAATAAATATACTACTATGGAACATAGAGGGAATAAGAAATGCACTACCCTACATACCAAAGAAGACAATAGACAATACGGACGTCATGATACTCACAGAGACCTTCCTTACCGAAGACATAGAATTACAAGGTTACTACGCCATACATGCACTAGCAACCCCGACGGAGGGAAGACCAGCAGGTGGAGTCACATGTTTCATAAAAGGGAGAACAGGGAGATATTGAAGGAATTACCAAGGAGGAAAACATGATCATAGTACAAACCTCCACAGTAACAATAATAGGAATATACATACAACCAAGTGCTCCCATCGAAAACATAATAGATAAAATATCAACAGCCATCGAACAAACAAAAGCAGATAAAAATGTAATACTCGCCGGAGACTTTAACTGCAGGCTCGATAAGGGAAACTGCCAAAACACACATTCTGCTAGAGACTCTAGAAGAGGAAGGGTTCAAAATAGCGAATACAAAGGATACCCCAACTTATTTCGCACAGAACGGCCACAGCACGATCGATCTAGTATTCTTTAAAGGAGAAAATCTAAAACTAATCAAACAAAACGGGCTATGGAACTCCGCAGCGGCACCCATACGGAACAAACACATCCCGATAATGACAAGTTTCCATATGAAAATACCACAAACGAGGAAAGAAGCGAATGGACCAAATATATACACCAGGCAAATACAACAGGAAGTAATAAAACTCAACGAAGAAAACATCGAGAAAGCAAGGGATCTAATAGAAGAAGGCAAACTCGAAGAAGCCCTAGAAATCTCCACCCAAGTGATGAAGAAAGCTATAAAAGTAAGAAAAAGAAGATATGCACAAATATGGTTCGACCAAGAATGCTACAAGGAAAGGAAAGAAACATTGCATGCACTACACATAGCAAAAACCTACAAACGACAGGAAGACCTAACCAAGTACGCAGAAAAGAGAAGGAACTACAAAGGAATACTAAAAAGGAAAAGAGAAGAATATACAGAAAGACAAGGAAGAAAGCTAGCGGAGGACGCAAAATCAAATCCGTTTATAGCATTGAAAAAGAGAATCTCACCCACAACAGGAGAAATTCACATACAAAAATGGGAAAGCCACTTCTCAGACCTACTGAATAAGCAGGACATGGACCGAGCATATGACTTGGACAAAACGAAACTCACACAGATCCAAGAACCGATAACATCACAAGAACTCAGAAAGAGAAGGCAATAAATGGAGGGAATAACAAAAAATCTGCAGGCCCAGACAACATCTACATGGAACACCTCAAAGAATCGCTCGACAACTTAGAGGAACTATGGAAAGACTTGATGAACAAATGCATACAGAAAGGAGAAATTCCGGAGAGATGGAACACAGCGACCCTAAAGATACTATATAAAGGAAAAGGGGACAGAGCATCACCTGATTCATTCAGAGGAGTAGCGCTAGAAAACGCCTCCTTTAAAGTGTTCACAAAGATCCTCAATGAAAGACTCCTAGAAGCGACCAAGGGACACATCCCGGAAAACCAATTTGGATTTACGAAAGGCAGAAGCACTGTACAAGCAGTGAAATATCTAATGGACCAAATAGAAGACGCCCTAAGACATACAAGAGGGAAGTACCATGCAGTATTCGTCGATTTCAAGAAGGCTTTTGACTCAATAAACAGACAAAAGCTCATTGAGAAACTGAAACAGATGATCGGAAAGGAAGACCCACTAGTGAGAATAATCGAAGCCTGCCTACAGCGAAACATAGTCCAAGTAAACAACAATGTTGAAATTTCGGAAGATATAGTACAGACGAACGGAGTTCTGCAAGGAGATCCCATGAGCCCCACACTGTTTAACATCTATACAGCAGACGTGAACACCATAATCGAGGAAAACTCAAAAGCAAAACTAATCTTATATGCAGACGATATGGTGATAGGAGCTACAGAAAAGGAGGACATACAAAAAGCAATAAAAAGATTAGAGATCTGGGCACAGGAGAACAACGTGCAGATAAATGAAGAGAAAACAGTCCAGATGACATTTAGAAAAGGGGGAAAATCAACATCAAAAGACAACATAACACTACTCAATCAACCACTACAAAAAGTGGGAAAATACAAATATTTAGGATTCACTCTACAGACAACAGCAACGTCCTTCGGAATACACATCCAAGAAAGAGCAGCGGCAGCCATCCGAACATCATACATTATCCCAATCTCTGGCCAACTTATCGACAGGTACAGCAATGCAGTTATTCAAAATGACAGTGGCACCAGTTATTACATATGGAATAGAGATAATTTGGGAAAAACTTAAGATCGGAGATCTGATAAGAATCGAAAAAGTGAAAGCAATGTTCATGAAACGGATCCTGAGAATAGGAAAAACAGCGCCATCTCGTTTTGCTTATGAACTCATGAGAGAGACCTACTTCATAGAGGACATAAGAACCCAATTCTATCTACAATCCACAGAACCATACCAGAAATTCATAAGCATCAGAAATAGGAAGAAGAAGGAAATAGACATAGATTTCTACACCACAACTGCCATGCTGGACGACAGATGGACCAGAGAGTGCAACCCCCAGAGACACGTCACAACACGACTCGCAGTACACGGATTTCACAACAAGATATGTACAAACAAGAAATTCCACGAGCCGACCGAAGAATGCAAGTGTGTGTTGTGTGGACAGAGATGCGGCAAATACCACATCATAACATGTGCGAAAAGGACAAAACCCATTACAGACTACAGCAAAGACTAAACCACCACTAATGCTCAACCTGAGTGCACATTTATTATTATTATTATTATTATTATTATTATTATTATTATTACACTGGTTATTCTGCATATAACTTTCAACAAAGATAGAAGCAAGAAGAGTTCTCATAATAAAATGTAATATTTAATACAATAATAATTGAGTCAAGAAAAGAAAATAATTTATTTTTTTAATTGACGGTGAAGAATAATACCATCTACATTTACTTGATCTGCTGGGAAGTCAAGAAGTGAATAAATTTACAATTATTTCTACAAGAAACAGTTTTCAGTGATTGTGAAGTGTTTTCCTATCCTGTGTACCAACTTCCGACCCTAAGAATAGAATCCAGCTCTACCGAAAATTAAACCCAACCTGAACCAGTAATTCTTTTTGGGACACCAATCCTTCTTCAAAATGTTACAACAACATCGGGCATGAAGAGAGTTAGCTGCTTCAAAACATCGCCACAACTTGGAAAAAGAATTACTTCTTCAGACATTAAAAATGTTGTAATCAATTAAATTTTCATGGGATTCCGGTTTATGACAATCAATTAAACCAAAAATAAATAAATAATGGTTTAAAAAACTAAAACAACACGCTTTGTTAGAAAAAGAATAAAAAATAAATAATAGTTTAAAAAACTAAAACAACACGCTTTATTAGAAAACCGAACTAAAAAATGAAAATATTTTTTTTTAATTTCCAACACGCTTGGGATGAAATTAAAGTGGTCATAAAAAAAATATTTGAATGGAAATCATTAGCCAGAAGGATGAGAATAGGTCCACAAAGTCACTACTCAGGAAATACAGCAGATAACGATCAGGAAAAGACTGGGGCGATATGATTGAGAAATTGGATAATATTAGAGGGGGGAAATACTGTATGATTTTTCCTATAAGTATATTGTACATCTTGAAGTACACAAAATAAAATAACATAATGATTAGTTATATTAATGTTTATGAATCATTCATTTCCTAAGAACCGTTGTATAGATGTGCATTTTTCTCACTTGTGTTTGAATTGTGATATTTCTGGAATCCAAGTATTTCATTCAACGATTTTCATTCAGTAATCATGTTATTTGTGCATGACATTTCGTGCTTATCTCCGTTAGACCTTAACGATTTTATTTCCTTTAGCATAAAATGCTAAAATACTGAAATGCAGCAAGAATACCAAATCATATATGGGTGCGAAACATGGTCTCTTACTTTAGGGGAGGAAAGGAGAGTACAAGTATTTGAGAATAAAGTACTTAGGAAATTTTTTGGACCAAAGAGAGATGAACAAACAGGTGAATGGAGAAGACTACTAACAATGAACTACATGGTCTTTATAGGAAGCCAGATATAATAACAGTTAAGTCTTGTAGAATGCGATGGACAGGGCATGTTGCACGTATGGGGAATGAAAGACTTGCATGGAAGCTTCTTGTAGGAAAGCCAGACGGAAAACGTCCAGTTGGTAGACCAAGAATGAGGTGGGAGAATAACATTAACTATGATTTGAGGTAAGTAGATTATACAGGGAATGATTGGAAATCATTAGCTCAGAATAGGGATGTATGGAGAGCTTATGTCCGCGCGGCCATGAACCTACGGGTTCGATAGTGCCAGTGAGTAAGTAAGTAAGCACAAAATGCTTCTGTTTATTATTGTCATTACCTTAGATTGGAAAAGATTAATAGATTAAGGTATTAAAAAGTTGAAGTAGTGATTAAGATGACAACACATGTTTTGGACTTTAGATTTATACTCGATTATGTACCTTTTGCGTGGCGCAAGTGCTTAGACGCTCGCCTCTCACCGCTGAGGTCCCGAGACCGAGTGGGTTTCGTGGTGGGCGAAACGGAGCTTGGGCAGGTTTTTCTCGGGGTTTCTCTCTTTTTCCCGTGCCACAAATTTCATTCCACCATTTCTCCATACTCATCTCATCTATTTCATTTCGTTCATGTGGCCCTGTGATGGTGCGTCAGGCGTGGTCGGCCGCACCCCCCCTCTCTCTCTCTCTCTCTCTCTCTCTCTATATATATATATATATATATATATATATATATATATATATGGGGGGTTCAGTTCATCTCATCCCTCGACCCGACCTTGAGTTGGACACGAGTTGAGGATATTTATTTTACATACCTTATGCCTATATTGATTTTTGTGTCTCCCTATACAGGAAAAGCTAGACAATACTTTATTTTATATCAATTTATTACTAGAGTAAACCGAATGTTATCTGACATGTTATAAATAATGTCGGTTTAGTATTCAGTTATAAATATATACTTCATTAACAAAAAAACATTTTTAATCGATGACGGTAATACATCAAATAATATTATATATATAAAGTTCAGCCTAAAATAACACCCTGCTACGAATATGATATAGTACATGTTATACGGTTCTAGAAATAAATTACAAAAGTTACATTAGGCTATAATACTGTACGACTTGGTTATCTCTACCCTATTGGAAAACAAGAAGCTACATGGATTAAATGATCCCAAATGCACCCGTTAGAAAAAAAAATGCGTCTTGGTCCCTTTTATTTTTCTCCCTTTAATTGTTTTTCTATGTTGTGTTTACGTCGTTTATCTGTAATGTGTTTTCCCTTTTTCATATGAGCACGGATATGGATTTAAAATCCTCCTACCCTGTTGAGAATCGAACCCGGGTCGAAAGAGTCTTCGACCACGTCATGAAGACGGACAACGGTTCTAGAAGTACAATATAAAAATTACACTAAAATACTTTCTACTCGTAATGTCAGGTCGTGGATGAGAAAAAGTCGCTATTATTGAAATGTCTGTGATATACAAGTATGGCGGCTGACCAGGTATGTCGAACTATTACAAGGGCAGATGGAAATGAATGGCATGAGCATGGAGAAATGGTGGGATTACATTTTTGGGAAGGAAAGAACGGGATAAACCGCGAGATAAATTTTCCCTAGCTACTATTCGTCCGCCACGAACCCCATGTGGAATTACCTAGACGAACCCGGGAACCAGAGACGGAGGGGGAGTGTCTTTCAGTACTCGTGCCATGGAACCTAATGTCTTACCTTCAAAACCAAGTTAACGTTAGTATTGTGGAGGTAGTGCATCAATCTTTGAATATGTTCTGGGATTGCATTCCAAGGGCGATGGAATTTTTAATGAGAAAAAGTTCAGAACTTGTTTCTAGAGAAGAATAATTAAAACGCATATAAAATATATTAGTACAATGATGATTACCTGAATATGCATGTCTTCTTCTACTTCATGGAATTAGGCCTTTTGACCTGTTTTCGCATCAAGTGGGATTTAATGAATCTTCCCATTTAGTAAACACTGCTATGTCCTATCGGTTTGTATTTTAATAACAGCTGAGGGATTCTATATGTAGGCATTATTTTAACATTTTCATACCAGTTGTTTCTCATATTGTCAATTCTATTTTGTTAAATTAAAAATATTTTAAGTCTTTTCTAATATCTTCATTTCTTTTTCTGTCCAAAATTGTCACACCTACTACTGGACGTAAGGACTGAATTTGTGCAGTTTCTATTTTTCTTCTGTCTGAACAGTTAAGAGTTCAATTTTCTCTTGCGTGTGTTTCACTTGCATTATCTTAATATATAAAAATTTTGTGTCACGTTGTTTGTCCGCGATGGAATCCTAAACTACTGAACCGATTTTAATAAAATTTTGCACACTGTGTGCACTTTGATCCAACTTGAGACTTAGGGTAGTTTATAACTAAATTTATAGTCGCATTATTTTTTTATTGCAAATTATTTGTTTATTATTTAACAAAGAGTTATAATTATCTGTGAGTTCCATACGGATTCTAACAGATGGCGGTGTAATTATCTGTGAGTTCCATACGATTCTAACATATTCGGTGTAAGGTAATTTGGTAAGGTAGTTGGTTTATTATTTAACAAAGAGATATCCAGATGGCTGTACTTTTTGTTGCAACCGCGAATTTCAAATATTGATTATTTCATAATTTAAGTGTGTTCAGTGTTTATTTTATTTTCAATGTTATTAACAAGAAGAGAGACCCAACTGAAATTTTATAAAATGTTGGCAGTACCAGTACTGCTCTATGGTTCAGAAGCCTGGATACATAAAAAACAAGACCTAAGTAGGATAACGGCGGCAGAAATGAAATTTTTGAGATCTGTTAAAGGGTGCACTAAGGAAGACAGAATCAAGAACACAGAAATAAGACAGGAACTTGAAATATTTGCAATAACTGATAAAATGGATACATATAGACAAAAATGGAAGCAACACATAGACAGAATGAATGAAGATAGATATCCAAAACAAATAACAAAATACAAACCTAAAGGCACCCGAGATGTGGGCAGACCTAGAAAGAGATGGGCTGAAGTCGGAACGGGTCAACAGACCTAGTCCATGAATGAAGATGATGATGATTAATTTCGTGTGTAAGTATCAATTTTAAATAATCTGCCTCAAAGACAGCAACTTAATTTAAATTTTTAACGTATACCTTAGCCACAGCAACGCGTGGCCGGGACTTCTAGTTCAAGTATAAAATACAGGGTGTCCACAGTGAGATTCCCTTATTTCAAACAAACATAGGGCAAAGGAAATTAATTACTATACACGAAAATGATAGTAAAAAGGTAAAGTGATCCCACTACAGGCCTCAGGAGGCCTTTGGGGCAGTAGGAGGTTAAGGCTCCCACTTTTTCTTGACAATCGGCACTTGATGTCAGCCGGGTTGTCAGCCCTGCGTGACGGCCGCCTTTACCCCAGAACAAGCGTCTGGTACTCATTTCAGTTAGAGGCTGAGTCGACCCCAGGGCCATAGTGCCGCCAGAAGGTTTGGGTCAGTTTAAAAATCCTGACCCCACCGGGACTCGAACCCTCGACCTTCCGGCTTGTAGCGCAGTGCCTTAACCACTACGCTACGCCCCACGAAAATGATAATGTAACTCATAAAGTTTTAATTTTGTGTTTGTGACAAACTCTAGTTCAATGCACTTGGACATGTGCGCCTCTGGTGGTGCGAAGAATATCCAAGCTATAATCAATTTCACGCCATGTGTTGAACAGCATGTCTTCTGTCACTGAGTTTTTAACATCTCTAATGTGTTGTTTTAAGTCCAGTACAAATGGACTTCGTTTCAGCATACCACCAGACAACCTGGGCACGCTCGTTTGGAATCTCCATTTTAGAAACAATCGTTTGTTGCAGCGCCACTACGGGTATTGTGCACACTACAACATTACCACATAAACTTTTTGAGTTGCTGTTTCTGCTCTTTCAAGATTCACATTTGTACAAATTGAAATAAAAAAATACAGACTTTTAAAATGAGGGAATGTCACTGTGGACACGCTATATAAGCGATGATTATAATGATATGGCTGAGTCTAATATGGTAATACTTAATGATAACTAGACTGGTTTTACGCTAAGTCAAATATAATATTATTTTGTCTTAGTTTAATGTGATGATTCGATTAGTGATGAAAGAAATGCATCCTCAACATCAGTGTTAATTAAGAGAAAGCGTGTAAGGCGGGTTATCTATGGGTTATGGAATGTTTGCAAGGAAGTGTGGGAGACTAGGGTCACTGATTCATAATACGAGATAATGTTATGTGCTGTATATATGCCAATACCATGTTCGCTAGTTACGGGATTTTTGTTTCTTTCTGGAAATTTTAGAACTATTATAGTTTATGTACTTAATATCAAAGCTATTAATTAGGTCAGGGGTATAAATTATTTGCATATTGCAATATTTGAAACGTGAATAGATCTTGCATCATACTTTATATGAAATTCATTTTGAATATTGCATCATTGCATTTCCCTATTTAAGATAAATTATGCCCATTTAATAAGGGTTGTTAGAAATTCTTCTAGTTATGATGAAATTTTCAAATATTTTACAGAAGTATAGCAGCTTATGTATTTTAAATTCTAAAATAAATTATTTTCATTGCATAGTATTAAAATGGTACAGGGATTTCACCTCAATTTGAGAATTTCCTCCAACATTTGACCTGGAAAGTTTGCTGATATATTCATTTTTAATATGCCACTATATCAAGATTTCCTCGTAATTATATAAAAATGTAAATCAATTCCTAGCACGACTGTTCAGAAAAGCCAAGGTCTGCTGAATAGGTTGCTATCAATAAAACAATTAAAATACATCAAAGGAAGTCGCGTGATATCGTGATTTAAACTTCAGTTTTAATTACTAATTTCTCAACCGTATTTCACTATACTTTTTTTAATCAAGTAGCTACTCAGTTGCTCTCGTGAACCTCCATAAAAATAGCATAATATTAATTAGAGTTGATAACTGGATATATAGAACGTCCCGCGCCGTAGCCGAGTGGTTAAGGCAATAGCCCTTGTCGCAGAGCTATGGGACTTGCGTTGGTTCGAGTCTGCAAAGGGGAAGACATTTTCTTATGGAATTTCGGCCGTATGGGACCGGTGCCTACCCAGCATCGTGAGGCAGTTGGGTAGTTACAATAAGTAGCGGCTCCAGGTTGAGAAAACCAGCTATAACGGCTGGAGGACCCGACGTGCTGATCACAAGTCGCCCCTACACTGACTGGATGATCGTCTGCCTATGTGATTAACACATGTTTATGTGAACCCAGCAGCCGTCTGGTAGGCCAAGGGCCTTCTAGGCCTGTCGCGCCATGGAGTAGTTTTTAGGATATATAGGACACTTAAAAGAAAACGTGTCAAATAAATATTAAAGGAAATTCATTTAAAGGAAACCTATTTTTATAATCAAGAATTCGAAATTAAAAGTTGGGCGAAACATACTGTAGGCCTGTATTGATAATAAATTTTGCGAATCTGCAAATTATATATTTATATAAAAAATGTATGATCATTATTTATTTTAAGAAGAGAAAAAAATGGCCAACAAGTTCGCGGATTTACATCCAGCTCAATTCGTTGAATTTTAAGTTTATAAAATCCAAAGAAAAATAAAGTTAATTCATTGTAGATCACATTCCTAGGATTATTGATAATATAATTGTAGTTAAAACTATCTTAAATGTCGATCCTGGATTAGTGATTACTAGAGCGAGGAATTTTATGAAATTTCTCATGTTTTAAACTATTTGTCAGAGAACGCTGAGACTAAGTATCTTTACATTTCATGATATGTAGAATCAAATAAGACCAACAAAAACTTCATATTTCATAATCTTCTTCTTCCTTCCAAGTATTAGGCCAAGGCCTGTTACGATCCTATAGAAAATTTTCCCTCCAGCGTTTCATAGGACGGCCCAGTGATCTTCGTCCTCTTGGTATATAATTATAAACAGCTTTGGGGATCCGATTTGAACTCATTCTTTCAAGATGGTGTCTCGTATAAGACTTGAAAGCATAATAATAGTCCCTTCGATTGGTTGCTGGCCAAAGGAAGGCAAGACCAGTGATGGGGCTGCCATCTTGTAGCCTCTGGTCAGGCTTTTCTGGAGAAGAAAAGAAAATAAAGGAAAGAAGAAATGGAAGAAAGGAAAGACTCCCTAGCCCTCGGATGCCCTAATAGCGTCGGGGTCGAAAAAAACAAGAGTTAACCAAGAGAGATTAGATAGTAAAGTTAAAAGAGTGCAAAACACAAGTAAGTGGAAGAAATGTTTTGCTCAGCTTGGGCACCTTGTGGTCGCCATCCACATATCCCCTAGATGAGGACCCCTGAGGGAATATTTCATAATGTTTTAGCAAAATGTTCATATTTTAGTGAAAATTTCATACTCCTTCATATTTTTCAACTTTGAAATTCCCGTATTTTTTTTTTCAATAAAAGTTCTAGGAATTCATTAAAATATTTCTGGAAATAAATGTATTTATGTAATTTTTTAGTGTAATGTGGTAGACGAGCGAAAATTCTTCAGTACCCCTTCTGATCAAAATAGATAGCTTTTATAAAAGCAAATAATTGGATGAGGAGTCACAGAGTGACAGTGTTAGATGGAGGTTTTTGTCCTAAACTCCCTCCCCAGAAAGAACATGAGCCTAGATGAATAAGTAGAAGAACAATGTTGGAATATTCTATAGTCAGGTATAATAGCTGTCAACTCGTATTGCTACCTGAGAGCAGTCCTTACTTTGTGAACAGATTACAGCATTTAAATGTAGGAAAGACTGCTGCTAAACTTGAAGCAGTAAAGTAATCCCACTACAGGCCTCAAGAGGTCCATGGGGTAGTAGGAGGATAAGGCTACCACTTTTTCTGGACAATCGGCACTTGATGTCAGCCGGGTTGTCAGCCCTGCGTGACGGCCGCCTTTACCCCAGATCAAGCGTCTGGTACTCATTTCAGTTAGAGGCTGAGTCGACCCCAGGGCCACAGTGCCGCCAGAAGGTTTGGGTCAGTTTAAAAATCCTGACCCCACCGGGACTCGAACCCTCGACCTTCCGGCTTGTAGCGCAGTGCCTTAACCACTACGCTACGGCTAATTAAAATCGAAATACAGTGAATATTTTGATTTCTTGAGCTATAAATAAGTTCTGTTTGTCTCATTTATGTGCTGGTATGTACACTTAGAAGTTATAGTGGGCCTATGCGTATACATATATGTAAAAAATTTAGAAAATAGTAGCTTCATAATATTTTTGTGTCATAATTTTCATATTTTTCATATTTTGTCTTTACGATTTCATATTTTCGTATAATTTTCTTCATATAATTCCTCGCTCTAGTGATTACCAGACTGCGGGGAAATTGTACCGAGAAGTGAAGTTACTAACAAATAAACATTGTTTTCAAAGTGTCATGGACTGACTCAGGAAGTTTAAAGATTGATGGCAAGCCTATTGTTCTGTGTACAGCGTGAGACCAAGCTCTGTATGTTTGCGGGGAGAAGTGTGGGGAGTGGGAGGAGGTACACTTCTATGCGTCTCATAGTACTAACAGCTGAGACAGCAAATTCCTTTCAGACACACGGAGCTGGGTCCCGAGCGGTAAGCTTATATGGTATAGTCTGCTTAAGCTGACAATTGGTACATACTATATACTTACATATTCACAACGATATTAATTCGCCGGTTGTTCAGCACTGAAATGGATAGTTTACATTGGCTATGTTAACTGTAGATATTATGGTCGAGACCTAATTGTCGCATTCTCTCCATTTCAGTCTACACTTAAGTCGCTCAGTACTTGTAAACAAGTAAACATACTACTTTTCCGCAGTCTGGTCATTACCATGCATTGGTTACGAAGTTCGCGGTTTAGAACCGTCGGGATTGATACATTTGTATTGTGTTGCATTGTATTGTAAGCCTATGTTTTCCCTTTACAGAGATTTAGGCGCTCTCCCCCTACAGGGAAGAATTTGAACCATACTAATTTAGTTACACTTGTTTTCGTATAGATATCTGTTTTGAGTGGTACGTGGTCAGCGTTCCGCCTCATACTGACATCTAGGAAACCAAGGTAGTACTAGGACGGGAAAATTCGGTAAATTTTGCTTAGAGGCCTTTTCATTCAGGCTTAAGGATTTTTTACGAGCATGAAAATCTTCAGACTCGGGACCCACAGCTTAAAGTCCCTCCCGGAGGACTTGCTCCTTGGATTTTTCCGTCCTAAAAAATCCATATACCCCGGCCGGTACATTTGTACGGCATAAAATCACGAGTTCCTTCGGAAGGTAAATAAAGTTGTGTACCCTGTATAGTATATTTATGGCACATGAAAGAACTTCAAGTCTGACTTATGAAGCCTCTTATGAAACTCTTGGTCGTTTCAGATTTGAATTCCGACGCTAATGGTCTGCTTTGTTACAAGCGGCGTTAAATACTTTTTTGACTAACTACAGTATATAAATATCGATACATAAAAATGAATTTGCTAAATTAGTTGTTAAATTAGTAATTTTGCCACTGACCGCGTAGAAGGACGGACCATTAAAATCCGTAGTATTTGTCAGCTCTCAACCTGCCAGACAAAGAGCATATACAGAGGATAGGAAGTGGCAACGTAGTAAGGAAGAGAAAGACAGCATGTTAGTTAACATATTTTCGCCTGCACAGATTACTTAGTAGAGTAGTAGTAACTTGAAGTCCGGCCGAAATCTTGAATAGGCGCCAGAATTTCAACCCGAGTCTTCCGAATCCATATTCTGTACTTACAAGGGCACTTTCAACAATTGCATACCGAAACCTACCTTGAAATGTCTCCCAGGGAAGCGTTGTGATGTACCAAGGCCATGTCCAAAAAAGTATTTACCTTTTTAACTGCAAGGCACATACATCGAATAAAGAATCCCGTAATGGCAACCCACTGTGCAAAGCAGATGGACGTCCCTGCTCTAGTTAAGCGGAGTGAGGTTGGGCGCTGCACGGACAGCAGGTTGTCAGAGTTATCCAATTCCACCATCTCAAAAGTTGTATTACTTCTCTATAGTTTAAGATATTTGTCGCTGGATTTTAGTGCCTTACAGTTGAAAGCGGCTGATATTTTTTTTTTGACAAGGACTTGATTTCAAGGTAAGTTCGGGCATGGGATAATTAAAAGTTCCTTTGTTAGCACGGAATCGCCTTGCTCTCTCAACAATTGAGGCGTATCCTTGGTGTGTTCCGGATTTTATAAATTTGCCCGAGTTTGAACCTACGATTATTGAATTAATTATTGAACACATCATCATTGAATTATCCAGATTTTTTTTTTCATTTATTTGTTTATTCATGCATTAGTGTTTTTAGTTTTCAGTGAATAACTAACGCTACATGTATAATTAATTTTTAGTGATTAACTCTATTGGATTAAAATAGTATATTGCAATGCGAGATTGGGAAATAGTTGTTAGAGAAGTGAGAAAATGATTGTTTTTAAATTCCGAGATTCTGTAAAACACTTCACAGATGTGTGTTGTACATATTTTTGCACGCCATAAAATGGCGACAAGTGTGAATGATGGCAATAAAAATGACGAAATTGAAGAAGCGTGTGGCTGCTGTACTGTCATCTTGAAGAGAGGTTCAAAGTTCAATTAGCTTGGAAGAATCTATAAGTTTGGGAAAGAGTAGGATTCCAATTACATTCAATAATTGTACAAACTTCACCGTCAGCTTCAACATGAAGGAAAATTATTCAGTTACTTGTAATGCGGTACCGGTAGACCTACTGTATTATCTTATTAATTAAATAAAAATAAAACATAGTTTTATTTGATTTTTATATTTATTATATAATTCAGTGACAGCTGTTTCGGTACACTGTACCTTCTTCAGGAAAATGTATGAAAATATAATTGGAGAAGAGCAGAATGGATTCAGAAAGGTAGATCTTGTACAGATGGATTCTTTACTCTAAAACTACTATTAGAAAAGCACAAGGAATTCAATATAGAAACTCATATCGCCTTCGTTGACTTCATAAAGGCTTTTGACAAAGTAGACAGAAATATATTACTACAAATTTTAGCTGATGATAACGTTCCACAACAATATATTACTAATATCTTCAACATCTATAAAGATAATGAAATCTCTGTTAAACAAGATGGCAAATTATCTTCTTGGCAAAAGATCAACACTGGAGTAAGACAGGGATGTGGACTTTCACCGGTGCTTTTCATTATATACATGAATAAATGAATGGAGGAAAACACAACGAGGATATATACCCATCAATAGGAACCTCAAACTCGATGCTATTCTTTTTGCAGACGATTTAGCTGTTCTGGCACTTTCCGAAAATGATTTGCAACGATCAATTTATAATTTACAAAAAATAGGTGCCAAATTTAATATGGAAATATCAATTAACGAAACTAAAATTATGGCATTTCATGGGAAGGAGCCCATACAAAGTAAAATCTGTCTCCAGAATAACATTTTAGAGAGATCTAATCAATTTAAATATCTTGGATATTATCTTTCTATCTGGGATGAAAAGGATATCCCTGAAAAAGTTACTAGTTATAATAAAAGTTTAGGAATTATTAATCAAGTTATGAAACCATCCCTTGTACAAAAAAAACACCAGATTACGTTTATACAACACTTTGGCTAGACCAGTGTTGACCTATGGTAGTGAAGCATGGACACTAAAAAACAACATGAAAGCAGAATAACGGCTTGTGAAATGAGATTCATGCGCAGAACAGCGGGTTACACCAGATGGGATCGGAAAAGGAACACCGATATCTTAAAAGAATTGAAGACTACGCCAATTTTGGAATATATTAAACAGTACCAACTAAATTGGAAACACCATCTTGAAAGAATGAGTTCAAATCGGATCCCCAAAGCTGTTTATAATTATATACCAAGAGGACGAAGATCACTGGGCCGTCCTATGAAACGCTGGAGGGAAAATTTTCTATAGGATCGTAACAGGCCTTGGCCTAATACTTGGAAGGAAGAAGTACCTTCTTCAGACATGTTAACAAATTATTAATTGTGTTCCAACTGATCTAAGCAACAATACAACAATATTTATTTTTTTTAATTTAACAAAGGGGATTCATTCAAATCAAGTTGAGAATTTAACAGTTTGTTACTACTTTCAAATTTATTAATTTCTACAGCCTCCAAAAGATCTAACTTCTTACCCTTATCACAAACATGTAAAATTTCAAAATTTGGATCGAAACAATGATTAAATTGGAATAGCTGGTTAGCATATTTTCAATATTCTAATTTTCTGTTTATGCTCTCGTGTGTTCCTTTATACGAGAGATAAAAGGTCTACCAGTTTGTCCTATATAGACATTGTCACATGTGCCACACTTCAATTTATATACACCTGATAATTTTTTATTTTGGTTTTATTGTTTTTTATTATATTTTGTATTTTTTTAAGTCAGCTTTCAATATTGTTTCAAATGAAGTTCATTTCATTTAAAATGCAATGATTTGTTTCGTATAATGTATATTAACACTACCTTTTGGATATACAGGTGTAACAAAACTGAACGGCAAAATTTCAGGAATGAATTCCTCATATTGAGAGAAGAAAAAAAGTCTACTCTGTCCGCTCTTAAAGGATCCACGTCAAAACAAAGCGATGTGACCTGCTAACTTTTCATTGGTTATGGACGCCGACGTCCGTTGTAGAAGCAATATCCTTCCGCCACAATTACTGTCACTTTTGACAGGGAGATGACGCAGCAACAGAAGACTGGATACTTTCCGCCATTTTGTTTCGTTAGAATCGGCTGAAGCATGACTTAAATGCATCACCAAATTATAATAAACTATTTTAAGTTGTAATTATTGATTAGGTATATTTTAGAATATTTTGTATGTTTTGAATATTATTAGTTTCATTCAAGAAGAATAACAAGTATATTCAGAGGACATATTTTTAATTTAATGAAGGGAACTACTTTTTCGCGTACTTACTGCTTCTACAACGTACGTTGGTGTTCACAACCAATGATAAGCGAGCTGGTCACATGGTTTTGTTTTGACGAGGATCATTTTAAGGGATAGAATATGTGTCAGGAAATTTATAATTACAGAGTTATTTGAACTTTTATGAATGTTACTAAACCACTGAAAACAGACATAATACATTCTCAGCACATTATAAACCACTGAAAACATACTTCTTTCCATCACACTGTAAATAAGGAAACATGTTGCGAATAAAATTGTTTTCCACCTGAATACTTGTTGACACCTACAAATGATTTCCCGCCATGTTTAGGTCATTTATCCGTAAGGGATCGGTTTGTCTCAAGTCTGTTTCCAGTGTTTACAGTATGATGGGAAGACATGTTTTCATTGGTTTACAATGTGCTGAGAAAGTGAGTATTATATAGATTTTCAGTGGTTTAATAACATTCTTAAAAGTTCGAATAATTCTGTAGTTATACATTTCCGGACCCATGTTATACTAGACTTTTTTTTCTTCTCTTAATATGAGGAATCCATTCCTGATTTTTTGCCGTTGAGTTTTGTTACATCCTGTATATTTGTATATACGTTTTACGTAGTATACATTAAGGCCAGTGGTTTCACTTCCCGCCCTAGGTAGGTAATTTGTAATATTACAGTATAGTTATTTGGTTATTTATATTTAGGAAATTGAACTTTCAATCATGGCCGCCATTCCTGTAAGTAAAACAGAACGCACTATCATACAAAAAAAATCTTCATTAGTTAAACAATTTGGCGTGGGCTGTGTTCACGGGGTAGCGTGCTGCCTTGTCATGCAGCGGGCCCGGGTTCGATCCCCGGTCGGGACAGTTTTTCTGGGTGAGGTTTTTATCGGGGTTTTTCCTCACCTGTAAGACAAATGTCAGGAAAACTTTAAGGACTAAACGGTCCCCGAAATCATATGGCCAACGCAATCATCGTCATTCACATTCATCTTAGGTTAAGCTTAGGATTATGGACTCTCCTGGCGCACCATTATCATCATCCATCATATCATCGGGGCAACGTAACCCCGCCTTCCAGGCGCCCCAACCTCAGAAGTGGGTTACAAGTACGCCATTCCAGGAGAGTAACCAGGAATGTCGAAAGACAAACCTGGGGCATTTGAAAAAAAATAGTAAGACTATTTCCAACCTAATTATTGTAAAAATTAAAAGTGAAAATGATAGGATTTACTGTTCTGACTTATGCTTTCATAAACTAGAAAAAGTACTTAGCACAGCATCCGGTTGTGAATCCTACTTTATTGCTTACTTAGGATGTGCTAGACAGACAAAATCGATTCTGATCCATGCTGATATTTTTTTTTTACACCAACATTAACTACTTTCCAATTAGGATGTATACTTATTCTTCTTCTTCACTTCACGGGCTAGGCAAATTGCCTGTTCCGCCTCACAGTTGTTCTGTCCATCTTTTCACTGGCCTTCCTACATTCCTTGAACCTCTTGGCTTGTAGTTGAATGCTGCTCTTGGTAATCTTGATACATTCATTCTTTCCACATGTGTAAACTATTTCTCTCTATATTCTCTGATTTTCTCATCCAATGGAAATATATTTAACTCTGTTCTTATATATTCAATGAGGTGAAACACGACTGTCATTGGCTGTAAAACAAAATTCATTGAAACGTGATTGGTATTTACTCTCATTTGGGGCATGAGTTAAATAGTCTGTATAACGTATAATGTTGAACGACACAGATTTATCATCATTGTAATTTATTATTTTGAATTCATTTAATTCTGCGCGAATCAATAACTCTCTTCCCAGAAACATGGTGTCGTTCTATAACCAACTAATTCATTGGCACTATCGACCCCATAGGTTCATGGCCGCGCGAACATAAGCTCTCTATACATCCCTATCCTGAACTGTTTTCCAATCATCCCCTGTATAATCTACTTCTCTCATGCTATTAATGTTATTCTCCCACCTCATTATTGGTCTACAAACTGGGCATTTCCCTCTGATTTTCCTACAAGAAGCTTCCATGCACCTCTTTCTTTCCCAATTCGTGCCATATCTCCTGCTCATCGTAGTCTACGATATATATATATATATATATATATATATATATATATAATATCTTGCTTCATATTGTATATCTGGCTTAGCTTGGCAAAGAGAGGGACAGAGATATAAGGGTAGATCCTTGACCGCTTTCGCCCAGTTACAAAAGAAAGAACCCAGCCTGTTGTCAGTTTTCGTCTTCCCCTTTTCCCCTATTAACATCGGGTGAAGAAAAACTGGCAACACTGGTGCGAGTGAGAGAGGTGAGTACAGCTGTCTCTTTCTACAAATTTCTTGCAAAGTTAAGCCAGACGAATAATATAAAGACAATGCAGCTCACTGTTACGAGGTCTTCTCCATTAACCCTTAAATTCAAAATGTATCTTATAAGATACACCAGTTGGTTTCATTCATTTGATAATTAGAATAAAAACAGATGAAAACTAACGACAAGAAATTACTTATTGTTTGTAGAATTTCACAATTTACCACATAATAACAGTTACGTACCATTTCGTTTTCACTCGGTCCGCCACATTTAAGTAACTGATACGTTAAATACATGTTTTGCTAATTTATGGGTTAACCCGTCTGTTCATCTCTGTTTAGTCCAAAAAAATTCATAAGAACTTTCTCATTTTTTTAATGTCTTGATGAAGGTCCAAGAAAGTCCATTTTCGATTGCTAAAAGTTTTGGTTTAAAATGCATGTTCATTTCCATGTCTCGGCTCCGTATACTATTATACAGGGTGATTACAAATGATTGGAGCGATTTCATGATTTTATGGTAGCTGTAGTATTCGACATATTTTCACGAACTTTTACAGATACATAGAGCAACTTCACAGGTTTTTTTGAGATGTTACAGGTGCTCCATATGCTCCCCCTTGGTGATTCTGCAGATATCAAGTCTGTAATCAAGTTCGTCCCATACTCGACGTAACATGTCCCTATTAATTTGTTCAAAGGCATTGATTATGCGAGCTCGCAGTTCTGGTAAGTCTACTGGTAAAGGAGGCACAAACACTGAATCTTTCACATACCCCCAAACAAAAAGATCGCACGGCGTCAAATCGGGGGAGCGTGGAGGCCATGACAACAATTTCTGATCATTCTCTCCACTGCGACCGATCCATCGGTTTGGCAATCTCATGTTTAAAAATTCACGAACATCGTGATGGAAGTGTGGTGGAGCACCATCCTGCTGGTAGATGAAGGTCTCACTGTCGGTCGTCAGCTGCGGCATGAGCCAATTTTCCAGCATGTCCAGGTACACGTGTCCTGTAACGTTCTGCTCGCAGAAGAAAAAAAAGGGCCATAAACTTTGAACTGAGAAACCGCACAGAACACACTAACTTTTGGGGAGTCGCGAATGTGCTGCACAATAACGCGGGGATTTTCTGTGCCCCAGATTCGCACATTGTGTTTGTTCACTTTGCCATTCACAAAGAATGTTGCTTCGTCACTGAAGACAAGTTTCTCACAAAAACCATCCTCATCCATAAACTGCTGCATTTGTGTACAAAATTCAAACCGACTCACTTTGTCAATGGGCGTAAGGGCTTGTAGAAATTGCAAGTGGTAAGGTTTATGCTTCAATCTTTTCCGCAAGATCTTCCAAACGGTCGGTTGTGGAATGTTCAGCTCTCTGCTCGCTTTTCGTGTTGATTTCTGTGGGCTACGTGTGAAACTCATCCGCACACTCTCAACCTTTTCTTCACTCACTGAAGGACGACCCGTTGATTTCCTTTTACAGAGGCATCCTGTAGCTTTAAATTGCGCATACCATCGCCGAATGGAGTTGGCACTCGGTGCATCTTTCTCGAACTTCGTTCTGAAGTGTCGTTGCACAGTTATCACAGATTGAGTTGAATGAAATTCAAGCCACAGCATATGCTTTCTCCTCGCCTGTCGCCATCTTTGATAACTGCTGCGCTCTCTCGGTTTAAAGCTGAAACACGGCTGCGAGAGAAAACAAAAAAAAACCTTATGAGTTTTTATACATAACTTTAAAGTTCTGTGAAGATATGTCAAATAAGATCGCTACAATAAAATCATGAAATCGCTCCAATCATTTGTAATCACCGTGTATATATATATATATATATATATATATATATATACCCATAGCATTCCATTTAACATTTTGATTGGTTTTTATTCTATGTATAATGCAATCATGTTGCCTTGCGTCCTTTTTATTTTTCCTCTTAAATATTAAAACTGAATACAAAAGTTCATTTTCTAAGATACTAATGTCTCCACAACCCATATAAGAAGTTTTATCGAAGTTTATTTTCAGTCCCCATTTTTACATTCATACATCAACTTCAACTTGCATTCCACATCATCGGACCACTTAATCATTACCAAACGCTAGTGTGTATAGTATTCCCTTTTCAGTTGGTAATTCCATACTTACTTACTCACTGGCACTATCGAACCCGTAGGTTCATGGCCGCACGGACATAAGCTCTCCATACATCCCTATCCTGAGCTAATGCTTTCCAATCATTCCCTGTATAATCTACTTCCCTCAAATCATAGTTAATGTTGTTCTCCCACCTCATTCTTGGTCTACCAACTGGGCGTTTTCCTTCTGGCTTTCCTACAAGAAGTTTCCATGCACGTCTTTCATTCCCCATACGCGCAACATGTCCTGCCCATCGCAGTCTACGGGACTTAACTGTTCTTATTATATCTGGCTTCCTATAAAGACCATGTAGTTCATTGTTATGTAGTCTTCTCCATTCACCTGTCTGTTCATCTCTCTTTGGTCCAAAAATTTTCCTAAGAACTTTATTCTCAAATACTCGTAATCTCCTTTCCTCCCTTAAAGTAAGAGTCCATGTTTCGCACCCATATAAATAACTGGTAGAATAATAGTTTTATATATTTTCAGCTTAACGTTTTTTGAAAGGAGTTGGGACATCAAAAGTCTCTGCAATGCATAATAGCATGCATTTCCATAATTGAGCCTATGTTTAATTTCTTTGTGCATCTCATTCCTATTTGTGATTATTGTTCCTAGGTATTTGAATTCAGCCAATTCCTCAAAATTTCCCTCATTTGTCGTTAGCTGTCCATTTCCATTATATAATGTATTTCTACGTGTGACCATATATTTAGTTTTACTGATATTTACTTCCAGTCCTAATTTCTTAGTGTTACTCAATAGTGTGTGCGTATTGGCCTTCAGTATCTCCTCGCTATCAGCCAGTAGTACTACATCATCAGCATAAACTAACAGCTTATTAATACCATTCAGTTGTAAGCCTTCCTCATTCTCTAAAGATTTAATGGCATGCTCTAGTACAAAATTAAATAGCAGAGGAGATAGTGCATCTCCTTGCTTCAACCCATTCTGGATTTCAAAAGTGTCTGAAAACTGTTTGCCTACACGCACCCTACTCGTTGAGCCATTTAGACACATTCGTATAAGTCTAACAAACTTTTTAGGAATTCCGAACTCCAGCAGGATACTATATAACTTCTCCCTCTTAATTGAATCATATGCTTTTTTGAAGTCTACATATAGTTGATGTACAGTACCATTATATTCCCATTTCTTTTCTAAAATCTGTCTTATACTAAAAATCTGATCTGTTGTAGACCTGTTTCTTCTAAATGCGCATTGATGATCTCCTAGAATGTCATCAATATAGGGAGTAAGTCTGCTTACTAATATATTTGTTAGAATTTTGTACGAAGTTGAAAGTAATGAGATGCCCCTATAGTTGTTGCAATCAGTTTTATCTCCTTTCTTATAAATTGGTACGATAATTGATTCCTTCCATTCATCTGGAAGAGCTTCTTTTTCCCAAATCATACTAAGCAACCAGCGTATCTTGTCCATCAATTTATCCTTGAACATTTTTGTTTCCGCCTTCAGGGCTCTCTGTAAATACATTTTGAATAACTTGCTGCGTCTTTATCATTAAATTTTTGAAACTTATATCGCCTATTATAACTCATTTCTTACTTTAAGTCTTGATATCCCATCAGCATATACATTCCTTATTGCCCTTATAAATATTACCTAATCATATCACCCATAACTCTTTCAAAATGTTCATAACTTACTCATATACTGTTATAGATTTTCCTAGATCAACAAGACATAATGAATCAGATGTCAAATGTTTTTTGTTAGTTGCTTGATAACAAAAATTAGGTCCACTGTAGGTCTACCTGCTCTGAATATTGCTTGTTCCTCATCTTTCTTTTAATACCCTATATTTTTTGTTCAATGCCATCTTGTTGTCTTTTATGGCATTTCTGGATTTTTCCCCTGGCATTGGCAGAATTATAATCCATTTTTAGGTTGAGGCACCTTAAAAGCGGAGTTACGTTACCCCGATGATATGATGGGTGATAAATGATAATGAAGCGCTTCAGAGCCCTTAACATTGACCATGGGAAACCACATGAATAATTCTCTTTAAGGAAAATTTCATATGGTGTGACCGGTAATCGAATCCAGGACCTCATGAACTATAGTCAGAAACGCTGACAACTAGCCCATGATGCTGGTCTCTTCTAAAATTGAAATACAATGGTATAGTCATGTCAGAAGAAGGTTGAAGTAGAGATGTCCTAACAAGTGTTTGACTGGACTTCTCGTGGAAGAAAGAAGAAGGGTCGACAAAATATTACATGGTTTCAAGAGATTAGAATATCAATGAGAAGATAATATTAATAATCATCATCATCATAATCCGGTATCATGGCAGCTGCCGCCGTCTTCCGGAAACCATACGTCATTCCTCTCTGTTGATCTTCCTCCTTTCCTCTGATATTCATAGCTGCTTGTACCCCTTCTATCCAAGTTTTCTTCGGTCCTTCCTCCTTTCCATTGGGATCCATTCCATAACAATTTTTGGCAATATAATGTTGAGTGATTCCGGGTTATGTGGCCGTGGTCCATAGTTGGTGTTGATACCAGACGTTTCGCCCTCAACTGCGGAGGTCATCTTCAGTGGCGAGTGCTTCTAGGCGTGTTTCCTGGTCGGAAGATCTACTTAGAGTGAGCGCTGCGGACGTTGTATTAGCAGCGTTCATTCTAAGTAGATCTTCCGACGTTCCGACCAGGAAACACGCCTAGAAGCACTCGCCACTGAAGATGCCCTCCGCAGTTGAGGGCGAAACGTCTGGTATCAACACCAACTATGGACCACGGCCACATAACCCGGAATCACTCAACATTATGATTACCGGCCGTGAAAGCCTGCATTCAATTTTTGGCAATCTTTGCTCTGGCATTCTTTTGACATGGCCATACCACTGTAATAATAATAATAATAATAATGTTTTGATTTTACCTGATAAAATTCAGATAAGTCTTCTCTTCCACTCAACGAGGAAATAAAAACCTATATTAACAATTATGAAATATTAAGTTAAATTATTAATAGATAATGTGCCTATACAATATACAAATGATAAGGAAGGTACAATATATATATATATATATATATATATATATATATATCATCACTACTACTACTACTGTCCACCGCTGTGGTCTCGAGGTAGCGTGCTGCCTTGTCACGCAGCGGGCCCGGGTTCGATCCCCGGTCGGGGCAGTTTTTCTGGGTGAGGTTTTAATCGGGGTTTTTCCTCACCTGTAAGACAAATGTCAGGAAAACTTTAAGGCCCAAACTGTCCCCGAAATCATATGGCCATCATCCTTATCATTATCATCCTTGCCATTATCATTATCATCATCATCCTTCACCGGTGTGGAAAGCAACGGGAAGCTACCACACGTACACAATTCCCTAGTAAAGCTGCAAGCATAGCATGAAAATGCTATGATTGCAGTGAAGGACCTGCCTTCGGGCAGAATTACTATGGATGGACTACTACTACTACTACTACAATAATAATAATAATAATAATAATAATAATAATAATAATAACTTATACTTTGATTAAGCTATTGACAATGAAAGTGCAAAATATAAATAATAATAGGTGAATGGAGAAGACTTCATAACAATGAACAACATGGTCTTTATAGGAAGTCAGATATAATAAGAAGATTTAAGTCTTGTAGACTACAATGGGCAGGACATGTGGCACGAATGATGAATGAGAGACGTGCATGGAAGCTTCTTGTAGGAAAACCAGAAGGAAAACGCCCAGTTGGTAGACCAAGAATGAGATGGGAGAATACTTTAACTATAATTTGAGGGAGGTAGATTATACTGGGAATGATTGGAAAACATTAGCTCAGGGTAGGGATGTATGGAGAGCTTATGTCCGCGCTGCCATGAACCTACGGATTCGATGGTGCCAGTGAGTTAGTTAATAATATTGTGTTTTTTATCTAAGGAGATAGTGGACTTATTTTAACTGTTTTTGAGTCGGACAGTCCTTGGCATATGTCTACCATGAATGAATGACAGTCTTTGTAAAGTATTTTAATTTTGGCATCTAAAATGGCAAATCATTGAAAATTTGCATTGCTTTGTGGATGCATTGTAAACAAAGCTGTTTGATTCTGTTTATTTGTTTACTTTCTAAGCAAATTAATAGGATAAAATACGAGTTTGTAAACATTGTCATCAATACTAGTTCGTAAACAAAGTAAATAGACATCAATTGAAGTGTCAAATCGCTGTAAACTTCCATAGGTCAAACTTACAGATATCATTTAATCAATATCTGTATCATGTTCCTATTTATTAGGTTAACATCGCATACATTGTACAAGTATGCGATTTAACCGTGGCGTCGTCGGTAGAGTCCCTACCTTCCACTTCGGCGACCCGGGTTCGATTCCCGGCGGGGTAGGGGATTTTAAATCTCCAGCTTGGGTATGGGTGTGTGCCCTGTCTTGTGTTTGTATGTGTGAATAAGATAAAAAATGTTAACAAAAAGTAAGAACAGTGTAAATGAAATAAAACGAGAAAGAAAAAAATTAAAGAAAAACCCCTAACCAGTGGAAATATGCTAAAATAAATAGTCAACAGTTTATTTTCATGGATACCTCCTTAAAAATTCCTTTCAACATCTTTTCTTTTTTTTTTTGCAAAAATATAAAAGTAAAACGCCAGTGATTTAACTTATGTGTAGAGGACTCAAATTCGACATTTTCGACACTTTGTCAGAAGTACACGTCATGAGGCCCACGTAAGAAATTATAACAATTGAGGGGTCTAATGAGAGAGGGAGCTATGTCACATTCAGAAGAAATGGAAATAACCATAAGTAATGCCACGAGTGATTTCCACATTATCGATAAATTCACGACTCACGAAGTGAGGAGTGAATTTATGTAGAGAATTTGGAAATCAAGAGTGGCATTTGTTAGGACTATTTAACGAATAAAATTAAGCTGTTTACTCACAAATCATTATTTAAATATAGTTATTTTAAAATATTTATACATTTAATGTAAACGGCGATGTTTGAAAACAAATGAGAAACCATTGGTACGCTTCGTCTGCTTCTTTTGTTCGTCACTGCAACCATTTCATATTATTTATTGTCAAAGGAACGCAATATTGTAAGAATGCACTCTAGTGGAGAAAAAATGAAACACATCAAACTGTATATTAATTCATTTCTGATGTCGTATGATGTAAATATGGCAATTATATTTTTCTGGGAAAAAATAAATTTAAGAAAGTGCAAACAGTGGTTTCTTTTTTTGGTGGTATAATCAATTGCTACAAATGTTTTTATATTAACTCCCGCGTGCGGTATGTGTTTACATTCATGCACTATACATACAATCTGGTAGCCGTATTTCTTGGAGAGTCAGTCACTGCAAAATAATGGTATGACCTATTCAGAATGTTAAAAAGGAGGTGCTTTCTTTATTATGATAAACTTTAGTTGGTAAATTCTAGGCGAAACACAACTGTGATTGGTTGTAAATAGTAGTGCAATTTGTATTTTTCCTTTTGCATAGCTTACATAACAATAAGTTAAGAAAAAAGTTACCCCTTTATTGTACAAATAATGCAATATAGCCTAATGCTTTACTGTATAAAATCCAATTTATTTCCATTTCTTCTCAAAGTGGCATAGCTCCCTCTCTAACTACACCCCTCAATTCATACGTGTACTGTTACAGAGAAATTAATGTTGTATTTCATTCAATATATTTAATTCTATTCGAGAGAATAATTGAAGTAATTTTCAGGGAATCCCTTAAGATAAATGCCAGGATGTTTTCGTCCCGGTAATGGGTATCTTTCTCGTCTCTCAATCCGAGATTCATCTGTTCAAATCCGACTAAGATTATGTTTTAGGAGGTAAAAATCCATTTTTATACGCTTTATATTTATTAGCTTGACCTGTATCTATCTATGTAACGGAATCTTTCGACACGATTTTCACCCACTTAAAAGCATTGGATCGACTTGAAACTTTGTATACTTGTAAAGGACCAATGACAATACAATAATTTCATTTTATTTTCTAAGATCCTGGCCATGATCATCAGGACAAAAAAAAAATAAAGACCGGTATAATATGGTGCGGACGTATCGAATTTTTAGTCTATCGTTGTGGTAGCTCAGTTGGTAAATTGGTGGACTGTAGTGGTGTATAATTTCAGTAATCCATAGATCGCTGGTTCAAATCCGGCCCTGAGATTTTTTTTAGAAGAGTATTACTTTTAGCTCATACTACAATAGTATCGAATTTAAAGATATTTACATTTTTAGAAAAGCAAACTAAAAAATAAATAATAGTTTAAAGAAAACTAAAACGACACGCTTTATTAGAAAACCGAACTAAAACAGGAAAAATAATTTTCATTTCCAACACGCTTGGGATAAAATTAAAGTGGTCAACAAAAAAATCATCTCCAACATATCTAGAATAAAACTAGAGTTATCTACAAAAAAAAATGTTACCATCAAAAGGGTGTGGTGCTCTATATCAATTAATATATTTGATAATAAACAGATATTGGTAAAAGTAAAGTCTCTAAGAAGAAAACGTAAAAACCATAAAATTGGTAAAAGTAAAGTATCTAAGAAGAAAACGTAAAAACCATAAAAAATCACCCAACGCTTTTGATGGTAATTTTTTTGTAGATAACTCTAGTTTTATTGTAGATGTGTTGGAGATGATTTTTTTGTTGACCACTTTAATTTTATCCCAAGCGTGTTGGAAATTAAAATTATTTTTCATTTTTTAGTTCGGTTTTCTAATAAAGCGTGTTATTTTAGTTTTTCTAAACTATTATTTATTAAGAAAGAAATACAAAATTGGCGTTAGAATACACTCCAACTGGGCATAGGGACCAAGGAGAACCAAAAGCATCGATGAGAAGATCAAAACCATATTTGTTAGGTTTATCGCCATAGGTCGCAGGGCCTAAAACGGATTTGTTCTTTTTTTTTATGCCAAAGAAATAGTCATGGGTCCCGTGTTTTAAAAGAAACTCAAGCTAAAGTAAGAGGCATTTGATTGAATTTCGTTCTCATGCATTCTCATTTTCAGATATTTAGGCGACATAATGACTCGAATTGGTAAAGCGCATATTTAAATAAAATACTACTCACCTAATTTTAAAATCCGCGCATCATTTAACCCGTTGGGTGGGCGTTACGTGAATATCCGTCTCAAGAAAGCCTTCACTCGGTGGGAGTTACGGATATATCCAACGAGATATATATTATTTTTTTTATAAATTATTTGGCGATGCAGGAACACAAAATTTTGAAGATCTGTTCTGTATGGGTATGACATCTAGTGTGATTTTTTTCAACCCCCTTTGACCGGTCTCTTAACAGTTTCTTATTACGAGAGTTAAAATCACATATCATGTATGCGCGCAAGAACGGACTAACATATATCGGTAACTGGCCAGCTATATAACATTCATGATAAAATATTATTCACTAGACGTGTTCAGAAAAAAAAACAGACATCATCTGTTTGCTCAACATAATATATCTTTCAACTCAGATTAGCCTTAAACCTTAATGCAAGAACGGTCTAAGTTAATGAAAAAATTATAACTCTGGTACAGTTTCTTGTAACTTCTCATTCACACGTTTAAATGAGAGGTCTGTCTTTTATCACATTAGAAAAATATTGCACAAACATTCAATTGGGGTTGCTAACTTTTACCCTCCATTCTCCAGTCTTGAAGTAACTAGTTCAAACGTCTTATTTCGCTCTAGTTTTTTTTTTTTCACTTCATCATATTTTTTATAAGCTACTTACAATTTACTGAAAATATGAGTGTTTTCTAAAATGAAGTTATGTAACATTCATAATACTAACAACAATAATAACCAGTGACTTCTAAAAAAACCAGTGTTCAATAACGCCACTGATAATATCTGATGACGTCAATAATCACTATTACTACAATAAAAACTACTAATTGTACGGATATATATTTTTACGGTATATTAAAGATCTAAAAATAAAAAAAATTCGATTATTTGTAATAACTCAAAACTGACAGTATTTAGTAACGCCACTGGTCATATGTGTCGTAAAATTGTAATATTTACACAGTGTTAAAAGAGATTGTATATTTACAGTATAAACTTCGGAGTAAATTGCCAATATAAATTAATTTATTTATTTATACATATATCCTAAATGCTTAGTTTATATCGATGTAAGAGTTGAAACAACGCCACTGATGACAGACACCATGAAAGGCCAGAGTTAACATTTATTGCATTTAAGAGATTTGCATACTTTTTTAATATTCATTACATGTAATATAAATAATGTTTTCCAAATTACTTTAAATTGAACACGAGAAGACACTTGTGCCGTTTTTGTGCTAAAGTTGAAAAAAATAAAAATATGAAATTTCGATTAAAAAATATGACCATATGAAAGAGAATGGTTGTTTTGTATAATATTTGATGGATATGTTACAATTGTTTACTCCCTGTATTTTTTATAATATTTTAAATTAAAGGAAGAAAAGGCTCCCCACAGAGCTGTAGAACTGCACTAGCTAGGTCCCCAGTTAAGGGGTCATGTCTCTAGGAGGCTTGGTTGTCTTTAAAAGCAGAATGCTTGCTAATCCTAACACAATTTCATCGGAGTTTCTGTTAGCCATCATTTCAGAGAACACAACTCTAAAGTAAGATACATTTTGAAATTGGATAGAATGGGAGATACTAGAATAAGATGGTATCAATCAATCTCCTGTACTTCCTTATGAAGAGCATAGGACATTCAAAAAGTATTTCCATCCGACCCTGTTTCTTCCACTTCTTTATTCCATTCTATGTTTTCTTTTATCAATTTCTTCAATAACTGTTCTGTTCCATGCTTGTCTTCCTCTTCCTCTATTACCTTAGGGATTCCAATCTAATCACATTTCTCCACTGCTTTATATTTTTTTTTGTGTCCTATCCAATTCTAATTTCATTTTATTTTATTTATTTATTTTTTTCTATTATAATATCTTCGTGATATGATACGGGTAATATACAGTTTGATGTGTTTCAGTTTTTCTTCACTAGGGTGCATTCTTACAATATTGCGATCCTATTTGGCAATACATAATATGATCAAGTTGCTGTGAATAAATAAATGAACCATAACCATGCATTCCTGATTTGTTTTCAAAGATGTTTATATTATACAGTGTGATTATAAAGTCCCAGAACATTTTATGGATAACGTGGCGCAAATAAAACAAAAATTATAAGGTAGTTTCTACTATCAAGTTAGTGTTCCATCAACATAACCTCCATCAATCTCAAAACATATTTCCCAACGACGCACTGTCGCCCGGAAAACATGCACCAACATACCCTCTGTAATCATTTCACTCGCTTGGCGTATGCGTTCTTTCAGCACTTGAAGATTAGGAAACTTGGTTCTGTACACCTGTTGCTTGATGAACCCCTAAGCAAAAAAGTCCAGGGGTGCGAGATCTGGCGAACGAGGTGCCCAGATACGAGGAGATGCCCTTCCAATCCACCATTTGGGAAACCTGTCATTGAGATACCCGCGTATAGCCAGAGAAAAGTGTGGTGGTGCTCCATCTTGTTGCAACACCACTGTATCAATGATACCATCTTGCTGTAACTGTGGCTGTAAGAAAAGTTGCAACATATCAAGATACACGTCTCCCGTGAGGATTTTCTTTGGAATCAGTCTCTAACTTCTTCGTACGACTGGCCTCTTAAACGCGCAGCAACAATCTCTATCCGCTCTTCAATGGTGAACATATTTGTATCTTTCGAATGGCTGTAACAGAAATACGATATGTAAGCGATTTCTTTAAAATGTACTGGGACTTTATAATCACACTGTATAACTATTTTAAAATATCGGTAACTATATTTAAGTAATGGTCTCCACCGCTGTGGTCTTGGGGTAGCGTGCTGCCTTGTCACCCAGCGGGCCCGGATTCGATCCCCGGTCGGGACAGTTTTTCTGGGTGAGGTTTTTATCGGGGTTTTTCCTCACCTTAAGACAATGTCACGAAAACTTTAAGACCCAAAAGGTCCCCGAAATCATATGGCCATCGCAATCATCATCATTCATATTCATCTTAGGTTAAGTTTAGGATTAGGAACTCTCCTGGCGCACCATTATCATCATCATCACCCATCATATCATCGGGGCAACGTAACCCCGCCTTTCAGGCGCCCCAACCTCAGAAGTGGGTTACAAGTACGCCATGCCAGGAGAGAAACCAGGAATGTCTAAAGACAAACCTGGGGCATTTGAAAAAAAAAAAAGTAATGATTTGTGAGTAAACAGCTTAATTTTATTCGTTAAATAGTCCTAACAAATGCCACTCTTGATTTCCAAACCCTCTTGATAAATTGGAAACAACTCATGACATTACTTATGAAAACGTTCATTATAATAAAACCAAAACAACTTACAAGAACGTGTCTATTATTAATAACGGTATTACTATTTCTTATAGAGAGCCGGTCCACCGCTGTGGTCTCGAGGTAGTGTGCTGCCTTGTCACGCAACGGGCCCGGTCGGGACAGGCTCCTGGGTGAGGTTTTTTTCGGTGTTTTTCCTCACCTGTAAGGCAAATGTCAGGAAGCTTAGGGCCCAACGGTCCCCGAAAATCATTAGGCCATCATTATCATCATCCTTCACCGGTGTGGAAACCAACTGGAAGCTACCACACCTATGATTCCCTAGTAAAGCTGCAAAACATAGCATGAAAATGCTATGATTGCAGTGAAGGACCTGCCCTCTAGAGAATTACTATGGATGGATAGAGAGTCGGTCCTGGGGAACTAGTGGTTACCGTCATCTCTGATTCTAAAATTTGTGGGTTCAAACCCAGTCGGAGTCGATTCATTTTTAAGACATGTTAATACCGAGTATGGGAAGTAACTAAAGCTGTGGACCCCGTAACGTAGATTTCACGGCACATAATAGAACCTCAAGCCAGGAAAAATAAATAAATGAAATAATAAAAACAACTTGGAACAAAATTTGTCGGCCTTTTCATACTCATATCTGAATTACGCTTAGTAATAAGCTAATAACGTTAACTGTTAAACAAATAATGCTTTCTTGTGTAGGTCAATAGACATATGGATTGGAATAAAAAAACTCTATAGTTGAATGCAGGCTTTCACGGCCGGTAATCATGATGTTGAGTGATTCCGGGTTCTGTGGCCGTGGTCCATAGTTGGTGTTGATACCAGACGTTTCGCCCTCAACTGCGGAGGGCATCTTCAGTGGCGAGTGCTTCTAGGCGTGTTTCCTGGTCGGAAGCTCTACTTAGAGTGAACGCTGCGGGTGTTGTATTGATACTAGTGGTGAGAGCAGGGTGAGCGGGCGTGGCTCTTGCTGATTGGCTAATGGTCGTCTCCTTGTTGTCCCTAGTGTTGATGCATTTATTTTCTAGTGTACGGTACCAGGCCTTAGACAGTTTAATACCTTCCTCTTTTCTGTTAATATTTTCCTTATGCTTGTGTATTTCTATAGCCTCTCGATATAATCTAGGGAAATAATAGGAAGTTGTGGCTAAAACTTGTGTATCATTTTAGCCACAACTTCCTATTATTTCCCTAGATTATATCGAGAGGCTATAGAAATACACAAGCATAAGGAAAATATTAACAGAAAAGAGGAAGGTATTAAACTGTCTAAGGCCTGGTACCGTACACTAGAAAATAAATGCATCAACACTAGGGACAACAAGGAGACGACCATTAGCCAATCAGCAAGAGCCACGCCCGCTCACCCTGCTCTCACCACTAGTATCAATACAACACCCGCAGCGTTCACTCTAAGTAGAGCTTCCGACCAGGAAACACGCCTAGAAGCACTCGCCACTGAAGATGCCCTCCGCAGTTGAGGGCGAAACGTCTGGTATCAACACCAACTATGGACCACGGCCACAGAACCCGGAATCACTCAACATCAAAAAAACTCTATGTTAGATCGATAAGGAGAGTTCATTATATAAATATATACAGTATGTAGCTTAAGTCAGTTAACCGAAAATGCAAGTACATTATTTTCTGTTGCTTACAACATCTATAAAAAAAACCCTACCGAAATTGTTCCTTGTTAGCAAATTACCTCCAGCAGTAGTGTTTGAGATTATGTTCTGAAGGTCCCGTATTCAAATCCCAATTTTAACTAATCTGAGTGTTTTCCTTGCAACCTTGTGTAATGGTTAACTAACTTACGCCGCACTCGTTATATTAACTGATTACTATATATGTTTTAATGAAACAAATTCGTTGGAATAAAATCTTGTACCAGGATTTTTAGAAAAAGGTCCTAAAATGTTATAGTATAGAATCTAGTCTATACTGTTTATAATTAAAAATACTGTATTTATATGGAACGCGTGTACTTAATTCTGCATACATAATTATCTTCTTGGGAAAAGATCAACACTGGAGTAAGACAGGGATGTGGACTTTGACCGGTGCTTTTCATTATATACATGAATAAATTAATAAATGAATGGAGGAAAACACAACGAGGATATATACCCATCAATAGGAACCTCAAACTCGATGCTATTCTTTTTGCAGACGATTTAGCTCTTCTGCACTTTCCGAAAATGATTTGCAACGATCAATTTATAATTTACAAAAAATAGGTGCCAAATTTAATATGGAAATATCAATTAACAAAACATTTCATGGGAAGGACCCCAGACAAAGTAAAATCTGTCTCCAGAATAAAATTTTAGAGAGATCTAATCAATTTAAATATCTTGGATATTATCTCTCTATCTGGGATGAAAAGGATATCCCTGAAAAAGTTACTAGTTATAATAAAAGTTTAGGAATTATTAATCAAGTTATGAAACCATCCCTTGTACAAAAAAACACCAGATTACGTTTATATAACACTTTGGCTAGACCAGTGTTGACCTATGGTAGTGAAGCATGGACACTAAAAAAACAACATGAAAGCAGAATAACGGCTTGTGAAATGAGATTCATGCGCAGAACAGCGGGTTACACCAGATGGGATCGGAAAAGGAACACCGATATCTTAAAAGAATTGAAGACTACGCCAATTTTGGAATATATTAAACAGTACCAACTAAATTGGAAACACCATCTTGAAAGAATGAGTTCAAATCGGATCCCCAAAGCTGTTTATAATTATATACCAAGAGGACGAAGATCACTGGGCCGTCCTATGAAACGCTGGAGGGAAAATTTTCTATAGGATCGTAACAGGCCTTGGCCTAATACTTGGAAGGAAGAAGAAGAAGACATATTTTGTCGTAAAAACTAAGCAATATCTTAATATTATTTACGTTTTCTCACTTTTAACATCTTTAATATCTCATTCGGTTCAGACGAACTAATAACACTAAAAATTGTAGATCATCTGTTTTAAAATTGACTATTTAACTCATGCCACAAATGCTAGTCAATGACCAATCACGTTTCAATGAATGTTGTTTTACAACCAATGACAGTCGTGTTTCACCTCGCTCTTTATCGATTTCTCTTTATCAGCTCCTGCTTTTGTGATAAAGAAAGCTCCTCCTTTTTAATGTTCTGAACAGGTCAAAGCATTATTTTTCTCCAACAAATACATTGAATATAGCAAATAATGAAAAGATTCCTTGATTTTACTGAGTTGTTTACTAAAAAAAATGAATACCCGTAATGTTGATTATGATATATAGTTTGATATGTTTCATTATTCCTCCACTTGGGTGCACTCTTACAATATTGCGATCTTATTTGGCAATAAATAATATGATCAAGCAGCAGTGAATGAACATAACCTCACATTTCTGATTTCTTTTCAAACATCGCCGTTTACATTAAATATATACATATTTTAAAATAACTATAGTTAAACAATGATTTGTGAGTAAACAGCTTAATTTTATTCGTTAAAGTCTTAACAAATGCCACTCTTGATTTCCAAATTCTCATAAGTAATGCCACGAGTGATTTCCAATTTATCTAGAGAATTTGGAAATCAAGAGTGGCATTTGCTAGGACTATTTAACGAATAAAATTAAGCTGTTTACTCACAAATCATTATTTAACTATAGTTATTTTAAAATAATTATATATTTAATGTAAACGGCGATGTTTCAAAACAAATGAGAAACGATAGATACGCTTCATCTGTTTCTTTTGTTTATCACTGCAACCAGATCATACTATTTATTGCCAAAGGAACGCAATATTGTAAGAATGGTCTCTAGTGGAGAAAAAATGAAACACATCAAACTGTATATTAATTCATTTCTGATGTATTAAGAAAGTGCAAACAGTGGTTTCTTTTTTTTTTTGGTGGTATAATAAATTGCTACAAATGTTTTTATATTAACTCCTGCAAGCGCTATGTGTTGACATCTATGCACTATATATACAATCTGGAAGCCGTATTTCTTATAGGCTTAGTCACTGCAAAGTAATGGTCAGACCTGTTCAGAATATTAAAAAGGAGGAGCTTTCTTTAATATGGTAATTATAACACTGATAAATATTTCGTGAAACACGACTCTGATTGGTTGTAAAACACAAATCATTGAAACGTGATTGGTCATTGACTCCCATTTGGAGCATGAGTTAAATAGTCTAGATGAAGTCACTCCTCACTTCGTGAATTTATCGATAATTTGGAAATCACTCGTGACATTACTTATGATAAATATTCCCATTAATGTTTTATAAATTAAACTTATTTTACCGTAGTCATAGTCCGGGAACCCTACTCTGTAAAAAAATTGCTAGAAAACCTAAAGAATCAGATAAAACAAGATGGATCAATTGTTGGGAACTTGGAAATAAGAAGGTAAACGATTTAGAATATGAGGAAGTTGAGAATCGAGGGATGGTGGCTGGTTTCCAGAGACAGACATTCGGATTATGGCAGTTGAGGGGAGCCCCGACACCAAAAGAGCTTGAAAACCCCTGTCTCGTGCTAGCATATCAAATTTTAATCTCTTTGAGAGATTGCATAGAATATTGGGCAGTTAGCCGCGTAGTAATTACTGCTCACACTTGTGAAACGCTGCAGAAGATAAGAAATCACTTTCATTCATTTATCGCCTTTCTGGGTCGCATGCAGTCACAATCCATGAAGTTATTAGATTACTATGCGAATATATTAACAGTTATATTTAAAATTTCATGTAGGCTAATTAAAAAAGTGTGAGAAATGCTAACTACTTCTAGTTTCGTTGATTTAACGACACCTATTTTTAGCTGCTAGATTAACCGCAGGAGTGAAATTTTATTCATATACAATTTAGCTGGAATATTGTTTTGCATATCGGAGGATACGATTTTTTAACATGTCACTTATGTTTCTGAGACGGGATCGACTACTTTTAACTTCTCCAAAAGAAGATGAGTATTCAAATTTTGTTCACTTTAAACGTTCATTGAACTTTTTTTTTTATGTAATTCTTCCTGGAGTCAGGGAATGTATTTATACATTAAGGAGGAACATCTACAACCAGGAGATTGGATGGACCGAAAAAATTGGCTAGTAGGAATCGGTCTATGTCAAAGACCTTAAACAACCAATGATCTATCTATCTATGATTCATATTTATAAATGATTTAAGATACGTATATGTTAATATCTTATCGTGTCTAGAATATTTTGTTGTATTTAGTAAGCTGTGCATTTCAATAGTGGTGTTTCCTATGTGTTTTATGTAGAACATTGATTTAATTTAAATGGTATTTATGAAATAGGCACTGGTAATGGAATTCCAACCCAATATTTTGCCATAACCCATTCACATCAGGTTTAAATGTTCAATGCATTTCACCAGAAACCGGATTTAAGTTCCCGTAAATTATATTGTCGATTTTCAGACATTCAAAACGAACAAAAGATAACGGTATTTGAAATCACAATAAGGGTGAAAGCGAAAACAGATGCCTCTAGTATTCATAAATGTTAGCATAAGATTACCCTGCCAAGGGATGTGCAAAATATGTAACAGCAGAGTTAAGCGAGTCTACCTCGTCTTCTGAAGCGAATGGGTTACAGCCGAGAAAAAAAAAATATTCCTATTGGTTGATATCAGGATTTCAGTATATATCTTCCAAATATCATCAAAGTCTTTGGGTATCATATGCGAAGTTCGCACCTATTCTCCTTTCAACTAAAGAATAGAGTACATGTATACAAAATCCACGTGACCTCGGAAGTTTTTTATCGGTTCTTTGGATTATATCAGAGGACGTTTTATAATTTCTGTTCGATCTTCTAAAATAGTCTGGTGATGTAATGAATTTGAAAGGCAATGAAAAGCTCCGAGTCACGTGGATGTATTTATATACAGTAAAACTTGTTTAATCCGGAACACGAAAAATGCGGAAATCTGTCCAATTTGAACAAATTTATTGGTCCCGGCGAAATAATAGTAATTTACGTGTATTTATTTTGCATAAAACGGAATCTGTCCAACGCGCAAACGGAAGGATATTTCTACACAATTCATACAAAAAAAAAATGTATAATGCGTAAAAGTATATAAATTTATTAACCATCAACAGTTTTTTTTTTACCAAAGGCAGGTGCCAAGACGGCTTTTACAAATAGTGATTCAAATAAATATCAATACAAAACAAACCCAATTGCCACTGACCCTAAAGTTCATTTTAAATGTGTTGCCGTGTTTCACATGCCGATATGTACTTTGCCTCCATCACCACGATCGGTATATTATTGTTTCAATTTGTATGTTACAATAATTTTGATTGAATAACACGTGTCTCTTGTGCTTTGTTCCCAGTTTATAATGTCGAGTGAAAGGAAAATAGTGTTGCTGCATAAATCAAAAATAAAAATGTTTGACCGTTTATACGCGTTGGCGAGTCGTTTGCGTATATATCACGCTGTTTCAATGTTAATGAATCAAAACTCTGAAGACAAAATAAGGAATTGTATCGCAGAATTCACAGCTGAATGTTAAACTTAAATGAAATACCTTTTAAAAGCGGCAAAACAGGAAAAAAAATACTAAGTTCTTCAAGTCCTTGCCTAAACCTGACAGTAATAATTCATAGAATTGTTCAAAATCTCGCATTAATTTATTTTATTCTGATAATTTTTACTTTGTTCTGTATCCTTTTAACGTATCACCTGTATACCTATACAAATTACCATCCCATATTCGCAGTTTCTATATTCGCGGCATATTTGCGGAACATATCCCCCGCGAATAAGGAGCTTTTGCTATATAGATTCGGCCTCATTGCACACCCGCTATGCGAAACACGGATACTTGTCTTGCAAATAACAATTGCGCTGTAAAATCTTAAATTAGTTAAGTTCTGAGACCGATATTTCACAGGTAGTGTTCTGAATTTACGGAATAAAGATGGCTGAAACGTATGTATCATTCTCATTAAGCGAAAAATAAAAAGTGATCGAAGATAAATCTCCAAACATTTCCGGACCGATGCTCTAAAGTCAAGTTCTAGCTTTTGTTATATCCCTAAGGGAATAACGATTTCAGGGAATCATCAGGTTGGCTGGACAGTTTTAAAAGACGACACAATGTAGTGTGGAATGAAATTTGCGAGGAATCAAAGAATGTGGACGAAAGTGTAGTTAGTGAGCGAAAACCGAAACTGCATGCTTGATTTTCAGGATACGCGCGTGAGAGACATCTTCAACGCTGACAAAATGGGACTATTTTTTCGCGCGTTACAGTCGAAGTCGCTCATACATACTATACTTCATTTTTCAGCGGCAGCGGAACTACAATTAATCCAAGGTACATAAAAAGACATACGGTACTCTATAATTGAAGATTATTAATATGTTTTAGTTTTTTATAATGCGGAATTTTGATGACTTCTTAGTTGAATAGCCATATCAAGACTACAGGGTGGACCGCTCGAATGGACCTAATTTCAATTGCTTGTTACTGGCAAACGGTTGAAGATAGAAACTTAAAACAACGTTCATATTACAGAAAAACTCACCAAGTTTTGATATCCAGATCACCACATCTCTATATGAGCCCCAGCAGTCACTGTGACGATATCAAAGCGATGAACAATTTCTTGCCAAGTACGTTGGAGTATGTCTTCTGGAATGTTCTCAATAGCCTCTATGATGCGCTCACGAAGATCACGAAGGTCTTTGACTGGGGTGGTGTAAACTTTATCTTTGACATAGCCCCAGAGAAAGAAATCCAGTGGCGTTAAATCGGGAGATCTCGGGGGCCACGCGATTGGTCCTCCCCTACCAATCCAACGGCCAGGGAAAATGTTGTCCAAAGTCGTACGAACTTCATTGGACCAGTGGGGAGGAGCACCATCTTGCTGGAAAACGATGTTAGGCTGCAGTTGTTCAATTTGTGGAAAGAAGAACTGCTCCAGCATGTCAAGATATGTGGTACCACGAACAGTTTTCTCGGCGAAGAAAAACGGTCCAATGACCTTATTATGTGACAAACTGCACCAAACATTCATCTTCGGACTATCACGAACATGCTCTTGAATAGCGTGAGGATTCTCCGATCCCCAGATCCGCACATTATGCCGGTTTACCTTGCCTGACAAATGGAAAGTGGCTTCGTCCGAGAAGAAAATCTTGGTCATGAAGTCAGGATCAGCGCCGAGACGGTCCAGCATCGTATTGGCGAATTCCACTCGTTTCGGCATGTCATTCGGCTCCAGACGTTGCACTAACTGCACTTTATATGCGTGCAGTTTTGAGGCGTTTGTGGACAATCCGTTGTAATGTCGATTTTGGTATTTGAAGTTCCCGCAAAGCTCTTCTTAATGACTTCCGGGGGCTTCGCTCAAATGCGGCTTGAACATTTGCTACCATTTCATCGGATGCTCTGCGACCACCACCATGCTTCTTCAACACAGATCCTGTAGCTAATAATGTATCACGCCACTTCTTTATGCTTCTAGCAGTAGGAGCATCACGGTTAAACACACGCCGGAACTCCCTTTGAACTCTAATGATTGATTTAAACTCCGCATACCACAAAACAGCTTGCGCTTTCATCTGCGGAGTCGCCATTTTCACAAACAATTAAATCTAAGAACGAGAAACGTATCTTTGTGCCATCTACCGACAGGATTCGAAACTTGGTGAGTTTTTCTGTACTATGAACGTTGTTTTAAGTTTCTATCTTCAACCGTTTGCCAGTAACAAGCAATTGAAATTAGGTCCATTCGAGCGGTCCACCCTGTATATATAAGCAACAGCATAAACCAAAATATACATGACAGAGCTGATATTCCCTACCAGAGAACATATAATTGAGACTGTCTTCTTTCATCATTGAAGCAGAATGTAGCTAGTGTAATGGCGTGGACGGTCATACCATGACATTATTTACTGGGTCCTATTCAAATACAGAAAGAAAGGATAACTGACAAGGACTGAAGGTATTTTAAGTATTTAGTAGTTCCGCCATTTTGGTCTTGGGTTAATATCATTGCCTTGGATATAACAAACTTAATTTGGTCCCCGGTTGGGTTAGGTTTTCTGGATGGAGTTTGTTTTTGGGGTTTTTCCTTACTTGTAAGACAAATGTCGGGAAAATTTAAAGTCCAAACAGACCCCGAACACCATTTGGCGATCACCATCCTAATTGCATTTGTTTATAATAGTTTATATTCCTTAACAAAAAATAATAGTTTTAAAAAACTAAAACACACTTTATTAGAAAACCGAACTAAAAAAATGAAAAATAATTTTAATTTCCAACACGCTTGGGATAAAATTGAATCAGTCATTTCGAAAAGGGATCATCTACGATTTTTTCTGAAATTCACTTTTTTCGTTATTCCATGTTTTCATACGTCCTTACATCGATTCCGCGTGAGAATAGATCAAATACACTATTATTTTACCACTTTCTGACTTTACCTTTCAGGTAGTCATTTCGAAAAGGGATCAACTCACCGAGTTGTTCCCTTTTCGAACGGACTGACGCACGAATGTGATCTTGAGTTCAGCTGCATATCTACCCTCTTACACTCTTTCTGTGTTATTCAAAGTAAACAACATTAAAACCCTGCTACAATTGTTATTTATTTAATTCAGGGCACTTGAAATACAGATCATTCACCCAAATGCAGACCTTATTAACATATTTGTAATAACTGTACATAACATAAACACTATCCCTCTTACTAATAATCCATATATAACTTTTATACAAGGTTTATACACATCTCAGTTGAAAATTCTTACTAATAAACACTGTATTAGCTGTTCAGTGTAGAAGAGGTGTACAACTTTACATGGCAATCGTTATACATGCCTCCACCCTTGTTTAAGGATTCTATAACTAGACAAAATGTCGGACATCAAGATCAACTGACTGTTTTCTTATGATTTTGATGAAAGTTTCCTTAAATTTAACCCAAAATGCAACACTTTAATGACTGTTTGATGGATGCACAGGGCATAAATAATATTAATAAAGCTCTGGGTAGGAAAATAAAGGCATCATAAAATGCCTTTCGTTACACTCATTCTCGATTAGGCCTAAAAATATTTTAAAATTGAACATTGAATCACAAAAGGATATGTTCTTACAATAATTGCTGTAGACAAGATTTAACCTGAATGTAGTTTAAATGCTTCATAATATTATTTTAAGAAAACTTCCTTGCATCTATAATACATAACACACACACCGATATAAAAATGTATTTTAGTATAGAGGTACTATTATTGCAAGAATCTACATGTTAACTTGGTAGTCTTGTGGTTAGAGCTTCTGACTGCCATGCGTGAGGTCGTAGGTTCGATTCCCGTCGAACTATAGTGATTTTTTTTTTTTTTTGCTTGAAATGATATTTTGTTGTCGGTAAACATTTCCTACTATTTTGAACGTTTCCTAACGCATCTTAAAATACTGCATATAATTCATAAGTAATGGGCAAAGCTTTTATTAGTTTCCAAGAATTGGTCGAAATTCTTGACGTTAGATGGCAGCACATTATCTGTGAAACCAATTCTACGTTTTATTTGACATTGCGTAAAGGAAAATGTATATAAATTAAAACACACTTATTTTTCCCGTACCTCCTCAATTAGGGAATCTCTTTTAATTCTTATCCATATTCATTTCTTACACAATAATCACTAGTTGTTGTTTTATTTCTGTTACAAACTGCGAGTAATATTGTTCTGACGTCATTATGATGACGAATATGTGACGTATTGTGTATAACTGCTGTTTTGTTATATAGCTCCGGCACAACGTTTATTAGTAAGGAAATTATACGTGATCTACATAAGGCTTATATATTGTATAACTAAACAACTGATGAAAGCCTGTATTAGAGATTTTTATTAGTAAGACCGTATAACAATATAAGCAGAATAATATTAAGTAGATTACATTCCTATGGGGAAAGTAAATTCGTGAATGTACTATGATGATGATGATGACATTCCTATCAGTTGAGATCTGAACGTTACATAGTGAAGTTTATTGAAATTGCGCTATTGTAAGGCCGTCAACCGTTTATTAATGATGATAATATTAATGAATCTGTTTCGGAATCTGACGAAAGCGGTCGTTCGTCTGAGAGAAAGAAAGGGATCAGACAACCAGAAAAATATTTGCACAACATAATCAAGGACAGAGACATGTCAATCACTCCAAAACAGAAATTCCGGATCGGAAAACAGGAGAGGATTGTGGGTAAGCAATATTAAGTCAGTTTTAACCTAACATTGAAAACGCTGTACCTGCACAATTTTATTTCATTATTAAGTTTAAATTCCAATTTTAATTCAATTTTTGATGTCCTCGCCGTTGGTTTCACTCATTCTCGCCCTTACGATGACAGGAAAATTCACTAAGTTAAAATATACTTTCCCCAAAGAGGTAATTCCTTCAATGACTGCGATAAAAATTTTGCGGTAGTGAAACGCAAAATTCGCCGTCACGACCGCGTTTATACTCCTGAGGAATATGAGGGCTTCATAAGTAGTAGTTCTCAAACCAACAAGTTTTCTTTGAAGAAATGTCATACGGACATTATAAGTGTTTAACAATGGTGACCAATATTTTTAAAAAGAAAGTGTTGTCCATACAGAGTATGGGTAAAGGTGTTTCAAAGGAACAAAAACATTATTTTACAATAAATAAATTTTACGAATTTGAGTGTAATAATGACAAGCCTGGAATCGTAATCGGGCAGGAAATTCATTGACACCATTTTCGGGGAACAAGAGTTCAACTTGCTCAAACCAAAGCCCCCAAAAATACTGCAAATACCAGATGTGAAAACACACCCTGTCTACACCAGCAAAGTACCAATCAATCACAAAAAATGGATAATGTAAATAAACTTTATCATTACATTTCTGATATCCATCGACATTTTTATGATGATTTATTCAAATGGCCTACAACTACAGCTGAAGTAGTAGAGAACGCCGAAGATGTTCAATGACGAAATTTTTCGGGCGTACTTTTTTTTATAGTCACTTCCAAGTAATAAAATGTAAACAATATTATTCCATGTATGTAGTTATTTCGCAATAATAAACTTTTTCAACGAAATGTGTTAAATTTAATAAACGTTTCTTCGTTCATTTCGAAAAGGGATCATCTCCGGAAAATTGTAATTAGTTTTCCGGAAAAACCAACAACAAGAAAGTCTTGTAAATCGGTTAGTAAACGTGAATGGGCATGAAAATTATTCAGTAGAAATGTCAGATTCATAGCTTTATCCTGGAGAAATTTAATCAGTTTTTTGTGTCTCCTGTAAAATTTGATCAGCTGTAGATGATCCCTTTTCGAAATGACCGATTCAATTAAGGTGGTCAACAAAATCATCTCCAACACATATAGAATAAAACTAGAGTTATCAACAAAAAGAAAATAATTTTACCATCAAAAGCGTGGGGTGCTTTTTATGATTTTTAAATTTTCTTCTTAGAAACTTTACTTTTACCAATATCTGTTTATTATCAAATATATTAATTGATATAGAGCACCCCACGCTTTTGATGGTAAAATTATTTTCTTTTTGTTGATAACTCTAGTTTTATTCTATATGTGTTGGAGATGATTTTTTGTTGACCACTTTAATTTTATCCCAAGCGCGTTGGAAATTAAAATTATTTTTCATTTTTTAGTTCGGTTTTCTAATAAAGCGTGTTGTTTTAGTTTTTTAAAACTATTATTTATTTTTTAGTTTTAATATTTTGCAGAATAAGATAAAAATGTAAATATCTTTAAATTCGATACTATTGCAGAATGAGCTAAAAGTAATACTCTTCTAAAAAAATTATCCCAGCCGGATTTGAACCAGCGACCTATGGATTACTGAAATTATATACCACTATAGTTCACCGCTCTACCAACTGAGCTCTTACAATGATAGACTAAAATGTCGACAAGTCCGCAACCTATTATACCAGTTTTCATTTTTTTTTTTTTATTTTCTGATGATTCTGGCCAGGATTTTAGAAACAAATATGAAATAATTGTATTGTCACGGGTCCCTTACAAGTATACACATTTTGAAGTCGATCCAATGTTTCTAAGTGGGTGAAAATCGTGTTCAAAGATTCCGTTACATAGATACAAAGGCACTTTTTTGATTTTCTGATGATTATGGCCAGGATTTTAGAAAATAAATATGTAATTATTGTATTGTCACGGGTCCTTTACAAGTATACAAAGTTTCAAGTCGATCCAATGATTTTAAGTGGGTGAAAATCGCGTTGAAAGATTCCGTCACATAGATACATAGATAGATAGGTAGATATACAGGTCAAGCTAATATAAAGCGTGTAAAAATGATCCTCTCTGTATGATCTATCATTTGTAAAAAAATTATCATAAGTAATGCCACGAGTAATTTCCAAATTATCGATAAATTCACGACTCACGAAGTGAGGAGTGAATTTATCTAGAGAATTTGGAAATCAAGAGTGGCATTTGTTAGGACATTTAACGAATAAAATTAAGCTGTTTACTCACAAATCATTATTTAACTATAGTTATATTAAAATATTTATATATTTAATGTAAACGGCGATGTTTGAAAACAAATGAGAAGCGATAGGTACGCTTCATCTGCTTCTTTTGTTTATCACTGCAACCAGATCATACTATTTATTGCCAAAGGAACGCAATATTGTAAGAATGCTCTCTAGTGGAGAAAAAATGAAACACACCAAACTGTATATTAATTCATTTCTGATGTCGTATGATGTAAATATGACAATTATATTTTTCTGGATTGTTACCTGGGGAAAAAATACATTTAAGAAAGTGCAAACAGTGGTTTCTTTTTTTGGTGGTATAATCAATTGCTACAAATGTTTTTATATTAACTCCCGCATGCGGCATGTGTTGACATTCATGCACTATATATACAATCTGGTAGCCGTATTTCTGGCAGGCTCAGTCACTGCAAAATAATGGTCAGACCTGTTCAGAATATTAAAAAGGAGGAGCTTTCTTTAATATGGTAATTATAACACTGATAAATATTTCGTGAAACACGACTCTGATTGGTTGTAAAACAGAAACCATTGAAACGTGATTGGCCATTGAGTCCCATTTGGGGCATGAGTTAAATAGTCAGTGAAGTCCTGTAACACTCTGTATATTGGAATGTTTCAAAATATGTGTGGCATATGTGAATGATTGTGAAATTAGAAACAAAAAAGTGACAAAACTTTGTTCTAAGGACTTTAGTTGATTAGCAACACGTGTAAGCAGCAAATAATTGTCAACTGAAAACTATATTTTTGTATAAGTTACTGCTTTGGTATGAGACATAACTCAATGTAATTTATTGGTATATCAATTGCACTGTATTTTACACGAAACGTATTTTATGTTTTTTACAATGCTGTAAACATTACTAAAACTAACATATGGTTACGTATAGAAATACTTCATATAATGGATATGGACAGTTAATGACAATTGAGTGAAATATTGAAAAAGTGGGTGAATTAAAATACCTATGAATAATAATTACAAATATGAATTAGGTGCATAAAGAAATTAACCATCTTCGGAGGACTGCAGGATACACTACTAGATCACAAAAAAAAAATGAAGACATCTTAGAAGAATTACACATGGAATCTTTAGAAAACAAAATTTCTGATTATAAGTCAAGATGGATGCAACATGTTCATCGAATGGAAGATCACAGGATACCCAAACAAATGTTAAGATATCAACCTGCAGGAAGAAGAAGACCAGGACGTCCACTCAAAAGACTTCTGGATGGTGTTTCTCTTGAGGCCGAAACAGGTCAACAAATGGCCTAAATTCGTGAATGTACTATGATGATGGGGGGGGGGGGGGCACGCCGTAGCGTAGTGGTTAAGGCACTGGGCTACAAGCCGGAGGGTCGAGGGTTCAAGTCCCGTTGGGGTCAGGATTTTTAAACTGACCCAAACCCTCTGGCGGCACTATGGTCCTGGGGTCGACTCAGCCTCTAACGGAAATGAGTACCAGACGCTTGTTCTGGGGTAAAGGCGGCCGTCACGCAGGGCTGACAACCCGGCTGACATAAAGTGCCGATTGTCTACAAAAGTGGGAGCCTTAACCTCCTATTACCCCAAGGGCCTCCGGGTCTGTTGTGGGATCACTTTACTTACTTTACTATGATGATGATGATGATGATGAAATTAACCATAGACTCAATTCTGGAAATGCATGCTTTTATCCATTGTAAGTAGAGTCCGGATGTTAGGCACTTAAAAATTTCAAAATAGGCAGGGAAAAAGGCACTAAAATCATTAATGTAGGCACTAAAAATTCAAAATAGGCTCTTAAAAAGTGGACTACAACGTAAATGTTTACAGCCTTACGTTAAAATAAAATAGCCGGTACATATCATTTCTAGGAGATCATAAAGGTGCATTTAGAAGAAACAGGTCTACAACAGATCACATTTTTAGTATAAGACAGATTTTAGAAAAGAAAGGGGTACTGTACATCAACTATATGTAGACTTCAAAAAAGCATATGATTCAATTAAGAGGGAGAAGTTATATAGTATCCTGCTGGAGTTCGGAATTCCTAAAAAGTTAGTTAGACTTATACGAATGTGTCTAAATGGCACAAAAAATAGGGTGCGTGTAGGCAAACAGTTTTCGGACACTTTTGAAATCCAGAATGGGTTGAAGCAAGGAGATGCACTATCTCCTCTACTATTTAATTTTGTACTAGAGCATGCCATTAAATCTTTAGAGAATGAGGAAGGCTTACAACTGAATGGTATTAATAAGCTGTTAGTTTATGCTGATGATGTATTATTGGCCGATAGCGAGGAGATACTAAAGGACAACACGCACACACTATTGAGTAACACTAAGAAATTAGGACTGGATGTAAATATCAATAAAACTAAATATATGGTCACACGTAGAAATTCATTATATAATGGAAATGGGCAGCTAATGGCAAATGAGGGAAATCTTGAGGAAGTGGCTGAATTCAAATACCTAGGAACAATAATCACAAATAGGAATGAGATGCACGAAGAAATTAAACATAGGCTCAATTCTGGAAATGCGTGCTATTATGCATTGCAGAGACTCTTGATGTCCCAACTCCTTTCAAAAAACGTTAAACTCAAAATATATAAAACTATTATTCTACCAGTTATATTATATGGATGCGAAACATTGACTCTTACTTTAAGGGAGTAAAGGATATTACAAGTATTTGAGAATAAAGTACTTAGGAAAATTTTTGGACCAAAGAGAGATGAACAGAAAGGTGAATGGAGAAGACTACATAACAATGAACTACATGGTCTTTTTAGGAAGCTAGATATAATAAGAACAGATATGTCTCGTAGACTGCTATGGACAGGACATGTTGCACGTATGGGGAATGAAAGACTTGCATGGAAGCTTCTTGTAGGAAAGCTAGAAGGAAAACGCCCAGTTGGTAGACCAAGAATGAGGTGGGAGAATAACATTAACTATGATTTGAGGGAAGTAGATTATACAGGGAATGATTGGAAAGCATTAGCTCAGGATAGGGATGTATGGAGATCTTATGTCCGCCCGGCCGTGAACCTACGGGTTCGATAGTGCCAGTGAGTAAGTAAGTAAGTAACGGGAGTGCATTGTGGTGGAAACCATCCACCTGCTAGGTTATTGTCTTATTGCCACTCTTATCCTAAAATATAGTAAGAGAGAATTTATAAAAAGAACACTTGAAATATCTATGGAGTGATATGTGTCATGAAGTCTGTCCATTTCAATTGATTTAATTGAAATAATATGTTAATTTCAAGAAAAAATGGCAAATAAGGCATGTATAGGCATTGTAAGCTGAAATAGGCATTTATAGGCAAAATGAACTTCATGGAAAACAACTCTAAGATCGTTGGTATGAACTTACATGAAGTCACTTTTACAATATCTATAATAAATAACTATACGCATTTTCCCTAACATCCGGTTTCTAATTATAAGGAATCTTGTCCCAACTTCTCTGAAAATATATGAAACTGTTATTCTCCCATTTGTATTATATGGATGCGAAAATATATCTTACTTTAAGGGATGAGAAAAGATTACGAGTATTTGAAAATAATGTTCTTAGGGAAATTTTTGGACCAAAGAGAGGTGAATAGACAGACAAATGGAGAAGACTACATAACAGAGAGCTACACGGTCTCTATGGGAAACCAGATGTTATTAGAACAATTGAGTCTCGTTTCGATGGGCAGGACAGTGCAATGAATGGTAGATTAAAGATGGGCATGGAAACTCCTTTTAGGAAAATGAGGGAAGTGACCAGTAGGTAGACCAACAATGTGGTGGAAGAGTAACATTAACCATGATTTGAGGGAAGTAGATTATACAGGAGATGATTATAAAACATTAGCTCAAGAAATGCATGTATGGAGAGCTTATGTCCGCGTGGCCATGAACTTACGGATTCGATAGTGTTACTGAGATAGTACTGTTCTAACTGTAAGATAAAAAATGGAATACCAGAGGGAAAGGGACCAATAGGAAGGCCAAGAATGATGTGGAATAATATTAACCACGATTTGAGGGAAGTAGATTATACAGGGGATGTATGGAGAGCTTATGTCCGCACGGCCATGAACCTACGACTTCGATAGTGCCTATGAGTTAATATTGTTCAAACTGTATAATAGAAAATTGGGCAAATTTTATTACTATTTTTTATTAGGTAATGAGAAGCGTGGTGTACTATTTACTTCTTCTTCTTCTTCTTCCTTCCAAGTATTAGGCCAAGGCCTGTTACGATCCTATAGAAAATTTTCCCGTATGGGAAATTCTCGTATAAGACTTGAAAGCATAATAATAGTCCCTTCGATTGGTTGCTGGCCAAAGGAAGGCTAGACCAGTGATGGGCTACCATCTTATAGCCTCTGGTCAGGCTTTTCTGGAGAAGGAAAGAAGAAATGGAAGAAAGGAAAGACTCCCTAGCCCTCGGATGCCCTAATAGCGTCGGGGTCGAAAAAACAAGAGTTAACCAAGAGAGGTTAGATAGTAAAGTTAAAAGAGTGCAAAACACTAAATGAGGAAACTTGGTCAACATCAAAAGCCACATTAACAAATGTTAAATACTATCAAGGATGAGGTCGAGCTCGTGTTCCCTTAATTTTGTCGTAAATAATTACACACAGATGTTGATTAAAATCTCACTTTATTTACTTTTACAAATTATCAGTAACAGTTTCACATTTTGCACTAACACATTATCATAAGTAATGCCACGAGTGATTTCCAATTTATCTAGAGAATTTGGAAATCAAGAGTGGCATTTGTTAGGACTATTCAACGAATACAATTAAGCTGTTTACTCACAAATCATTGTTTAACTATAGTTATTTTAAAATATGTATATATGTAATGTAAATGGCGATGTTTGAAAACAAATCAGAAATGTGAGGTTATGTTCATTCACTGCTGCTTGATCATATTATTTGTTGCCAAATAAGATTGCAATATTGTAAGCGTGCACCCAAGTGGAGAAATAATGAAACACATCAAACTATATATCATAATCAACATTACGGGTTATTCATTTATTTTTTTAGTAAACAACTCAGTAAAATCAAGGAATCTTTTCATTATTTGCTATATTCAATGTATTTGTTGGGAGAAAAATAATGCTTTGACCTGTTTAGAACATTAAAAAGGAGGAGCTTTCTTTATCACAAAAGCAGGAGCTGATAAAGAGAAATCGATAAAGAGCGAGGTGAAACACGACTGTCATTGGTTGTAAAACAACATTAATTGAAACGTGATTGGTCATTGAGTAGCATTTGTGGCATGAGTCTTGATTTAATGTATATCTCATTCACAATTTCTGATGAGATGAGTACACTCACTCTTTCACACTTCGTCTATCGCAGCCAGAAACACAGCTGATTGGCCTCCTGCCCTCGCCCCAAACATGGAGGGCCATGGCAGGGAAACTTCTAGGCCCAAGGTCTAGGCACTTGCGAATGGAAACTTCTGGTCACTGATCTTTCCCGAAATAGGGGTAGGGACGTTTGGAATAACATCCCAGAAATATTGGTGGCTTTCGACTCGTGAGTCGGTGACTCGCAAATCTATACCGACCAATGCGAGACCACCATTCTGGCCTTGCCCGGGAAATTTAAACGTCGTTATTAAGACGCATCACAATACTTTTAAAAGAAGCGTAATAATAATAATGATAATGTGCTAACACTATAATTTACACAAAACACTTGCTTCAGGTTTCAGTAGTGAGCGTTTTTTATCAGAATTATCCTGTCATTCTGAAAATATGAGCAACCAACATAAAACTATTATTTTTATTTATTTTGTATATTATTATCATTTAAGCTATATGATATGTATAAAAGCCAGATATAATAAGAACACTTAAGTCTCGTAGATTGCGATAGACAGGACATGTTTCACGTATGGCGGATGAAAGAGGTGCATGGAACCTTCTTGTAGGAAAACTAGAAGGAAAACGGCCAGTTGGTAGAACAAGAATGAGGTGGGAGAATAACATTATCCATGAGTTGAGGGAGAGATTATACAGGGGATGATTGGAAGGCATTAGCTCAGGATATGGATGTATGGAGAGCTTATGTCCGCGCGGCCATGAACCTACGGGTTCGATAGAGCCAGTGAGTTAGTTATTATCATCATTAGTTATAATTGTACCCAAATATTTAAATTCCTCAACAATTTCAAAATTAATATCTCAATGATACAATCCAAACAATTACTTCCAACCATGTTGAATTAAAAGTAACTGCTACTTGGTATTTATCATTTCAGCTGCTTTAGATGTTTTTTAAACAATTTTTTTTACACACAGTGTCATTTCTACAACATTGATCACAATGATTAGTAATTGCAATAACAATAAAATATGTCCACCACTGTGGTGTAGGGGTAGCGTGCTGCCTTGTCACGCAGCGGGCCCGGGTTCGATCCCCGGTCGGGACAGTTTTTCTGAGTGAGGTTTTTATCTGGGTTTTTCCTCACCTTGTAAGACAAATGTCAGGAAAACTTTAAGGCCCAAACGGTCCCCGAAATCATATGGCCATCGCAATCATCATCATTCATATTCATCTTACGTTAAGCTTAGGATTAGGGACTCTCCTGGCGCACCATTATCATCATCATCATCACCCATCATATCATCGGGGCAACGTAACCCCGCCTTCCAGGCGCCCCAACCTCAGAAATGGGGTACAAGTACGCCAGCCAGGAGAGAAACCAGGAATGTCGAAAGACAAACCTGGGACATTAAAAAAAAACAATAAAATAATATTTAACTTTTATGGGAAAAATCTCTATGAGGTTTAATTTAAAATTTACATTAAAATTCTTTATACCTCACCTCATATCCGATCTTCTAATTATACCGGTTTCAAAGCCTAGGCGGCTTCATCTTCAATAACATCAGCTGACAAGAATTTATTGAAGATGAAGCCGCCTAGGCTTTGAAACCGGTATAATTAGAAGACTGGATATGAGGTGAGGTATAAAGAATATTAATTTAAACCTTAATAAAATGATAATTGAAATTCTTCGTCTATGCATTAAAGCTGAAAACTTCTTGCATGTCCATCACTCACTTTATTTCAAGACTGTGATTACGTTTTCCGTCATATATGTGAGGTTCGAAAGGTTTTTTATGCTGAGGTATTCAGACTCGAACTGTCTTCACCAATATATTGTCTTCCATTTTGTTGATATATCCATTCCAATGTAATCTTCTATCACTAATCCGAACCTGGATTGTTGGTTGGTTGCTTGAGGTCAAGAATATTGCCTTCTTGCTTCCAGTAGCGTTATTGATAGATCTTTAGCTGTTAAATTTCACCACTTCTAGAGATGAATTAGATTTTTTTTAGATTTATTTATTTAGCCTGGTGGAGTGTGGCCTTCTCTTCCACTCACCAGGGCAAACATATATTACATCAGAATATAACAATCACAATGAACTCAAATACTAAATAAAAATTTGATCAAAAAGATAATATCTATTATATTACGATCTATAATGCAACTAGTTAATGTTAGTTAAAATTAAGACTAAAACTAATAATAAAATGTATACAATCAAGACATATTAAATTGTCCCTGTCTAATGTATATATAAAACAAAGAAAAATAATGAGATATAGAAAACTAATTTTACGTTTGTACAATATTTAAAACAAAACAAAAGAAAATATTTGTTAATCTCAATATTATTTTCATAGATAATTAAATTTATTAATTGTTAAAAGAATACTATCAGTGAGGTGTATAAGTTAGTTTGTTATTAAATAATTCTTTAATTTGTTTTTGAAGGATGTTATAGTTATAAATATGACTTTCTTTTCACAGTCTACTTCCTCAGGTTGACCACTATGAGTCTCAAAAGGGAATAAACTGTTAAACTATTTTACTCCTAACTTTTATTATCTCTGTTCGACCTTCCTTGGGCATATCTTATTTTCTTCCAACCCTGACACTATCAGAGTATCCAATGGCTAGGCAGTATGTTATATATATCTTATTTCTGAGTAACAGCTGTGCGGCTGTTATCATCAAAATGGAAATAAATAAATAATTGATGCATGCTGACCTACCATGGCATGTACAAGCAGTTCTACATTAGGAATGAGAGATAAGGTCAATGGAAAGTTTTTCAGTCCTCCCGGCCAATTAAGACCAACAATAGATGTGATCATTCATATTGACGGTTGTGAATGAGTGATTTTTCCCCCATGGCATCAGTCCTAGAAGACCCTTGGCCTACTAGCCAGCTGCTGGCCACACATTCACATGTGTTAATCACAGATATGATCCAGCCAGTGTAGGGTTGACATGTGATCAGCATGTCAGATCCACAGTCGTTATAACTGGTTTTTCAAGATTAAGCTGCTACTTATTATAGCTACCCAATTTCCTCCGGTGATGGGTGGGCTACAGTCCCATACTGGCCAAAATTCTATGATAGAATTTCTCCTTGCATGAGGACTCGGAACTAGCGCCAAGGCATCTTGCCTTCATTACAGCACCTAGAGAGAGAGAAGCGATAAAAATAGCTAGATTTGTATTATTTTTATCGTTATTAATTAAAAATGTTTGGTTACTAAATGAGACACAAGCCTAACTAACACAAGATCAGTGGAATGGTTAATAGTATTATTAATAAATTTCACTTTAAAATTATTAGTGATATAATATCTTTCTTGAAAGTTGGAAGACCTAAATTAAGATGGGAGGATGGTATAATTCAAGACATTAAGATTTTAAAAATAAAAAACTGGAAGAATGAAGCGCAGAACAGGGAAGTCTGGCATAAGCTTCTGAAGGCGGCCAAGGCCCACATGGGGCTGTCGAGCCAATTATGATGATGATGATGAATATCTTTCTTGAGACTATTTAACTCATGCTCCAAATGTGAGTCAATAACCAATCACATTTCAATGATTTTTTATTTACAACCAATCACAGTCGTTTTTCACCTTGATTTTATCAGTTTAATTTTATCGCTGTATAATCAAGCTCCTCCTTTTTAACATTCTGAATAGGTCATAGCATTATTTTGCAGTGACTACATGTGGCTACCAGATTGTATATATAGTGCACGAATGTAACCTTATCGTGGTTGCGGGAGATAATATAAAAACATTTGTTGCAATTGATTATACCACAAAAAAAACACTGTTTGCACTTTCTTAAACATATTTTTTCCCAGGTAATAACGTTCCAGAAAAATATAATTGACATATTTACATCATAGGACATCAGAAATTAATTAATATAAAGTTTGATGTTTTTTTTTTTTTTTTCACTAGTGTGCATTCTTACTATATTGCGTTCCTTTGGCAATAAATAATATGATCTGGTTGCAGTGATAAGTGAAACATAACGTTTCTCATTTGTTTTCAAACATCGCCGTTTACATTAAATATATAAATATTTTAAAATAGCTATATTTAAATAATGATTTGTGAGTAAACAGCTTAAGTTTATTCGTTAAATAGTCCTAACAAATGCCACTCTTGATTTCAAAATTCTCTAGATAAATTGGAAATCACTCGTGGCATTATTTAAGATAAATTTTAGTTAGCATAATTACATTTTCTAAGACCTTAGGCCTGAAAGAATGGCATGCAGAGGCAATTTATGCCACCTTTAATTAAACATAAATTTTCAAATTAACAGATATAATTTTGATTTTTTTACCTGAAAAGAAAAATAGATAAACTTAGAAAATATTGAAAAACTGTCCACGTGTAGAATTTTTTTATCGTTACATTATATTGGTTATACGATTTTTTCAATTTATTGTTATCAAGTACATTGAAATAATATTTATCCTCAAATTATTTTTTTAGCTTTATAATTTCACCCCCCCCCCCATCATATGAGTAGTATAGTAGTATATAGGTCATGACTGTCTCAAGTCGTATTGATTTATCATTTAACATGTTAGAACTTTGGCATTCCAATCAGTGTTCATCAATATCATTAGCCTCATTAAATCATTATGTTTGAAGGCATATTTGAATACACTTCCGAAGATAATATTTTTTTGTCCTTGTTCTAGAATTTGTCATTGGTTTTAATTTGCAAATAAAGAATAAAATAGCATTTTAATACATGAATATATATGATGCCTCTATGATTAGCAACTCTGGATTCCAGATTCTATCTTATAAACTTTTCTTTGTGTGTAGGATTGTAACATAGCCATCTCAGCCTTTTGAAGGCAACTGAGTAACTGCTTGAATTGAGATTAGAATTTTGTCGAGAAAACTGAAATTTAAGTTGAGGGATAGTTTCATGCTAACTATGTATCTCCTTTCACTGTCAATCTGCTAGCCAGTGACAGCAACTACTTGAATTTTTCTTGGCAATTTGGAGCTACCATGAAACACATTTATTTACACAGTGTTTTTTTCTTAACTTGGTTATGCACACTGTATGATAAAGGACACAAGATAATTTTACAAAGTTAACTCATATTCAAAAATACAAGATTTGGCTGTCATGAAATTTTGCTTGGAATGTTATGAAGATTATGGTGTACATGAGTGTGTGTGCAATTATTTTTATTTAATAACGCCATTTAACACATTAATTGGTATCACAATTAAATCTGGATGTGAAAGGTCTAACAATTTTTGCTTAGTGAACTGTTTTTGCAAGCTTGAGGTTCTTGTAGCCTATGTGCCATAATCTACATCATGGGCATATGACATTAGTTATATTCCGAAGGAATCTGGTCCAACACTAGTGCAGCAGGACTATCAGTATAGTTTACAGGATTTCGTAAATTGTATAAGGATTTTTAATTGTTCAATTCATACATCTCAATGATAGACAAATCATATATGAAGAGAAAAATTATACGCTCAGACTAGGACCTTTGGCTTTCTAGAACAATCATCATCTGCCTTTCAAGTATTAGGCCCAGTGGCCCGTTACGGTCTCCCGCCATCTCCGAAAAGGTCGACCCACAGATCTTCTGCCTCGAGGAATGTAGTGAAGAATTTGTTTTGGTATTCTGTGACGATCCATGCGCTGAATATGGGCTAGCCAATTGTTTCTATATTCTTGGAGGTATTCAGATATAGGTACGATGTTTAATTCTCTGGCTGTTGTTGAATTTCTTTGGTGGTCTAGAAGTCTATAACCTGCAGTTCGTCGCAGAAATTTCATCTCCGTGGCTGTAATATGATGGTCATCCTGAGTTCTGATGGTCCAAGCTTCACTGCCATAACAGATTATGGGTCTAGCGAGAACTTTATAGATTTTCATTCTTGTGTGTCTCTGCACTTTTGATGGTTTAAAAACTTGGTTGATAATTCTTAAAGCTTTATTATAGTTTTGTATTTTAAAGGATATATCACATTCCTCATTATAAGTTAGATTATATCCTAAGTATTTAAATGAATTTACTTGCTCTAATATTAAATTCTGGATACAAATTTTATTTCTTACTGGGAATTTCCCTTGAAAGGCCATAACTTTAGATTTTGTTGTTGATATTACCATGATATTTCTAGAACAATGCTCTACCGAATGAACTATCTGAGCAAGTTCCAGTCTAAACGCAATTTTTTCTTGTATATACGTTGTCAATTCCCGTGCACCAAATGCTATGAAACCTTTGCTTCTATCTTTGCAAATGGTGACTTCTTTATTTTAAAAAACGTTTATTTCTGAATTTTGTATTACATTGTAAAGCCAGTATGGCTTCTTTTGATTTTTTTATTATGTACAACGTATATAAGAGAAAAAAAAATGCTTTTACATTGGAACTCGCCCAGATAGCTCAGTCGGTAAAGCATCGATCTAGAAAGCTAAAGGTCCTGGGTTCGAGTCCCAGTCTGAGCGTGTAATTTTTATCTTCAAATATGATTAATGGTATAAGGATGTTACCAGATGAATTCACGTCATAGCAGATATATTTAACATGCAACTAGTTGTGAGCAGACCATAGAAAATTGTACTTCATACACCTTGATAATGGCAGAAGTGATCTTCTTCTTCTTCCTTCCAAGTATTAGGCCAAGGCCTGTTACGATCCTATAGAAAATTTTCCCTCCAGCGTTTCATAGGACGGCCCAGTGATCTTCGTCCTCTTGGTATATAATTATAAACAGCTTTGGGGATCCGATTTGAACTCATTCTTTCAAGATGGTGTTTCCAATTTAATTGGTACTGTTTAATATATTCCAAAATTGGCATAGTCTTCAATTCTTTTAAGATATCGGTGTTCCTTTTCCGATCCCATCTGGTATAACCCGCTGTTCTGCGCATGAATCTCATTTCACAAGCCGTTATTCTGCTTTCATGTTGTTTTCTTAGTGTCCATGCTTCACTACCATAGGTCAACACTGGTCTAGCCAAAGTGTTATATAAACGTAATCTGGTGTTTTTTTGTACAAGGGATGGTTTCATAACTTGATTAATAATTCCTAAACTTTTATTATAACTAGTAACTTTTTCAGGGATATCCTTTTCATTCCAGATAGAGAGATAATATCCAAGATATTTAAATTGAACCAATCGAAGGGACTATTATTATGCTTTCAAGTCTTATACGAGAATTTCCCAGAAGGCAGAAGTGATATTAATTATAAATCAATACTTTCAGTAGTTTTTTAAACGTTCTTCACAGATAGTGTAAAGTAGTTATTTAGATTCTTTGAACATACTTTTGATGGAACTATTATGTTATTGTAGTGGTTGTATCGATGTGATGCAAGGACTGTGACCTGTTGCAGAATGGCATGTGCCAATTGATTGGAATTACCCCCAGCATTTGTTCTCTGTTTATGATCTGTGCCCAAGTCGTTCTAAGGTTATCTCTATAATTACTATGTAGGAGATATCTATGAAAATGACATTCAGAGTTTTATAGGATGTAGGAACAATTTTTAATTTTGATCTGTTATATGAATATTATCCACCGCTGTGGTCTCGAGGTAGCGTGCTGCCTTGTCACGCAGCGGGCCCGGGTTCGATCCCCGGTCGGGGCAGTTTTTCTGGGTGAGGTTTTTATCGGGGGTTTTCCTCACCTGTAAGACAAATGTCAGGAAAACTTTAAGGCCCAAACGGTCCCCGAAATCATATGGCCATCATCATCATCATCATCATCCTTCACCGGTCGGTGTGGAAAGCAACGGGAAGCTACCACACCTACAATTCCCTAGTAAAGCTGCAAAGCATAGCATGAAAATGCTATGATTGCAGTGAAAGACATGCCCTCGGGCAGAATTACTATGGATGGATATGAATATTGTTATCACAATAAATATTTAGATTTTGTCTATTAAAATTACGTGAACAAGGAAGTTACATATGAGAAATTCATGTGGTCATAGGTTCAGTTTAAGAAGCAATCTGTATACTTTTTTAAAGGGCTAAACATACATTTGAGTTTTTTTTTTCCTCTCCATTTTACCCCAAATGTTTATGCCATATACATTAATTATTTGTGACATGAAATTTTACATATTGATAATAAATTATTAAACAATGAGACACTAATCCGAATCCATTTAATCCAATTAAAATTCTAATTACATTTGTACATTGCGATCAGTATAGCACTGGACAGCAGACTCGGGGATTTCACTATACACTGCTGACGCACTCGCGGCGGGAACGGACAGCGTAGGATCGCGGTGATACAACCACGCACATTTTCGTAATTATTTTACAAATTGTCGTACTCCGATTGAGGGTTTTTCCACTTTTCAGCGGTTGCCCTTTTACCAGCCGGCTGCTGGTCCTTCACATCCACATGTGTCAATCACAGAGGTAGATGATCAACAGCCAGTGTAGGGGTGACATGTGGTTAGCATGTCGAGTCCCCCCAGCCGTTATAGCTGGTTCCTCAACCTGGAACCGCTACTTATTGTAGCTACCCAATTGACTCACGATGCTAGGTGGGCACCGGTCCCATACTGGCCGAAATACCATGAGAAAATTTCTTCTCCCATGGAGACTCGAACCAGCGCAAGTCCCGTAGCTCTACGCCAAGGCTTCCTGCCTTAACCGCTCGGCTACGGCGCGGGACCAAATTGTCGTACTTACGAACTTTATTGAAGGAGGTGCTGGAACTGTTCACCTTCGTTGTCCATACATTATTTGACACCTCGTTATAAAATTTGTTGTACATATTATGGACTGTTGAACTTGACAGAATTTTTACACCCGGGAAACGTGTTTCAAAAAGTATTCGTACTTGGCTGGCAGACTGAGTTAACAAATATTGATCATAAATAAATACGCCTTCTTCAGTAGAACAAATTATTAGCCATTATACAGTTTACACTTTACAGTTATACACACTTCATTCAGTTTACACTTATATACGCCTGTTTTATAAGATACAAATTTTAAAATTGAAATAACTTGTACAGTACACAAGGAAAAGCGAGCGAGCACCTTATCCACTCGAAGCAAACAATCTGACTGCGACTGTGAATGCGTGGAAGGTGCTTGTATACTCTTGAGTCTGCGCACATTTCAAGTCCCGTGTATGCACGTGTAAACCTTCGTCACCGCACAGCACAAACCCCATGTCTGCTGTCCAATGCTATACTGATTGCACTGTATATAATTTAATGCTTTGACTAGATACAATATACACTTTACTTTGGATTGTAATTACTTCTTTAAAAACCTATGTGAATAATAGATACTTAAGATACTTGGAGACAATGAATCTTTAAAAATAAATAGTAGAATATATCACAGACCAGCAATTGTTGCCCAGTGGAATAGAGGCACATGCCACAAGAAAACTATTTTACAGAAACAAGGAATTTCTGAAAGTTGTTTATCTGTGGAATATGGACATTATGTTTTAATTTTTTAACCAGTTTTAATAATATCTTATTAAATATTAGTTGAAATATTCCTAATATTATGTGTTTTTATGTAATAGGACAGGTAATTTGTGCAAATTAAGTAGTGGCATATGCCCCACATAATGCCTCTTATATCTTCAGCGGGTGTATGGACGCAAATTTCTGATGTTGATTGACTCTCTTCTTCATCATCAGAAACTTCCCTAACACATTCTTCACTTTTCCAAACAGTTCTTAAACATTTTATTGATATTCCGTGAACTGCTAGAAATGCACTTCTACAGACTTCAAGTTCGCTAGTATTAGTTACACGAACATAGTATCTGAATGAAACCTTCCTTTGACTTATGTTTCATCTTTTCTCTTCTTTGCATAACCTCTCTTATCTTCATTAATCATTAGTGGAGTGAAATCACATGATATTAGTTTGCAACACGGAGTTCCACTACTTACAAACTCCTTTGCTGGCACAATCTTCTTATTGTTATACACTATTTATCAGGCGTTTTCTTTCATTATCCTCCCACTTATTTTCATGATGAGTCCTTCTTTTACTATTAACTTGCCTTTTTTTCTTCAGAAAACGCATTAAACCTCAACATCTGTGTAAGACATATTGGAAATGTTGTAGGTAATTTGAGAACTGCCACTGCCCTCTGGATCAATATTATATAGATCCAGAGGGTAATGGAACTATATTCTGATTGGTTAGTTTCATTTCTGCCAAACTATCAGGAACATTGACTGTAACCACTTGAGATAAAAGATAAAGAATGTGGCATGTGACTTTTTTCCATTAGCTATTTCTATAATTCAGGATCTTCAAGTTTTATTATGCTCCTTGTTAAAGAATAGACACATACAACCATGAAAATAGTTATTGGAATTGATGCAAGATAGCAGGATCTGCTTAACCATAACAAAAACACACAATCGGCAGATTTGTGGCATATGCCTCTTTTCCACTGAGCAACTCAATTCTCAAATACTGAATTGTCAGATGTTCAAATATCCACTAATTCCATTGTAATGTATTTGTATATTTAACTGTTTGTATCCTGGTCCTGCAGTCTCATATTTATGTAACAAGTTCATCATCAAACAAAATATTTAATTTATGTATCAACCATATTAATTTTATTTTTGTTTTCGCCCATTCCCTCATATCATAAATTGCGTTCATTATTGATTTCATTTTAATTTTTACAAGTTAATGAAGTGATTAGTGTAAAAAAAAGAAGTTAAACACGCTAGAAATAAGTATTTTTGTAATTATGTATTTGTTAATATATATAAATGTTTGTCTCTATTCAATACTGATTTAAATGCCATTTATATTCATTCTCTAGATGCCAATAGGCAAACAATTATTGTCAGAATATTGAATTCTTTTTATTCATTCATTTTGAGAATTTTTCTCATCATTGGGAGGGTTTTCTTCAACCAATCTTAGTAACTAATATGAATTAAAAAAAACATAAATGACTACGGACGTATAAACTATCAGTTTGCAATAAACATTCACAAATTTCCCTTAATTAAAGTTCTCCATCATTCTCTGTCCTCTGTATCATCATCTGTTACACCAAATTTCTTAATTGAATTTTGAATGTTATTTTTCCAGGTTGTTCTTGGTTTTCCTTTTCTGCTCCTTTCAATTTTCCATGCATAGACATCCTTTGGTAGTCTTCCATCCTGCATTTTTCTTACTTGTCCATACTATTTTAGCCTTCTGTGTTCAATCTCATCCATTATACCTCTTTCTGCATTCATCCATTTTATAATTTCTATATTCCTAATTTTTTCCAGTCAAGATTTTCTGGCAGCTCTTCTCCAAAAATCCATTCTTTATTAACAAAAAAACAACTTTACAATTTTGAAAATAATTGATTGATCATATGGTTTTGTACTGAATGATTATATTGCTTAAATTAAATTTCTTTTTAATTTCATTATTTAAAATTTATCTGTTTTAATATTATTGGTGAAGTGAAAAGTAATATAATTGAGCAAAAGATGTTTGTGTTTTCATTAAAGAACTTAGGAATGACATTTTCTTTTTGAAGGGAGGACCGCAAGATAATCTGAATGCTCTCCAGAGAGCTATTGATTCAATGGAAGAGAAAGGACTTCAGGAAGACCCACGTTATTCTCAACTTCTGGCACTAAGAGCTCGGCAAGGGACAATGGAACCTCCTCGTTCAGTTCAGGTGTGTTGGTATCAATTGGTGCATGTAATTTCAATTCAGTAATCTAAGATTTCAAATTGAATTGTAAATATATTGTGATTTATAGATAACATTATTAGATATTTATTATAATAAATGTCCACCACTGTGGTCTCGAGGTAGCATGCTGCCTTGTCAATTCCCGGTCAGGACAGGCTCCTGGGTGAGGTTTTTTCGGGGTCTTTCCTCACTTGTAAGACAAATGTCTGGAAGCTTAAGGCCCAACGGTCCCCGAAAATCATCCGGCCATCATCATCATCATATTTATCATTATCATCATCATCATCATCATCCTTCACCGGTGTGGAAAGCAATGGGAAGCTACCACACCTATAATACCCTAGTAAAGCTGCAAAGCATACCATGAAAATGCTATGATTGCAGTGAAAGACCTGCCCTTGGGCAGAATTACTATGGAATGGAATTATAATAATGTTGTGAATATTTTTTTTTTGATTTAATAAGTTCTTCTGGCCATTTGTAGAAAGATGTTACCCCTAGGAGTTAGCATCTGATATTCAATTCCGTTAGAGACTGATTTGACCCCAAGGACATTTTGTTGCCAGAAGGTTTAGGCCCGTTTAAAAATCCTAACCTTATTGGGACTCAAATGCCCAACCTTCTGGCTTGTAGCTTAATAATGATGATGATAATAATAATAATAATAATAATAATAATAATAATAATAATAGTAATAATGTAATCATAACACATTTTGAGGCATTGTGTGAATTTGAATACCTAGGAACAACAATTAAAAACAAGAATGAGGAACAGAAAGAAATTAAACATAGTCTCAGTTCTGTAAATGCATACAGGGACTCTTGTTATCCCAACTTCTCTCAAAGAATGTCAAACTGAAAATATATAGAACAGTTATTTACTAGTTATATGGATTCAGAACATAGACTCTTACTTTAAGGGAAGGGTAAAGTTATGAGTTTTTGAGAATAAAGTTTTTAGGAAAATTTTTGGGCCAATGAAAGATGAATATACAGGTGAATAGAGAAGACTGCATACCAGTAAGCTATATGATCTTTATGGGAAATTGGAAGTCTTGTAAACTGCAATGTGCAGGACATGTGACATAAATGAAAATGAAAAAGGGACATGGAAACTCCTTGTAAAAAAATCAGAGGGAAAGCATCCAGTATATAGGTCCAACCATAATTTGAGAGAAATAAATTATTCAGGGGATGGTTGGAAAAACCTTTCAAAAAACGTTAAGCTGAAAATATATAAAACTATTATTCTACCAGTTATATTATATGGGTGTGAAACATGGACTCTGATTTTAAGGGAGGAAATGAGATTACGAGTTTTTGAGAATAAAGTTCTTAGGAAAATTTTTGGACCAAAGAGAGATGAACAGATAGGTGAATGGAGAAGACTATATAACAATGAACTACATGGTCTTTATAGGAAGCCAGATATAATAAGAACAGTTAAGTCTCGTAGACTGCGATGGGCAGGACATGTTGCGCTTATGGGGAATGAAAGATGTGCATGGAAGCTTCTTGTAGGAAAACCAGAGGGAAAATGCCCATTTGGTAGACCAAGAATGAGGTGGGAGAATAACATTAACTATGATTTGAGGGAAGTAGATTATACAGGGAATGATTGGAAAGCATTAGCTCAGGATAGGGATATATGGAGAGCTTATGTCCGCGCAGCCATGAACCTACGGTTTCGATAGTGCCAGTGAGTAAGTAAGTAAGTAAGATAGTTGGAAAAAAAATACATCAGGATAGGGTTGTATGGAAACCCTGTCTGCACAGTCATGTTCCTAGGTTTGATAATGCTAGTGAGTTAGTTAGCAATAGGGTTTTTTTTATGAAATTTTAGAATAAGTTTTGATCTGAATAAAAAAAGTATGAACTTCCAACATCCATAGTAATGGACTATATTCATCATCATCATCAACAACAAGAATTAAGCCCAATGGTCTGTTCCGATCTCATTATAGGTCGAATTGGTCCTTCCATCTCTTCAATGGTTTTCCCAACATTCTTCTCCCTTTTGGTTTATAATTATACATTCTTCTTGGTATGCGCTGTTCATTCATTCGTAATACGTGCTGAAGGTAAGCATTTTCATAGTATTTTATTCTTTCACAGAGATTAAATATATTAAGTTCTGTTCTTATATCTTCGTTTTTCTTTTTATCGGTCCTTTGGTATCCTGCTATTGCTCTCAACATCTTCATTTCTGCAGCCTCTATTTGTTTACTATCTGCCTTTGTTAATGTCCAGGTTTCACATCCATAGATAAGAGACGGAACTGCCAATACACTGTCTTCTTCTTCTTCCTTCCAAGTATTAGGCCGAGGCCTGTTACGATCCTATAGAAAATTTTCCTTTATGGGAAATTCTCGTATAAGACTTGTAAAACTTCAAAATAGTTTATTTTCTAGTCTTATTCAATAAAGTGTGTTTAATTGTGCCACATAGATAATTGAATTGTTGTATTTTAGTGTGTTATCTAAATTTCTGTCATTGCCTAAATGACATCCCATATAATTAAAATTCTGTACTTGGTCTATAATTACATTGTTTATCATTATTTTTGTTTTAGATGTAGATATTCTTAAATTGTATTTTAGAGAGATATTATTTAAAGTATAAAGGAATTGTTTTAAAGCATTTTCTGATGCTCTCATTATTACTTGATCGTCTGCAAAAAGCAGAGTTGTCAATACACTATTTATATTAATTTGTTCTTGCCTATTCAATATAAAATTTAATTAATTCCAATAATGTTACAGATCAATAAACTTTTTTATCCTTATACTAAACTTGTTTTATTGTTTTCACTGATATGTGGCTGTCATTTGTAATCAGTACTTTGTCGTTGATTATGCTGATGTGTACTAGTTGAACAGTAAAGAGCAAATGAAATTGAAAGTAATAATGAAGGTAATTTTTTTCATTACTGTGAAACTTTAAAACAAAATATATATAACTTTTAACAAAACTTGGTTTACAGTTTTGAAAATGTAAAATTTCCTGTTTTTAAATAGCTCTTCATTTAACATACTCAGGAATAATGCTATTGAATTTCATGATATAAGTATGTAAAATAATGTATTCTTTATTGTAAATTAATTACAGTTTTTTTTAATATCTTAAACTCTGAATTGATTAATTTATTTTAAACTAATTAGGTAACTGTAAACTGTAATCAAAATGAAAATTAGTACTTCTTCTTCCTTTCATGTGATAGACCTAGTGGACTGTTACGGTCTCAATCCAACGTTTGAAGGGTCTGCCCAAAGATCTCTTGCCTGGTGGCTGGTAATTTAAGATCTGACGTGGTATTCTTGTTCTGCTCATTCTTCTTACGTGAGATTTTCATTTGTTTCTGTATTTTTGTACATATGGGGGCACGCCGTAGCGTAGTGGTTAAGGCACTGAGCTACAAGCCGGAGGGTCGAGGGTTCAAGTCCCATTGGGGTCAGGATTTTTAAACTGACCCAAACCCTCTGGCGGCACTATGACCCTGGGGTCGACTCAGCCTCTAACGGAAATGAGTACCAGACGCTTGTTCTGGGGGTAAAGGCGGCCGTCACGCAGGGTTGACAACCCGGCTGACATAAAGTGCCGATTGTCTAGAAAAAGTGGGAGCCTTAACCTCCTACTACCCCAAGGGCCACCGGGCCTGTTGTGGGATCACTTTATTTTTGTACATATTCCATGACTGATTCTGTTTGTAATTCTTTGAGAATCTCAGAATTCCTTTTATGGTCTGTCTTTGAATAGCCGGCAGTACGTCTCATACATTTCATTTCTGCCGCAGTTAGTCTTTGTTCATCTACACTGCGAATTGTCCAGGCCTCACTGCCGTAACATAATACGGGTCTGGCCAGTGTTTTATAAATTCTAGTTCGTGTGTGTTGCTGTACTGTGTTTGGCTTGAAAATATTATTTATAATTCCTGTTACTCTGTTAAATTTTATAATTTTTTGACTAAAATCTTTTTCTTCTTCGTATGTAACTTGGTAACTTCGTATGTAACTTGGTATGTGTTGGTTTGTTCTAATATTTTATTATTAATAACAATTTTACTGCAAACTGGGTCTTTTCCTAGGAAAGCCATCACTTTAGATTTTTCCGTTGAGATTTCCATGTTGTAGTTTATTGCAATTTGGTGAAAAGAGTGGACTGAACTTGTAAAATTAGTAGTTTTAAACATTAAGTTATTGTATTTTGAGCAGTTAGAACTTTACCACCTTATCAGTTGGCTTGGTGGTCTAGATTTGTTATATCAGCATATAGAAATGAGGTCCTTCATTTTGATTTTAGCCAAAGACAATAAAATACAACACATTACTTCCTTTAGATGTATAATTAAAACCATAAATCCTATATTATGTGTTTCTGTATGCAATGTTTAATTTTTTTTCTAATGCTACCAGGTTGTTTTTTATGACATTGCTGGCTTTCTCCCCTGGCATTGGCAGATTTGTAATCCATTTCTTAGGTTGGGGCACCTGGAAAGGAGAGTTACCTTACCCCGAAGATATGATGGGTGATAAATGATAATGAAGCGCCAGAAGAGTTCTTAACCTAAATTCCAGACCATGGGCAACCACAGGAATAATTCCCTTTAAGGAAAAATTCCTATGGTTTGACCGGGAATCGAACCTGGGACCTCATGAACAGATGTCAGGAACGCTGACCACTAGCCTACGAAGCTGGTCTGTTTAAAAATCTTCAGATGTGAAAAGCATATCCCTAGAGGCAGTAGGTGGATTTAAAATGTGTGAGTGATAGGCTGTCAGTGACCTAAATTAGCCAATATATAATACAATGCATTTTTTATGTGAATTATAATTAAAGTGTCTAGAAGCCAAAGAGGTTAAGTACACTTTTTGATCAGCACTTGATTTCGTCAACTTGTGTTATGTCGATCAGAAGAACTGCTTCTGATTGACATACCATTAGTCGACGAGAAATTACTGAAGATGAAGTTGCTCAGCTTTGAAACCGGTCTAGTTAGTAGACTGGATATGAGGTGAGGTATGAAACATTTTAATTTAATCTTAAATTAAACCTCATAGTGATATTTTCATACAAAAGTTCAAAATTATTTACTGTTTACTTCTCCACAATTGAACATGACCTTCATTAAGAAATTGAATAGGTAATATACACTTCACCTCATATTTTGTTTTCTCACCTGGAACGTGTTTTGGCAAAACATCTTCACCATTATCAACCAGAAACTGACTGTTGGAAATGTTGTATTTTTCTGTTCCTCAGGTGATGGTAGGCAGACATATGTCACAATTAATTACTTTTCCTTAGGAACTTCAAAATACATTTTGTCTCTATCTTTGTTGTATCGAGTAAAAGAAAAATTGGCATGTGTGGACAGAAAATCATATAATTGAAGAGAAGTCAAAATTGCTAAAACAACTGGAACAACCAATTAAACTCACAGTTTTGGGGGAAAAATCTATATCCTAAATACAGAGACAATAATGAATTTTGAAGTTCCCAAGAAAAAAATATTTAATTGTGAGATTTTTTTGCTTATCACCAGAGGGAGAGAGAATACAAGATTTCCAATGTTCAACACAGCAGTTAGTTTCTGCTGATAATGGCAAAGATTAATATAATAAATTTGGGAATTTTTACATTATGAGGTTTTCTTAATATGAATCAAATGAATCGTGAATTCTTCTTAGCTCATACATCTATGTTTTTTAACACAGAACTGTAGTATTGGGAAACATATCTTTCCAAACTGAAGATGGGAAAGATATGTTTCCCGATACTGCGGTTCTGTGTTAAAAAAACATAGATTAGGTAAGAAGAATTCATGATTCATTTGATTCTTAATGGCAAAGATGTTCACTGAAACATGTTCCAGGTAAGAAAACAAAATATGAAATTAGGTTTATGTTTTTCTTCTTCTTCTTCCTTACAAGTATTAGGCCAAGGCCTGTTACGATCCTATAGAAAATTTTCCCTCCAGCGTTTTGATCCTTCCGGGAAATTCTCGTATAAGACTTGAAAGCATAATAATAGTCCCTTCGATTGGTTGCTGGCCAAAGGAAGGCAAGAGATTCCCTAGCCCTCGGATGCCCTAATAGCATCGGAATCGAAAAAAACAAGAGTTAACCAAGAGAGGTTAGATAGTAAAGTTAAAAGAGTGCAAAACACAAGTAAGTGGAAGAAATGTTTTGCTCAGCTTGGGCACCTTGTGGTCGCCATCCACATATCCCCTAGATGAGGACCCCTGAGGGATTTTCTTTCTAAAATAAACCTATGACAATTCTGGAAAATGTTATTTTAAAAAAAAGTAACATAAAAATAGGTTTATATTATTGATAAACTATCTCGCAGTGTTACTTCCTATCAGTTTTGAAAAATTATCTTAGTATTTCCTTATACTTACATACTAAGATAATTTCTCATTCAATCATCATCATCGTCCTTTCAAGTATTAGGCCCAGTGGCCTGTTACGGTCTCCCGCCATCTCCGAAAAGGTCGACCCACAGATCTTCTGCCTCGAGGAATGTAGTGAAGAATTTGTTTTGGTATTCTGTGACGATCCATGCGCTGAATATGGGCTAGCCAATTGTTTCTATATTCTTGGAGGTATTCAGATATAGGTACGATGTTTAACTCTCTGGCTATTGTTGAATTTCTTTGGTGGTCTAGAAGGCTATAACCTGCAGTTCGTCGCAGAAATTTCACCTCCATGGCTGTAATATGACGATCATCCTGAGTTCTGATGGTCCAAGCTTCACTGCCATAACAAATTATGGGTCTAGCGAGAATTTTATAGATTTTCATTCTTGTGTGTCTCTGCACTTTTGATGGTTTAAAAACTTGGTTGATAATTCTTAAAGCTTTATTATAGTTTTGTATTTTAAAGGATATATCACATTCCTCATTATAAGTTAGATTTAATTTAATTATATTTGTTTTAAGGGATTTGGAGGCCCAAATGATCCACAACAGAAACATACATTCAGTTCAAGCCAACTTCAGCAGCTACGGGTCCAAATCATGGCATATCGTCTTCTTGCTCGAAATCAACCATTGTCACAGCAATTAGCCATGGCCGTTCAAGGAAAGAGACTTGAACCTCCACCCAATCATCCAAACCAATGTCCAACACCACCTTTTCAACAGCAGCAGCAACAACAGCAACAGCAGCAGGCACAACAGCAAGTGCAGCAACAGCAACAGGCACAACAGCAGCAACAGCAACGCAATAATCAACAGCAATCTGATTCAGGTAGGTCTGCATAAAATTATATTAAAACCTTATAGATATTCATCAAATACCTAATTTAACTAAATATAAAGCAACATTTATTTTCAAAATTGTTTTAAGATCCACTCTTGTTGGTATTTTTAAATTAGCTCATTTGTGTAGTCCATTTGCCCTAGTTTTGGTCTCTAAAGATCAGCTTTAAAATATTTTAGATATATTTTGTAATTTTCTAGCTGTTAGATTGAGGTGGGTAATAACATAAACTTTTGGAATAAAAATTTGTTTATCATTAATATAAAAATAGTGACTATTAAGAATCAAATGAATCATGAATTCTTCTTACCTCGTACATCTATGTTTTTTAACACAGAACTGCAGTATCAGAAAAAACATCTTTTCCATCTTCAGCTGTTTTCACGACTGTCAATTTTTTCTTTTGTCGGTAATTTTCTAAACTGCCATCTGGTGTACTTTTGAAGAACTTTGTAATCAAACTTGGTACGTCTGGAACCTCAAAGTTCATGGTTCTAGTATGGTTTTTTTGAATGTATATCTTTTCCCAAACTGTTAATTCCAAAGGTTTAGATAGATGTTTCAAAAGTATTGCTTCTTTTTCGATTCTATGATTCTCTAATAAACTATGTGGTGCTATACCTGATTTTTCAATTTCACATAGTTTATTAGAGAATCATAGAATTGCAAAACTTTTGAAACATCTATCTAAACCTTTGAAATTAACAGTTAGGGAAAAGATATACATTCAAAAAAACCATACATGAACTTCGAGGTTCCAGACAAACCAAGTTTGATTAAGTTCTTCAAAAGTATACCAGATGGCAGTTTAGAAAATGACCAGCAAAAGAAAAAATTGACAGTCGTGAAAACAGCTGAAGATGGAAAAGTTGTTTTTTCCGATACCGCAGTTCTGTGTTAAAGAAACATAGATGTATGAGGTAAGAAGAATTCATGATTCATTTGATTCTTATTAAGAAAACCTCATAATGTAAAAATTCCCAAATTTATTATATTACTTTAGCAATTATTTGAAGACTTTTATTTGATAATGTTAGCATTCCTAATGCAGGGAAGGATTCAAATTTCCAGTGCCGTGGAAGTAACTTACTTCGATTACTTTAAATCTAAAAAATTTCCTAGCACTAATTTTAGAGGAGAATAGAGGACAGGCATAATTCATAGTAATGTCTTGTTGTCTGAGTAACTGTAATTCTAGATTCTATTATTAAAAATTATATAAATAATTTATTATTTGTGAAGAACACAATAGAAACGTTCTCCTTGACCCTTGAACAACTTTGTGCAAGTTTACAGTAGATAGCAAGACTTAAAAAATATGTACAGTTTGTTTGCTTATCACTATTATAATTCTAGGAAAATGTTAAATTTGTTTCGATCACAAGAGTATGGAATACTGTACAATTCAGTTATCTAGAGAAACAGGAATTGTTTCTTATATTTGAAGAGAAAAATTTTATGCCCAGACTGAGACTCAAACCCAGGACCCTTGACTTTCCGGGTCAATCTCTACTGCTACCAAGGCAAGTTACAATCTAAATGCAAATTTTTGTCTTATATATGTTGTAAATTCCCGTGCACCAAATGCTATGAAACCTTTGTTCCTATCTTTGCAAATGGCGGCTTCTTTATTAAGAAGACATTTATTTGGGAATTTTTATATTATATTATAAGCCAGTATGGCTTCTTTCGATATCTGAGCGTAAAATGTTTCTCTTCAAATATGATTTGTCCATCATTGAGATGTATGAAATGAATAGTAAAAACATTCTTATTAAAGAAGCCGCCATTTGCAAAGATAGGAACAAAGGTTTCATAGCATTTGGTGCACGGGAATTTACAACATATATAAGACAAAAATTTGCATTTAGATTGTAACTTGCCTTGGTAGCAGTAGAGATTGACCCGGAAAGTCAAGGGTCCTGGGTTTGAGTCTCAGTCTGGGCGTAAAATTTTTCTCTTCAAATATGATTTATCCATCATTGAGATGTATGAAATCAATATGAAACATTGTTTCTTGTATTTACTGGATTTGATAAATCTCAAATTTAATAATTATTTTGATGAAATTTCTTATAAATCTTTAGAAGTCTTTCTAGATTTATGCATGAAAATTACTTTTTTTTTTTTAATATACAATTTGTATATTTTTAATATATATTATAGAAAAATTTGCTTCTGAGTTGAGATTTTTTTTATTTGGTGTTTTAACCAATTGATGTTCAAAGATTCTTTAATTGGATAGCACCATTATTTTGGGTTTTCCTTATTCCTTTCATATATTACATGTATCCAGATTTAACTTAAACCGAGATAAAAAAAATGGTTACTTTTATTATCATTATAGTTTAGTGATATGCTTAGTAGATGGAAATTTATGCATGTTGCACTGCAATGCCTTTACAATATATTTATGCCTATGTATTTTAATAACTGAAAACTTATATTCTGTATTATCATCAATGGTTCCTCTAATTTTAATTTGATTTCTTTTGAAAGAAGTGCTGCTTTGAATCTTTTATTCATTTGTAGAAATTGTTTGAATTGCAGTTATTTTATTCAATATCATTTATTTTTTTCATGTATTAGAATATGATTGGGCTGCTTTTGCTTTTATGTTGTTATGAGAGATATAATTTTTGTTCAATATTTTGATAACAGCTTCATTATTCATGCATATTTATGACATAAAAATGTCAATGTGATAAATTGTTTTGCCTAAAGGTGGGATTCCTTAGGTATGACTCTAGTGGCTGCAGTTGTATTAAGAGTAACAGAGTGATAGACTGCATGTGCATGTCATTCTGATTAATCAGACCTTGACATTGCACAGATGCATTGTATCACTTTTATTTGAACTGTTGACTGCAGCCACTGAAATTGCCGAGTTGTATGAATATGATTTCTTCTGAATGCTTCGTACAAGACAGGGACAGAGCTGACTTGACAGTGTTGCCTTTTTAAACAGTGCGAAGTCCACCGTGTGAGCTTGAGTTCTGGCAATGCCATTATGTCTTTCGGGCTAAATGGTCATGGTCTGGTTTTATTAATCTCAACATTTCGTATACTTATATTATTTTTAGTCTGAACATCTTACCTCAATATTAATGTTGATTTGTTCTTGAAAATGTTTCAAAACAATTCTGTTTTATCGTCAGCTTTTGATAAAACAGAATTGTTTTGAAACATGTTCAAGAACAAATCAACATTAATATTGCGGTAAGATGTTCAGACTAAAAATAATATAATTAAAATAACCTCAAAATATAACTTCCTAAAATTAAATATTAATTTCGTATACTACTACGATAGACATCCTCAGGAGATTCTGTGTGCTCTTATGACCTAACTCTTCAACTGTCGGCTGCAGACTGGCACGCAGAATCTCCTGAGGATGTCTACCGCAGTAGTAGACGAAACGTTGAGTGTTAATAAAACCAGACCACTGCTATTTAGGCCGAAAGACATGACTCAAGACACCTGCCGTGAAAGTCTACAATTTTACATAATACTGTTATGCTTAGTGAATATAGGACATTCCTATAATATATAAATAGAAGCACAATATGGTCAGGCACCTAATTGCACAAGCTTTAGACAAAGTGACATCGTGTACAACTTTTGCACCAACTACCCACATTAATATAGCCCTGCATTTCTAAAATGAGTGTATTATAGGGCAGATAAGGTGGCACTATTGAAGAATCACTTACCAGTAACTTGGCTTCTTTTTCCAACATTGTTGCTTAGTTGAGATTCTGCAATACACCACTATACATTTCTTGCTTGCAACCGGAAAGCTTCTCTAATATTAGATGTTTGGAATATGTTCTGGAGAAAGAGTTCATTTTCACTTTTATAACTGTGAAGGGTTCTGTAGTTGTTGAGATATTACAAGTTACCCTTTAATTAAAAACACGTGTATTGATAAATTATATTTGAAGAGAAAAATTTTTGCCTAGACTGAGACTCGAACCCGGGACCTTTGGCTTGCCGGGCCAAATGCTCTACCAACTGAGCTACCGAGGCGAGTTGCAATCTAGACACAAGTTTTTCTCTTGTATACGTTGTAATTCCCTATCTCCAAATGCTTTTTGAAACCATTGCTTCTATCTTTGCAAATGTTGACTTCTTAGTTAAGAAGACATTTATTGGGAATTTAACATTACTTTATAACAGAATTGGCATAACAGATTCACCTAAATGCCCTTTTTGCAATTTAAATGAAGATATGGAAAGAAACCATCTCCTCCGTTGTCCAGCTTTTGTAGAAGAGACCAGCCTTTCTGCTAAATATTGGAGTGCAAGAGAGCGAATGATTTCATTATCAAGTGCTCGACATTAGATACCAACCAACCAACATTACTTTATAAAGCTAGTAAGGCTTCTAATGATGTTTTTATTATTGATTTAACATTTCTCACTGAAAGATAAATTATATTTTAAGAGCAACGTGTATTGATGTTGTACAGTGAGAGAGAGAGAGAGTGTATAAATGAAGAAATATCACAAATTTGCTATGAAAGAATACAAATAAGTATCCATATTAGTATGGTTAAGTTTAAATGCAAAACTAAATATAGGAAGCGGGAGAAATCTTGCAACAGTGATAAACATTTGCGATTGACAGTGACGCATCTATCAGGAAATAGTCCATTCACTATAGAATCATGCTTAAAGAATCCCACCTTTTCATTAGAAGCATTAAAAAACTATTCAAATTTTAAAATCTATTTGAATTTTGATTTAACCAATATGCTGATACAAACATTTTTTTTTTATGAATAACATTTGTGTTTGATTTTTCACTTACAAGAGAACTGTTCTCCATGGAAAAATGGGATCATCTTTAAACTTTCACAGTGTATTTTTTTTTTGTATGTTGAAGCAAACTACCATGTAATGTAGCAATTATAAGTGTTTCGAAATGGGAATTAGGGTATTCAAAATTTGCAGAATTATCTTCCCGCGCCGTGGCTGAGCGGTTAAGGTAGGAAGCCTTGGCGCAGAGCTACGGGACTTGCGCTGGTTCGAGTCTCCATGGGGGAAGAAATTTTCTCATGGTATTTCGGCCAGTATGGGACCGGTGCCCACCCAGCATCGTGAGGCAATTTGGTAACTACAATAAGTAGCGGCTCCAGGTTGAGGAACCAGCTATAACGGCTGGAGGACTCGACACGCTAATCACATGTCACCCCTACACTGGCTGTTGATCATCTACCTCTGTGATTGACACATGTGGATGTGAAGGGCCAGCAGCTGGCTGATAAAAGGGCAACCGCTGAAAAGTGGAAAGACCCTCAATCGGATCTTCCAAATGCCTAACACACATGAAATTCACCAGCCATATATACTCTTCTAGCACTGCACTTTCGTTGTATTACAAATTGTAGATAAAGAAATTTAAACAGCAAAAAAGGTTACATAAACACACCACTCTGCAACATAATTCCAAGAAAGATGAAAAAATTCAAGAAATTTACTTACCATCGAGAAGTTCATAAATTTCAAAAGATTAAAAAAAAAAGTTGTTGTTGTTTTCAAATGCTGAGCCTCGGCAATGAAGCCATTAGCGTTCTTGCTCTCCAATATTTCTCTATGGTGGATCCAACAGGTAACACTTCACAGGTTTGCAGATGTTCTTTGTTCATTTCTTCGTCTTTGTTGCATAGAGGACTATTTGGATTCGTGTAGATTCCTATTTTATATAAATGTTTGGCCAAATAGTCTGTTCTGTAAACAGTATAAATTTTGCTACTGTAGTTTTACGTGGAATTTCTGGAATAATATCTGGCTTTAAAAAAAATGAATAGAACATTAGCTCCGATTAAAATTCAGCCTGGGTAATCTTCTGTTAACTAATAAAAAAGTTAACATCCCAGATAATAAAATAATAAAAAATCTGGAATTTATCAATATAATTACAAAGATTGCAATAAAGTATATATAGGAAAAACAAAAAGGAATTTAGATACTCGCAAAAAAGAACACTTTAGAAACATAAAAAATGGTGAAATTGAAAAATCAGCAATAGCAGCACATAGTTTATTAGAGAAATCATAGAATTGAAAAAGAAGCAAAACTTTTGAAACATCTATCTAAACCTTTGGAATTAACAGTTTAGGAAAAGATATACATTAAAAAAAACCATACTAGAACCATCAACTTTGAGTTTCCAGACAAACCAAATTTGATTACAAAGTTCTTCAAAAGTACACCAGATGGCAGTTTAGAAAATTACCGGCATAATGAAAAATTGACAGTCATGAAAACAGTTGAAGATGGGAATGTTATGTTTCCTAATACTGTAGTTCTGTGTTAAAAAAAACATAGTTATATGAAATTTGGATTTGACAGTTTGGGAGAAAATATTTATACAGAAGAACAAATTTAAATCTATGAATTTCGACATTCCGGATGAACGTGACCTCATCTCGAAGTTCATCGAATCAACACCAGTTGGCAACGATATCTCGAAGTTCGTCAAATCAACACCAGATGGCAACGTTATAGAGGGAGATTCCAACGAATATCCGGTAGTCATAATGGCGGTTGAAAATGAATGACAAGATCATTTGAAAACTATAGTTACCGTGTTTGAAAAACATGAAATATGAGGTAAGATGTTAAAATGACTCATTAATTTATTAATAGTTATATGAGCTAAGAAGAATTTACGATTCATTTGATTCTTATTGTAGATTAGTACTTTCTTCATTTATATCTATAGATATTTGTACTAATATGTCATGCATTTCACACTAATTTTCACTTTTGGTTGTAAAAAATAATTATTGCATCATAAAATAACATCTTCACTTAGAATATGCAGAATATTTATGAATTGTGAAGATGGTATTTCATTGCAAGTTTTTCATCAATCACTGTAAAAGGGCTTGTTTTTGTATTCCAAATTATTAGATGCTTTTTTTTTCTCTTAGCAGTGTTAGAACTCCATATAGATGCACATATTTATGAACTTATCCGATTCCCTTCACGTGAAATACATTTACATACCATAACCGCAAATGCAACCAGAAACTAAGGCTCGAACCTATGAATGCATTAGACTGTGAAATTCGTTCTCTGCCTGTACTCTGCTGAGAAAGTTGCATCCAAATACGTTTTTGCGTACTCAATCTATTCATGTGATAATAATTGTTGAAATTCCTAAGCTACCTGGCGAGGTGACTTAGCAGAGAAATGAATCATTAGCAACCCGATGGGAACTGATGTAGTTTGAAACCTTGCTGCTTTATCCAAGATGTTGGACCTTGAAGACTTTGATCATGTTTTCAGTATATACAGAGAAGAGGAATTTGATAGAGTCTACCAAAGAATTCAACTGGAAGAACAGGAGAATCGGCGTAATATTGCACGATGCAGACGTTCATCATGTACGATATTATTTGCAGGACACAAATGTAAATGCATTCCTCTAGCAGACGAAAATAATGGAAATGGTTTTATTGCTGAGAATTCTGGGTAATTTCTTGCCAATATTATGAAAATGACTTTCATGCATGACCAGTTAGTGGGTAGCTAATTCGATCTTTGCACTTGCTCACGGAAAGTCAGCTCACCAGTGATTGGAAGTAATTTGAGTAGAGACTAGTGTATTTGCATGCGGCCGTAAGTCTCCAATCCTATACATTTGAAGTACAAACTACACTAGATAATATAGCACGCACCACTAGAGCATTACAGCAGAAAATTACTTACTTGCTTTCCTCAAACCAAGTTGCAATGGAAGTCTTTCGCACCTTGGGAGCAGTTCTTGGGAAGTCTAGAAGCCAACAGTCTGTATTTACCAGAGTGTGCTGAAATAAGATACAGTATATATTTCTAACTATGTCAATGAACATATGAAGTCACCTAATGTGGATGCATAAGTACGAGGAGATGGTAAACAAATTTTGGAAAGTCCCACAATTTGTGTTACGAGATGCTCTGAAGTGCAATATTACATGGGTTAAATTATTTTGAGTCTGTTATATCTTACCTCAATATTTATGTTGATTTGTTCTTGAGCATGTTTTGATTAGTCTTCTAATCATCCTCAGCATGCCCAGACTGGTTGGATTTATGTTGTAAACCCTGGATGTCGATGTCAGCTCCCTCCTGCAGTTGGCCAAAGAACCTCCAAACGAGGTCACGCTCCGTCAGTATTTCAAAATTCATAACTCTGTTTTAGTTCTTCTGAATATAGATTTTTTTCCCAAATAGTCAGCTCTTTTGTATTTTTTACAAATTAATTAAAAAACCTCAAAATATTACTTCCTAAAATAAAACATTAATTATATGGGTTGTTTCAACATATAAAGAATCCACTATGGAAATTTAAAGATGAATAAATCATATTTAAAGAGAAAAATTATACGCTCAGACCGGGACTTGAACCCGGGACCCTTGGTTTTCTAGTCCAAGTGCTCTACCATTTGAGCTACCTGAGCAAGTACCGATCTAAACGCAAATCTTTCTCTATATACGTTGAAATTCCCGCCCCAAATGCTTTGAAGCCTTTGCTTCTATCTTTGCAAATGGCGGCTCCTATATTAAGAAGACATATAGCCGTACTGGCATTTATAATGTAATGTATAATTCCCAAATATGTCTGACTTGTTTTTGACGATCTCGTATAGTGGGTTTGTCTGGGCTGCGTCCTCATTAAGAAGTGAAGTGTTGTTTGTTTCCTTCATAATTTCAAGGTCTTCAAATATATTTATCCAAGTCAATTGCTGCTACAAACAGTTGGAGTATACATCACCGTACACAACAACGAGTAGCGGAAACTCAACCTGCAGAAGATGGAAGATAACTTCCGAAAGCGCTCCAGTTAATTTTATATACAATATTTTAACAAAGTTGAGGATGACGGCACCCACCAACAGGTGCAATTTAATTTTTAACTTTCATCATATGACTTACCTCAACAGAATTTGGTATGAATTTTACTAGCACAGACTTAATTTATACATCTCAAAATTGATATGAAGCAACACTATGGGATATTTTATAAAAGAAATTGAATCTGTTATTTTGATCACACCTTATATTTTGCTCTATCACCTGGACCAAAGAGAGAGAGGATGTACGAGGTGTGATCAATAAGTTTCCGGAATGGCTTCAAAACAATTATGCCATTGAGGAGTTTTTAATTTTCACCCAGGCTGTACACTCAGAATTTCCTTGTGATGAATTTGAGGGGTCGCGCGACCTTCTCTGACCTTGCAGTATGCTGGTAGAAGCTCTGAAGTGAAGACGTGTTTTGTGCATGCGGCAATTTCTCTGTGTAGCAACAATGCGGGATTACGAGGAACAAAGAACATGCATCAAATTTTGCTTTAAACTTGGTAAATCTGCAACAGAAACATATCAAATGTTAAGAACAGCTTATGGGGAGGAAGCAATGGGCAAATCTCAAGCATTTGAGTGGTTTTCGAAATTTAAAAGGGGCGTGACATCGGTTAAGGATGAAAATCGTCTGGGACGACCAACTTCCAGCAAAACCAATAAAAATATCGATCGAGTGAGGGAAATGGTATTAAATGATAGGTGCATTACAATACGAGAACTGTCTGATGCACTAGCACTCTCGTTTGGAAGTGTTCAAAGCATTTTGAAAGACGATTTGAACATGCAAAGAATTGCTGCGAAGTTCGTGCCCCGCCTCCTTTCAAATGACCAAAAGGAAAGTCGTGTGATTGCCTGCACAGATCTTAAAGAACAGCTTAAAAATTACCCCCGGTTCATGGAAAAGGTTATTACTGGTGATGAAACATGGATTTATGGCTACGATCCAGAAACTAAACAACAGTCTTCGCAATGGAAGAGTCCTGCATCTCCACGCCCCAAGAAAGCCAGACAAGTTTGATCGATTGTGAAGTCAATGATGATTGTTTTTTTTTTTGACATTAATGGAATTGTGCATAAGGAATTTGTACCACAGGGTCAAACAGTGAATCAAGTGTACTACAAACAAGTGTTGCAAAGATTGAGGTAGAATGTGCGACGCAAACGGCCAGAGAAATGGAGGACTGGTGACTGGTTCCTGCATCACGACAATGCGCCCGCGCACAAAGCAATTTCTGTCTGCCAGTTTTTGGACAAAAATAGGATGAGTGCTGTTCCCCATCCAGCCTATTCTCCAGATCTGGCTCCAGCAGACTTTTTCCTGTTCCCACGGCTAAAAATTCGGCTCCGAGGACATCGTTTTGAGGACATTGATGTCATCCAGCGCGAATCGCAGAAGGCATTGGACACATTTAAAGAAGACGACTTCCAGAAGTGCTTCCAGCATTGGCAGAACTGCTGGGACAAGTGTATCAACTCCCAAGGTGACTACTTCGAGGGTGACAGTGCTGAATAGAAACTTTGAAGTGTTGCGTTGTGTTTATGGCCTCATTCCGGAAACTTATTGATCACACCTCGTATGGGGCTTCAAAGAGTTAGCTAACAGTCATTTTTGGATAGGAATGGGGGACATGTCCAAGTGAGAGAGAAAAATCTGAGATAAGGTGTTAAATAGCAAATTCCATTTCTTTGTTAAATAATTAAATTAATGTTTTTATTACCTCACCTCATATCTTTTTTCTTCTATACTGCAGTTTCGGAGCTTATCTCCATCGTCAGTAGCCTCTAGTCGACCGGTGTTATGTCGTTTCTTGGCGGTTTCCTTCTTACTTCTGTCGGTGGACCGATGAACCTCTGGATTAGGTCCCGCAAATTTTGACCTAATCCAGAGGTTCATCGGTCCACCGACAGAAGTAAGAAGGAAACCGCCAAGAAACGACATAACACCGGTCGACCAGAGGCTACTGACGATGGAGATAAGCTCCGAAACTGCAGTATAGAAGAAAAAAGATATGAGGTGAGGTAATAAAAACATTAATTTAATTATTAAATTAAACCTCATAGTGTTCTTTCCCTGTGAAAGTTAAATAAATCTTTGTTAAATGTTTACAGTTCATAATCAAATGCTATTCTGCTAGAACTACATGGCATGAAGTATCAGCATCAGTCTATTCTAATATTGATATACAATACAGTGGTTGTATCCAAGGGAGTAGCATCATTAATGAATCTCTAAGCAAGGCAAGCTTAGCTGGGTGGTTTTAATGATAGTACTTATCCTAATTTATTTTTCTTTGCTTGTTACAAGCTTTTTATTTTTAGACAGAAGATAACTGCATCTTGAGTAAAATCTCCAAATTAACAATAAAGAAAATTTATTATGATACAGTGCTATTTCACAATCTGAGAAATTCTGACAGTTAATCTACGTGCATAAAATTTCACTTTGTCTTCTATCTCTAGAAAATAGTCATGCTGTGTTATGGGAGTCATGTTCAATATTTTAAAATAATATTAAAACAATGAAAATTAATAATATGGACAAATTCATTGATGTTATTTCCTCTAAAGATCATTATTTTTTGTAGTTTGATAATTTTTAAGTTTCCACAGTCTAAATTTTGTCAAAAATAAAACAGCTCTTAGCAGTTAATATATTTTATTGTTTCAAGTGGGAATATGATTTTTAGGAGTTAAAATGGCTGAAAGTATCACAATTTTGTTAAGAATTTTATTTTAAAAGTATGAAAATCAAATATATGTTGATATTGATTTCAATCATTCTCTACATTTATTGCTGCAATGAATAAGCGGAAAAAATGAGTTATTGCATTTAAAAGGCCAATTTCACCTTCTCTATGAAATCATAAAATATAATTTCTCAGTTATTTTAATAGCACTGTAAAATTGAACTAATCCTATTTGACAAATATTTATAATTTCTTTTGCCTGTATATTTCCGTACTGTTTTCTTTATTTTGATTGGTAATTTTGTTTTCTGGTGTGGTTGCTTCCCATTTTCCTCTTTATTTTTTTTCCTCCTTTTCCTATTATTCATCCTTTTTTCTGCATGTGCTAGAAGATTGCATCGGTATTTATAATTGGTTAATATTGGAAAATTTCTTTTTATCTTCTTTTGTTTGAAGACACTTTGAATGAAATTATTAATTTCTGTTCAGTAGTGTAAAGTATTTGCTAAATGACTATTATTGATAGTAATGTACAAGTTCTAAAATGCTAAACATAAATTTTTCATTTGCTTCTAAATGCAGAATTTCTTGAGTTTTGTAATTTCATAAGTTTATCTTCAGTTGTTTTCCTTTGGCTTACATTGTGTTGGAAATGATGTTACCAATTGTAACCTGTCCTCATGTATTTCATGCCTTTCCCTTGATGTATTTTACTCTCTTGTTGAAAGAAAAAATATCACTGTTATTACAATTACAAGTAAAGCAAAAAAAAAAACTTATAATATCAAGTTTAATTTGAAATCTTTAAAAGCACATTTCATTAAAAAAAAGTGGAGCATTTAAAAAATAGAATTTTATTTACATATTGTGTATAAAATTTTGGTAAAACAAGAAAGAATTATGATTAATAAGTAACGGGCTTCCAATATAAAACCGGACCAGCCTCACGGAGTTTCACCCGGCACGCAGTGCTGTCTCTTCCTCCCGCAATTCACCCTGCCTGCCACCCGTTCTTGAACTGTTTCTTACTTTATAGAAAATGCTGGAAATGTTGTCCTCCTGCACAAGTGCTATGGGATCACCTTGGTTTAGACAATGAACACGTGTACACTTGTAAGGTTTGAGTTTTAACAATTTTGTTGCTGTATGTGCAGAAGATACTGAAATCCCAACTTGTGCTAATTTCGGTAATGATGTTTGTGGTGAACGTTCCAAATTTTTGCCAATTTCGTCTAATTTTTCTTCGGTGAGAACCGTACGCCTTCGCGTGTGTTTCTTATTTTGTACTGAACCAGTGGTCTCAAATTTAGTCACAAGATCGTGGATTGTCGATCTGGAAGGAGGTAATTGTCCAGGGAAGTTCCGAATAAATTCCTCGCGAACACGGCGAGCTGATTCGTATTTATAATAACATTTATACACATAAAATGCGCTGCTCTAATGTCAGCTGACGTCTCATCTTGTCGAACGATAGTAAACTGACTAGTTCAAGGACGAGCGGCTGGCAGAGTGAAATGCGGACGAGGAGAGAGCGCTGCCTGACAGGTGAAACCCCGTGAGGCCGGTCCGGGTTTATATTGGAAGCCCGGTATATGGAAATTACAGTTTTTTAAATCCTTATTTGACATACAGTCTTTTGTATTTCTGAAATTTTAAAATCCCCCTTCTTGATCAAGATACAACTACGTTTGGAATAAAAAATAAATAATAATTTTTATAACTTCATCTGAGATCTATAACAACCTGGTTTTATCCTTGAGGAAATATAATTTCTAACACATGTGTAACCCCAAGAAAAAGCAATTGTGAAAGAAGAGTACATGCCGTATTTATTATTGGCATAGGCTCGTCTACACCTCCTGGCATGATGCAGCACCCAATGCGACCACCAGGTCCTCCTGGAGGCCAGCCTCCGACTCAGTCTCCAATGACAGCTCAGATGGCTCCTGCTATGGGGCCAGCCCCTCCTCCACTTCCACAGCAACAGCAACAGCAGCCTCAGCAACAACAACCACAACAGCAACAACCACCACCACAACAACAGCCACCACCCATGCCTCCTGTGTCTGTGGGTCAACCTCCACGCGTTCCTCAGCAGCCTTCTGCACAACCCAATGTACCTACTCCACCTTTAGCTCAGCAAGCTCCACCTCCCATACCCCCTCCTGCAATGACAGGACCAGGACCTAATAATGTTGCTGCTCCAGGTCCCATGTCTCAGCAGCCCATGGGCCCTGGTTCCATGACAGGCATGCCGCCGATGTCTATGAATCAGGGTAGTATGCCTCCTATTGTGCCGACGAACCGACCTTCTGCTCCACCAGTACAGCCGCCATGTCCACCACAAGCCCCACAGAAACAAAACAGAGTGACATCTGTCTGCAAACCTCTTGGACTGGATCCTCTTCTCGTTTTACAAGAGAGGGAGAATAGGTGAGTAATTTATTGCACACTGTATCTTACAGAGTTTTTGGAAATCCCCATTACAAACTTCTAGGCTTATAGTGGAGTGAGTAGAATGGGAATCCTGATCTGAAAATGCATATTGGCTTGAAAATAAACCTCTCTTTTGATCCAAACTTCAACTTCAAAAGTTAGGTTGCAACAATTCAAATTTTTACTGGTATTTTGGCATTAAGTTGTATACCTCGTTTTGTTACTTTTTTAGCATTTAACACTATAAGATATTGTTTATTTTTTATCATTTCACTCACCTCATACTTCATAATTTATAGCAGACCCAGGGTTTCTTCACGTAATTCGTGACATTGTCAATGCTGCGTCATGTTCACAACTGACGTCCAACGGCCTTCTTGGACGTCAGTTGTGAACATGACGCAGCATTGACAATGTCACGAATTACGTGAAGAAACCCTGGGTCTGCTATAAATTATGAAGTATGAGGTGAGTGAAATGATAAAAAATAAACAATATTAAAGAACCTCATAGTGTTATTTCCTATCTACATAACTTACTATAAGATATTATTTATTTAGGTAAACTTTTATCACCCATGAGGTGAGTGATAAAATTTTACCTAAATTATTTTGTTAGCTTGTAATTTAGTTCTATTTCAGTAAGGAGTTGAACACTATAAGAAAGTTAATAGTGAGTGGAGAACATATTTTAATCGACTCACCTCGTACGTTTTCAAACTTCTTTGATATCGACGGTTTCAGACAATATCATGTCCTTCTTCAGTCATGAGTGGAAGCCGTGACTGAAGAAGGACATGATATTGTCTGAAACCATCGGTATCAAAGAAGTTTGAAAATGTACGAGGTGAGTCGATTAAAATATGTTCTCCACTCACTATTAATGATATAACCTCATAATGTTTACTTCCCAATATTAATTTAAATATAACTGTAAGAAAGCCTGGGTTGTGGCATATTATCATGAAAGCTTCAACTTGCAGTTGTGCATTATGTCAAAATTATCAACTGGATAAATCTAATATGCAATATAGGGTTGCTTCAGATATTTCAATGAGAAAATCATTGAGAGGACTTGAAAGTACAGTTCTTTTATACATGCTAGGTACTGGTACTAGATGCAAGTACAAGAAAGTAGATGTTTGTGGTAACTTCTTCCCCCCTCAGTCTTGGTGTGGCTTATTTTCATTTTTTAGAATGCTTTATTTTCCGTCCAGTGTGGTACAACAAAAGTTCAAATAAATTATAATTTATCTCTTCAAATATAATCTAAAGAAATTTTAGTCCAGCAAGGAATACGACAAGGAGACTCATTAAGTCCCATATTGTTCACACTAATAATGGATGAAATCATCAAAGAACTAAAAGTTGAAGTTAGAAAAGGGATTAAAATAGGTAACAAAGAGCTGAAGATAATTAACAATGCTCTTGACACAGTTCTAATTGCACAAAGTGAAGATGATTTACAAATGCTATTGCACAAATTTAGAATAATTGCAGCAAAATATAACATGAAAATCTCAACAAATAAAACCAAATCAATGGCAATATCCAAGGACCCACGACGTGTTAAATTAGAAATAGAAGGAAAAAGTATAGAACAGGTCATGAAATTCAAATATTTAGGAGTAGAAATTAATAGCAGCAACAGAATAACAGATGAAATCCTCCATCAAGCAAATAATGCAAACAAAATATCGGGATGTTAAACAATACTGTTTGGAAAAATAAAAATTTAAGAATAGATACAAAAGTAAGAATTTACAAATCTGTCATAAGACCAGTTCTAACATATGGTTGTGAATGCTGAACAGAAACTCAAAAAACAAAACAAATCAATGAAACAACCAAAATGAAAGTTTTGAGGAAAATCGTAGGAAAATCGCTGAAAGAGAAAACTCACAGCTCTGTTATTAGAGAAGAATGTGAAATTGAACCTATAAACCTCTGGATAAATGATAGAAGACTAAACTGGAACAATCGCATAGATAGAATGGAGAACAGTAGATTAGTGAAGAAAGTGCATGACTGGACACCTCAGCAGAAAAGGCCTTTAGGACAACCACAACTACGATGGAAGGACGTCACCATACCCTGGACCTGTAGTGAATGAACATGCAACAAGCTGCCAGCTTTCATGCGTAGAGGAAGAAGAAGAAGAAATATAATTTATCCATCATTGTGATGTATGAAATGATTAATAAAAACATTGAAAGAAGCCATACTGGCTTTATAATGTAATGTAAAATTCCCAATTAAAATGTCTTAATAAAGAAACCAACATTTGCAAGATAGAAGCAAAGGTTTCATAGCATTTGGTGCGCAGGAATTAATAAGAGAAAAATTGGCATTTAGATTGGAGCCAGCTAAGGTAGCTCACTTGATAGAGCATTCGACTAGAGTTCGAAAGGTCCGGGTTCGAGCCCCATTTTGAGCATATAATTTTTCTCTTCAAATAATATAATTTATACATCATTGAGATGTATGAAATGAATAATAAAAACATTGAAAGAAGCCGTACTGGCTTTATAATGTAATGTAAAATTTCCAATTAAAATGTCTTCTTAATAAAGAAGCAAGATGAAGCAAAGGTTTCATAGCATTTGGTGCATGGGAATTAACAATGTACATAAGAGAAAAATTTGTGTTTAATTTGGAGCTCGCTCAGGTAGCTAACTCGGTAAAGCATTCGACTAGAGTTCGAAGATCCTGGGTTTGAGCCACAGTCTGAGCATATATTTTTTCATTTCAAATAAAGTGTTTTGTATCTCCTATTTCTTCTTAGAATATCACATTTGTCTATGCTGTATGCAATCAGGTTATTTTATTGTTCATACTGTGGTCATCTGATGTCACGTGATAATCTACTCTGCCTCTCTCAGTACAGCTTCAAAACTATACCTTATTTGGTTACCATGGCTGAATACATATTTACACAATGGGAGAGCTGCTTATTGACTTCATCACATTGTGTTGCTCTCCAAAGTTAAGTGGATGCTACGGGTATTAATTTATTAATTAATTAAATAAAAATAAAACTTTTATTTAATTTTCATATTTATTATATAATTCAGTGACAGGTGTTTCAGTACACTGTACCTTCTTCAGACATGTTAACAAATTATGAATTGTGTTCCAACTGATCTAAGCAACAATACAACAATATTTATTAATTAAATAAAAATAAAACGTAGTTTTATTTGATTTTCATATTTATTATATATATTATATTTCTTATATATATACATATATAACTGAATTATATAATAAATATGAAAATCAAATAAAACTACTTTTTATTTTTATTTAATAAATATGGATTTTCATCAAGTAAACACCAACTCAATTGATTATTACAATATTTATTTAAATTTTTAAATTTAATAAAGCTATTAATAATAACTACAACCCTAAAATTATAGAATATTTAATTAAGAAAGTTCATTACAAAAAAGCAATTAACAAAGTTTTTCCTTTACCCAAAGAAAACAAAGAAATATGTCGTAACGTCATACATAGGCCCACTTTCAAATAAAATATCTAAACACTTTAAAAAGTTGAACATTAATGTGGCATTTAAAACTAATAAAACTTTGCAAAATATAATAAAAAACAATAAAACCAAAATAAAAAAGGACAAATTATCAGGTGTATATAAATTGAAGTGTGGCACATGTGACAATGTCTATATAGGACAAACTGGTAGACCTTTTATCTCTCGGATAAAGGAACACATGAGAGCATATAACAGAAATTTAGAACATTCAAAATATGCTAACCACCTATTCCAATTTAATCATTGTTTTGATCCAAATTTTGAAATTTTACACGTTTGTGATAAGGGTAAGAGTTCCGATCTTTTGGAGGCTGTAGAAATTAATAAATTTAAAAGTAGTAACAAACTGTTAAATTCTCAACTTGATTTGAATGAATCCCCTTTGTTAAATTTAAAAATTTAAATAAATATTGTTGTATTGTTGCTTAGATCAGTTGGAACACAATTCATAATTTGTTAACATGTCTGAAGAAGGTACAGTGTACCGAAACAGCTGTCACTGAATTATATAATAAATATGAAAATCAAATAAAACTACGTTTTATTTTTATTTAATTAATAAATATGGATTTTCATCAAGTAAACACCAACTCAATTGATTAATTAATTTATTGCATTGATCACAGGGTTCAGTTCTTAAATAATTTTGTTAGTCGAGGCAACAAGTAGTTAAAATAACGTAGGTGATTCACACACACTAATTTATTAATTTATTGTTATTAAACATATTAATAATCATCTTCGGTATTACAGCTCTTAGAGTTTAGCATTTGTCCTCCCAAACAACAGCTCACCTTTGTATTCTGTCCTTTACTTTCTGCCACCAATTACTTTTCTAATTCTTCTCAAGTCACTCATCACATCATCCATTCATCTACTCCTGGATCTACAACGTCTTCTTTTAGAGTCAAGTTCTGCATCTAGTGGGCCTACTACCTTGTGGGGTTCGGATTGTGCCCATTGTATGAACATGTCCCAACCTCTCAACTCTTCTGGCTTTAATATCTGCTACATTGTATAAAGCTTGTAATTCTCTGTCAGTTCTAATTCGTCAAACTCCATTATCTCTAGTTGGGCCATATATCTTCCTCAAAATTTTTCTTTCCCAGGTGGATATGATACAGCCTTTTCTGTTAGTGTCCAGTGTATGCTACTGTATACCACAATAGGTTTAATTATTGTTTTATCATCATCATCATCTGCATTCATGGATTAGGTCTGTTGACCCGTTCCGACTTCAGCCCATCTCTTTCTAGGTCTGCCCACATCTCGGGTGCCTTTAGGTTTGTATTTTGTTATTTGTTTTGGATATCTATCTTCATTCATTCTGTCTATGTGTTGCTTCCATTTTTGTCTATATGTATCTATTTTATCAGTTATTGCAAATATTTCAAGTTCCTGTCTTATTTGTGTGTTCTTGATTCTGTCTTCCTTAGTGCACCCTTTAACAGATCTAAAAATTTCATTTCTGCCGCCGTTATCCTACTTAGATCTTGTTTTTATGTATCCAGGCTTCTGATCCATAGAGCAGTACCGGTACTGCCAACATTTTATAAAATTTCAATTGGGTCTCTCTTGTTTTGTTATTTAGTGATCGTTTTATCATACCACATATTCCCTGGAATTTTGCTATTTTATTATTTATCTCATTATCATAATTAAATGAAATGTCACATTCTAGATAATTGAGATGGTTCACCTGTTCTATGATTTTGTTTCCTATTACTATTTTCGATCTGATTTGATTTTTCCCTTGGAATGCCATTACCTTAGTTTTTTCGATGGATATTTTGAGATTATATTGTTCACATATATTATGTAGTTTAAGAATATTCCTTTGAAGTTCGTCTTCTGTATTTGCTATTATTACCTGGTCATCCGGCTTTTCTTCTGCTGAAGTTTATGAGTAAGTTATTTTTTACTAGTAGAGGTTACCAGCCTCTAGCCAAACCCCTCTTCCTGGAGGGCAGGGAACTGCAATTTCGGAGTGTTCGTCTCCTAGAGAAGTTGCCTTCACTATGGCTTTGGGGACTTCTCTTCTCCCCACATAACCCTGTGGACGGGGCCCTACCCAGGTACTACCCACTGGGCGAGTGGGACCGGAGCTCACAAAAGGGCAGGGGCGCCTACTGCCTGTAGTGTTTTGTATAGTCTTATTTTGATTTTATTAGAAATGTATCTAGAAGTTATAATTTTGTTCAATGCTCTTAGGCAATGATTACCAGAAGCCAATGTCTCTTTGATTTTGACTAACACCTCATTGTTTGTGGTAACAATCGATTCTAGATATTTGAATTTCTGGACTGCTCATATCTTACTCCATTCAACTCAATATTGCTAGGAATGTTGTCAGGAGCATTATTAAGGTATTTTGTATTATTATTATTATTATTATATTATGCAGGTACAACATTCAGTATTAGATGTTATAAAGAAGAAACAATTAAATTGGTACGGACACATTAGAAGGATGGAAGAAGGAAGACTAACTAAGATAATCATGGATTGGGAACCACAGGGAAGAAAAAAGAAGGGTAGACCAAATATTACGTGGATTCAGGGAATCAATGAAACTAAGAGGGAATGGGAAATAGAAGAAGATATATGGATGAACAGACAAGAATGGAAAAATGTGTTGAATCAAATGTGTAGTTAACTGTGAACATGGGTACCGGAAAAATGTATATTCATTGTAAAAGCCGGAATAATAAAAAAATTATTATTATTATAACCCGGCTGGGGTAATGGATTTTTTAGGATGGAATAATCCAAGGAGCAAGTCCTCCGGAAGGGACTTTAAGCCGTGGGTCCCGAGTCTGAAGATTTTCAGGCTTGTAAAAGATCCTTAAGCCTGAATGGAAACCCTGTAAGCAAAATTTACTGAATTTTCCTGTCCTAGTACTACCTTGGTTTCCTAGATGTAAATATGAGGCAGAACACTGACCACGGACCACTCAAATGACATCTATACGAAAACAAGTGTAACTAAATTAGTATGGTTCAAATTCTTCCCTGTAGGGGGAGAGCGCCTAAATTTCTGTTAAGGGAAACATGGGCTTACAAGATTATTATTATTATTATTATTATCATCATCATCATCATCATCCTGCCAGGTATTAGTCCTAGAAGTACTGTTAGGGCCTGAGAAAGCGGTTTTCGTGCCATCTTTTCATAGGTCAAGTGACCGTTTCCCATTTGGACAGTAGTTCATTATTGCCTTGGGGATTCTGGATCTAGCTATTCTTGAGACAAGTTCCTTCCAGTTTAGCTGATATCTGGAGATGTAGTCCAGTATTGGTGACACATTAAATTCTTGAAGGATTTCTACATTTTTCTTTCGATCCCATTTGGTGTAGCCAGCTGTTCGGTGCATAAATTTCATCTCACAAGCTGTTAGTCTGCTTTCATCTCTCATCCTTATAGTCCACGCTTCACTCCCATAACATAGGACTGGTCGAGCCATTATTTGATAAAGACGAGTACGAGTTGATTTTTGCACTAATGAAGGTTTTAAAACTCTATTAATGATTCCCATTGATTTGTTGAATTTCACAATTTTCTCTGATAAATCCAAATTTTCAACAAAAGAGAGTTTATATCCCAAATAAGTAACTCAGTAACTCTCTCTAAAATTTTGTTATTTAAACAAATTTTGCTTGGTATTGGGGATTTTCCACAAAAGGCCATTATTTTAGTTTTATTGGTAGATATTTCCATTGAATATTTCTGGGCTATCAAATTTAAATTATGTACTGACCATTGTAGATCATCTTCAGATGTTGCTGGTAAAACAAGATCATCTGCAAACATTATTATATCTAATTTTAAATTTCTACTGATAGTGATACTTCCATGTTTTGTTTCTCTAAAGTCTTTTACAATGGCATTCATATATATGTTAAAAAGTAGAGGGGAGAGGCCACAACCTTAAGACTCCTGAGTTTATTTCTTTCCACTGAGTTATTTTTTCTTTTATTTTTATTGCAATGAGAGTTGACTTATAAATGTTATAAATATTATATATGATCTGCTTTGGGATCTGATCTTTCATCAAAAGTTCAAATAACAGACTTCTGTTCACTTTATCAAAGGCTTTTTTAAAGTCAATAATGCCAAGTGTGTTTCTATATTAAATTCACGATGTTTTACAATCAAAATTTGCATTGTGAAATATCCATCAGAGCATTATTATTATTATTATTATTATTATTATTATTATTATTATTATTAATTTCAATATCTGCTTGAATTGCTATCTCTTGCATTTGTTTTAAGGATTCTTGAAGATAGTTTGTATTCCTTGCTAGGAGAACGACATCATCGGCAAATCCAAGAATCTGTCTGGAACAGTTGAAAATGGTGCCACTTAGGTTTAATTCAGTGTTTCTAATGATCTTTTCTAAGCCAATATTGAAGAGAAAAGTCAATAATGATTTCTCTTGCCTAACTTCATTATGAGTTGAGAATTGTTCTGATAATAATTTATTATGTATTTTAACTTGGTTATTTGTAACTTTCAGCTTCATTTTTGTAAGGTTTATGAGCTTACTGGTTATCCCAAACTCTGCTAAAGAGAATGATCTATCAATACTATCAAGGCTTGTCCAAAAGTGCAGTGGGGTGTAGTGTGGTGTTATGTTCATAAATGTTTTTTCTAATATTTGTCTTAAACTAAATATTTGGTCTGTAATGGATATTCCTTTACAAAAGCCACATTGATAGTCACCTAAGATTTGTTCAGTATATGGCTAGCATGTTGATAAATATCTTATATGTCACATTTAACAAGGATATGCCCCTGTAATTGCCATATTCCAGTTCATTTCTCTTTTTTGTAGTTAGGGTAGATAATCTCATCATTCCAGTCATATGGCATCATTTCATGGATGATAAATGTAATTCTATACAACTTTACCACCTTTATTAATATCTGACGTAGATGCTCTTCTTTTTTTATCACACCATACGCCTCTATAACTGTAGGTGGTGGTATTATCAAAACTAGGTAAAAAAAATACAACATTCTCTCTACCATTTTTGTTTAAAAGGTTTTTAAAATTATCATATCATGATTTCATTGTCTGTTCCTCAACTGCAATTATATTCCCCTCTTTGTTTTTTGCATAATTTTGTCCTTGAGATAAAACCTGCTTTGATTTGTTGTATGCCTTCAAAAAACTTACTTCCTTCATTTTTTACTACATTTTTATTGTAAATCATACAATATTTCCTCTTCAGATTTTTTTTTCCCCCTCTACAAATCTGTTTGTCTTTCTTCCTGGCATTTATGAATGGGGTTCTGTACAATAACACAAATTTAAGTAAATTATATATCGTTGAATGCAGGCTTGGAAAAAGAAGATAATGGAAGACTTCCTTTCCTGGATGTTCAAATAATGACTGGCAATGGGGAAATTCAACATACAGTTTACAGAAAACCCACACACACAGACCGATATCTGCACAAAGACTCTAACCACCATTCAAGACAAAAGCGAGGTGTCATTAAGACACTGTTCGACAGGGCGACTAAGTTATGCCAACCACAACACCTTAAACAAGAACAACACCATCTGTTCAATTGTTTCCAGAAAAATGGCTACACATCCAAGGAAATAAGACAAACCTTACATCCACGAAGACAGCACGTCAGAATGGATAACACACCCTCAACCAGCATAGCCTACTTACCATATGTACAAAGAGTCACAGATCGTATCGGAAAACTCCTACGAAAATACAACATAAAAACAGTTTACAGACCTACAAGAAAAATAGAAGACTGCCTTCGCTTAGCTAAGGATCCTCGGCCACCTCTCTCCACTTGCGGCGTATATCGACTTCCTTGTTCGTGTGGTAAATCATATATAGGGACCACGAAAAGAAGTATAGCCACCCGTTTATCAGAACATAAAAGAAACTGCAGACAAGGAGAAATGGATAAATCAGCTGTAGCAGAACATGCCATTGTGAATGGACACCAGATTCTATTCGACGATACACAAGTTTTAGCCACAACTTCCTACTATTTCCCTAGATTATACCGAGAGGCTATAGAAATATACAAGCATAAGGGAGATATCAACAGAAAAGAGGAAGGTATCAAACTGGCTAAGGCCTGGTATCATACACTAGAAAATAAATGTGTTAACACTAGGGACAACAAGGAGACGACCATTAGCCAATCAGCAAGAGCCACGCCCACTCACCCTGCACCCACTAATACAACGTCCGCAGCGCTCACTCTAAGTAGATCTTCCAACCAGGAAACACGCCTAGAAGCACTCGCCACTGAAGATGCCCTCCGCAGTTGAGGGCGAAACGTCTGGTATCAACACCAACTATGGACCATGGCCACATAACCCGGAATCACTCAACATTATTAAATTATATATCATTGCAACTACTTTACAATTAAATGTGGTGTATGAAAATTTCACATCTCTTCAAGTTTTTTTTTTATTGTTATTGAATTTTAAAAATGCGACTTTTGATCACAAGCAAAGCATTACCAAAGATTTCCAAGCTTGGTGGTCACCATATCAGCCACTGTTGTAGTGGGTAAGTACTAATTTGAAGAGGAAAATAATTTGGGTGGTTTGTGTTGAAACATTTATTGTTAAAGTGACAAAGACAAGGTAAAAATGTACAAATCTACCCGAGTTATTCAGTCGTTTTCAACTATTGTTTTAAATTGCTTAGGCCTTTCGGACTGTAATCAATTTTAAGTATTTATTCAGTATTGCTTCCTTGTGAGGAGATTGTAGATGGGGTAGTGGTCAATGGGTATATTTTTGTTTAACTGTCTTTCATTTCTAGCTTCTTTTAAAATTTTTATTTCTTCCAATATATTAATTTTATTATTATTGTATTCTTTATGTATGAACTAAAACAAATCACATTGGAAACCATTCATGGTCTATATCCTGAACCACAATGGGTACATATCTATACAGGTGGATCCAGAATGGAAATAGAAGACGGAGCTGGAGCTGGAATCTACTCAAACCTGTTTAACTTCTATGTTGCAGTAGGGAAAAATTACACACACTTCGATGGAGAAATTCAGGCAATAGAATTAGCACTAACACAACTCCTCTACAGAATAAATACATTTCAGAGAGCAGTTGTACTGAGTGATTCAACATCAGCTATACAAGCTATAACAACATATAACTCTCCAATCTCCAGAAAAGTGTTGGAAATAAAAAAGATCATAAGATTATTGACCAAAAAAATAAAATTATCCAGCTCCAATGGATCCCCTCTCATTGTGGGGTACATGGAAATGAAATGGCGGATCTGTTAGCAAAAACGGGCACCAAAATTTTACAGAAAACAAATCAATCCCTGCCCTACCATTCTGCAAAAATTATAATTAAAAGAAACTTCCAGAAAGAACTGATGGAGCACTTCAAATCACAATGTAATGAGAAACCATGGGCAGCTATCTCTCAGAATAAAAACTTAATACCTGAACAACCAAGACATGAAGCAGTAGCAACATTCAGACTGTTAACAGGCCATGACTACCTGGCAGTAATTGGAATCTTCAACTCTCCAAATTGTATCCTGTGCCAAGACAATAACACTACCATGAACAAAGATCATCTTGCTAGCTGTGAGGCTCTGAAGATGTCACCTACAAGAACTCTGGCAGGACTCTATTGGGAAGCAAGAAAGCAAATGGAACACATCCAAGCTAATGGGCATTAGACTACTACTACCATTCTTTATATATTATTGAACATTGTTTTATTATTAGTTCTATCTATTTTATGGCCTGCTTCTATGATATATTTCGTATAGCTAGATTTTCCTTCTGCATATTTAAAATATATCCAAAAGACATATATGTAATTTAAAACAATAATTGAATATGGCTGAGTAATCAAGTTTATTGTGAGAATGGGAACATCTTACCTCAAATTAATGTTGAGTTCTGTTTGAACATGTTTCAATATAATCCTCTATATCATCGTCAGCTTGCCCAGACTGTTGAGTTTTATGTTGTGGACCCTGGATGTCGACATCAGCTCCCTCCTCCGGCTGGCCGAAAAACCTCCAAACTAGGTCACGTTCAGCAGGAATTTCAAAATTCGTTACTCTATTTTTGTTCTTCTGAATGTAGATTTTTTTCTCAAATGGTGAGTTCTTTCCTATTTTATAATTGTTTTAATAATTTAGTGTTCGAATTTATATTTTGTTTTTCGGGCCAAACATGAGCAGCAACTGCAAATTTTTCTATTTCTCCAGAGTAGTTTCGATATATTTATATAGTGGGCCCAGTCATTAATGTCAGTGTACATTTTGAGTATTTCATTGATGCTTGCTGCCCTGCTGACAATAATGTTAACTTATTTAACCATATGTTGTTTAGAACCTTAAGGATTTCTCGTGCATTAAGTTTGATCTATTCTTCAAAAGATGCCATTAAATACCAATTGTTGGCGATGAGCAATATCAAAGATAGACCACACACATTTGTCCTAATATTAACATAATGAATGGCAGAATAATACATTCTTAACTTAAGTAGTTACCTCAAGGATGATAAAAATTATTCTTAAAAACCTGGATGACAAACAGAGGTTGTTTAATTTTCCTTGACATTTAATGTCATGATGTCAGTGAATGTTGGTTTGTGTAAATGTAATTAACTTAGTCATAAATCAATAAATTACTTTTGCTTATTCCCAGCAGAAGTAAAAGTAAAGTAAAAAAGTAAAGTGATCCCACAACAGGTCCGGAGACCCTTGGGGTAGTAGGAGGCCAAGGCTCCCACTTTTTCTAGACAATCGGCACTTTGTCAGCCGGGTTGTCAGCCCTGCGTGACGGCCGCCTTTACCCCCAGAACAAGCGTCTGGTACTCATTTCCGTTAGAGGCTGAGTCGACCCCAGGGCCATAGTGCCGCCAGAGGGTTTGGGTCAGTTTAAAAATCCTGACCCCAACGGGACTTGAACCCTCGACCCTCCGGCTTGTAGCTCAGTGCCTTAACCACTACGCTACAAGTAGGAGATTTAAATTATTAATTTGAACTTGTATTTGGAACACAAAAAAATTGTATGCTTCTATTCAAAATAATGTTATCTACTCAGTCGCTTCTAGAAGTTTTTAATGGAAATTTCTAAACATTTTTCATGACTAAACATTATATGTTAAATATGTCATATTGCTTTCTATGTAATTATAATGTGTAGGAAAAAAGGAAGTTTTTAATATTTATCTTAACACTATACATGCATTTGATAATCCATACTAATAGAGGGACAGTAGAGAAGTTGTTATATAAGATTAATTTGAAGGGATGCATATTATCCAGAAGAAATCTATTTTCAAGTACTTTTTTTATAGAGTTGCAGCTCGAATTGCACAACGAATTGAACAACTAAGCAATCTTCCTACTACAATGCCAGAAGATCTTCGTGTGCAAGCTCAAATTGAACTTAGAGCTCTGAGAGTTCTAAATTTCCAGAGGCAACTAAGAAGTGAGGTTAGTGTTTTGATATTCAATTGAATAAAATTAATTTGTTACTTTAGAATTTATGATGAGCTGATAGCTATGAGAAATTAAAATTAATTAATGATATATTTTTAAAGTCATTGTAGTATTAAACATTTCATATTTATAATACAGGATGTTCCATTCAAACCTCCCAAATTTTAATTAATCATAACTAACAAAGTATATGGAATTATGAAATGAGGCCGGTATTAAACGAAACAGAAACTCAGAGAATTTTCATTGCCACACACTAAAACACCTCTATATATGCACCATTAGTAGCACAAACAATATAAAGTCTGATTTTGATTTTGTGCCACTTTCTGTCCAACATGTCCATTGGTACTGTTGCAATTGTATCAATGATACGGGTTCGTAAATCATGAAGATCTTGTACTGGAGCCGCAAACACAGTCTTCTACATACCCCCAGAGGAAGTAGTCCAACGGAGTGATGTCTGGCGAACGTGGTGGCCAGCAAATTGGTCCGCCGCATCCAATTCACCTATGTGGGAAGGATTCTTTGAGTGAATTCCGAACATCCAGGCTCCAGTTTGGTGGGGCTCCATCTGCTGAAAGATTACTTGGTGTTGCAGATCAGCTATTTGGGGGTACAAGAACTGTTCCAACATATCTTAGTATATCAGGCCAGTTATTGACTTCTTATGGAAGAAAAAAGGATCTATAATCCTGTTCTTCATCTGGCCTCACCAAATGTTTACTTTTGGGCTATCCCGAAGGTGTTCACAGTAGACGTATGGATTTTGCATACCCCAGATCCTTACATTGTGCCGATTAACAGATCCTGATACGTGGAACGTTGCCTAGTCAGAAAACAAGAAGTTTCCAAGAAATTGAGGGTCCTTGTCAATACGATCCAGCATTTCAATAGCGAATGCCTGTCATCGTGACCTGTCATCTGGCTTTATTCGTTGAACAATTTGCACTTTGTAGGGGGTACAAATGAAGCTGCTTACGAAGCACTCAATGCACAGTTGATCTCGGCAATAATTGACTTTGTTTTAAAGTTTATCTATCGCACAATTATTTTAGTCCCTTACGAGAGCACTTGCCACAGTTTCTTCCAATTACAATCACTGTATTGTTGTCACTTCACAACTGACTCACTCCCAACCCTAACAGTAGTTTATATAGACTGTGGATAGAAATTTCTCGGCTTTTGATCGAGACCCTTCCAGTATGGAAACTTCTGGCATTGAACTTTCCTGACAGGAGAAGTAGAGGCTTAGAGAAATCTCTGGAATGGAAGTCTAGATCATCTGCACAGGTCTTTCAACTCGCGAGTCAGTGACTCACGAATCTATTTCTACCAATGTAAGACCACTATTCTCGCTTTCGCAGTCTAAATGACCCACAAAATTCAAATGCTGCTATTACAATGTGTTACAATATCACAGACTGCTCTGTAATATCTATGGTTTGTATATTGGTTATAATCAAATGTTATAGTTCTAATAGGATGTTTAAGTATTCTCTGAATTTAGAATACACTTTTATGAATTTCTTTTTATAATGTATGTAATTTTTTGTAGATTTTATCATGTACCCGAAGAGATACTTCATTAGAAACAGCTGTGAATGTTAAAGCTTATAAACGTACAAAACGTCAAGGTTTAAGAGAAGCAAGAGCAACTGAAAAACTTGAGAAACAACATAAATTGGAAGCAGAAAGAAAGAAGAGACAGAAACATCAGGTATTTATAAAGTTAAAAAGTAAACTTATTCAGAGTCATTGAACTTCCTTACGTCTCCCATACAAGCAATGTGGCCGGGCAGTTGTCATCTACAAACAACGCCAAGTACTCATTTAAACAATTATTCAAAAATAGTAAAACTTATTTTTAAAAATACAATAGGAAGTAACATTAAGAAATTTTATTTTTATTAATTAAGACATTTAGTCTGTATATTCTTACCTCTTATAGTTCATCATCATCATGAACAAATTCGTTTTAGGCCATGTGGCCTGTACGGTAAACCTAGCGAAAATGGTCTTGATCTTTCCACCGATGTTTTGGTCTTCCTTGGTCCCTATGTCCAGTTGGGGTATATTGGAATGCCAATTTTGGAAGTCTATTTCTTGCCATTCTTCTCAGATGATTTTTCCATTCTTGCTGGTATCTTTGGATATCTTCATTTAAACTTGCTACTCCAAGTTTTCCTCTGATAGTAGTGTTCCTTTGGTGATCCAGTCTATTAACTCCTAACAATGATCGTAAGAAGCGCATTTGGCTTACTTGAAGTTTATGAGAGTTTCTTTTATTTAAAATCCAAATTTCACTTCCGTATTTTAGAGCAGCTTTTGATGTGACGTTATGTAATCTTAGTTTTGTCTCTGTCCTCATCTGTTTACCAAAATGTCTTCGTATTACCCCATTCATTTTATTATATTTTTGTTTTTTTTTGTTTTTTTGTTTATTTCTGAGGCTCAGAAGCCTTGAAACATATGTTCAACAAAAACAGCCATAAGAGGTAAGAATGTACAGACTAAATGTCTTAGGGCCGCATGCAAATACATTAGTCTCTACTCAAATTACTTTCAATGACTAGTGAGCTGACTCACCGTGAGCAAGTGCAAAGATCAAATTAGCTACCCACTAACTGGTCATGCATGAAAGTCGTCGTTTTCGTAATATTAGCAAGAAATTACCCAGAATTCTCAGCGATAAAACCACTTCCGTTATTTTCGTCTGCTAGAGGAACGCATTTTTATGCTTGCATCCCGCAAATAATACCGTATACAACGACATTTGCGTTGTGCAATATTACGCCGATTCTCCTGTTCTTCCAGTTCAATTCTTTAGTAGACTCTATGAAATTCCTCTTCTCCGCATATACCGAAAACATGATCGAAGGTTTCAAACTACATCGGTTCCCTTTGGGATTCTCACGATAAGTTTCTATCTTGAGTTACCTCGTCAGGTAGCTTACGAATTTCAACAATTATTATCGCATGAACAGATTTCTGAGTAAGCAAAATCGTATTAGCATACAACTTTCTCAGCAGAGAATGCCTTTTACAATCTAATGCGTTCGACCCTTAACCCATTCGCTTCATGTTTAAATGCTCAATGCATTTCCCCATAAACTGGATTTAAGTTTTCGTAAATTATTTGCTTATTTTCATACATTCAAAACAAACAAAAATATAACGGTACTTGGGACCATAATAAGGGTGAGGGCCAAAACACATTCCTCTACTATTCATAAATATTAACAAAAGATTACCCTGCTAAGGGATGTACAAAATATTGCAAAATATATGTCAGCAGAGTTAAGCGAGGGTACCTCATCTTCTGAGTTGAAGGCCATTTAAATGCCGGCGAGTCTACCTCGTCTTTTGAGGAGAATCGGTTAATTACTTCTTGCCTAGTTTGAAAAGTGTTACAAGTTAACATAAACTAGAGAAAAACATTTGAACCTAAGTTTTTCCAGCTTTATATGCTGGTGCTCTATCATTGAGATACTTAAGCAAACCTCCAGAAGTAAGCACAATTCCTCTCTCTTTTAATCCCTGAATCCTCCATAAGTAGTGGAACTTTTTTCACAAGACTTAATAGAGTTCTATTATCAGAACGCATTATAATAGGGTTTTACTTAACATTAGCTATTTACAAACATGATGAGGAAATTAATGTTTCCAATAGACCCATCTGTAAGACATAGCTACCATAACTAGGAAGAAAAAAATGTCCAGCATTACAAGTACTTTACTCCTTGAATGCCAACATCTATACTCACCACAATTTTTGTCAACAAAGTACAGAAAATTTTTTTATTTAATGGGTGAGCTTTTATCGAGAATTACTGCCAGGATCAGAATCTGTTTTCATAACATTTGCTGTGATTTTTGCAGCTAATGCTTCTCTGTGAATGAAGCCGTATACCCAAATCACATCTGGTGCCACTTCATGAACATGTACAAAAACATTACTGTGCAGTCCACATAAAGCTCAACACCTATCAGAATTCATTTCAACTCATTTTTTCAAGCAATACTGTGCTTAATCACATATTGATTATGTACTTCAAAATATATTTTGTATAAATGGATAGTTTTCACATAAAAGAAAATCTTATTGGTACTCTAATGAAATAAATAACATGAAATGATCTTTTGAAAAGAAAAATTAACATATGAACCGGGAACGAACCCTGGACCAGCACACCAGTATACAGATTCGGAGGTCCAGGGTTTGATTCCCGGTTCAGACGTTAATTTTTCTTTTCAGAAAATAAATTTGTCCAGGACTGGAATATGTTACACTTAATATACATCAATATATAAAGTTTCTTCTTCTTCTTCTTCCTTCCAAGTATTAGGCCAAGGCCTGTTACGATCCTATAGAAAATTTTCCCTCCAGCATTTGAGGGAAATTCTCGTATAAGACTTGAAAGCATAATAATAGTCCCTTCGCTTGGTTGCTGGCCAAAGGAAGGCAAGACCAGTGATGGGGCTGCCATCTTATAGCCTCTGGTCAGGCTTTTCTGGAGAAGAAAAGAAAATAAAGGAAAGAAGAAATGGAAGAAAGGAAAGACTCCCTAGCCCTCGGATGCCCTAATAGCGTCGGCGTCGAAAAAACAAGAGTTAACCAAGAGAGGTTAGATAGTAAAGTTAAAAGAGTGCTAAACACAAGTAAGTGGAAGAAATGTTTTGCACAGCTTGGGCACCTTGTGGTCGCCATCCACATATCCCCTAGATGAGGACCCCTGAGAAAATAAATTTGTCCAGGACTGGAATATGTTACACTTAATATACATCAATATATAAAGTTTTACTGCTTAAAAGTAATCAAAATTCTTTTAAAAATACTTCAAATAGAAATTGTCTCATGGCATTGTTAATATCTGCCTTTGGACATAAGAGAATTGTAAATGTGGAAACAAATGTTAATTAAGGTAGAATATTTTTATCACTCACCTCATATTGTTCCCCTCCATGGTATCTTTACCTTGTCGTGGTGGAGTGACTTGTGTGCTTAAATGATCCTGAGAGCTATGCCGGCGGTAGCATTGCTGCCGATAGGGTTACCCATGCCGGACTGGTCGAAGGTGATAAGCCAGACGAAATAAGTACCTTGGTCGAAAGAGTGACGATCTTTCACCGTAAAAATACAACCGTCAAGAAATGCGGACATGGGTTCTACTGGGGTAAATTTTCCGGAGGTCAAATAGTCCCCCATTCGGTTCTCCGGGCGGGGACTACTTCAGGGAACCCATGCCAAAGGCTCAAACACAGGGACATGTTCCTAGGAACATGGAATGTTAGGACTTTATACAATAGCGGGGCACTAGAGATATTAACGCGGGAATTGGATAAATCGCCCTTGGATATAGTCGCTTTACAGGAAGTTAGGTGGCCAGGAGAAGGTAGTCAGGAATCAAGAAGCTTTGCATTATACTATGGGGGTGCAGAAAGACCTGCATTTGGAACAGGTTTTTTAGTCAGAAGGAGGATCCTATCCGCTATCCGAGATATTAAGTTTGTTAGTGATAGGATATCATACATAATTCTAAAGGGTAAACGACATGATTTTATAATTGTAAATGTACATGCCCCCACAGAAGATAAAGATGACAAGATCAAGGATGAGTTCTATGAAGAATTAGAATGCTTATTTGATAGCCTTTCACGATATCATATGAAAATTGTCTTAGGAGATTTAAATGCAAAAGTGGGGCGGGAAGATATATTCAAACCAACAATAGGCAAATTCAGTCTTCATGAAGATAGTAACGACAACGGGGTTAGATTAGTCACATTTGCCACATCAAAGAATCTCATTGTTAAGAGCACAACATTTCAGCATAAGGATATTCATAAATACACCTGGACGTCCCCAGATGGAGAAACTCGGAACCAGATAGATCATGTATTAGTGGATAAACGCTGGCACAGTAGCATCATTGATATTAGATCAGTTAGAGGGACAGACTGCAATTCAGATCATCATCTGGTCAAGGTGAAAATCAGACAACGGCTATCGCTTATGAGAGGAACAAACGCTAAAGATGATTCTGTAAAATATGAATTAAAAAACTTGAAAAATGATGAAATGCGGCAAGTATACCAAATCAAAATTGCTAATAGATTTGAAGTACTGGAATCTTCAGATGACAATGTGGCAAACGAAGAAGAAACTGATATAAATAAAGAATGGGAGGCTATAAGAGATACTATTAAATTGTCAGCATCAGAAAGCATTGGTTGTTTAAAAAAGAGGCAAAACAAGAAATGGTTTGATGAGGAATGTGCCGACATTGTAAAGAAGAGAAAGCTAGCAAAATTGAAATGGTTACACGAGCCAAATGAGGTAAATTTAGAGCAATTGGGTAGTGTTAGACGGGAAACCACCAAGTTACTAAAGAGTAAGAAGAGGGAATATTTGAGAGAGAAGATTAATGATCTTGAAATGAATACAAAAAATAGGAACATTAGAGAATTATATCAGGGAATTAGTATAGAGAAGAAAGGGTTTCAGGCTAGAACAAACATAATTCGGAATGAAAATGGGGATATGATTGCAGATTCCAATAGTATATTAAATAGATGGAAAAGTTATTTTAATCAGCTATTAAATGTACATACAGAACAGGACATTGGGGAGGATAAGTTACAGACAGCAGAAATGCTAGTCGCAGAGCCAAGTGCATTAGAGGTTGAAATGGCAATTGAAAAATTGAAGATGTATAAAGCATCAGGTTCAGATGAGATCCCAGCAGAACTGATAAAATCAGGGGGAGAAAAATTGATGGACAAGATACGCTGGTTGCTTAGTATGATTTGGGAAAAAGAAGCTCTTCCAGATGAATGGAAGGAATCAATTATCGTACCAATTTATAAGAAAGGAGATAAAACTGATTGCAACAACTATAGGGGCATCTCATTACTTTCAACTTCGTACAAAATTCTAACAAATATATTAGTAAGCAGACTTACTCCCTATATTGATGACATTCTAGGAGATCATCAATGCGCATTTAGAAGAAACAGGTCTACAACAGATCAGATTTTTAGTATAAGACAGATTTTAGAAAAGAAATGGGAATATAATGGTACTGTACATCAACTATATGTAGACTTCAAAAAAGCATATGATTCAATTAAGAGGGAGAAGTTATATAGTATCCTGCTGGAGTTCGGAATTCCTAAAAAGTTAGTTAGACTTATACGAATGTGTCTAAATGGCTCAACGAGTAGGGTGCGTGTAGGCAAACAGTTTTCAGACACTTTTGAAATCCAGAATGGGTTGAAGCAAGGAGATGCACTATCTCCTCTACTATTTAATTTTGTACTAGAGCATGCCATTAAATCTTTAGAGAATGAGGAAGGCTTACAACTGAATGGTATTAATAAGCTGTTAGTTTATGCTGATGATGTAGTACTACTGGCTGATAGCGAGGAGATACTGAAGGCCAACACGCACACACTATTGAGTAACACTAAGAAATTAGGACTGGAAGTAAATATCAGTAAAACTAAATATATGGTCACACGTAGAAATACATTATATAATGGAAATGGACAGCTAACGACAAATGAGGGAAATTTTGAGGAATTGGCTCAATTCAAATACCTAGGAACAATAATCACAAATAGGAATGAGATGCACAAAGAAATTAAACATAGGCTCAATTCTGGAAATGCATGCTATTATGCATTGCAGAGACTTTTGATGTCCCAACTCCTTTCAAAAAACGTTAAGCTGAAAATATATAAAACTATTATTCTACCAGTTATATTATATGGGTGCGAAACATGGACTCTTACTTTAAGGGAGGAAAGGAGATTACGAGTATTTGAGAATAAAGTTCTTAGGAAAATTTTTGGACCAAAGAGAGATGAACAGACAGGTGAATGGAGAAGACTACATAACAATGAACTATATGGTCTTTATAGGAAGCCAGATATAATAAGAACAGTTAAGTCCCGTAGACTGCGATGGGCAGGACATGTTGCGCGTATGGGGAATGAAAGACATGCATGGAAACTTCTTGTAGGAAAGCCAGAAGGAAAACGCCCAGTTGGTAGACCAAGAATGAGGTGGGAGAACAACATTATCTGTGATTTGAGGGAAGTAGATTATACAGGGAATGATTGGAAAGCATTAGCTCAGGATAGGGATGTATGGAGAGCTTATGTCCGTGCGGCCATGAACCTACGGGTTCGATAGTGCCAGTGAGTAAGTAAGTAAGTACCTCATATTGTTCTTTTTATTTGATTATAAACTAGTTTCGGAACATAGTTTCTATAAATTTGTCCAGGACTGGAATATGTTACACTTAATATACATCAATATATAAAGTTTTACTGCTTAAAAGTAATCAAAATTCTTTTAAAAATACTTCAAATAGAAATTGTCTCATGGCATTGTTAATATCTGCCTTTGGACATAAGAGAATTGTAAATGTGGAAACAAATGTTAATTAAGGTAGAATATTTTTATCACTCACCTCATATTGTTCTTTTTATTTGATTATAAACTAGTTTCGGAACATAGTTTCTGTTCCATCCTCAGTATCGTCACGACCGTTGTTCTGTCGTCTTGAAGAGCTCTTCAAGACGACAGAACAACGGTCGTGACGATACTGAGGATGGAGCAGAAACTATGTTCCGAAACTAGTTTATAATCAAATAAAAAGAACAATATGAGGTGATTGATAAAAATATTCTACCTTAATGAATATACCTCATAGTGAGAATTCCTAAAATAAGTAACAAATGTTAAGTTTGTAACGTGTCTTGAATGGTATAATGAACTGCACGCAGATGTACAGAGTCAGAGGTCTGGGGTTCAATCCCAGTTCCGACATTAATTTTTCTTTTCAAGAAATAAATTTGTCCAGGACGGGAACATGGAAAGAATGATGAAATGAATTAAATATATTTTTAATTCATGAATTTGTAATCCAAAAAAATCCATTATATTTTATCTTATGATTTATTTTCAATATCAGTGGTCATTTCAATAACAAGGCGATGCATTCTATCCTTAGATATGAAAATCTTTAACTGCTTTGCTTATTTTTTTCACTGAACATAATCTTAACATCCTTAACCTTAGTGTGGATCATTTCCCCACTTATAGAATAAGGTTTATGGTGTTAGCAATACACAGACTAGCCAAATATGTTGAATTCCTTTGAATTAACTGATCCTAATTAGAGTTGTGTTTTTTTGACTCACCTCATATTTCTTGATTTTCATGCAGACTGGTTTCATTGCTATCTGTGCAACATTCTTGATGCATCACAACCCGCGGTTGTTCCTCTGCGGGAAAACAGTTATGATGCATCGAGAATGTTGCACAGATAGCAATGAAACTGGTCTGCATAAAAATCAAGAAATATGAGGTGAGTCAAAAAAACACACTCAAATATTATTAAAATAGACCTTATAACAGGAAGAAGGCTGTAAGCCTGGGCAAGGCATGGACTCTATATGTATCTCAGGGTTGTGGATTTTCGCTGTGGGACAAGGCGAGGTTCGAACGAACTTAGGACAGTTGACTATCAGGAGGCTTACCGAAACAAACACTGGTGTCGATTTGATGATAATATTTATTATATCATAAGTACCACAAGACAGTTCCAATTCCAAAACATTGGATTGAATTGAATATATTCCGGTATTTCTTTCCTTCGGAATGGTCGCGGGAATGCGAGTAGCGGTCAATACTGGACCTATTTTATTATTATCGACGCAATTCTATCGCGTTTTGGAACACTGATAATTACTGGTCTTCACACGACCTACAGCGTGACATAACACCAGCACACTGATGCTTTTAAAATAAATCACTTTGTAACTTGCCGTTCTCGGCCTAAACACTTTTCGTGTAGCCTATCTAATGAGTCGCTTGCTTGCGACCGGCGAAATATACGAGTCCGCACAGCAGCGGACTTGAACAATTAATCCTGCGCGGGAGTCTTATGTTAATTTTGTTCCACCCGGGAACACATCCCGGAGCAGACTACTTTCCCGATATTCGGAATATATCCTACTCCATCTTACAAATACACTTTACAAGACCAATATTTTCATTGGCTGAACATATATAAAAAACGCCTTACTAGCAGAATACTATTTACTTATGGACTCTGATTGGGCATTACGGTTTACACTATAGTTCAACCAGAATCTCAGGATAATGATTGGTCGTGCATTTACTGGGTGTGATTTTCACACGCTGGTGAGAAGTTTATTAATTTACTAAAAACAGATGGACATAGTTTTTGGCTACTGTCGCCATCTCAACAGGCGGTCTAGTGATTTTTTTGACACACTTAAAGTTGACCGTCATTTATCTGTCTGGAAGGATGACTTCCAGAGCCGGAGGACATTACATCTCCAGCTGTGAGGCCGTATTATTAGGGAAGCATTGTCCCGGGGTCATAAACCGATTTACTTACATGTGTCCATCTTCAAAGAACTTGAGATACAATGGACAGACATGCCTTTATGTATCTTCAAGCGTAACAGATTGGTAAAAGTTTCTCACGAAACGTTTTCTGGAAAGTGCAACTACATATATAATAATAATGTTTAATAATAATAAAATTAATTAGAGCAGTTATTTCTGCTACAACCTCACAATATTATTTCCCACACATATATTCAATAAGTGATCCTATTTTAGATAAAGATATTTTTCTTGTTTTTAAATCACATTAATGGAGAAGCAAATTTTTCTTCACTTTTATTTTTAACATCTGAATGTTTTGTTTTTAGGTGTTTTTGTAATTTTTAATCTGTTCAGCTTACCTCAATATTAATGTTGATTTGTTCTTGAACATGTTTCGATTATATCATAATCATCGTCAGCATCTTGCCCAGACTGGTTGAATTTGTTGTAATTAATTTGAGAAAACTTTGTAACGTAACATACACTGTGGTTTAGATTCATCTTAATTACCATACCATATAAACCCCAGTCTTAGATAGTTTGCATCATATTTCTGTTGATATTTTCTTCTTTATTTTAGAATAGAATAGATTTATTTAGCCTGGTAGAGTTAAGGCCATGTGGTCTTCTCTTCCACTCACCAGGACAAACATATGTTACATATAAGTACAAAAAATTACAATAATAGTCAAACTAAACAGTTAATTATCTTTAAGGTAGAATATGTTTATTCACTCACCTCATATTGTTCTTCTTATTTGATTATAAACTAGTTTCGGAATATAGTTTCTGTTCCATCCTCAGTATCATCACGACCGTTGTGATGATACTGAGGATGGAACAGAAACTATGTTCCGAAACTAGTTTATAATCAAATAAGAAGAACAATATGAGGTGAGTGATAAACATATTCTACCTTAATGAATATACCTCATAGTGAGAATTCCTAAAATAAGTAGTTAATTATCTGTCAAATTGAATAATAATGAAAATAATGTCTAATAATACAATGAAATTAAATACAATTAGAATTAAATTAATGATAGAATGAATACAGAAAGGAATAACAGCTCGAATCTACTATACATAAAAAGAAAAGAAAGAAAAAAATACAAAGAAAGTAATAAACTACAATAAATTAATCTATGCTTTTTATACAAGGCATTAGGTAAATATATTAACGAATCTTAAATCTATTTTTATTAAATAATGAAAAAAAACACATTAATTTTTAAAAAGTAATATTAGTGAGTTGTTTCTGTTAGTAATTTTATTTTCAATTTGTTTCTGAAAGATGGTAAAGTTTGGCAGTCTCTGACATAGGGTGGAAGGGAATTCCATGTTCTAGCAAGAGAAATTGTAAAAGATTTTGAATAATGGGTATTATTAATATTTTCACATCTATCACTGAACTAGTCACATTTATGTCAGAGCTCAAATATGTAACAGGGTCATTTGAATTACTTACTCCTAGGACTGTTAGTTTCACTCATGTATATTTTTTACACGCTTTATATTAGCTTGACCTGTATCTATCTATGTAACTGATCCTTTTAACACAATTTTCACCCACTTAAAATCATTGGATCAACTTGAAACTTTGTATACTTGTAAAAGACCCGTGACAGTACAATAATTTCATATTTTGTTTCTAAAATCATGGCCAGAATCATCAGAAAATCAAAAAAAAGTGTATTTGAAGAGAAAAATTTTCGCCTAGACTGGGACTCAAACCCGGGACCCTTGGCTTTCCGGGCCAAGTGCTCTACCAACTGAGCTACCGAGGCGAGTTACGATCTAGACGCAAATTTTTCTCTTATGTACGTTGTAATTCCCTCGCGCCAAATGCTTGAAACCATAGCTTCTATCTTTGCAAATGGCGGCTTCTTAGTTAAGAAGACATTTATTGGGAATTTAACACTACTTTATAGCCAGTAGGGCTTCTATTGACGATTTTTATTATTAATTTAACACTTCTCATAGAAGGATAAATTACATTTGAAGAGAAAAATTTTCGCCTAGACCGGGACTCGAACCCGGGACCCTTGGCTTTCCGGGCCAAGTGCTCTACCAACTGAGCGGTCTAGGCGAAAATTTTTCTCTTTAAATATAATTTATCCTTCTATGAGAAGTGTTAAATTAATAATAAAAATCGTCAATAGAAGCCCTACTGGCTATAAAGTAGTGTTAAATTCCCAATAAATGTCTTCTTAACTAAGAAGCCGCCATTTGCAAAGATAGAAGCTATGGTTTCAAGCATTTGGCGCGAGGGAATTACAACGTACATAAGAGAAAAATTTGCGTCTAGATCGTAACTCGCCTCGGTAGCTCAGTTGGTAGAGCACTTGGCCCGGAAAGCCAAGGGTCCCGGGTTCGAGTCCCGGTCTAGGCAAAAATTTTTCTCTTCAAATATAATTTATCCTTCTAAGAGAAGTGTTAAATTAATAATAAAAATCGTCAATAGAAGCCCTACTGGCTATAAAGTAGTGTTAAATTCCCAATAAATGTCTTCTTAACTAAGAAGCCGCCATTTGCAAAGATAGAAGCTATGGTTTCAAGCATTTGGCAGGAGGGAATTACAACGTACATAAGAGAAAAATTTGCGTCTAGATCGTAACTCGCCTCGGTAGCTCAGTTGGTAGAGCACTTGGCCCGGAAAGCCAAGGGTCCCGGGTTCGAGTCCCGGTCTAGGTGAAAATTTTTCTCTTCAAATATAATTTATCCTTCTAAGAGAAGTGTTAAATTAATAATAAAAATCGTCAATAGAAGCCCTACTGGCTATAAAGTAGTGTTAAATTCCCAATAAATGTCTTCTTAACTAAGAAGCCGCCATTTGCAAAGATAGAAGCTATGGTTTCAAGCATTTGGCGGGAGGGAATTACAACGTACATAAGAGAAAAATTTGCGTCTAGATCGTAACTTGCCTCGGTAGCTCAGTTGGTAGAGCACTTGGCCCGGAAAGCCAAGGGTCCCGGTCTAGGCGAAAATTTTTCTCTTCAAATATAATTTATTCTTCTATGAGAAGTGTTAAATTAATAATAAAAATCGTCAATAGAAGCCCTACTGGCTATAAAGTAGTGTTAAATTCCCAATAAATGTCTTCTTAACTAAGAAGCCGCCATTTGCAAAGATAGAAGCTATGGTTTCAAGCATTTGGCACGAGGGAATTACAACGTATATGAGAGAAAAATTTGCGTCTAGATCGTAACTCGCCTCGGTAGCTCAGTTGGTAGAGCACTTGGCCCGAAAAGCCAAGGGTCCTGGGTTCGAGTCCCGGTCTAGGCGAAAATTTGTCTCTTCAAATATAATTTATCCTTCTATGAGAAGTGTTAAATTAATAATAAAAATCGTCAAAAAAAAGTGTATTTGTAATCTATGTAATGGAATTTTTGAACATGATTTTCACCCACTTAGAAACATTGGATCAACTTGAAACTTTGTATACATGTAAAGGACCCATGACAATACTATCTTTTCATATTTGTTTTCTAAAATCCTGGCCAGAATCGTCAGAAAATAAAAAAAAGTGTTTTTGTATCTATGTAACGGAATCTTTGAACACAATTTTCACCCACTTATAAACATTGGATCGACTTGAAACTTTGTGTACTTGTAAAGGACCCGTGACAATACAATAATTTCATATTTTGTTTCTAAAATCCTGGCCAGAATCATCAGAAAATCAAAAAAATGAAAACTGGTATAATAGGTTGTGGACTTGTCGACTTTTTAGTCAATCGTTGTAAGAGCTCAGTTGGTAGAGCAGTGAACTGTAGTGGTATATAATTTCAGTAATCCATAGGTCGCTGGTTCAAATCCGGCGGGGAGGTTTTTTTTTTTTAGAAGTGTATTACTTTTAGCTCATACTACAATAGTATCAAATTTAAAGATATTTACATTTTTATCTTATTCTGTAAAATATTAAAACTAAAAAATAAATAATAGTTTTAAAAAACTAAAACAACACGCTTTATTAGAAATCCGAACTAAAAAAATTAAAAATAATGTTAAATTCCAACATGCTTGGGATAAATAATTTTACCATCAAAAGTGTGGGGTGCTTTTTATGATTTTTACATTTTCTTCTTAGAGACTTTACTTTTACCAATATCTGTTTATTATCAAATATATTAATTTATAAAGAGCAAACGCTTTTGATGGTAAAATTATTTATCCCAAGCTTGTTGGAAATTAAAATTATTTTTCATTTTTTTAGTTCGGTTTTCTAATAAAGCGTGTTGTTTTAGTTTTTTAAAACTATTATTTTTTTAATATTCTGATTTAAGCCATGCATGCAATGTTAAGTTTTAAGGCAGAAATGCACTTAGTATTAATTGAAAACTGACTGAAGACTAAGTATGACATGTATATATTAGTTATTGTACCACTATTATTGATGGTTGAAAATAAAAAGAGACTGGCCCTAAAAATTATTTTGATATCACAAAATCTGATTATTACAGAATTGTATGAACTCGTCAGCCCATACCAAGTTCTCTGTGGTATTCATAAGTTAATTATGGGAAATAACATCATGAGGCTCTTCAGTTAATAAAATGAGTCGTATCTTATCTTCATGTTTTTCTAACAAGGGAACTGCAGTTTTCAAGAGGTATCCCTCTCATCCTCAACTAAAATCATGACTGTCAAGTTGTTGACTGAGGATGACAGGGATACCTTTTGAAATTCATCATCATCATCCTTTCAAGTATTAGGCCCAGTGGCCCGTTACGGTCTCCCGCCATCTCCGAATAGGTCGACCCACAGATCTTCTGCCTCGAGGAATGTAGTGAAGAATTTGTTTTGGTATTGTGTGACGATCCATGCGCTGAATATGGGCTAGCCAGTTGTTTCTATATTCTTGGAGGTATTCAGATATATGTACGATGTTTAACTCTCTGGCTGTTGTTGAATTTCTTTGGTGGTCTAGAAGGCTATAACCTGCAGTTCGTCGCAGAAATTTCATCTCCATGGTGTAATATGATGATCATCCTGAGTTCTGATGGTCCAAGCTTCACTGCCATAACAGATTATGGGTCTAGCGAGAATTTTATAGATTTTCATTCTTGTGTATCTCTGCACTTTTGATGGTTTAAAAACTTGGTTGATAATTCTTAAAGCTTTATTATAGTTTTGTATTTTAAAGGATATATCACATTCCTCATTATAAGTTAGATTATATCCTAAGTATTTAAATGAATTTACTTGCTCTAATATTGAATTCTGAATACAAATTTTACTTCTTACTGGGAATTTCCCTTGAAAGGCCATAACTTTAGATTTTGTTGTTGATATTTCCATGTTAAATCGTTGGGCTATTATATTAAGATGATGAGTGGAATATTGTAATTCATCTTCATTATTGCCGAAAAGAGCCTGATCATCTGCATATAAGAGTGTGTCTAAAATTGTGTGTCTTGAGAGAGGAATATTACCATGAACTGTCAATCTCCAGTGTCTGATGATAGCATTAATATATACATTAAATAGAAGTGGTGATAGAGGGCATCCTTGTCTGACTCCGCAATTTATATGTTTCCAATCTGACAATTCTGTTCCTATTTGTACTGCTATGATGTTATTTTTATACAGATTAAAAATTGTTTGGATCAGTTGATTTGGTGTTCCATCATCAGTTAAGATATCTAAAAGTTTTTGTCTGTCAACTCGATCAAATGCTTTGATAAAATCTATAAATGCTATATGTAGTTCTTTAACCTTTTTGAAATTAATATTATTAAATAATTAATAATATTAAATATATGCAGGAAATAACACTATGAGGTTTATTTTAATTATATTTGAGTTGTATATTTTGACTCACCTCATATTTCTTGATTTTTATGCAGACCGGTTTCATCGCTAACTATGCTATATTCTCGATGCTTTAAAACTGTTGCCTTGCGGTTGTCCTTCCTGCAAGTTGATTTCTGCACCCACTGTTTGCTGACCAATGAACTTCCAAATCAAATTTTTTTTCCCCCTTTCACCGGGAATTTCAAAATTCATGGTTTTCTTTTTATTCTTGCAGATGTAAATTTTCTCCCAAATTGTGAGTTCCTTACATTTTTCCAACTGTTTTAGTACTTTTTCCTTAGTTTCAATTCTGTGTTTTTCTGACCATGCATGTGCAGCTATTGCAAATATCTAAGGAACTCACAATTTGGGAGAAAATTTATATCTGCAAGAATAAAAAGGAAACCATGAATTTTGAAATTCCTGGTGAAAGGGGAAAAAAAAAATTTGATTTGGAACTTCATAGGTCAGCCAACAGAAGGCGCAGAAATCAACTTGCAGAAGTACAACCGCAAGGCAACAGTTGTAAAGCATCGAGAATGTCACACAGTTATCGATGAAACTAGCTGCATAAAATCAAGAAATGTGAGGTGAGACAAAATATACAATTCAAATACAGGGTGAAAATTATTTAAACCGACAAACTCTGGGAGGTTGTAGGGGACACCAAAACAAATATTTTTCGCTAATGTCATTTTTTTCCTATGAAGATTATTTAAACCGGTAGAGGAAGATTTCTCTGGCAGCAAATTAATTAAACCAAGAAACACTTTTGCATTTTTTATTACCAAGAGACAACACATTAACACAATGTAATTACTTAAATTACAGTAGAGGTTAAAAAATGCCTCCATTGACATGTAAACGAAGGTTACACCGGCGGATCATGTTCTGTCTAACATGGGCAAAAACTCCAGGAGTATCATTAATTGCTCCTGCTGCTGCTACTATCCGGGCAACCAGATCTTTTTGTGATGCAACAGGAGTTGTGTAAACAAGGTTGTGCATCTCTCCCCCACAAAAAAATCCAAAGGGGTCATATCTGGGGATCGAGCAGGCCATGGTACAGGACCACCTCTGCCAATCAACTTTTCTGAAAACCGTTGGTTCAAGAATCGACACACACACGACTGAAGTGTGCCGGCGGCCCATCATGTTGGAACCACATGCAATGTCTTGTAGGGAGCGGGACGTCTTCCAGCAATTCTGACAATGCTCTGGCGAGAAAATTGTAATAGTGCCTGCCATTTAATGCCTAGGTAGGAGATATGTCCCAATTAAACAGTCCCCAACAACACCGGCCCACACATATCAGTGTACTCTCTCCAGGTGTATCACTCCATTAGTAAACAGATACAATTCACTACTACACTGGTGGACAAAACAATTCCTACCATCAACAGTAGTTGCAGTCATGACAATTGAAGAGCATTATACGCTCTCTACCGGTTTAAATAATCCTCATGGGAAAAAATGGCAATAGGGGAAAATATTTGTTTTAGTGCCCCCTACAACCTCCCAGAGTTTGTCGGTTTAAATAATTTTCACTCTGTATAATTGAACCTATAATAGTTAGGTTTTGCATTATTGTGGAAATTAGAAATAATTTTGTATAGAATCTTTCTTCAACAAATATATTTTTTATTTGAAGAATTAGTACTGAATATGAATTAATTTATTCTCTGCTATAAATTCATTATTAGTATCTTTACTATAATTGTTTTAAATGTATATATATCCATTCCAGATAGTATTATTGCATTTCACCACCAAGAACAAAATAAGTCAAGTGTTCATGTTAAATATGGAAAATAACATTATGAGGTCCTTAAATTCAATGAATCAATGAGTCATTTATTATCTTACCTCATACAGTAGTTATGTTTTCTCAAAACACGGGAACTGCAGTTTTCAAGAGGAACATCCCTCCCATTTTCAACTGATGTTATCACTACCAGATTTTCGTTGGAATCTCCATCTATAATGTTGCCATCTGGTGTTGATTTGATGAACTTTGAGATCAGATCCTGTTCATCGGGAATTTCAAAATTCATGGATCTAAATTTGTTCTTCTGAATATATATCTTCACCCAAACTGTCAATTCTAAAGATTTTTTCCAATATTTTGAAATTTTGGCCTGTTTTCCAATTTCATGATTCTCCAACAAACTATGTGCTGCAATAGCTGATTTTTCAATTTCACCATTTTTAATATTTCTAAAGCATTCCTTTGTGCGACTGTCCAAATTCCTTTTTGTTTTTCCTATGTATACTTTATGGCAGTCTTTACAACTAATTTGATAAATTGACATAGATGGAGATTCCAACGAAAATCGGTAGTCATAATATCAATTGAAAATGGGAGGGATGTTCCTCTTGAAAACTGCAGTTCCCGTGTTTAAGAAAACATAAACTATGAGGTCTTCTTCTTCTTCTTCCTTTCATGTGATAGACCTAGTGGTCTGTTACGGTCTCAATCCAACGTTTCAAGGGTCTGCCCAAAGATCTCTTGCCTGGTGGCTGGTAATTTAAGATTTGATGTGGTATTCTTGTTCTGCTCATTCTTCTTACGTGAGATTTCCAGTTGTTTCTGTATTTTTGTACATATTCCATGAATGATTCTTGTAATTCTCTGAGAATCTCAGAATTCCTTTTATGGTCTGTTCTTGAGTAACCTGCAGTATGTCTCATAAATTTCATTTCTGCCTCAGTTAGTCTTTGTTCATCTACACTGCGAATTGTCCAGGCCTCACTGCCGTAACATAATACGAGTCTGGCCAGTGTTTTATAAATTCTAGTTCGTGTGTGTTGCTGTATTGTGTTTGGCTTGAAAATATTATTTATAATTCCTGTTAGTCTTAAATTTTATAATTTTTTGACTAAAATCTTTTTCCTCATCTTATGTAACTTGGTATCCGAGGTAATTAAATGTGTTAGTTTGTTCTAATATTTTATTATTAATAACAATTTTACTGTGAACTGGGTCTTTTCCTAAGAAAGCCATGACTTTAGATTTTTCTGTTGAGATTTCCATGTTGTAGTTTATTGCAATTTGGTGAAAAGAATGGACTGAACGTTGTAGGTCATCTTCTGAATTCGCTATAAACACAATGTCATCTGCAAATTATATAATCTATCAGTCTGGACAAGCTGACGATAAAACAGAATTGTTTTGATACATGTTCAAGAACAAATCAACATTAATATTGAGGTAAGATGATCAGACTAAAAATAATATAACTATTAAGTGGTATTGAGGTAAGATAATAAATGACTGATTTATTCATTCATTAAATTAAGAACCTCATAATGTTATTTCCCATATTTAACTATGAAGAAAATTTTATTATTTCACCTCATAATCATCTTCTTCTTAGACTGGTTTCAGGACCTTTTTTGAAATCCATCATCAATATTTTCACGACCATTGTTTTGTCGTTCTAATGGGCCACCTCTTGCTCTCTCTGTTAGTAGACTGAAGAACCTTTAAATCAAATCATTTCAATTTCAAAGTTTCTCCTTAATTTCTCCTTTTTCATTTTTTAGAATGTAGATTTTCCCCAATAATTCACAGTTCGGGGAAAAAATCTCTCTATCTTCGGGTTTTTACAACTGCTGCTGTCTTCCTGTGCCAAACCTCCAAAGCCTACGATCTTGGGCATCTTCAGTGCTTAGTCCTTTGCTATATACATTTAAAAAAAAGGAAAGGAGAAATTAATTAACTTTGAAATTTCAGGGGAAAATTATATTTGATTTCGAGGTTCCTCAGTCTACCAACAAAGGGAGCAAGAGGCAGCACTTCAGGACAATAAAGGAACGGTTGTGAAAATACTGATGATAGAACTGAAGAAGGACCTAAAACTAGTCCAAGAAGGAGAAGATTATGAGGTGAGGTAATAAAATTTTACTTAAATAAATTGTGGCTTTATTAATGACATAATATTGCTTAATTTGTTTAGGAATTCCTAATATCGGTTCTACAACATGGTAAGGATTTCAAGGAGTATCACAGGAATAATCAAGCTAGGGTGGTTCGTCTAAATAAATCTGTTATGAATTACCATGCAAATGCAGAACGTGAGCAAAAGAAAGAACAGGAACGTATTGAAAAGGAGCGTATGCGACGTCTTATGGCAGAAGATGAAGAAGGATACAGGTATTGCATTAATGAATTGATTTTGAACTTCAATAGATAAAAAATTAATATTAAGAAGCTAAAGCTGTTACTATGATTGAAATAAGTATATTAAAGTACACAACTAAAATATTGTAATCAAATGGTAAAGAGAAAAATTTACGCCTGAACCGGGAAGGATTTATGCTTGGATGGGAGGGAAGTCTGAATTAGCTCATTGGTTAAGAGCATGAGCACAGAAAGCTGAAGGCTTGGGGTTCAATTCCCAATTCAAGCATACATTTTTCTATTGTTTATTCTTTCTTCACTCACCTCATACTTCTTAACTCCCACACATACTCGAGTTTTGTCACTTCATTTGTGACATTCTCAATGCTGTATTACGTTCACAACTGATGTCCAACGGCCTTCTATCCTGCAGACTGACCTCCGCGCCGTCTGATGGCTGACCGACGAACTTCCAAATCAACCCCTTCTCCTTATAATCGGGTATTTCAAAATTCATAGTTGTGTTTTTATTCTTGCATATGTAAATTTTTTCCCAAATTGTGAGTTCCTTCGGTTTTTCCAATTGTTTAAGTAATTTTGTTTTGGTTTCTATTCTATGTTTTTCTGACCAGGCATGTGCAGCTATTGCAGATTTTTCTGTTTCTCCATTTTTAACATTTCTGAGGTGTTCCTTTAATCTTGTATTTAGATTCCTTTTTGTTTTTCATATGTATATCTTTTCACAATCTTTACAATTAATTTGATAAATTCCCGATCTTTTGCAGTCTTCAATCTTTTCATTTTTGTTGGTGTTTATTAAATTACCTAATCTGTAATCTTTTTCAGTGCTAATTTAATGTTGAATTTGTTGGAAGATTTTTTTGAAACTTGTCAAATACTAAAGGATGGTATGTGAACTTCTTGAATTTTTTACCAATATCTTTACCTGTCAGAAGAGTACTTCCATTAATCATTTTTTTGTTCCTTAAATTTATTTATTTTCTTGTGTATCATCATTTCTTGAAATCCATTATCCTTTGCAATTTTTATGATGTGTTTTTTCTCTTTATTGTAATTTTCTTTGCTCATGGGAACGTTCACAAGTCTGTGTGTTAGACTATTAAATACTGCCTGTTTGTGTGAAAAATGGTTAAATCCTGTAGCTTTTATATAATTGTTAATGTGAGTTTCTTTTCTGTAGATTCCAAATTCTATTTTCTTTTTTTCTTCATTCCTGATCAATTTAAGGTCTAAAAATGGTATTTCATGATTATTTTCTACTTCCATTGTAAATTTGATTGTTTTATTTTGAATATTTAACAGTTTAATGGCATCTTCTAAATTGTTTCTGTTTTAATTAATAAACCAAAGTCGATCCATTATATATATAAACTAACTTAACTTTCTGGCACGATCAAACCCTTAGACCTATGTCCATCCATCCCCATTCTGAGACAATGTTTCCAATCATCCTTGTATAATCTACTTCACTCAAATCATGGTTAATGTTATTCTCCCACCTCATTCTTGGCCTGCCTATTGGATATTTTCCCTCTAGTTTTCCTACAAGGAATTTCCATGCCCCTCTTTCATTCCCCCATTCGTGCCACATGTCCTGTCCATCGCAATCTATGAGACTTAACTTTTCTTATTATATCTGGTTTCTCATAAAGGTCGTATAGCTCATTGTTATGTAGTCTTCTCCATGCGTCTGTCTGTTAATTTCTCGTTGGTCCATAAATGTTTCTAAGAACTTTATCTCAATTCTTTTCTCTTGTCTAAGAGGCCATGTTTGGCATCCATATAACATAACTGGAGAATAACAATTTTATGTATTTTCATAAATACACTTTAATAAGTTATGTAGATAGGAAATAACACTATGAGGTTTTTTTAATATTTATTAGTATAAAGTAGTGTTAAATTCCCAATTAATGTCTTCTTAACTAAGAAGCCACCATTTGCAAAGATAGAAGCTACGGTTTTAAGGCATTTGGCGCGAGGGAATTACAATGTATATAAGATAAAAATTTGCATCTAGATCGCAACTCGCCTCGATAGCTCAGTTGGTAGAGCACTTGGCCCGGAAAGCCATGGGTCCCGGGTTCGAGTCTCGGTCTAGGCGAAAATTTTTCTCTTCAAATATTTTTTAATATTGTTTATTTGTTTCTTCACTCACCTCATACTTCATAACTCCCACGCAAACTTGAGTTTTGTCACTTCATTTGTGACATTCTCAATGCTGTATTACGTTCACAACTGAGCATTGAGAATGTCACAAATGAAGTGACGAAACTCGAGTTTGTGTGGGAGTTATGAAGTATGAGGTGAGTGAAGAAACAAATAAACAACACTTTAATAAATTAATGTTTATATATTTTGTTTCTTATAACTAAATAAACATGACTAAATACTAAATAAATATTGTACATATTATTAATATTGAGTGGAGAACATATTTTTAATAACTCACTTCATAATTCAAATTTATTTGAAACCAATGGTCTTAAATAAATTTGAAATTGTATGAGGTGAGTTATTAAAAGTATGTTCTCCACTCAATATTAATGATATAACCTCATAATGTTTACTTCCCATCATTAATTTTAATATATTGTATATATTAATTGAATATTCAGAAAGTAACATAATAATTAACCAAGCTGCTGAACAAGGGACAGTCTACTGAGAGAAAGACACATGTTTTCTTCACTGTCAATACTAAACAGATGATTTATCACCGCCCTTCCACCTGCATATTGTAGCTATAGCCTACTTACGGAAGGTAGAGAGGGAAAGAAAACCCTTTGACCTCTATCAACTCATTTGGAATATGGTTTAGCACAGTGGTCTCTAAAAATATTGTTAATATTAACACGTTCAGTACCAGGCACTGAGCAGGGCATTTAAACCCATAGGCCAGCCATTTAAATACCCCAGCTACCCTTTTTGTGGCACTTCAGAAAATGGACCATTATTCACAAACTATTAGTCCTAGAAAATTCAAATTTCGTACATACCTAAAGGAGATATCCTAGCAGGATTTGATGGTGAAATAACTTGGGTGATTGACATCACATGGTATCAGCGTATCAATTTCAGGAAGTGGAAGTTCATCTTCACTTTCACTTTGTGAATCTTCTAATTCAGGAATTAGTTCATCACCTGATTCATCATCATACAAAATATTCACTAATTCTTCTTCAGTGAGATATTTTTCTTTTGCCATGGTTTCACTCACGCACAAACAACAGCGCAATAACAAGAAACATATTGGAGCCTGGAGGCAAGTTTGGGTGAACGAATTCCATGTGTTGTTTGTTTTAAAAATAAAAGGGTATTCACCAATGTTAAACATGTGAAACAGAAATAGAAAATGTACATTTACATGCCATCTATGATCTCCAAGACATACTAAGCCAACACAATATTTAGGCACCGAATATAAATGCGGTATGTTCGCGCACGCTCTAAACGAGTTAACTGACCGACGGCCGCATACACGATAGTCTGTTTAAATGCCTTAACTGGTTTATGGTACTGAATGTTTTTAATGTTACATCATGCGATATATATATGTATGTCCACCACTGTGGTCTTGAGGTAGCGTGCTGCCTTGTCACGCAGTGGACCTGGTTTCAATTCCCAGTCGGGATAGGCTCCTTGGTGAGGTTTTTTTTTGGGGTTTTTCCTTACCTGTAAGACAAATGCCAAGAAGCTTAGAGCCCAATGGTGCCCGAAAATCATCATCATTCTTATCATTATCCTTCACTGGTGTGCAAAGCAAGGGGAAGCTACCACACCTACAATTCTCTAGTAAAGCTGCAAAGCATAGCATGAAAATGCCATGATTGCAGTGAAAGAACTGCCCTCAGGCAGAATTACTATAGAATAGTGTGTGTGTGTATATATATTGCTCGTGTGTATTTGAAAATAAACTCAAATTATAGTCTTTTTTTTCACTAATGTAGATTGCTACATTCGTTATCTAAAGTAATAATGAAATAAACTAATACTTTGTACTTTTTATAGGAAACTAATTGATCAGAAGAAAGATAAACGTCTGGCATTCTTGCTGTCACAGACAGATGAGTATATTGGAAATCTCACTGAAATGGTGAAGCAACACAAGATAGAGCAAAAACGTAAACAACAGGAATTGAAACAGAAAAAGGTAATATTTAATTCTATAATTTGGTATCATAAAAATTCAGATATTTTGAAGAGAAAAATAGACTGGGGTTTGAACCTAGGACCTTTGGCTCTCTATGCCAATGCTCTTACCAACTGAGCTACCTAGGCCTCCAATCTAAATGCAAATTTTTCTCTTATACATAGTTAATTCCCATATTATTTATACAAGTAACCTCACCTCAAATTTTTCTTCTTCTCCTTCCTCTTCTTCTTCTCCTTCTTTTTCATCTTCTAAAATTGTATCACCTCATCTCATTATTATTATTATTATTATTATTATTATTATTATTATTATTATTATTATTATTATTATTATTATTCTCCTTCTGCTCCTCCTTCTCCACCTCCTCCTCCTCCTCCTTCTTCTCCTCCTCCTCCTTCTTCTCCTCCTCCTCCTTCTTCTCCTCCTCCTCTGCCTTATTCTTCTTCTCCCCCTCCTCCTTCTTCCTTCTTCTTCTTGATCTTGTTGCTGTTCTTCTCCTCATCCTCCTTCTTCTTCTCCTTCTTCTTCTTCTTCTCTTCTCCTTCTTCTTCTCCTCCTCCTCCTTCTTCTTCTTCTTCTCCTCCTCCTTCTTCTTCCTTCTTCTTCTTCTTGATCTTGTTCTTCTTGTTCTTCAACCAGTTTCAGGACCTTATTCGTTTTCAACCTCAGTACTTTCATGACTGTTGTTATGTTGTCATGAACAACCTCCTCCTGGCGAGGTGTACAATTTTACTCTACTTATGTTGTTTTATTGTTGAAGAGTTCTGGACAGTTTTGCTCAATATAACTGATGTTCCAGATTCATTCTTGAATTTGATTGACTGTGTAAGGTGCATTCTTCATAATATGTAATTATTAATCTTGAAAATTTGTAAAAAATAGTACTAGGAGGTATTAATAAAAATAAGACGTCACCTCCTATTTTGTCTTCTGAAATATGAAGTAAGGTGTTATTTTTATTAATATTAAATTAATCATTAATACCTCACAGTTTTACTTTCTATAAATGTTGAAGATAATCAGTTTATCAAAGGAGTGCCTTGTCACACAGCGGGCCCGGGTTCGATCCCTGGTCGAGACAAGTTTCCTGAGTGAGGTTTTTTCGGCGTTTTTCCTCACTTGTAAGACATGTCAGGAAACTTTAAGGCCCAAACATTTTCTGAGCATCATATGGCCATCACAATCATCATCATTCATATTTAGCTTAGATTAAGTTTAGAATTAAGAACTCTCCTGGTGCACCACTATCATCATCATCATCATCCTTAATATCATCAGGGCAGTGTAACCCTGCCTTCCAGGCGCCTCAACCTCAGGAATGGGTTACAATTATACCAATGCCAGGAGAGAACACCAGAAATGTCAAAGTGACAACTTGGGGCATTAAACAAAAATAAAGTTTATCAAAGTATGAGGTAAATATCATTAGAATACAGATATGAATCATCAGCCTTGGTGGTCTAAGATTAAGTTTCATGCCTCTAGTCCTCAGGGTCACAGTTTCAAACTAAATTGGAATCGATGGAGATTTTAATCCATGGGTCCCCAGTATGAAGATTTTCAGGCTAGTAAAAGAATCTCAAGCCAAAATTACAGCCTCTGAGCAAAATTTAATTTGTATTTACCATCCAAATAATACCTTGGTTAATGGTTTATTTTAGGAAGTTATATTTTGAGGTTCTTTTAATCAAGTTTTTTTTTTAACTAGTATCATCTTACCTCAATTTAATGTTGATTTGTTCTCGAACATGTTTCGATATATATTCTATATCATCATCAGCTTTTGGCCAGACTGATGAGTTTTATGTTGTGAACCCTGGATGTCGATATCAGCTCCCTCTTCCGGCTGGCCGAAGAACCTCCATACAAGGTCATGTTCAGCAGGAATTTCAAAATTCATAACTCTATTTTTGTTTTTCTGAATATAAATTTTTTCCCAAATGGCGAGTTCCTTTGTATTTTCTAACTGTTTCAATAATTTAGCATTCAAATTTACATTATGTTTTTTGGCCTACTAGATGTCTTAGAGGCTATAAGCTAATCACTTTTCACGCCCTGACATCTGTAGGGAAATAAATGTAACTAAACTAGCTTGTATTTGAAGAGAAAAATTTTCGCGTAGACCGAGACTCGAACCTGGGACCTTTGGCTTGCCGGGCCAAATGCTCTACCAACTGAGCTACCGAGGCAAGTTACGATATAGACGCAAATTTTTCTCTTATATACGTTGTAATTTCCTATCGCCAAATGCTTAGCTTATTTTTCTCTTCAAATATAATTTATCTTTCAGTGAGAAATGTTAAATCAATAATAAAAACATCATTAGAAGGCTTACTAGCTTTATAAAGTAATGTTAAATTCCCAATAAATGTCTTCTTAACTAAAAAGCCGCCATTTGCAAAGATAGAAACAATGGTTTCAAAAGCATTTGGCGATAGGGAATTACAACGTATATAAGAGAAAAATTTGCGTCTATATCGTAACTTGCCTCGGTAGCTCAGTTGGTAGAGCATTTGGTCCGGCAAGCCAAAGGTCCCAGGTTCGAGTCTCGGTCTAGGCAAAAAATTTTCTCTTCAAATATAATTTATCTTTCAGTGAGAAATGTTAAATCAATAATAAAAACATCATTAGAAGCCTTACTAGTTTTATAAAGTAATGTTAAATTCCCAATAAATGTCTTCTTAACTAAGAAGCCGCCATTTGCAAAGATAAAAGCAATGGTTTCAAAAGCAATTGATGATAGGGAATTACAACGTATATAAGAGAAAAATTTGCATCTATATCGTAACTCGCCTCGGTAGCTCAGTTGGTAGAGCATTTGGCCCGGCAAGCCAAAGGTCCCAGGTTCGAGTCTCGGTCTAGGCGAAAATGTTTCTCTTCAAATATAATTTATCTTTCAGTGAGAAATGTTAAATCAATAATAAAAACATAAACTAGCTTGGTTAAGAAACTCCCAACTCAGTGATATGAAACATTAATATTAGCTTTTCTTATGCCACCTGTTAGGGGTTGAATGAACTTTAAGAACAAATCTTGCTTGCCAAGAACTTTAAAATTGATTGTTTTGTTCTTCTGAATATATATATTTTCCCATATTGTGAGTTCTTTTGGTTTTTCCAAATGTTTTAATAATTGAGTCTCTTTTAATTTTCTGATCCTGTATTAAACAATGAGCAACTACTGCCAACTTTTCAGTTCCACTATTTTTAATATTCCTAAAATATTCTTTAGTATGAGTATCATATTTCTTGTTGTTTTTCCTATGTATACTTTACTATAGCCATAGCAAATAATTTGATAATTTTTAATTGAAAAGAAAAATGAACCCTTGAACCGAGATTTGAACCTGAAACCTGTAGCTTCGTAGGCTAAGCACACTGACCATTACATGCTGAATGTTATAATTGAAATATAAAGCTTTGTTGCAATGATGTTTATGTGAAATTCTAATAAAATGTCTTCTTGATTTAGAAGCTGTTAGATGACATTATAAGCGATGGATTTCTGCCTTGTGACGATAGAGAATATGAAACAAGAAAACTTATTGCTTCCACTGGAAGCCTGACTATATAATGGTCAGTATGTTAGCATATAAAGCTAGAGGTTTTCGGTTCAAATCCTGATTCTAGTGTTAATTTTTCTTTTCAAATAAAAATTTGTCCATCATTGTGAATGTTAAAATTTTAATTATAACATCGAAATGGTTTTATAATTTTAAAATTTTGAACCCTGCTAGGTATTGAACCTTTATCCTTTGTTCATGAAGCAGGCATGCTCCTAGCTTAATATGTGACTATTTTAGGGGAAATGTGAATCGCTCTTTACATATACATTTTCAGAAAAAGAAAAAGAAGAAAGCCGAAGCTGAAGCAAACAAGGAGGGAGGTGAAGGAGGAGAAGAAGATGGATCTCAGCCAGCAGATGCAAGAGTGACTGTTGTAGAAATAGTGACAGGTAAATTGTGATTGAAATAACAGTATTATTTGTTTATTTTTTATCATTTCACTCACCTCATACTTCATAATTTATAGCAGACCCAGGGTTTCTTCACGTAATTCGTGACATTGTCAATGCTGCGTCATGTTCACAACTGACGTCCAACGGCCTTCTATCCTGCAGACTGACCTCCGCGCCATCTGGTGGCCGACCGAAGAATTTCCAAATCAGGCCTCTTTCTTTATAACCGGGTATTTCAAAATTCATAGTTGTATTTTCATTCTTGCATATGTAAATTTTTTCCCAAATTGTGAGTTCCTTCGGTTTTTCCAATTGTTTAAGTAATTTTGTTTTGGTTTCTATTCTATGTTTTTCTGACCAGGCATGTGCAGCTATTGCAGATTTTTCGGTTTCTCCATTTTTAACATTTCTGAGGTGTTCTTTTAATCTTGTATTTAGATTCCTTTTTGTTTTTCCTATGTATATCTTTTCACAATCTTTACAATTAATTTGATAAATTCCCGATTTTTTGCAGTCTTCAATTTTTTCATTTTTGTTGGTTTTTATTAAATTACCTAAGCTGTAATCATTTTTCGGTGCTAATTTAATGTTGAATTTGTTGAAAATTTTTTGAAACTTGTCAAATACGAAAGGATGGTATGTGAACTTCTTGAATTTTTTGCCTATATTTTTATCTGTCTGAAGAGTACTTTCATTGATGACTTTTTGTTCTTTGAATTTATTTATTTTCTTGTGTATCATTTTCTTGTGAAAACCATTATCCTTAGCAATTTGTATGATGTGTTCTTTCTCTTTATTGTAATTTTCTTTGCTCATGGGGACATTCACAAGTCTGTGTGTTAAACTATTAAATACTGCCTGTTTGTGTGAAAAATGGTTAAATCCAGTAGCTTTTATATAATTGTCGATGTGAGTTTCTTTTCTGTAGATTCCAAATTCTATTTTCTTTTTCTCTTCTTTCCTAATCAATTTAAGGTCTAAAAATGGTATTTCATGATTATTTTCTATTTCCATTGTAAATTTGATTGTTTTATTTTGAATATTTAACAGTTTAATGGCATCTTCTAATTGTTTCTCTTTTACTATTGCTATGATATCATCTACGTATCTTCTCCAAAATTTAAACATCAAAGGATGTGCTTTAGTTACATGACATTCAAAATTCCCCATAAACATGTCTGCTAAGAATGGTGATAATGGATTTCCCATTGCGAGTCCTGATTTTTGTCTAAAGTATTTTCCTCTAAAGGTGAAGAACATTTGATTTAAGCATAATTTTGTTAGTTTTATGTATTCTTTAACGCTATCATCATCTAATTTGTTTTCTTTCAACCATTTTTCTAAAATTTTCAAAGTTGTGTCAGTCGGTATGTTTGTGAATAATGAAGTAACATCAAATGAGACCAATCTTTCTGAAGGTTCTATTTCTACATTTTCTAATTTCTCAACTAATTGGTAAGAATTTTCTACTGCTAAATTTTCAAATTTTTCCATACCTTTAAATTTATTGTTAAGCCATTTGGATATGTTATATGTCGGTGAATTGATATTGTTGATGATAGGTCTCATTTTCTTTCCGTCTTTGTGGATTTTAGGAAGACCATGAATGTTGGGGTTTCTGGGATTTGGTATTTTTAATTTAAACTTTTCCTTTTGTGTCATAATTTTTTTAATTGATTTTAGGTTGGTTTCAACTTCTTTAATTGTTTTTGCGAGAGGATTTGTTTTAATTTCTTCATATTCTTCCCCCTTTAATAAATTCTCCATCCTATCATTATAATCGTCTTTATCCAAAATTACCAAATTATTCCCTTTGTCTGACTTTGAAAAAACAACATTTTTATTATTAATGTTTCTTATTTTCTTCATATTTGTTTTGCATATGTTTTTTATTTTTGTGTTTTTAATTTTTTCAATAACTTCCCCACATTCTTTTCTGATTATTGTTTGTTCTTCAAAATTCATGTCATCTATAGCAATTTCAATATCAGCTATGTAATCTTCTAAATTGTTAGAGTAACTAATGCATGTTTTCAATCCCTTGTCCAAAATAGATATTTCTTCTTTTGTAAAGTTTTCAGATGATAGGTTAATTACATTATTCTCAATTTCTTTATCCCTTCCTAATGTAGTGGTTATACTTTTTGTACTTATATTTTTCTTCAATTTTTTTAAATCAGGTTTTAAATTAATTATCTTTTTCTTTTGTACATCAAATTTTTTCTTCATTTTGAGGTTCAATTGGTTGTAGAAGTTTTTTTCTAGGTTATCCCAAATTATTTGTCCTAAATTGTTGTTTAATCTTAGATGTAAAAAGTACAGTTCTACGTCTATTTTACTTATAGTTGTGTAATGTTTGACTTTTTCCAAATTGAGAGTTTTCTTTTCTAAACTTTTTTGGTGTTGGTTATTGTTGTTTTTAACCATTTTCCGGACAAATTTTGGAGTGATGAGTGATATTATTTTCTAAACATTTATTAATGAATTTGATATCTGCAGCTCTTTTATTTCTAAGTTCTTTTAATTTCAAATATCTTTTAATTTCTATCTTATTTTCCGAAAAATGTTCGTTGAAATGTTGTATATTTGAAGCCGCCATCTTGTTCCAGTTGTTTACGTTATTCTTGTTTTCCTATGACTTGATAGCCAACTTTATTAAGTTATGTAGATAGGAAATAACACTATGAGGTTCTTTAATATTGTTTATTTTTTATCATTTCACTCACCTCATACTTCATAATTTATAGCAGACCAACACCAAAAAAGTTTAGAAAAGAAAACTCTCAATTTGGAAAAAGTCAAACATTACACAACTATAAGTAAAATAGACGTAGAACTGTACTTTTTACATCTAAGATTAAACAACAATTTAGGACAAATAATTTGGGATAACCTAGAAAAAAACTTCTACAACCAATTGAACCTCAAAATGAAGAAAAAATTTGATGTACAAAAGAAAAAGATAATTAATTTAAAACCTGATTTAAAAAAATTGAAGAAAAATATAAGTACAAAAAGTATAACCACTACATTAGGAAGGGATAAAAAAGAAATTGAGAATAATGTAATTAACCTATCATCTGAAAACTTTACAAAAGAAGAAATATCTATTTTGGACAAGGGATTGAAAACATGCATTAGTTACTCTAACAATTTAGAAGATTACATAGCTGATATTGAAATTGCTATAGATGACATGAATTTTGAAGAACAAACAATAATCAGAAAAGAATGTGGGGAAGTTATTGAAAAAATTAAAAACACAAAAATAAAAAACATATGCAAAACAAATATGAAGAAAATAAGAAACATTAATAATAAAAATGTTGTTTTTTCAAAGTCAGACAAAGGGAATAATTTGGTAATTTTGGATAAAGACGATTATAATGATAGGATGGAGAATTTATTAAAGGGGGAAGAATATGAAGAAATTAAAACAAATCCTCTCGCACAAAAACAATTAAAGAAGTTGAAACCAACCTAAAATCAATTAAAAAAATTATGACACAAAAGGAAAAGTTTAAATTAAAAATACCAAATCCCAGAAACCCCAACATTCATGGTCTTCCTAAAATCCACAAAGACGGAAAGAAAATGAGACCTATCATCAACAATATCAATTCACCGACATATAACATATCCAAATGGCTCTTAACAATAAATTTAAAGGTATGGAAAAATTTGAAAATTTAGCAGTAGAAAATTCTTACCAATTAGTTGAGAAATTAGAAAATGTAGAAATAGAACCTTCAGAAAGATTGGTCTCATTTGATGTTACTTCATTATTCACAAACATACCGACTGACACAACTTTGAAAATTTTAGAAAAATGGTTGAAAGAAAACAAATTAGATGATGATAGCGTTAAAGAATACATAAAACTAACAAAATTATGCTTAAATCAAATGTTCTTCACCTTTAGAGGAAAATACTTTAGACAAAAATCAGGACTCGCAATGGGAAATCCATTATCACCATTCTTAGCAGACATGTTTATGGGGAATTTTGAATGTCATGTAACTAAAGCACATCCTTTGATGTTTAAATTTTGGAGAAGATACGTAGATGATATCATAGCAATAGTAAAAGAGAAACAATTAGAAGATGCCATTAAACTGTTAAATATTCAAAATAAAACAATCAAATTTACAATGGAAATAGAAAATAATCATGAAATACCATTTTTAGACCTTAAATTGATTAGGAAAGAAGAGAAAAAGAAATAGAATTTGGAATCTACAGAAAAGAAACTCACATCGACAATTATATAAAAGCTACTGGATTTAACCATTTTTCACACAAACAGGCAGTATTTAATAGTTTAACACACAGACTTGTGAATGTCCCCATGAGCAAAGAAAATTACAATAAAGAGAAAGAACACATCATACAAATTGCTAAGGATAATGGTTTTCACAAGAAAATGATACACAAGAAAATAAATAAATTCAAAGAACAAAAAGTCATCAATGAAAGTACTCTTCAGACAGATAAAAATATAGGCAAAAAATTCAAGAAGTTCACATACCATCCTTTCGTATTTGACAAGTTTCAAAAAATTTTCAACAAATTCAACATTAAATTAGCACCGAAAATGATTACAACCTAGGTAATTTAATAAAAACCAACAAAAATGAAAAAAATTGAAGACTGCAAAAAATCGGGAATTTATCAAATTAATTGTAAAGATGTGAAAAGATATACATAGGAAAAACAAAAAGGAATCTAAATACAAGATTAAAAGAACACCTCAGAAATGTTAAAAATGGAGAAACCGAAAAATCTGCAATAGCTGCACATGCCTGGTCAGAAAAACATAGAATAGAAACCAAAACAAAATTACTTAAACAATTGGAAAAACCGAAGGAACTCACAATTTGGGAAAAAGTTTACATATGCAAGAATGAAAATACAACTATGAATTTTGAAATACCCGGTTATAAAGAAAGAGGCCTGATTTGGAAATTCTTCGGTCGGCCACCAGATGGCGCGGAGGTCAGTCTGCAGGATAGAAGGCCGTTGGACGTCAGTTGTGAACATGACGCAGCATTGACAATGTCACGAATTACGTGAAGAAACCCTGGGTCTGCTATAAATTATGAAGTATGAGGTGAGTGAAATGATAAAAAATAAACAATATTAAAGAACCTCATAGTGTTATTTCCTATCTACATAACTTAACAGTATTATTATTATTTTACTAGAAGTCAATAAAAGACCCACATCACCAAATTAAAATTTAAAAGAGCCATCTAGTTTCAATAGTGAAGTTACCATTCTCAAGGCTAACTATTGACTAAACAAATTAATATATATAATGTATCCATCCATAGTAATTCTGCCCAAAGGCAGGTCCTTCACTGCAATCATAGCATTTTCATGCTATGCTTGCAGCTTTACTAGGGAATTGTGTAGGTGTGGTAGCTTCCTGTTGCTTTCCACACCTGTGAAGGATGATGATGATAATGATAAGGATGATGGCCATATGATTTCGGGGACCATTTGGCCCTTAAAGTTTTCTTGACATTTGTCTTACAGGTGAGGAAAAACCCCCATAAAAACCTCACCCAGAAAAAACTGCCCCGACCAGGGATCGAACCCGGGCCCGCTGCGTGACAAAGGCAGCACGCTACCTCGAGACCACAGTGGTGGACATATAATGTGTGTGTGTGTGTATATATATATATATAATTTTTTGTGCCTTGTAAGTTGGATCCCTATCAATAGCCCTGAATCCAAAAATACTAGGAGTTTTGTTCTATCAACTCGAGTTTCAGAGATGGAGTTAAGCCACCTGACATGCTTGTGTGAAGTAATCATTTCATTTTGAACTATATATTTCACACAATGCATGTTGAGAGCATTAATGGACAGTGTGGGTCACTGATGAAATTAAATACAACTATAGAATAATAATGAAATGAATCGTGATTTTCTTCTTACCTCATACTTCTATGTTTTTTTAAACACAGCACTGCAGTATCGGCGACACGTTGTCGTCATCATCAGCTGTTTTTACAACTGTCAATTTTTTCTTTCTCCATTTGCCGGCAATTATTCGGACTGCCATCTGGTGTTATTTTGAATGAATCATTTTCTAAACTGCTATCTGTTGTATTTTTGAAGAACTTTGTAATCAAGCTCGGTTCGTCCGGAATCTCAAAGTTCATAGTTCTAGTATGGTTTTTTTGAATATATATTTTTTCCCAAACTGTTAAATCCAAAGGTTTAGATAGATGTTTTAAAAGTTTTGCTTCTTTTTCAATCCTATGATGCTCTAATAAACTATGTGCTACTATAGCTGATTTTTCAATTTCTCCATTCTTTATGTTTCTGAAGTACTCTTTTTTATGAGTTTCCAAGTTCCAACTCGTGAATGTAAAATCACTAAAGCACATCCCACAATGTTTAAATTTTGGAGTAGATATGTTGATGATATAATTTGTATTGTTAAAGAAAAACATGTAGAAGATTCCCTAAAACTATTAAATTTACAGAGTACAAGCATTAAATTCACAAAAGAAATAGAAGACTATAAACAAATACCTTTTTTGGATCTTAAATTGGTCAGAAACGAAGAAAAAAGAAAAATTGAATTCGGGTTTCATAGGAAAGAAACTCACACGGAAAATTTTATAAAATCAACAGGGTTCAATCCAATTGGACATAAATTAGCAGCATTTAATAGTTTAACTCATAGATTGGTAAACTTACCCTTAAACGAAGAAGATTTCAAACATGAGAAAAAACACATAATCAAAGTAGCAAGAGAAAATGGGTTTGATGAAAAAATGGTACATAAAAGGATAGAAAAGTATAAAAAAACAAAAAATGATAAACAGAAGTAATCTTGAAAAAGAAGAACCACCTATGAAAAAAAAAATATATAAGAAATCCACATATCACCCCTGGGTACATAATAAATTTCAAAATATATTTGAGAAGTTTAATATTAAATTAGCACCAAAAAATAACTACAGTTTAAATAAACTAATAAAAACCAACAAAAATGAAAAAACTGATAAAAATAAAAAGTCAGGAATATATCAAATTGAATGCATGGGTTGTGAAAAGATATATATAGGGAAAACAAAAAGAAACCTAAAAATTAGAACCAAAGAACACATAAAAATATTAAAAATGGAGAAATTGAAAAATCTGCAGTTGCTGCTCATGTTTGGTCTGAAAAACATAATATAAATTCAGACACTAAATTATTAAAACAGTTAGAAAATACAAAAGAGCTGACTATTTGGGAAAAAAATTATATTCAGAAGAACAGAAACAGAGTTATGAATTTTGATATTCCGATGGAGGGTGACCTTGTTTGGAGGTTCTTTGGCCAACCACAGGATGGAGCTGACATCGACATCCAGGTGGTGCAATATAATGCAACATAAATAAAACCAGTCTGGGAAAGCTGACGATAAAACAGAATTGTTTTGAAACATATCCAAGAACAAATCAACATTAATATTGAGGTAAGATGTCCAGACCAAAAATAATATAATTTCATTAATGTCTTCTTCAGCTAGACCTGATCGCATTGCCAGCAATGGCATGCTGCTTCAACCTTAGAGTATATGAGTAAAACAAAATTGATATTTGCACCGGAAGCCTAAATCAGTGTAATGGTTAACATGTTGGCATATAAAACCAGAGGTTTGGGTTCAAATCCAAGTGCAGACATTAATATTTAATTTTAGGAAGTTATATTTTGAGGTTATTTTAATTATATATTTTTAGTCTGGACATCTTACCTCAATATTAATGTTGAGTTGTTCTTGAACATGTTTCAAAACAATTCTGTTTTATCGTCAGCTTTCCCAGACTGGTTTTATTTATGTTGCATTATGTTTTCTTTAAAAATTAATAATTTGCAAGTTTTACAGTTAATTTAATTAATTTTTCAAATTAAAATGTTCAACCACACTGGGTATCAAACTCACTCTGCTAGTCAGGAAGTAGGTAGGTATGCTACCACCTGAGCCAGCTTCATTTACTGAGATTTAAATGTTAATTATTGATTAATAATTAAAATAAACCTCATCGTGTCACTTCCTTTAAATATTAAGATAATTAAATGTTATTGTTGTTGAATTTTGCAGGCAAACAGTTAACGGGTGAGGAAGCACCACTGGCCAGTCAGTTACAGGCATGGCTTGATGCACATCCTGGTTGGGAGCAAGCGTCTAATGAAGATGAGGATGAAGACGACGATGAAGATGAAGACGATGATGAAGAAGGTTCTGAGGAGGGATCAGATGATGATGATCAGGATTCAAGTGAGTATTTTTCATTTAAAACCAGATAAGATACTAACGGGCTTCCAATATAAAACTGGACCGGCCTCACGGAGTTTCACCCGGCACGCAGTGCTGTCTCTTCCTCCCGCAATTCACCCTGCCTGCTACTCGTCCTTGAACTGTTTCTTACCTTATAGAAAATGCTGGAAATGTTGTCCTGCCGCACACGTGCTATGGGATCACCTTGGTTTAGACAATGAACACTTGTACACTTGTAAGGTTTGAGTTTTAACAATTTTATTGCTGTATGTGCAGAAGATACTGAAATCCCAACTTGTTGTGCTAATTTTGGTAATGATTTTTGTGGTGAACGTTCCAAATTTTCACCAATTTTGTCTAATTTTTCTTCGGTGAGAACCGTACGTCTTCGCGTGTGTTTCTTATTTTTTACTGAACCAGTGGTCTCAAATTTAGTCACAAGATCGTGGATTGTCGATCTGGAAGGAGGTAATTGTCCAGGGAAGTTCCGAATAAATTCCTGATTCGTATTTATAATAACATTTACACACATAAATGCGCTGCTCTAATGTCAGCTGACGTCTCATCTTGTTGAACGATAGTAAACTGACTAGTTCAAGGACGAGCGGCTGGCAGGGTGAAATATGGACGAGGAGAGAGCGCTGCCTGACGGGTGAAACCCCGTGAGGCCGGTCCGGGTATATATTGGAAGCCCGGTATGTGGTCAAGAGAGAGGAAATGTGAGCTTTTTTAGTAAAACAGTGGACCATGTCCACTTTTCGTGCATTGAAATATATGTGTATTTAGTGATAGTTCAAAAACATCTGTTAAGGAAGAAGGGGCCTTGTTATGAAATGCATCTGTTGTCATGTACCCCATATTAATATCTTATGAAAGGTAAAGTAATCTGCTACAGTTCTTAGGGGGCCGTTCAGGCATTAGGAGGTTATGACTCCCATCTTTCTAGACATTCAGCATAAGATTTCAGCCGAGTTAGCAGCCATGCATAATGGCTGCCTTTACCCTTAGAACATGCATCTGGTACTCATTTCAATTTAGAGGCTGACCCTACTCCAGATCCATGGTGCCACCAGAAGGTTTAGGCTAGCTTAAAAATTCTGATCCCATCAAGACTTAAATCAACAACCTTCCAGCTTGTAATGTACCAACTACACTATGGCATGTCCCTCACATAATACGTTATGTAAACTAATAAATAAATTAAATTGAAGTAAAATTTTTTATCACTCACTCATATTATTCTCCTTATTTAATTATAAACTAGTTTTGGAACTTAGTTTCCTTTCCATCTTCAGTATCATCAATGAAAGTTCAGTTTTCTTCTTCTTATTCCTTCCAAGTGAGGCCAAGGCCTGTTACGGTCCTATAGAAAATTTTCCCTCCAGCATTTCATAGGATGGCCCAGAGATCCTTCCAGGAAATTCTCGTATAAGACTGAAAGCATAATAATAGTCCCTTCGATTGGTTGCTGACCAAAGGAAGGCAAGACCAGTGATGGGGCTACCATCTTATAGCCTCTGGTCTGGCTTTTGTGGAGAAGAAAAGGAAAGAAGAAATGGAATAAAGGAAAGACTCCCTAGCCCTGGATGCCCTAATAGCACCGGGGTCGAAAAAACAAGAGTTAACCAAGAGAGGTTAGATAGTAAAGTTAAAAGAGTGCAAAACACAAGTAAGTGGAAGAAATGTTTTGATCAGCTTGGGCACTCAAAATGTTGACATGGCTTTATTTTTTTTCTGAAGAGCTCATGTGGTAACCTCTTATCCAAAACTAGACTTTCCTGCAATATCATCACAATTAAACAGCATAAAATTTGCTCCTAGATGGCTTTACTTTACATATGGAAAATGTAAATACAGTATTACCCCTCTTTTACACCCTTCAAGGGGACCAGAGGGAAAGTGGTATAAATTAGAGGAAAGTGTAAATTATGGGAAACGAGGAGGAGCTAAAAAATGTTAAACCCCATATTCTGCAACCGTTCTAGAACATGCAAAAAAAAGCACTGACTGGAATAATATGCAATATTGGCTAAATAATGTAATGTTTTTTAAAAATTTAAAATGAAATTATCGACACCCCACCTCATATTCTGTCTTTTATTTATTTAGAAGACGGATATGAGGTGAGGTGTAAATAATTTTAAATTAAACCTGATAGTGATATTCCTATATTAGTTCAATTTAATGTGTTTTGAACTGCTGTAAACATAAAATTAATTTCTTTTACTTTATTAAGTTATGTATGTAGGAAATAGCACTATGAGGTTTATTTTAATATTGTTTAGTTGTTTCTTCATCACCTCATACTTCTTAACTCCCAAGCAGACTCGAGTTTCTTCACTTCATTTGTGACATTCTCAATGCTGTATTACGTTCACAACTGATGTCCAATGGCCTCCTATCCTGCAGATGATGCGGAGGTCAGTCTGCAGGATAGAAGGCCGTTGGACATCAGTTGTGAACGTAATACAGCATTGAGAATGTCACAAATGAAGTGAAGAAACTCGAGTCTGATTGAGAGTTAAGAAGTATGAGGTGAGTGAAGAAACAACTAAATAATATTCTTTTACTTTCTCTATTTAAAAAATAAATAACAAGGAGAGGTGCAGCAAGCAGCACTATGCATCTTTATTGAGAGATTAAATTAATTTTGTTTTGCCATAGTAGTACACGGATTGAATTTCAGAATTGTTGGTTGGTATCTAATGTTAAGCACTTGATAATGAAATCATTCGCTCTGTTTCATAATTGTTTGAAGCACTGAACCAGCTTCATTGGCTCAATGAACATACTATTTTCTTTATCGATTGTACAGAAACGAGATAATCAATCAAATAAATCAAATATCTTCGATATTTAATGCTGAAGGTCGAAGTGATGTGACATAAATTGCAAGAAAATAAAATTACAGAAACGTAAAATTGAGGATTTTAATACATTGTGAATATAAGGAAACTGAAGGGACCTTTAAAAAATGTTGTAAAATACAGGAAAATGTTAAATGCAGGAATGTAAAAGTGGGGTAATACTGTATATTTAAGTAAATTCTGCTTACAAATTTGTAATTTTTTTATATAAAAAGCCTACATTTAATAAACTTTAAAAATAATATTGTTTATTTTTTATTATTTCACTCACCTCATACTTCATAACTCCTCGCAAACCCAAGGTTTCGTCACATCATTTGTGACATTCTCAATGCTGTGTCACATTCACAACTGACATCCAACGGCCTTCTATCCTCCAGACTGACCTCCGCGCCATCTGTTGGCTGCAGGATAGAAGGCCGTTGGACGTCAGTTGTGAATGTGACACAGCATTGAGAATGTCACAAATGATATGACGAAACCTTGGGTTTTGCGAGGAGTTATGAAGTATGAGGTGAGTGAAATAATAAAAAAATAAACAATATTAAAAAATAAATTTATCTTTCATTGAGAAATGTTAAATGAATAATAAAAAACATCAATATTAAAAAACCTCATAGTGTTATTTCCTATCTACATAACTTAACTATATTGCATGTTTATTGTTAGAATAACTTAGTTGGATTATCTGTGTTTTTCAATTTTCCGTGCATATCTTGGTCCCAATTAACATGGATAATCAGGAGTTTGCTGTATTCAGAAATAACAGTCTGGCCAATCTAGAATCCCAGTGTGTTGCTGTAAAGCAATAACTCAGTGACTTAATGCTTTTCCTTCTCTGGTTAATTACTATAGCAGCAGTTTACAGTTAAAGAAAAAAATATTATTTTTTTCTTAATGCCTTTCACCTCTGATTGATTCAGTTGTACTATTAAATTCTTGAAAAAAGTATTTAAAATAATGAAAATGTTTCTGAATTTCTAAAGATATTTTAAATAAACATTGAAACATAATTGAACTTTTTTTTATGTGAGATTTTAAGTTTAACATTTTCCATTGCTGAACATTATTATTTTGAAAATGAAAACGATCGCTTGAATCGGGACTTGAACCCTTGATCTTTGCTGGAGAACGAGATGTCCAGAGTTCAAGTTCTGATCCAAGCGTTAATTTTTTTTTTCAAAATAATTGAACATGCTCCTCTCTTGCTAGCAATCTCATTTACTATAGATTTTATTTTTCCATGAACAATTTGTAGGCAATTAACTATGTATAAGAGAAAAATACGTGTTTAGATTGAGGGCCTAGGCGCTCACTTGGATAGAGCATTGACATAGAGAGTCAAAGGTACTGGGTTCAAACCCCAGTCTAGGCATATATTTTTCTTTTCAAGTATAATTTATAAGACTTCAAACTTTAATTTCTTTGAAAATATTTCATGCTGATATAAATATTGTTCTGCGCCATATCGGTGTAGTTTAAGGCATGATTCCTTGGTACAGAGCTGAAGGATATGTACTGTATTTTGAGTACTCGTGAGGGAAGCAGTGTGGGACCAGTGTCTAGCAGAGCATTGTGAAGAATTTGGAAGCTACAATAAGAATGGCTCCAAGTTAAAAATAAAAAACAGCTATAATGGCTGGGAGTTCCAGCTTGCTGACTGTATATCATCCTTGAACTGACTAGATGGTCATTCACTTCTATGATTAACATGTGTGGATGTGAGGCCAAAATCTGAGTTTATAGGTCAAGCGCCTTCTAGACCTTCATGCCATGGTTGTAAATATTGGTAAATTAGGGTCTTGGTTTCTTACATTCAAAATGTTTCTCTCTTTCTTCTCGGATCATAATTCTTATTTTTTTTTACAGATGCAAAACCTAATACATCCAAGAATAACTCTTCAGATGAAGATAAAACAAAAGATGCCAAAGATATGATAAAGAAAGCAAAGGTGGAAGATGATGAATATAAAAATTCAGCTGATGAACAAACATATTATGGGTAAATATCTAAATTTGTTTAGAGATACAAAATGCTATTTTTTTCCCCATGTACTTACAGGCTCTTATTCTGTAACTTCCCCAACTGATTTAAAGTATTCATAGATTTTAATCTTATAATATATCTGATTTTGATGTATTGCTTCTTTTTTTTAATATTTCATTATTCGATCCCTATTAGGTTCGTCTTCCGGGCATATAGGCCGTGGTCCAGTCGTTCTTCTACTCGACGTTTCGTCTACTGCTGCGGTAGACATCTTCAGGAGATACTGCGTGCTCTCTGTGAATAAGCAGTCCAACCATCATCCCAGACAAAAACGCGGAATAATTAAAACCCTGGTGGAACGAGCCAAAAGGATTTCGGAACCACAGTATCTACAAGAAGAAATTAATCATCTCCAAGCAGCGTTTCAATCCAATGGATACAGCAAAACAGATTTTCGCCGAGCCATAAATCCCAATAAATACAAATCCGAAAACGGGAACAAGGAGGAGGCTAAGGGTAAGGTGTACCTACCATATATCAAGACAATAACGGAGAGAATTGGTCGAATATTAAATAAATATAACATATCTACAACCTACAAGCCAACACAAAAAATCAGCAATATACTGCGCCCAGCCAAAGATACAAGAGATCCGTTAAGTACTGCCGGTATATATCGCATCCCTTGCAGTTGTGGAGAAGTTTATATCGGCACAACAAAAAGAATGGTTACCACAAGATTGCAAGAACACAAGAGGCATTGCAGACTAAAACAAAAGGAAAAATCAGCCGTAGCGGAACACTGGATGAACAACCAAGAACACATAATAAGATTCGAAGAAACACAGGTATTGTCCCAAACATCACATTATTACACCAGACTGTACAGAGAAGCCATTGAAATATATAAACACAAAAATTCCTTTAACAAAAAAGAAGAAACCATGAAGATAAACAAAATCTGGATCCCGGCATTGCACAATACGACAACGAAGCCTATGACTTCTGCTAGCGACAGCCTGGACAAAACAGCACGCAACACGGACCGCGCAGAAAACCGCCTCTCCACCAGGGGCGTGCCTATAAATAGGGAGGGAGTTTCCAACGACCAGCCAGTCTGCAGCCGACTGTTGAGGAGTTCACAGAGAGCACGCAGTATCTCCTGAAGATGTCTACCGCAGCAGTAGACGAAACGTCGAGTAGAAGAACGACTGGACCACGGCCTATATGCCCGGAAGACGAACCTAATAGGGATCAAGACGCCGGCCGTGAAAGCCTACAGTTATACATTTCATTATTCATTTATTTTATTATTTTAATTTTTTTTTAGTTATATCTTTGGTCACAGGGAATAAGTTGTAAAGTCAAAAAATTACAAAAATTAATTAAGTATGCTGTGATCATTTCCCAAGCCAGTCTGCCATCCTGGCTCAGTGATAGTATGTCTAATTCCTGAGTAGCAAGACCTGGGTTTGATACCTGGTGGGGTTGAAAATTTTATTTGTAAAATTTTGAATCTCAAGGCCAGGAGAGGCGATGGTGTACAATTTTAAATCACTAGATTGTGACCAGATTTCTGCATTAGATTCCAAATCCCTCTGCAATAAATATTTTGAGAAGGCTTGTGATAGTGATTCATTCATCAGACAGGGACTACAATAAGTAGTAGCTCCAGGTTGAGAAAATCAGCTGTAACAGCTGGGGGACAGGATATGCTGATCTATATTGGGTGGATGATCATTCACCTCATATACATACGTAGGTCACTAGATAAGTTTCGAGATGTGCAAAAATGGGCCATGATAAAGTTTCCATACCTATCACATCTTTTCAATCAACCCTTCAGCACATTCTATACACCGTTGCATCCTCTGGAACGACTTCTGGAAGCAGCCACGCCACTCGATCTCAGACATTGCACTAAGCTCCTCCAACAGCATCTTGTGGGCTAGGAAATTGGTGTCCGCACATGCAATTCTTCACGTTCAGAAACAGGAAATAGTCGCACGGTGCTAGGTCCTGACTGTAGGCTGAATGAGACATTAATTTCACCAGCGTCTTTTCCAGAAACCTAATTGTTGTATTGGCTGTGTGCAAAGAGGCATTGTCATGTTGGAGCAGAATTCCCTGCAGTCCAGTCTTTGGCCACTTCTCCTGGATCTTTGAGAAGACTTTTTGCAGACCGACTTCAGTATACCATTTAGTAACTGTCTTCTGATCCTCTAGCACAACTGTAGCCAGATTACCACTTGTTGAGAAGAAAGTGGCCATCATTTTCTTCCCTACACTCTTAGGTCTTTTGACTTTGGTCGGAGGCTGCTCATCTGGGAAGACCCACACCTATGATTGGTGCTTTGTTTCATGGTCATACTGGTAGATCCAAGTATCGTCACCTGTCACGATGTCTGACACCTGGCAGGAGTCCCCGTTGTTGAATCTCGCCAGCATTTCTCTACACAATTCCACCCTAGTGTGTTTATGCCCTTCTGACAAGTGGTGTGGCACCCATCGAGAAGAAATTTTCCTCACCCTTAAGTATTGGTGCAGGATGGTGGAAACACTTGGCGAACTAATCCCTAGGGCCCCCTCAATGTCCTTATAGGTCAGTCGTGGATGGATCTTCCTTAATCAGAGTCTCCACTGCAAAGACGTTTTCTTCTGTCACCACTGTTGTTGGCCTCCCACTTCTTCAGTCATCTTTAAGGGATGTTCTCTCCCTCTTAAATTCTGGAAATCAGCGGAAAGCTGTTGCACTCGAAGGAGCAAGATCCCCAAATGTTTGTGTGAGTTGCTCAAGTGTTTGCAACTCATTTAAACCGCACTTATAATCATATAAAATCATAGCAAGAAAATACTCCCTCTCAAGCTCCATAGAACACTTACTTATTTTAGGAATTCTCACTGTGAGGTATATTCATTAAGGTAGAATTTTTTATCAATATGAGGTGAGTGATAAAAAATTCTACCTTAATCCATAGGACACGTTTGATTTCACCACACACAGACTACTTCAAAAAAGGTGCTGCTCAGAGACAACTGAAAGGAATCGTTTCTACCTGCTATGGTTTTGACGTTCAAGAGTTGGGCTTTCAAATGGTATATTAGTTTATTGCATTCCTGTCGCCATACTGCCGTGTCTCAAAACTTATCTAGTGACCCTCATATATGGATGTTGAGCCTGCAGTTAGCTAGTAGGTCAAGGGCCTTCTAGGTATTTTGTGCAATTGAGGTTTTTATCGTTGCTTCTCTTTTTTCATGTTTTCTGAAGGAACAATTTTTTTTTGTTTTCAGTATTGCACATACAATTCATGAGATTGTGACAGAGCAAGCTACTATCCTAGTGAATGGAAACCTTAAGGAATATCAAATTAAGGTAAACATTTTTTTTTTTTGTATATAAAACATTTTAATAACATTGAAATTGCTATTGTTTTTCTAGTAGCTCAATTTGGGATCATCGTCTTTCTTAGCAGAAAGCTCTAAGCTTTTTTATGTTCTAATTTGATTTTGCATGGTATAGATTATTTGCTTCTTACAAGATCACTTTTACTGTTCTTTCTTAGGGAAACATGGGTGTTTTATTATAATTATATTATTTTTAGTCTGGACATCTTACCTCAATATTAATGTTGATTTGTTCTTGAACATGTTTCAAAACAATTCTGTTTTATATTAAAATTAATTTTGGGAAGTAAACATTATGAGGTTATATCATTAATATTGAGCGGAGAACATATTTTTAATAACTCACCTCATACAATTTCAAATTTATTTGGGAAATTTGAAATTGTATGAGGTTAGTTATTAAAAATATGTTCTCCGCTCAATATTAATGGGGGTTTTCGTTGCTCATTTTACACAATCCAGAGAACACATATGACTTGAAAAAAAAATTACAGATACAGGCATAACTATCTAACTCACCGGCTCTATCGAACCTGTAGGTTCATGGCTGCATGGACATAACTCTCCATACAACCCTATCCTGAGCTAATATTTTCCAATCATCTTCTGAATAATCTACTTCCCTCAAATCATGGTTAATTTTATTCCCCCACCTTATTATTGATCTACCAACTAGCCGTTTTCCCTCTGGTTTTCCTACAAGAAGCTTCCATGCACCTCTTTCATGCCACGTGCCCTGCCCATCACAGTCTACGAGACTTAACTGTTCTTATTATATCTTTCTTCCTACATATGTTAATTTATAATTGCTGATATTGTCAGTGTATTTGTTATTCAATAAACCTTTGGTCTCAGGTGTTGTCTAGAATTGAGGAAAAATTGAAATTTACTTACAGAAAGACAACATAGAAATGTTTATAAAGGAGTTACTCATTCTTTGGACTTGTAATAGCTACAATTGGAGTCTAGAATTAGAGTATAATGTTGTCAAATTAAATTAAAGTGTTTAATACCTCACCTGATATCCAGTCTTCCAATTCCGGTTTCGAAGCTTGGACAGCTTCATCTTCAGTAATTTCTTGTTGACTGATGTTATGTTGATCAGGAGAACTGCTTCCTCCCTCTGTTGGCGGACAGATGAACCTCCAGATCAAATCATATATAAACATTCAATATAACTGATGTTTTTATTATTAATTTCAAATATAATGTTGTCATGTATGAAGTTATGATGATGGCAGAGTGGGCACCAGTACCCCAAATTATTTTAAGGAATTCATTGTTTACATCTTCATGTTTGTAGAGTTTGAAGTAATTTGTATCATTGTTTAACAACAATGGACTCTTACTTTAAGGGAGGAAAGGAGATTAAAAGTATTTGAGAATAAAGTACTTAGGAAAATTTTTGGACCAAAGAGAGATGAACAGACAGGTGAATGGAGAAGACTACATAACAATGAACTACATGGTCTTTATAGGAAGCCAGATATAATAAGAACAGTTAAGTCTCGTAGACTGCGATGGGCAGGACATGTTGTACGTATGGGGAATGAAAGACTTGCATGGAAGCTTCTTGTAGGAAAGCCAGAGGGAAAACGCCCAGTTGGTAGACCAAGAATGAGGTGAGAGAATAACATTAACTATGATTTGAGGGAAGTAGATTATACAGGGAATGATTGGAAAGCATTAACTCAGGATAGGGATGTATGGAGAGCGTATGTACGTGCGGCCATGAACCTATGGGTTCGATAGTGCCAGTGAGTAAGTAAGTAAGTAAGTTTAACAACAATCTGAATTGAAGTTTATAGGATGTAACACTATGTGGTATATATTGAATTTAAAAAATATCTATCACCTCTATTTTTTTTATCACCTCACCTCATACTCCGTCTTCTGTTTAGACAAGGAATTTCAAAATTCATTAATTTCTTCTTTTTTTTTAAATATATTTCTCCCAAACCAAGCGCTTTTTAGGTTTATCTGTTTGTTTGATTAATTTAGCCTTTCTTTCAATTAGATGTTTTTCAGACCAAACATGAGCAGCTACTGTAGATTTTTCTAATTCCCCATTTTTGACATTCCTAAGATATTCTTTCACTCTGGTTTTCAAATTTGATATGAAAATTATTCCAAAATCGGTCTAAATAAAAGATGGTGTATGAGGTAATAAATATTTTTTTTATTTTAAAATACAATAGGAAGTAACATTAAGAGGTTTTTTAAACACAGCACCATGGTCTCAGAGAACCATTGTTCCCATCCTCAGCTGTTTGGTTCTCCGATACCACAATGTTGTGTTTGAAGAAACATAGTTGCATATGGTAAGAAGAATTCACGATTCATTTGATTCCTATTTAGAAAACCTCATAATGTTAAAATTCCCAAATTTATTATATTAAATTAAGAGGTTTGTTTAATAATTAAGACTTTTGTCTGTACATTCTTACCTCTTATGGTTGTTTTTGTCGAACATATGTTTCATTAAGTTATGTAGATAGGAAATAACACTATGAGGTTCTTTAATATTGTTTATTTTTTATTATTTCACTCACCTCATACTTCATAAATCATAGCAGACCCTGGGTTTCTTCACGTAATTTGTGACATTGTCAATGCTGCGTCACGTTCACAACTGACGCAGCATTGACAATGTCACAAATTACGTGAAGAAACCCAGGGTCTGCTATGATTTATGAAGTATGAGGTGAGTGAAATAATAAAAAATAAACAATATGTTTCATGTTAATAATTAATTAAATAATTTTTTTAATTTAACAATCTGAATATTTTTCTAGGGTTTGGAGTGGCTTGTGTCATTGTTCAACAACAACCTAAATGGAATTCTTGCAGATGAAATGGGACTTGGGAAGACAATTCAAACAATTGCTTTAATCACATACCTCATGGAAAAGAAGAAAGTGAATGGACCATTCCTCATCATTGTTCCTCTTTCGTATGTATACCAGTTATGGGAATTAGTTGCTTGCATACACTGGTCAATTAATACATAATTTATGACCTTAAGATTAAATTAAAATGTTTCATAGCTCACCTCATATCCACGCTTCTAAGTAGACCGCTGTTTCAAAGCCTTGGTGGCTTCATCTTCAGTACTTTCTGGTCGACTGATGTTATATCGATAAGAACTACTTCTTCCATCTGTTGGTGGACTGATAAACCTCCGGATCCAGCCAGAATCGATGGGAATTTCAAAGTTCATAAGTTTTATGAACCTCATAATGTGTTTCCCAATTTTAACTTTGAAGAAGTTCATAAGTTTTCTCATTCTTGTTTTTTTATGTGGATTTTTTCCCAAACCATGAGTTCTTTTTGTTTTTCTATTTGTTTAATTCAACTGGCTTTTGATCCAATTAGACGTTTTTCAGACCAAGCATGAGCAGCTATTGCTGACTTTTCCACTTCACCATTTTTGACATTTTTGAGATGTTCTTTCACCCTTGTTTTCAAATTTCTTTTTGTTTTCCTATGTAAATTTTGTCACAATCCCTGCATTTGATCTGATAAATTCCTGATTTGTTTTCTTCTTCAATTTTTTTTATTTTTATTGGTTTTGATTATCCTATTTAGGCTGTATTCGTTCTTCAGTGCCAATCATATATTAATCTTTTTGAACGTTTTTTTAAACATGTGGTTTTTCAATGGATGGTAAGTGAATTTCTTGAATTTTATTTTTACTTCTGTTTGTTTTTAAGAGTGCTTTCGTTAATTAATTTTTATCTTTTAAATTTATTTATTTTCTTGTAAACCATATTTTCTTCAAAGCCGTTTTCTGCTGCAACATTAATTATATATTCTTTTTCTTTTTCATAATTTTCTTTGCTCACAGGTATATTTACAAATCTGTGTGTTAAACTATTGAACACTGCCTCTTTGTGAGCAAAATGGTTGAATCCCGAACCTTTAATATAGTTATCTATATATCTTCCTTCTGTATATTCCAAACTCTATCCTGTTTTCTCCATTTCTTGTTAAATGTAGATCTAAAAATGGGATTTGTCTTTCAATTTCAGTTTCCATGATAAATTTTATAGTTCTACTCTGAATGTTCAAAAGCTTTAAAACATCCTCTATTTTAAAATACAATAGCAAGTAACATTGAAAGGTTTGTTTAATAATTAAGACAATTTGTCTGTACATTGTTACCTCTTATGGTTGTTTTTGTCAACATATGTTTCAAGACTTCTGAGCCCCATCATCAGCAATTACAGACTGATGGGGCTCAGAAGTCTTGAAACATATGTTTGACAAAAACAACCATATGAGGTAAGAGTTTACAGAGAAAATGTCTTAATCATCCTCTATTTGTTTATGATTCACAGTAACAATTACATTGTCAACATATCTACTTCCAAATTTGAAAATTAAAGGGTGTCCACTTGTTATTTTCTGCTCAAAACTTCCAATAAATAAATTAGCCAAAAAGGGTGATTTTCCTATGGAAAGTCCAGAACTTTGTTTGTAAAATCTTCCATTATGTGTACAAAACATTTATTCAATGCATAATTTAGTTAAAATTGTATATTCCTTTATGGTTTCTTTTCTCAAATTTGTTTTTGTTTTTTTGACCTTGTCTTATACAGTATTTTGCATGAAGAAATCTGGAAGGACTGTTTATATTGGTGGTATGAATAAAAGGGCTATTGTGATAGAATAGATAATGCAAAATTCTTTTGCCATCACTACACCTCATTATCTACGCTACACTAAGCAAGAAGCAAGTTTACATTTAATAGATTTAAACTATCCCTAGAAATATAAAAAATTCCTGTGCAATTCATGTTTCCTGCTAGTTTTCAAATATTCTGATTTTTTATATTTATATTGATGTTAATTTATTGTTTGCAGTACCCTTTCTAACTGGGTTCTGGAGTTTGATAAATGGGCTCCATCAGTAGTAGTGGTAGCATACAAAGGCTCTCCTGCCATGCGGCGACAGATACAGAGTCAGATGAGATCTACAAAATTTAATGTGCTTCTTACAACTTACGAATATGTAATAAAAGACAAGGGCATGTTAGCAAAGGTAAGCTAGTATAAGTTTCTTATTAAGAAAACCTCATAATGTAAAAATTTGCAAATTTATTGTATTAAGTAAGCTAGTATATTCCGTTTTATATAATTTTTTTATTGCAAATCTATTCTCAGTTGTGGTTTCTAGGGGAGTAACATGCTTGCCAGTGCATCCAAGACTTGTAGGTTTGATTCTTCAGTGGGTTGTATATCATAGATTTATGTCACCCTAAAAGAATCTCAAGCCTGAAATTAGAGGTCTGTGAGCTAAATTTGTCAGACCTTTAACATCCAACTTTGATTCACAATGAGCTGAAATGTTAAAGAACACTATTAAATTAAACATTACTTTTAATAAAATTACTATGATAAATTATCAATTTATATAATCCTAACTACTTATTTTAGGAATTCTCACTATGAGGTATATTCATTAAGGTAAAATTTTTATCACTCACCTCATATTGTTCTTCTTATTTGACTATAAACTAGTTTTGGAACATAGTTTCTGTTCCATCCTCAGTATCGTCACGACCGTTGTTCTGTTGTCTTGAAGAGCTGTTCTTCGCTCCTTCCATTGACTGACTTGAACTTTGAAATTCCCGGTGAGAATGACCTGGTTTTGAGGTTTTTCAGTCAGCCAATGGAAGGAGCGAAGGACAGCTCTTCAAGATGACAGAACAACGGTCATGACGATACTGAGGACGGAACAGAAACTATGTTCCAAAACTAGTTTATAGTCAAATAAGAAGAAAAATATGAGGTGAGTGATAAAAATTCTACCTTAATAATTATGTAATCCTATTCATATATATATATATGTAAATTAAATATTATTTATAATAAATAAGGAGAGCCTGTTTTTATCTTACCACACAGAAGTTGAGTTCTTTTAGGACATATTTCAAAACAAACTTGTGTTTTATCTTCAGCTTGTCTGGACAAGCTCATTAGTCTAATACAGAGTTACCTTACTTATTTTAGGAATTTAAACTATGAGGTATATTCATTTAGGTTGAATTTTTATCACTCACCTCATATTGTTCTTCTTATTTGACTATAAACTAGTTCTGGAACATAGTTTCTGTTCCATCCTCAGTATCGTCATGACCGTTGTTCTGTCATCTTGAAGAGCCGTACTTCGCTCCTTCCATTGGCAGACTGAAACACCTCGAAACCAAGTCATTCTCCCCAGGAATTTCAAAATTCATCAACTTCTTCTTTTCACTCTTTTGAATGTATATCTTTTCCTAAACAGTTCTTTTGGTTTTTCTATTTGTTTTAATAATTTAGCTTCTTTCTCGATAAGATGTTTTTCAGACCATGTGTGGGCAGCCACTGCAGATTTTTCTACTTCCCCTTTCTTGACATTCCTGTGATGTTCTTTCACTCTTGTTTTCAAATTTCTCTTAGTTTTTCCTATGTAGAATTTCTCACATTTTTCACATTTAATCTGATAAATTCTACATAGGAAAAACTAAGAGAAATTTGAAAACTAGGGTGAATAACATCTCAGGAATGTCAAGAAAGGGGAAGGAGAAAAATCTCCATGGCTGCCCATGCATGGTCTGAAAAATATCTTATAGAGAAAGAAGCTAAATTATTAAAACAAATAGAAAAACCAAAAGTACTTACTGTTTGGGAAAAGATCTACATTCAAAAGAGCAAAAAGAAGAAGTTGATGAATTTTGAAATTCCTGGGGAGAATGACCTGGTTTCGAGTTTTTCATTCTGCCAATGGAAGGAGCGAAGGGCAGTTCTTCAAGACGACAGAACAATGGTTGTGACGATACTGAGGATGGAACAGAAACTATGTTCCGAAACTAGTTTATAGTGAAATAAGAAGAACAATATGAGGTGAGTGATAAAAAATTCTACCTAAATTAATATACCTCATAGTGTGAATTCCTAAAATAAATAAGCTTTTATTGTATTTGAAGAGAAAAATTTTCGCCTAGACCGAGACTCGAACCCAGGACCTTTGGCTTGCCAGGCCAAATGCTCTACCAACTGAGCTACCGAGGCGAGTTGCGATCTAGACGCAAGCCAAAGGTCCCGGGTTCGAGTCTCGGTCTAGGTGAAAATTTTTCTCTTCAAATATAATTTTTCTTTCAGTGAGAAATGTTAAATTAATAATAAAAACATCATTAGAAGCCTTACTGGCTTTATAAAGTAATGTTAAATTCCCAATAAATGTCTTCTTAACTAAGAAGCTGCCATTTGCAAAGATAGAAGCAATGGTTTCAAAAGCATTTGGCGAGAGGGAATTACAACATATATAAGAGAAAAATTTGCATCTAGATCGCAATTCGCCTTGGTAGCTCAGTTGGTAGAGCATTTGGCCCAGCAAGCCAAAGGTCCCGGGTTCGAGTCTCGGCTAGGCGAAAATTTTTCTCTTCAAATATAATTTATCTTTCAGTGAGAAATGTTAAATCAATAATAAAAGCTTTTATTGTATTGAAATAAACAGTCAGGCACCAATTAAATATAAGGAAAATGTCCTTGAAACTGGTCATGGAGAGAATACTAAATATTAGGTGAGATGTAAAATGTGATTAATTTGCTGATTTACTAATATATTTTTAATTAAGGATATTTTTATGATTTTTAAAATTAATTTTCAGTTACATTGGAAATACATGATTATAGATGAGGGACATAGAATGAAGAATCATCACTGCAAGCTGACCCAGGTTCTCAACACACATTACCTGGCCACTCATAGGCTGTTACTCACAGGGACTCCTTTGCAGAACAAACTTCCTGAATTGTGGGCACTCCTCAACTTTCTCTTACCATCCATCTTCAAGTCATGTAGTACATTTGAACAGTGGTTCAATGCTCCCTTTGCAACGACGGGAGAGAAGGTTTGTATTGATTGGACTATGATTTTTTCCTCTATAATAATTTCTATGATGATTACCAAAACTGTCAAAATCTTCAATACATTTACTTCCAATTTAACCAATACAAATAGTAGCTCTAACTGGAAAACAATTCTCCCGGATCCAGGCCGGTATTCAGAAACCAATCTTTATGCAAAGAGCGACTCTTTCCCCCATTCTATGCCGTAGAGAGTATTCATAAAACCGGTTTCGTGAATACTCTCTACATCATAGAGAGGGGGAAAGAGTTGCTCTTTGTGTAAAGATTGGTTTCTGAATACCAGCCTAAAACCTTTACTAGAAACTCATCATAAATTGTCTCTAGCAATTTTGTGGATGATTACTGGACATAGTTGCCTGAAATAAGTACTGTCTTAATTTAATTTATTATTAAGTGAAAAAGCTTCAATAATTTTATTGTATAAGAATACCTTATAGATTTTAACAATTTAAATAAATTATATTTAATGTGTTTAACTTTCACAGGGAAAGAACACTATGAGGTTTAATTTAAGAATTAAATTAATGATTTTATTACCTTACCTCATATATATTTTTTCTTCTATACTGCAGTTTCGGAGCTTATCTCCATCTTCAGTAGCCTCTGGTCGACTGGTGTTATGTCGTTTCTTGGCAGTTTTCTTCCAATATAGAAGTAAGAAGAAAACCGCCAAGAAACGACAACACCAGTCGATCAGAGGCTACTGAAGATGGAAATAAGCTCCGAAACTGCAGTATAGAAGAAAAAGGATATGAGGTGAGGTAATAAAAACATTAATTTAATTCTTATATTTAATGTGTTAATTTATTTAATTTAAAAATAATTTTGTTGCAATAATCTCTCTCTTTATGTTAGTTTAACCTCTCCCTTTCTAGGTATTTTTACATGCACCATGATACCCGGGCCTTAAAGAAACTTCATCTGTCGGGAGAGGATTTGTAACTCTGGATCATACACATATTATTTTGACCAAACAAGGGCATAGAGGGTCTCCCTGGATGAGTGATCAGCTCAATGTCAGGGCCACCTCTGAGATAACATGAACATGTTGGAATAACCAATTCACCAAAATTATACTGTGTCATCGGGAAGTGGAAAAGAATGTACACTACAACAAAATATGTGAAGTCCTCTGGATGCATCATGATCTAACAAAATATTGAGAAGTAATGAGAGAATAACTTTATTGTTAAATCAAGAGCATTAGATACATATTATATACATTATATGGCTGCCCTTGTTCTGATGGTTAGTGTAAGCAAAGAAACATCCTAAAACAATTACATTTTGATTCCAGAGGATATCATTAATTTTGTGTTTGTATATATAGTCCATCCGAGGCTTGGTTTGAGACTTGAAAGCAAATGTAATTTTTTTTTTTCCTCTTTGAGACCGTAACAGGCCACATGACCTAATATTTGCATGGATGATGATGATGATGATGATGTATATAGTCCAGCCCCCTATTATCCGGCCCTGACATTTAAGTTGTACGAGGGGTAAAGGGAGAAACTTGTCCTCTACTGCCAATAAGGAAATAGTTGAAGTGCGAGTAGATGTTTGCCACAACCAATCACTGCTCTTGACGCCGCTAGTACGTTTTGAAAATGCTGCAATGTTGTCGGCTGTATTTCTGCTAACCACGTGACTTCAGTGGTACATAAAGCGGTCTCTCCCATTGAATATCCATATCGGCAACGCTGTTGTGAAAAGTCAGAGCCGGATACTCGGCGGCCAACCCCATTTTTCATGGTTTGCCAGTCAAAAAAAGAAGGCAAAATATGAGACGAGGATACATTTTTAATATTTAATTATCAATATGTCATAGTGTTACTTTCTATTAAGTTAAAATTAATTTTGTATGTTTAGGTTGAACTAAATGAAGAAGAAACCATTTTGATTATTCGTCGTCTACATAAAGTTCTGAGACCATTTCTGTTGAGACGCTTAAAGAAGGAAGTTGAATCTCAGTTACCTGATAAGGTAGAATATATTGTTAAGTGTGACATGTCAGGTCTCCAGAGGGTCCTCTATAGGTGAGTTATACACTTTTTGTGACATTCATTTTAAACAATATAATTTGATTTTTAAGAGTTATGAATGAGGAGAATATAGTATTACTCTTCTTTTATAATTTTCAATGGACCAGAAAGAAAGTGCTGTATATTAGGGGAAAGTGTAAATTGTGGGAAACGAGGAGGAATGAAAAAAATGTTTATCCCCATACTCTGCAACCATTCCAGAACATTCAAATAGAAAAACACTGAATAGGATAATATACAATATTGGCTAAATAATGAAGTATGTTAAATTTGAAGAGAAAAATTTTCGCCTAGACCGGGACTCGAACCCGGGACCCTTGGCTTTCCGGGCCAAGTGCTCTACCAACTGAGCTACCGAGGCGAGTTACGATCTAGACGCAAATTTTTCTCTTATATATGTTGTAATTCCCTATCGCCAAATGCTTTTGAAACCATTGTTTCTATCTTTGCAAATGGCGGCTTCTTAGTTAAGAAGACATTTATTGGAAATTTAACATTACTTTAAAAGCCAGTAAGGCCTCTAATGATGTTTTTATTATTAATTTAACATTTCTCAATGAAAGATAAATTAAATTTGAAGAGAAAAATTTTCGCCTAGACCGGGACTCGAACCCGGTAGCTCAGTTGGTAGAGCACTTGGCCCGGAAAGCCAAGGGTCCCGGGTTCGAGTCCCGGTCTAGGCGAAAAAAAAAAAAATTTTCTCTTCAAATTTAATTTATCTTTCATTGAGAAATGTTAAATTAATAATAAAAACATCAATGAAGTATGTATTTTGAACTTTTATAAATGTGTTGCTGTGGCGTAGTCGGTAGAGTCCCTACCTTCCACTCCAGCAACCCAGGTTCCATTCCCGGCGGGGTAATGAATTTTAATATCTCAATCTTGGGACTGGGCGTGTCTTAGTTGTACCCATTGGGTTTTATTCCCCTACCTTCCACTCCGGTGACCCATGTTCCATTCCCAGCTGGGTAATGGATTTTAATATCTCAATCTTGGGACTAGGCTTGTCTTAGTTGCACCCATTGGGTTTTATACCTTCCACTCCCATGACCCGGGTTCCATTCCCGGCGGGGTAATGGATTTTAATATCTCAACCTTGAGACTAGGTGTGTGTCGTGTCCTAGTTGTACCCATTGAGTTAATTCCTCTAAAAAAATGTAAAATGACTTCTTTCTCCATTTTAAAAATAAATAATAAAGAGAGTTACAAAAAACAAAACAAGTTGTCAGAAACTGCAGGAAAGTTACATACGGTTGTTGAATCCAAACCAAACAATGCCCAAAAAAATAATAAGAACAAAAATAATAAAATAATTGAGTTTGTATTTTTTAAACATTCTTACTTCATATGATATTTTTGTCGGACATATGTTTCAAGGCTGTTGCCCCATCTTCAGCTTTTCACAAACTCAATTTTGTGAAAAGTTGAAGATGGGGCAACAGCCTTGAAACATATGTCTGACAGAAATATCATATGAGGTAAGAATGTTTAAAAAAGTACAAACTCAATTATTAAAATTAAACGTCATAATGTTACTTCGTTCTTCTTGTATCTTGTAAGCCCATGTTTCCCTTAACAGAGGTTTAGGCACTCTCCCACTACAGGGAGGAATTTGAACCATATTAATTTAGTTACACTTGTTTTCGTATAGGTGTAATTTGAGTGGTCCGTGGTCAGCGTTCTGCCTCATACTGACATCTAGGAAACCAAAGTAGTACTAGGATGGGAAAATTCGGTAAATTTAGCTTCGAGGCCTTTTTATTCAGGCTTAAGGATCTTTTACAGGCCTGAAAATCTTCAGACTCGGGACCCACGGCTTAAAGTCCCTCCCGGAGGACTTGCTCCTTGGATTTTTCCATCCTAAAAAATCCATCGACCCCGGCCGGGTTTGAATCCGTGACCTTCGGGACCAGAGGCAAGGAGCATAACCACTAGTCCACCGCGGCCGATTAATGTTACTTCATTAATAGTGAGTGGAGAACATATTTTAATCGACTCACCTCATACATTTTCAAACTTCTTTGATACCGACGGTTTCAGACAAAATCATGTCCTTCTTCAGTCATGGCTTCCATAATCTCATAATGTTTACTTCCCAATATTAATTGAAATATAATGTTACTTCATAATGATTTTAAAATAATAAAATAACTGAATAACTAAAACAGTAAGTTTAGAGCAAAATAAACACACTAGAATCAACACACTACATAAGCAGTGGTGGCATGTGTAGAATAATGGAAAGAAACTGTAATGGGGAAAAAAATTATTTTGTGGGAGATAAAAAAAATTTTGTTTTGCCAAGTAGTAGCAGATTGAATTCAGATGGTGTTGCAATAAGCTCTGAGCCAGTTTTGTTTTCTCAATGATCATGCCCTACTCTGTATCAATTTTTCAGAGGCAAAATAATTGATCAAATAAATTGAATATATTTGATCATGAATGAACCAAATGAACGCTAGGTAGTACAAAGACTAAGAACATCATCACACATCGCTTTGACAAGAAGTGTTGTCATGACCAGTTCTATTACCTCTGCATCTCCTTTGATTTTTTTGTGCTAAAGATCATTATGATATTATGTAAATAGCAGGAAAATAAAATTGCAAACATGTTAAATTGAACATTTTTAATACATTGTGGATATAGGAAAATGTTAAATGCAGGAACGTAAAAGCGAGGTTATATTGCAATTCATTTATGTGTGCTGACAGCCAGATTAGCATTCTGCTGCTATCTTCATGTAGAGTGTGGTTCTTTATCCTGAAGTTAATGATAAATTATTTGGCATCGGTCATGGTGGTTTAAAGGTTATTATGATCGACTCTGGTTCTGAGATTTGCCGGTTCAAACCCAGCCAGATTTTATGGATTTTTTGAGGGTGTAAAAATCCTGAGCATGGGTTCCTTCAGAAGGGAACTGAAATGGTGGATCCCATGTGATATTATTACAGCAATTTGAAAGAATCAAAAGCCTAAAAAAAGAGGCCTTGAAAAAAATTGTCAGCCCTTTTTATGCTAAGATTTGAATTGTGATTCTAATAAGTAATAACCTTAGATGTTAAATACAATAAAGTATTTGGCACAAGTATCTTAAAATTCTTCTTCTTCTTCTTCTTCTTCCTTCCAAGTATTAGGCCGAGACCTGTTACGATCCTATAGAAAATTTTCCCTTATGGGAAATTCTCGTATAAGACTTGAAAGCATAATAATAGTCCCTTCGATTGATTGCTGGCCAAAGGAAAGCAAGACCAGTGATGGGGCTGCCATCTTATAGCCTATCTTAAAATTCAAAATCTTTAATCTGAATAAAAGCATCAACATTTTGGTACAAAAAAACTCTGAAAGAGAAATACAGTAATTAAAACTCTTTAACTTTTATAGGTATTTACAATAACTCTCCAATCTCCAGAAAAGTGTTGGAAATAAAAAAGATAATAAGATTATTGACCAAACAAAATAAAATTATCCAGCTCCAATGGATTCCGGGGTACATGGAAATGAAATGACGGATCTTTTAGCAAAAAAGAGCACCAAAATTTTACAGAAAACAAATCAATCCCTGCCCTACCATTCTGCAAAAATTATAATTAAAAGAAACTTCCAGAAAGAACTGATGGAGCACTTCAAATCACAAAGTAATAAGAAACCACGGGCAGCTATCTCGCAGAATAAAAACTTAATACCTGAACAACCAAGACATGAAGCAGTAGCAACATTCAGACTGTTAACAGGCCATGACTACCTGGCAGCACACCTCCATAAAATTGGAATCTTCAACTCTCCAAATTGTATCCTGTGCCAAGACAATAACACTACCATGAACAAAGATCATCTTGCTAGCTGTGAGGCTCTGAAGATGTCACCTACAAGAACTCTGGCAGGACTCTATTGGGAAGCAAGAATGGAACAAATGGAACACATCCAAGCTAATGGGCATTAGACTACTACTACAATTTTTTTTTTTTTTTTAGTACACAATTGATCTTCTTGGTGATACAATATTAAAATATATATACAGTCAATATGCCCATTTCACCAATAAATATTTAAAATGGTCAACTAGTTTCTACAGCCAAGCTGTCATTCTCAAGACCAGATATTGACTGAAGACAATATAGATAAAAATAAAGATACAAATTCAGTTAAAAACAAACTACGTCACATGACGCAATCATTCACAAGTGAAAGTAAAACATAATAAAACTAATCCTCTTTTTTATCAATTAGAGAAAAGAGGGGGCTGTACGAAATTTATAAAAATAAGGATAAAATAATGAACAAAGACAAAGGCCCTATTCCGTACAGCCCCCTCTTTTCTCTAATTGATAAAAAAGAGGATTAGTTTTATTATGTTTTACTTTCACTTGTGAATGATTGCGTCATGTGACGTAGTTTGTTTTTAACTGAATTTGTATCTTTATTTTTATCTATATTGTCTTCAGTCAATATCTGGTCTTGAGAATGACAGCTTGGCTGTAGAAACTAGTTGACCATTTTAAATATTTATTGGTGAAATGGGCATATTGACTGTATATATATTTTAATACTACTACAATCATTAGTAAATAATAACACTATGAGGTTTAAGTTATGTAGATAGGAAATAACACTATGAGGTTCTTTAATATTGTTTATTTTTTATTATTTCACTCACCTCATACTTCATATGAAGTATGAGGTGAGTGAAATAATAAAAAATAAACAATACTATGAGGTTTATTAATAATTTATGTTGAGTTGTTTTTGACTCACCTAGTGAAGTATGAGGTGAGTCGAAAACAACTCAACATAAATTATTAGTAAATAATCCTAATTATTTTTCCTATTTCAAATTTTTTTCTAGTAATAACTTTTTTATATATAATAATACCATATAAAAATAATTGAAGTAAATGGACAAATTGTTCCGCACTGTAATCAAACGGTCTAAGGCATCCTGTCTTGGCACAGAGCTGTGGGGCATATGCTAAACATGAGAAAGAAATTTTCTGTAGGAATTTCAGCCAGTATGAGACCAGTGCCTTCCCAGGATTGTCAGGAATTTGGGTAGCTACAATAAGTAGTGGGTTCAGGTTAAGAAAACTACTGGAGGACCCAACATGCTGACCATATGTCATCCATATACTGGCTGGATAATTGTTCACCTGTGTAAATGGCACGTGTGGAGATGAGCTCAGCAGCAAGTTGGTAGGCCAATGACCTAGTCCTATCGTGTCGTGGAGTAAAAAAAGGTTGAACAAATTCTGTTTTATTTTCCAGGCACATGCAGAGCAAAGGTGTATTACTCACTGATGGTTCAGAGAAAGGCAAACAAGGAAAAGGTGGTGCTAAAGCATTGATGAACACCATTGTTCAACTAAGAAAACTGTGCAATCATCCCTTCATGTTCCAGAATATTGAAGAGAAATACTGTGATCATGTAGGCTGTCAAACTGGTGTTGTGTCTGGGTAAGTTCTGTATTAATATTTAATGTTGAGTGATAAATTTAAAGTAAAAACATCAACAAGTTCTATATTAAGTTATGTAGATAGGAAATAACACTATGAGGTTCTTTAATATTGTTTATTTTTTATCATTTCACTCACCTCATACTTCATATGTTTGATTGTGTTATCATGTGCTCTTCAGATTTTAATTTTAATCAGTATTACAATGGGATAAGAATCAAATGAATCGTGAATTCTTCTTACTTCATACATCTATGTTTTTTTAACACAGAACTGCAGAAAAAAGCATCTTTTCCATCTTCAGCTGTTTTCACAACTGTCAATGTTTTCTTTTGCTGGTAATTTTCTAACCTGTCATCTAATGTACTTTTGAAGAACTGTGTAATCAAACTTGGTTCGTCTGGAACCTCGAAGTTCATGGTTTTTTTAATGTATATCTTTTCCCAATCTGTTAATTCCAAAGGTGTAGATAGATGTTTCAAAGGTTTTGCTTCTTTTTCAATTCTATGATTCTCTAATAAACTATGTGCTGCTATAGCTGATTTTTCAATTTCACCATTTTTTATGTTTCTAAAGTGTTCTTTTTTGTGAGTGTCTTAAGTTCCTTTTTGTTTTTCCTGTATATACTTTATTGCAATCTTTGCAATTAATTTCATAAATACCAGATTTTTTAATGTCTGGGATGTTAACTTTTTTATTAGTTAACAGAAGATTACCCAAGTTGAATTTGTTAATCGTAGCCAATGTTATATTAATTTTTTTTTAAATCTTTTGAAATTTGTTATGAACTTCTGGTTGGTAAGTAAATTTCTTGAATTTGTCATCTTTCTTGGAATTATACGTTGCAGAGTGGTGTATTCATGTAACCTTTATTTTGTTGTTTCAATTTCTTTAATTTCTTCTCTATTAAGTCTTCATCAAAACCATTTATTTTAGCTGTGTGTACAATATGATTATATTCATTCTCAAAATCCTCTACATTAAGTGGAATATTTATTAATCTGTGTAATAGACTGTTGAAAATTGCATGTTCATGTGAAACATGATTAAAACATGATTTCCGATACTGCAGTTCTATGTTAAAAAAAGTAGATATATGAGGTAAGAAGAATTCACAATTAATTTGATTCTTATTAACCTTTAGAAGACTTGTGGGACATATTTGTCCCATGAAATGTAAAGCCCTAAAGGACTTAGTGGACATATTTGTCCCATGATAACATTATTTCTTCGTAAAATTACAAAAATTCAGAAAATATTGTAAAGAAATTATTAGTGGCTCTAACCTATTGTGTTCCGATCAAGTATTCACAAAAAATAAAAAAAAACACATCAGGTGCCTTTTTTTTTTTACCCCTAATTTTTACATATTTTTCCCATGATAACATTATTTCTTTGTAAAATTATAAAAATTCAGAAAATGTTGCAAGGAAGTTATTTGTGGTTCTAACCTATTGTGTTTTAGATCAAGTATTAATTTTTTTTTATTATTATTATTAGTCCACCGCTGTGGTCTCGAGGTAGCGTGCTGCCTTGTCACGCAGCGGGCCCGGGTTCGATCCCCGGTCGGAGCAGTTTTTCTGGGTGAGATTTTTATCGGGGTTTTTCCTCATCTGTAAGACAAATGTCAGGAAAACTTTAAGGCCCAAACGGTCCCCGAAATCATATGGCCATCATCCTTACCATTATCATCATCATCATCCTTCACCGGTGTGGAAAGCAACGGGAAGCTACCACACCTACACAATTCCCTAGTAAAGCTGCAAGCACAGCATGAAAATGCTATGATTGCAATGAAGGACCTGCCTTCGGGCAGAATTACTATGGATGGATTATTATTATTCCGGCTTTTATAATGAATATACTTTTTTCCGGTACCCATGTTCACAGTTAACTACACATTTGTTTCAACACATTTTTCCATTCCTGTCTGTGCATCCATATATCTTCTTCTATTTCCCATTCCTTCTTAGCTTCATTGATTCCCTGAATCCACGTAATAGTTGGTCTACCCTTCTTTATCCTTCCCTATGGTTCCCAATCCATGATTATCTTAGGTAGTCTTCCTTCTTCCATTCTTCTAATGTATCCGTACCAATTCAAGTATTCATAAAAAATATAAAAAAAACATGTGGTGTCTTTTCCACCCCTAATTTTGTATTTAAATTATAATGAGTTAACATGGTAAATATCTTGTTAGTTTTTAATGTTAATATTATTAGTTTTTAAACATCTTAATGATGGACAAATTATATTTGAAAAGAAAAATATACGCCTAGACTGGGGTTTGAACCCAGGACCTTTGACTATCTATGTCAATGCTCTTCCATCTAAGCTACCTAGGGCTCCAATCTAAATGCGTATTTTTCTCTTATACATAGTCAAACCGCAGTCTAGGCGTATATTTTTCTTTTCAATTATATATCTTGTTAGTATTTATTTTTAAAAAATATCTGATATGCTACTCACATTATTTTAATAATCCAGGATGCCATATACGTGAAGCCATTATATGTTAAAAAACAAACCACAGTCTACAGTTACTAATTCAAGACTGAATGTTATAAGGTTTGCTAAGGTTTGAGTGCCACAGAAAAAAAAAAATGTGCTGATAACTCTGTCGGCAACAAGGCAGGGTACTCATGTGTATGCTTTCAAAGCAGATTTTTCATGGCACACCTGTTCCAACTACGTCATCAAATCCCTCTTGCAAGAGTACAGTCGCCTTCAAATCATAAACTGAACCCGTTATAAAGTCAAACCAAAAAATATAGACCTCGCAAATAAATTTTAACTTTTAATAATGAAATTGTCTATTGTATGTAAAAATTAAACATTTCATTGAATAATACACTCCTTTATGAATGAAATAAAAGTTATTTTATACTTATATCTCTTATAGTTTATCGTAAACAATTATTTTTGTTAGTATGCGCTCTCTACCATCCATTTAATATCATGGACTGGGATTTAAATTCCGTCCTGCAGTTCATGCGGTATTTTTAAATACCCCGGAATATAAAGGTTAAGAAAACGTCATAATGTAAGAAATTCCCAAATTTATTATATTACTTACAATGGGAAGTAATACTATGAGGTATTTACAATTTATATAATGAATCAGAGAAAACTTTTTAAATCTCACTTCATAAAATTGGGTGATTTTCACAAGACCGGTTTCTGGAATGTTGTCAAAGTTTAAGTGCTGTAGTGATTTATAGAAGAATAAAGATATATTGGATTTAATAATTAAATTAATGTTTTTATTACCTCACCTCATATCCTTTTTCTTCTATACTGCAGTTTCGGAGCTTATCTCCATCGTCAGTAGCCTCTGGTCGACCGGTGTTATGTCGTTTCTTGGCGGTTTCCTTCTTACTTCTATCGGTGGACCGATGAACCTCTGGATCAGGTCAAAATTTGCGGGAGTTTCAAAATTCATGAGTTTGTCTTTTTTTGTGTTCTTTTTTTTGGAAAAATCCATATCCAAAAAAAAACAAAAAAGACAAACTCATGAATTTTGAAACTCCCGCAAATTTTGACCTGATCCAGAGGTTCATTGGTCCACCGATAGAAGTAAGAAGGAACCGCCAAGAAACGACATAACACCGGTCGACCAGAGGCTACTGACGATGGAGATAAGCTCCGAAACTGCAGTATAGAAGAAAAAGGATATGAGGTGAGGTAATAAAAACATTAATTTAATTATTAAATTAAACCTCATAGTGTTCTTTCCCTGTGAAAGTTAAATATATTGGATTTACTCACATTTCAATGTATTCATTTAAATGATATTCATTTAAATCCACAAAAACATTCTTCACATTCTGCAAGTGTCTATGGAATCGTGTACCACATCCATACCAGAGAAAAATTTACTAATATAATTTGGTACACAAAGTGTTCGTAAACTACATGAAAGTAGGAAACCAGCATATATTTATATATATATATGAATATGAACGTTTTCTTCGGTTTTCCGCGTCTTGAATTCAAGTTTGGCCACTGATTCCAATGCTTCAGCATGATCCCACATGTCGGAATCAGTGGTCAGAGGCCAAACTTGAATCCAAGATGCAGAAAACCCAAGAAAACTTTCATATTCATACTCATCCGTGAAAATCTGCAACATAATATATATATATATATATATATAAGAAGGGCTTAGGGCAATAAAATGATAAGCCACATATTGTATTTGAAGAGAAAAATTATACTCTCAGGCGGGGTTTGAACCCAGGACCTTTGGCTTTCTAGGGTTCAAACCTCAGTCTGAGCGTATAATTTTTCCTTATATCTCAGAAAGAACAATATGTGACTTGATGTTTTTATTATTGATTTAACGCTTCTCACTGAAGGAAAAGTTATATTTGAAGAGAAAATGTATACGCCAGACTAAGGTTTGAACCCTAGAAAGCCAAAGGTCCTGGATTCAAACTCCATCTGAGAGTATAATTTTTCCTTCAGTGAAAAGTGTTAAATTAATAATAAAAACATCAAGTCACATATTGTTCTTTCTGAGATATAAGGATTTTAATATTTCAAAAAATTATAAATACTAATTGTACAGTATTGTTGTTAATACATGTCTATATGTTTAACTCCTCACTAGCACACTTATAAATTATTTCATGGATATTTCAATACATCTAATTTGTTATCATTATAATAAATGATATTTCTTAACAGAATGTGGCTTATCATGTTACTCCCCTAAGCCCTTCATATATATGTGTGTATATATATATATATATTTTTTTTTTTAAAGTGATCCCACAACAGACCTTAGGAGGCCCTTGGGGTAGTAGGAGGTTAAGGCTCCCACTTTTTCTAGACAATCGGCACTTTATGTCAGCCGGGTTGTCAGCCCTGCGTGACGGCCGCCTTTACCCCAGAACAAGCGTCTGGTACTCATTTCAGTTAGAGGCTGAGTCGACCCCAGGGCCATAGTGCTGCCAGAGGGTTTGGGTCAGTTTAAAAATCCTGACCCCAACGGGACTTGAACCCTCGACCCTCCGGCTTGTAGCTCAGTGCCTTAACCACTATGCTAAGGCGTGCCCCCTATATATATATATATATTTATTTATTTATTATGAGTTAGTTATTTTGATTCACCTCATATTTTTTTGATATTCTGCAGACTACAGTTCTGTCGCATCTATGCAACATTGTCAATGCATTCTAACTGTTGTATATGCGGTTGTTGTCCTGTAGGTTGATTTCTGTGCCCTCTGTTGTCTGACCAATGAACTTCCAAATCAAATTTTTTTTTCCTTTTCCCCGGGAATTTCAAAATTCATAGTTTGCTCCTTATTCTTGTGGATGTAAATTTTCTCCCAAACTGTGAGTTCCTTACATTTATTTGTTTCAGTAATTAGGCCCTTGTTACTATTCTGTGTTCTTCTGACCATGCATGTGCAGCTATTGCAGACTTTACTATTTCCCTATTTTTAACATTTCTAAGGTGTTCTTTCAATATTGTATTCAAATTCCTTTTTGTTTTTCCTATGTATATTTTTTCACAATCTTTACAATCAATTTGATAAATCCCTGATTTGTTGCCATCATCAATCTATTCATTTTTGTTGGTTTTAATTAATTAATTCAAACAACAGTTAGAATGCACTGACAATGTTGCATAGATGTATTGAGACTATAGTCTGCAGAATATAAAAAAAGATATGCAATGAATTAAAATAACTGACTCATAATAATTAAAAGAAACCTCATAGTGATATTTTGTACAAATATTAAATATATGTGTGTATGTATATGTATATATGTATACATACACACCTATTGTGTCTGGAAAAGGATGATCTAATATCAAAATATTGGAGATCAAAGAAGAAAATAATTTTATTAAGATTAAATCACCTCATATTTTGTTTTATCACCTAGATATGTTTTGGTGAATATCGTCACCAATCTCATGTAATAACTGACAAGTTGAATTTATTTTGGTGAATAGTCGGATATTATTGACCTTTTATATGAAAAAAATCACTATGAGGTTTAACTTAAGATTTAATTAAAATGCTTCATACCTCTCTTCATATCCAGTCTTCTAAGTAGACCGCGTTTTCAAAGCCTCGGTGGCTTCATCTTTAGTTCTCTTGTCAACAAGAAAGTACTGAAGATGAAGTCGCCACGGCTTTGAAATCATGATCTTCTTAGAAGACTGGGTATGAGGTGAGGTATGAAGCATTTTAATTTAATTCTTAGTCTGATATTAGTTTAGAATAATGAAGATGTTCACTGAAATATATCCAGGTGAGGTGTATATTTCAAATTCAATCTCTTAATAAATTGCCTCAAAATGTAACATACTATCAGTTTTGTTGATAATAACTTTATTGTTAAACCAAAAGCTTTAGATAGGCATATATATACAGGGTGATTACAAATGATTGGAGCGATTTCATGATTTATGGTAGCTGTAGTATTCGACATATTTTCACGAACTTTTACAGATACATAGAGCAACTTCCCAGGTTTTTTTTTGAGATGTTACAGGTGCTCCATATGCTCCCCCTTGGTGATTCTGCAGATATCAAGTCTGTAATCAAGTTCGTCCCATACTCGACGTAACATGTCCCTATTAACCCTTAAATTAAAAATGTATCTTATTGGATACGTTGATTTCATGTATTTAATATAGTTTTTAGATTCAACAGAAAAACAAACGAGAAAAATTAATTAAATTTATGTCAAATTACGCAATAATGTATAATAATAACATAGTTTTATATGAATTTATTTTCCTTGCGGTCCGGAACATTTAAATAATTGGCACGAGAAAATATTGTATTGGCAATTTAAGGGTTAATTTGTTCAAAGGCATTGATTATGCGAGCTCGCAGTTCTGGTAAGTCTACTGGTAAAGGAGGCACAAACACTGAATCTTTCACATACCCCCAAACAAAAAAATCGCACGGCGTCAAATCGGGGGAGCGTGGAGGCCATGACAACAATTTCTGATCATTCTCTCCACTGCGACCGATCCATCGGTTTGGCAATCTCATGTTTAAAAATTCACGAACATCGTGATGGAAGTGTGGTGGAGCACCATCCTGCTGGTAGATGAAGGTCTCACTGTCGGTCGTCAGCTGCGGCATGAGCCAATTTTCCAGCATGTCCAGGTACACGTGTCCTGTAACGTTCTGCTCGCAGAAGAAAAAAGGGCCATAAACTTTGAACTGAGAAACCGCACAGAACACACTAACTTTTGGGGAGTCGCGAATGTGCTGCACAATAACGCGGGGATTTTCTGTGCCCCAGATTCGCACATTGTGTTTGTTCACTTTGCCATTCACAAAGAATGTTGCTTCGTCACTGAAGACAAGTTTCTCACAAAAACCATCCTCATCCATAAACTGCTGCATTTGTGTACAAAATTCAAACCGACTCACTTTGTCAATGGGCGTAAGGGCTTGTAGAAATTGCAAGTGGTAAGGTTTATGCTTCAATCTTTTCCGCAAGATCTTCCAAACGGTCGGTTGTGGAATGTTCAGCTCTCTGCTCGCTTTTCGTGTTGATTTCTGTGGGCTACGTGTGAAACTCATCCGCACACTCTCAACCTTTTCTTCACTCACTGAAGGACGACCCGTTGATTTCCTTTTACAGAGGCATCCTGTAGCTTTAAATTGCGCATACCATCGCCGAATGGAGTTGGCACTCGGTGCATCTTTCTCGAACTTCGTTCTGAAGTGTCGTTGCACAGTTATCACAGATTGAGTTGAATGAAATTCAAGCACAGCATATGCTTTCTCCTCGCCTGTCGCCATCTTTGATAACTGCTGCGCTCTCTCGGTTTAAAGCGTGAAACACGGCTGCGAGAGAAAACAAAAAAAAACCTTATGAGTTTTTATACATAACTTTAAAGTTCTGTGAAGATATGTCAAATAAGATCGCTACAATAAAATCATGAAATCGCTCCAATCATTTGTAATCACCGTGTATATTATATTATTTTTGATCTGGACATCTTACCTCAATATTAATGTTGATTTGTTCTTGGACATGTTTCAAAACAACATTAATATTGAGGTAAGATGTCCAGACCAAAAATAATATAATTAAAATAACCTCAAAATATAACTTCCTAAAATTAAATATTATATATATACACAGTGAGATCAGTTTAGTAGTGGGAGGCAGATGCAGGGTTTGTGCTGTGCAATAACGAAGGCTTACGCGTGCAGGCACGGGACCTGAAATGTACGCAGCAGTTTACGAGTTCACGGCCACAGTCAGATAGTGTACCTCGAGTAGATAAGGTGCTTGATCACTTTTCCTTGTGAACTGAATGGCGTGTGTATAATGTAAACTGAATGACATGTGTATAAGTTATTTCAATTTTAAAATTTGTGTCTTATAAAACATAAGTGTAAAGTGAATCACGTGTGTATGAGTGTAAACTGTATAATGGTTAATAACTTTTTCTACTGAACAACGTGTATTTATTTATGAACAATATTTATTAACTCAGTCTGCCAGCCAAGTAAGAAGATGTTTTGAAACAATTCCCGTGTGTAAAAATTCCATCATTTTCAACAGTCCATAATATTGTTTTTATTATTGATTTAACATTACTCAATGAAAGATAAATTAAATTTGAAGAGAAAAATTTTCGCCCAGACCGGGACTCGAACCCGGGACCCTTGGCTTTCCGGGCCAAGTGCTCTACCAACTGAGCTACCGAGGCGAGTTACGATCTAGATGCAAATTTTTCTCTTATATACGTTGGTTTCAAAAGCATTTGGCGATAGGGAATTACAACGTATATAAGAGAAAAATTTGCGTCTAGATCGTAACTCGCCTCGGTAGCTCAGTTGGTAGAGCACTTGGCCCGGAAAGCCAAGGGTCCCAGGTTCAAGTCCCGGTCTGGGCGAAAATTTTTCTCTTCAAATTTAATTTATCTTTCATTGAGAAATGTTAAATCAATAATAAAAACATCATTAGAAGCCTTACTAGCTTTATAAAGTAATGTTAAATTCCCAATAAATGTCTTCTTAACTAAGAAGCCGCCATTTGCAAAGATAGAAGCAATGGTTTCAAAAGCATTTGGCGATAGGGAATTACAGCGTATATAAGAGAAAAATTTGCGTCTAGATCGTAACTCGCCTCGGTAGCTCAGTTGGTAGAGCACTTGGCCCGGAAAGCCAAGGGTCCCGGGTTCGAGTCCCGGTCTGAGCGAAAATTTTTCTCTTCAAATTTAATTTATCTTTCATTGAGAAATGTTAAATGAATAATAAAAAAACATCATTAGAAGCCTTACTAGCTTTATAAAGTAATGTTAAATTCCCAATAAATGTCTTCTTAACTAAGAAGCCGCCATTTGCAAAGATAGAAGCAATGGTTTCAAAAGCATTTGGCGATAGGGAATTACAACGTATATAAGAGAAAAATTTGCATCTAGATCGTAACTCGCCTCAGTAGCTCAGTTGGTAGAGCACTTGGCCCGGAAAGCCAAGGGTCCCGGGTTCGAGTCCCGGTCTGGGCAAAAATTTTTCTCTTCAAATTTAGTCCATAATATGTTCAACAAATTTTATACAGAGGTGTCAAAAATGTATGGACAACGAAGGTGAAAAGTTCCAGCACCTGCTTCAATAAAGTTGATAAGTACGACAATTTGTAAAATACTTACGAAAATGTGTGTGGTTGTGTCACCGGGATCCTAGCTGTCCATTCCTCGCCGCGAGTGCGTCAGCAGTGTATAGTGAAATCCCCGCATCTGCCTTCGACTACTAAACTGATCTCACTGTATATATACACATACACATATATTGAATAGACTAGATTGAAAAAATTATGTTCTAAAGTATCATTTATTCATAGTTAAATATGGGAAACAACATTATGAGGTTCTTAATTCGTAAATTAATGAGTCATTTGAACGATTCCAACGAAAATCTGATAGTAATAATGTCGGTTAAAAATGAGAGAGATCCTTCTCTCGAAAACTAGTTCCCGTGTTTGAAGAAATATAAAATATGAGGTAAGATGTTAAAAAATGACTCATTAATTTACGATTTCTAAATTATCATTCTAAATATTGCTTTTTTTTTTAGGCCTGATCTTTATCGAGCATCAGGGAAATTTGAGTTGTTGGATCGCATTTTACCAAAACTAAAAGCTACAAATCACAGAGTACTGTTGTTCTGCCAGATGACACAGTTAATGACTATTATGGAGGATTATCTGAGCTGGCGTGGATTTTCTTACTTAAGATTAGATGGTACAACAAAAGCAGAGGATCGTGGTGATCTTCTTCGCAAGTTTAATAGTCCTGATTCTGAGTACTTCCTGTTTCTTCTGAGCACCAGGGCTGGTGGACTTGGCTTGAACTTACAAGCAGCTGATACTGTTATTATATTCGACTCTGATTGGAATCCGCATCAGGTATATGTTTAATTAAAAAATGAGAATTTCATTTATTACTGAAGTTGCAGAATTAAATGCAATTATATTTTTTAAATAATTGGTACTATAATTATAAAGTACTAGCTAATACCCGGTGTGCGCCGTTACGCCCAAATAAATGAAAATTAATGTGCTTTTATGTTTAGTTGAATAAGTAAAAGGAAAAATAATTATAAATTTACTTTTTAGATAGCCCATGCTGATTACCCAGCATTGCCCGGGAATCTACTTATCCCAATATTCTTGACATAAATGAGCTAAAATACGAAAATTAATGTGTTTTATGTTTAGTTAAATAAGTAAAAGGAAACATTAATAAATTAATGAGTCATTTTAACATCTTACCTCATAAATTAAATTTGAAGAGAAAAATTTTCGCCTAGACCGGGACTCGAACCCGGGACCCTTGGCTTTCCGGGCCAAGTGCTCTACCAACTGAGCTACCGAGGCGAGTTACGATCTAGACGAAAATTTTTCTCTTCAAATTTAATTTATCTTTCATTGAGAAATGTTAAATTAATAATAAAAACATCATTAGAGGCCTTACTGGCTTTTAAAGTAATGTTAAATTTCCAATAAATGTCTTCTTAACTAAGAAGCCGCCATTTGCAAAGATAGAAACAATGGTTTCAAAAGCATTTGGCGATAGGGAATTACAACGTATATAAGAGAAAAATTTGCGTCTAGATCGTAACTCGCCTCGGTAGCTCAGTTGGTAGAGCACTTGGCCCGGAAAGCCAAGGGTCCCGGGTTCGAGTCCCGGTCTAGGCGAAAATTTTTCTCTTCAAATTTAATTTATCTTTCATTGAGAAATGTTAAATTAATAATAAAAACATCTTACCTCATATTTAACTTTGAAAAGGAAACATATCGTAATTATTTTTAGATACTCCATGCTCTTTACCTGGCATTGTCCAGGAATCTACTCATCCCGATCTTCTTGGCATAAGTGAGCTGAAAGACGAAAATTAATGTACTTCTTATGATTAATTGAATAAGTAAAATGAAAAATAATTATAAATGTATGTCATAATTATTTTAAGATTCCCCGTGCTGATTATCCAGCGTTGCCCGGGAATCTACATATCCCAATCTTCTTGACATAAATGAGCTAAAATATGAAAATTAATGTGTTTTGTGTTTAGTTAAGTAGAAGGAAACATATCATAATTATTCTTAGATACTCCATGCTCTTTACCTGGTATTGTCTGGGAATCTACTCATCCCGATCTTCTTGGCATAAATGAGCTGAAAGACAAAAATTAATGTACTTCTTATGATTAATTGAATAATTAAAATGAAAAATAATTATAAATGTATATCGTAATTATTTTAAGATTCCCCGTGCTGATTACCTGGTGTTGCCTGGGAATCTACTTATCTCGATCTTCTTGGTATAAATGAGCTAAAAGATAAAATTCGTTATTGTGAGTTATCCGTAAAAGAATACCCGCCATGTGCTACTATGCTTGCACAGGAATCTATGTACTTGCCTTGATCTTCTTGGCATCAATGAAAGACAAAAATGGTTTGTGTGAGTTATCCATAAGATATGCTGTCGTGGACTTTTTTGTAGAGCTTTTTGAGATATTCCATTATGTGTACATTAATTTTGTGTATTTGTTATGGTTTAGGCAGTGTAAGCCATTTAAGCGTCCAAAGAGCTATTTTTTTCACATTTTTTCACTACAAAGGGCGATTTTTATGGGTGTAGGAGTTGAGTATCACAACTCTCTTATAGCCTATGTTCATCCCGGGAATCTCCTGAACATTTTGCAAAAAGCCCCATCACAGTCGGATCAACGGTATGGCCATGCATAAAGTACAAACAAACAATCATTCATTTTTATATATTAGATAATTTAATATATTTATATTGGTCCACCGCTGTGGTCTCGAGGTAGCGTGCTGCCTTGTCACGCAGCGGGCCCGGGTTCGATCCCCGGTCGGGACAGTTTTTCTGGGTGAGGTTTTAACGGTGTTTTTCCTCACCTGTAAGACAAATGTCAGGAAAACTTTGAGGCCCAAATGGTCCCCGAAATCATATGGCCATCGCAATCATCATCATTCATATTCATCTTAGGTTAAACTTAGGATTAGGGACTCTCCTGGCGCACCATTATCATCATCATCACCCATCATATCATCGGGGCAACGTAACCCCGACTTCCAGGCGCTCCAACCTCAGAAGTGGATTACAAGTATGCCATGCCAGGAGAGAAACCAGGAATGTCGAAAGACAATCTGGGGCATTTGAAAAAAAAAATATTTATATTGTATATATATATATATTTGTTATACAGGATTTGCAAGCGCAAGACAGAGCTCATCGTATTGGGCAGCAAAATGAGGTTCGTGTACTGCGACTAATGACAGTGAATTCTGTCGAGGAAAGAATTTTGGCAGCTGCTCGCTACAAACTTAACATGGATGAAAAAGTGATCCAAGCTGGAATGTTTGATCAGAAATCAACAGGTTCAGAAAGACAACAATTTTTACAGAGTATTCTGCATCAAGATGATGCTGAAGAAGAGGTAAGTAGTGCATGTCAGCTTGATAATCTTTTCTGTATCATGAAAAGATACCTGTGATGTAATGATTATACTTGTATGTCTTAATACGATCCTATAGGTCCTGTGTTCAGTATCTATGTGTACCATACAATTTGTATTATTTTGAAAAGTAGAATTAATACCTGAATTGAGATTTGAACCCAAAACCTCTAGCTCTGTACACTAGTGTGCTGACCATTACACTATTTCAGGCTCCCGATACAAATGTTAATTCTTCTTCCTCATATACAATTCTCTTTATCATCAGAAGCAGATAGCCATATATATATATATATGACAATGTGCTGGCATTGAATAAATAAATATATATATATAATGTTTTTATTATTAATTTAACATTTCTCAATGAAAGATAAATTAAATTTGAAGAGAAAAATTTTCGCCTAGACCGGGACTCGAACCCGGGACCCTTGGCTTTCCGGGCCAAGTGCTCTACCAACTGAGCTACCGAGGCGAGTTACGATCTAGACGCAAATTTTTCTCTTATATACGTTGTAATTCCCTATCGCCAAATGCTTTTGAAACCATTGTTTCTATCTTTGCAAATGGCGGCTTCTTAGTTAAGAAGACATTTATTGGAAATTTAACATTACTTTAAAAGCCAGTAAGGCCTCTAATGATGTTTTTATTATTAATTTAACATTTCTCAATGAAAGATAAATTAAATTTGAAGAGAAAAATTTTCGCCTAGATCGTAACTCGCCTCGGTAGCTCAGTTGGTAGAGCACTTGGCCCGGAAAGCCAAGGGTCCCGGGTTCGAGTCCCGGTCTAGGCGAAAATTTTTCTCTTCAAATTTAATATATATATATATAGTCTACTGCTGTGGTCTCGAGATAGCGTGCTGCCTTGTCACGCACAAGGCCCGGGTTCGATCCCCAGCCGGGGCAGTTTTTCTGGATGAGGTTTTTATTAGGGTTTTTCCTCACCTGTAAGACAAATGTCAGGAATACTTTAAGGCACAAACGGTCCCTGAAATCATATGGCCATCACCATCATCATCCTTCACCGGTGTGGAAAGCAATGGGAAGCTACCACACCTACAATTCCCTAGTAAAGCTGCAAGCATAGCATGAAAATGCTATATATATATATATATTCATTTATTTATTTATTCAATGCCAGCACATTGTCATTTTGACATTCTGGTTTACTCTCCTGGCATGGCGTTATTGTAATCCACTTCTGAGGTTGGGGCGCCTGGAAGGCAGAGTTACGCTGCCCCAATAATATATGATAGGTGGCTATGGTAATGATGCGCCAGGATAGGCCTTATTCCTAAACTTAATGAATATGTTAATGATGATAATGGTGGCCAGATGATGTTCGGAGACCATTTGGGCCTTAAAGTTTCCTGACATTTGTCTTGCAGGTGAGGAAAAAACCATCACCCGGGGAAACTTGCCCCGACCAAGGATCAAACCCAGGCCCACTGTGTGACAAGGTAGCATGCTACCTCAAGACCACAGCGATGGACAGATAGTCATCTATATTGAGAATTGTTAATGAGGAAGATGAATAGAAGGCTTAGGGCAATAACATGATATGCCACATATTGTTCTTTCTAAAATATAAAGATTTTAGTGTTTCAAAAAATTATAAATACTAATTGGACAGTATTGTTGTTAATACATTATGTGTATATGTTTTAACTCATCACTGGTGCACTTTCATACTAGCATACAGAACTGGAGGTCTTGGGTTCAAATCCCAATTTAGGCATTAATTTTTCTTTTCAAAATAATCATTGTCCATCATTGCGAATGTTGAAATTTAAATTAATACATCAAAACATAACATTTTTCTTTAAGTATAGGGTGTGGAATGGGATTCACCCAGCCTCTTGTACGGATAGCTGATCAAAAAAGGTAAATTGATCCAACAACAGGCTTTAGGAGTCCCTTGGGGTACTAGGAGGTTAAGGCTACAATATTTTTCTAGACAATCAGCATGAGATGTCAGCCAAGTTATAAGTCCTGCATGATGGTTCCCTTTATTCACAGAACATAGTCATGTACTCATTTCTGTTAGATGGGGCAATGGAGAGTGTTGCTAGAGCAATAGTTTTATCCTTATCATTTACAATGTGTACACCAACAGATTACCTTTCATGAGTTATGTTCTGCCAGTGGTTCTTGCAGCAGCGTGGTACAATCCGAACTTTCTTTCCTTCATCGAAAGTAAAGTGGGATCTAACCCTATGAGGTATTTTCAATATATAAATGAGTTGTATGAGTTCCTGATTTAATATTACTCACATGAGGAAGCACAGTTCACATGAGATGGCAATGTATGGGTGACATGTGGTTAGCATATCAGATCCTGCAGCCGTTATAGCTGGTTTTCTCAATCTGGAGTAGCTACTTTCTTTCTTTTTTTTTTTAATTCAATTCAATGTCCCAGGTTGTCATTTCGACATTATTGGTTTCTCTCCTGGTATTGGCATAATTGTAACCCACTTCTAAAGTTGGGGCGCCTAGAAGGCAGAGTTACGTTACCCAATGATAATGTGTCATAAATGATAATGATGCATCATGAGAGTTCTTAACCTAAATTCCACACCATGGGCAACAACAGGAATAATTCCCTTTAAGGAACATTTCCTATGGTTTGACTGGGAATCGAACCCAGGACCTCATGAAGAGAAGTCAGAAATGCTGACCACAAGGCCATGAGGCTGGCAAGAGTAGCTACTCTAATTTCTCACGTTGCTGGGTGGGTGCTATATCCTATTCGCTCTTAAAGTGATCCTCGTCAAAACAAAACCATGTGTCCTGCTCGCTTTTCATTGGTTATGGACACCGATGTACGTTGTAGAAGCAATATTCTTCCGCCATTTGCACCACAATTACTGTCACTTTTGATATGGAGATGACACAGCAATAGAAGACTCGATATTTTCCGCCATTTTGTTTCATTTGAATTGACTGAAGCATTACAAAAAATGTATCACCCAAATGTATCAAAACTATTTTAAGTTGTAACTATTGATTAGGTATATTTTAGAATATATTTGAAAAGAAAAATATACTTATTCAAAGTTAAAATTGGGAAACACATTATGAGGTTCTTAATTAATAAATTAATGAGTCATTTTAACATCTTACCTCATACAATGGCGGTTGAAAATGAATGACAAGATCATTTGAAAACTATAGTTACCGTGTTTGAAAAACATGAAATATGAGGTAAGATGTTAAAATGACTCATTAATTTATTATTTAGAAAAATATACGCCTAGACTGGGGTTTGAACCCAGAACCTTTGACTTTCTATGTCAGTGCTCTTCCATCTGAGCTACCTAGGCCTCCAATCTAAACGCGTATTTTTCTCTTACACATAGTTAATTCCCTAACCCCAAATGCTCCGAGCCGTTGCTACGATTTTTGCAAATGGCGGATTCTTTATTAAGAAGACTTTTTATTGGGAATTTAAACATTACTTATAAAGCCAGTAGTGCTTCTTTCAATGTTAATATTATTTGTTTTTAAACATCTTAATGATGGACAAATTATATTTTCCAATTGTTTAAGTAATTTTGTTTTGGTTTTTATTCTAGAATAGAATATTCTATGTACTAATGACAATGTCTATGAGGTTTTTTAATATTGTTTATTCTTTCTTTCACTCACCTCATACTTCATAACTCCTCGCAAACCCAGGGTTTCATCACATCATTTGTGAATAGAATATTCTAGAATAGAAACCAAAACAAAATTACTTAAACAATTGGAAAAACCGAAAGAACTCACAATTTGGGAAAAAATTTACATATGCAAGAATGAAAATAAAACTATGAATTTTGAAATACCCGGTTATAAGGAGAGGGGATTGATTTGGAAGTTCGTCGGTCAGCCATCAGATGGCGCGGAGGTCAGTCTACAGGATAGAAGGCCGTTGGACGTCAGTTGTGAACGTGACACAGCATTGAGAATGTCAAAATGATGTGACGAAACCCTGGGTTTACAAGGAGTTATGAAGTATGAGGAGAGTGAAAGAAAGAATAAACAATATTAAAAAACCTCATAGTGTTATTTCCTATCTACATAACTTAATTAATAAATAGTGTTGTACAATTATGAGGTGAGGTGTTAAATCTAACTCTTGTTTATTAATTCTTTATTTTTGTTTATTGATTAGGAGGAAAATGAAGTGCCAGAAGATGATACAGTTAATCGCATGATTGCTCGTAATGAGAATGAACTAGAACTCTTCTCACGTATGGACTTGGAGCGACGGCGTGAAGAGGCAAAGCTTGGACCTAATCGAAAGTCACGTTTGATAGAAGAAGGCGAGTTGCCAGAATGGCTTGTAAAAGATGACGATGAAGTAAGTATCCATACTTTAGCTTTCTGAACTTAAAATAAGGAAATTGTTTTTTGTTGACAATAAATTTTATAAAATTTGTTCATTATATGTCCTTAAGGTTGACCGGTGGACTTTTGAAGAAGAGGAAGAAAGCTACTTGGGAAGAGGATCTAGACAAAGGAAGGAAGTGGATTACAGTGACAGCCTCACTGAAAAGGAATGGCTCAAGGTTTGTTATTTCTTCACATAAATTTTCAGTAAGAAACATGAAAATATACAGAACATTCCAATGCAATATTATTTGGCTGAAATGTACTAATGACTGTCCCTTTATTCTCATTCTATTCTTACCACAGTTCATTACTCAAAAATTGTAGATCTGATTTTTTAAGAGAAAAATCCATTCCTGAACCAGAACTTGAATCCAAGACCTCCAGTTTTATGCTTTGATTCACCACCCACCCACGCCACTTGGGAAATCCCGTCCAGACACAAACTTTCTTTCTTTTTAATAAATAAGTTTGGTCTATTCTTACCTCATATCCATCCGTAGTAATTCTGACTGAGGGCAGGTCCTTCACTGCAGTCATAGCATTTTTATGCTATGTTTTGCAGGTTTACTAGGGAATTTTAGGTGTGGTAGCTTCCCGTTGCTTTCCACACCAGTGAAGGATGATGATGATGATGATAGTGATAAGGATTTGACATTTGTCTTACAGGTGAGGGAAAAACCTCACCCAGGAAGCTTGTCCCGACCGGGAATCGAACCCGGGCCCGCTGCATGACGAGGCAGCATGCTACCTCGAGACCACAGTCGTGGACCTTACCTCATATAGTTGTTTCTATTAGATATATGTTTCAAGGCATGTTTACCCCATCTTCAGTTGGTACAAGATGGGACGAACATGCCTTGAACCACCTTTGTCTAATAAACACACCTACTATTGATTGGAAGAATATAAATTAAAACAAACCAAACTCTGAATGTTTTTATTATTAATTTAATACTTCTCACTGAAGGACAAATTATATTTGAAGAGAAAAATTATATGCTCAGACCAGGGTTTGAACCCAGGACCTTTGGCTTTCTAGGCCAATGCTCCACTCCTGAGCTTTCTGAGCACTCCAATCTAAATGCAAATTTTTCTCTTATACATTGTTAATTCCCGAGCGCTGAATGCTACGAGCCTTTACTCGATTATGTAATTGGTGGCTTCTTATTTAAGAAGACATTTATTGGGGATTAAAACGCTACTTTATAACGCGAGTAGGGCTTCTTTTGATGTTTTTTTTGTTAATTTAGTACTTCTCACTGAAGGACAAATTATATTAGAAAAGAAAAATTATATGCTCAGACAGGGATTTGAACCTAGGACCTTTGGCTTTCTAGGCCAATGCTCTACTGGCGCTGAGCTATCTGAACACTCCAATCTAAATGCAAATTTTTCTCTTATACATTGTTAATTCCCGAGCGCCGAATGCTACAAGCCTTTGCCTGATTATGCAAATGGCAGCTTCTTTTTTAAGAAGACATTTATTGGGAATTTAAACATTACTTAAACAGTGAACTACAAGCTCTTTATAAGAAACCAAATATAATAAAACAAAATTAATCTTAAAGTTCATAAAATTGGCATCAGATGACCATTCGGAGGTTGATGGTAATGGCAGAATTTCAACCATCAGAGTTTTGGCTGAGGATAGGGGCGATGGCCCTTGAAACCAGTCCTGTGAAAATCATTTATAAGGTGGAATGTAAAAGATTTCTCAGACTCAATTTATAAATTTAAAAAGAAAAGAACAATTAATGTTAATATTCGTTTTTAAACATCTTAATGATGGACAAATTATATTTGAAAAGAAAAATATACGCCTAGACTGGGGTTTGAACCCAGGACCTTTGACATCAGATGGAAGAGCATTGACATAGAAAGTCAAAGGTCCTGGGTTCAAACCCCAGTCTAGGCGTATATTTTTCTTTTCAAATATAAAGAACAGTTAAGTCTCATAGACTGCAATGGGCATGATATGTGGCACAAATGGGAAATGAAAGAGGGGCTTGGAAACTCCTGTAGGAAAGCCAGAGGGAAAGCGTCCAGTAGGTAGCCAAGAATGAGGTGAGAGAATAATATTAACCGTGACTTGAGGAAAGTTGATTATACTGGGGATGACTGGAAAATTTTAGCTCAGGATATGAATGTATGGAGAGCTTATGTCTGTGTGGCCATAAACCTACAGGTTCGATAATGCCAGTGAGTTAGTTAGTTATAATTTCCAGTATCAGAATCAAGACAAACACTGCTCACAAGAAATTAAAAAGGTTGAATTTCAAACCCACTGAACTTGTAATTAAGATTTCTATTTTACTCTGGAACATAATTTATAACATCAATAAAAATAGTAGTCTATAATATTGGTTTATGGTACTTCATTATCATATATCACCCATCATATTATTGGAGTAATGTAACTGTCACCTCATATTGTTCTTCTTATTTGATTATAAACTAGTTTCGGAACATAATTTCTGTTCCATTACTGAGGATGGAACAGAAATTATGTTCCGAAACTAGTTTATAATCAAATATTGTTCTTCTTATTTGATTATAAACTAGTTTCGGAACATAATTTCTGTTCCATTACTGAGGATGGAACAGAAATTATGTTCCGAAACTAGTTTATAATCAAATATTGTTCTTCTTATTTGATTATAAACTAGTTTCGGAACATAATTTCTGTTCCATTACTGAGGATGGAACAGAAATTATGTTCCGAAACTAGTTTATAATCAAATAAGAAGAACAATATGAGGTGAGTGATAAAAAATATTCTACCTTAATGAATATACCTCATAGTGAGAATTCCTAAAATAAGTAATGTAACTCTGCTTTCCAGCCGCCCCAAACTCAGAAATGATTATAATTCACAAATGCCAGGAGAGAATAATAGAAATGTCATAAGACTATCTGATGGCATTGAATTTTTTTTAAACTATGATTATCAATTTCTCTCACATACATAGAGAAATGATGGATGTTCTATCTCCAAGCATTGGATCTAGTGAATCAGGAAGCAGAGATGAAAGTTTGGTTTTTCGTCATGTTGTGTATCTGGTTTCCATTTGAACACACATTATGTCAGAGTTAAATTTGATTAAATCCAAATTGATTAGCTTATTACAATTTATTTATTTGTAATTATATGCCTTTTTATATTTTTGGTATTTTAGTGGAATTCATTGGATTTAGGCTGGGACAATAGTGAAATCTGAATGGAAATGGATTGAATATATATCAGAAAATTACAATGTATATAGAGAAAGATTTGCGTTTAGATCGGCACTTGCTCAGGTAGCTCAGTTGGTAGAGCACTTGGTCTAGAGAACCAAGGGTCCCGGGTTCAAATCCCGGTCTGAGCGTATAATTTTTCTCTTCAAATATGATTTATCCATCATTGAGATGTACGAAACCAATAATAGAAATTAAGTCTTGTAATGTATTGCTTGAAGTGATTTCCTGATTCAGCACTGCTGTTGCCAGTGTATCTCTTTAGGTGCCAATGTATCTCTTTTATGACTGTGGTCTCTCCCTGAAGATAATATAGTTTTTATCTTCTTCTTGTTCTTCTTCTTCTTGTTCTTGTTCTTCTTCTCCTTCTCCTTCTTCTCCTGCTTCTTCTTCTCCTTCTCCTCCTTCTTCTTCTTCTTCTGCGTCTTCTTCTCCTTCTCCTTCTTCTTTTTCTTCTTCTTCTTAGGATTAAACCTTATTGGTTCGTTCCAACTCCAAGTATCATAGCTGCTGTGTCCATCTCTTTCATGGGGCATCCCCGATCTCTTTTTCCTCCTCTTCGTTGATAGTTCAGACTTTTCCTGGGCAATCTGTTGGTATCCACTGCAGACATGTTCATCCCATTTTCTCATATTTTATCTGTCAAATTGAATATTTATAGCTTTTGTAAGGGAGAAAAATGTTTTATCAAAATCAAACTGGGAGGTAACACTATGAGGTATTTATATTAATGAATGAGTTGGAGAAAATGCTTTAACATCTCACCTCATAAAGTGTTGGAATTTGACTGAAGATGGAAGTAAAACTATACTTTTGAAACCAGTGTCGTGAAGACATGCAACTTTATGAGGTGAGATGTTAAAGCATTTTCTCCAACTCATTCATTAAAGAGAAAAATATTATCTAACAATAATACTTAAATTTTCCAATCAATGTAATCAGAAGAATGTTACTAAGACATTTAATTTGTATTATGCATTTATTACAATTACTCCAACAAACTTAATAAGAATTTCAGAGATAAAATGTGACAATTGGACGATGTTATGCATCAACCGGCTAAGCGCCATTTTAAAAAATAGATTTTGGTGCCATCTGTTGCTCTGACTCATGAAGTAAGTGTATGTGCACTTTTAGTGCCAAATCTTTAAATATAGCTTTATTATTAAAGAAAAATGTAAATGCCATCAGTCCCATCTGAGATTCTATGTTTTGCAACAAACGGATATGAAACCAGATCTTCATAAATGCTAATCTAAATTTTGCATCATGCAGATAAGTGCCAAATGTTCCCGCTCTTAGATTGTTGATGTATAATTATCAAACAAGGAAAATACTTGCAATATCCAATATTGTTAGTTTGACACTACAGTAAATAGTGAAAGAGTTATATTAAATTAATGTTGGGAAGTAAACATTATGAGGTATGATGTTTTTATTATTAATTTAACATTTCTCAATGAAAGATAAATTAAATTTGAAGAGAAATTTTTTTTTTTTTTTTTCGCCTAGACCGGGACTCGAACCCGGGACCCTTGGCTTTCCGGGCCAAGTGCTCTACCAACTGAGCTACCGAGGCGAGTTACGATCTAGACGCAAATTTTTCTCTTATATACGTTGTAATTCCCTATCGCCAAATGCTTTTGAAACCATTGTTTCTATCTTTGCAAATGGCGGCTTCTTAGTTAAGAAGACATTTATTGGAAATTTAACATTACTTTAAAAGCCAGTAAGGCCTCTAATGATGTTTTTATTATTAATTTAACATTTCTCAATGAAAGATAAATTAAATTTGAAGAGAAAAATTTTTCGCCTAGACCGGGACTCGAACCCGGGACCCTTGGTTTTCCGGGCCAAGTGCTCTACCAACTGAGCTACCGAGGCGAGCTCAGTTGGTAGAGCACTTGGCCCGGAAAGCCAAGGGTCCCGGGTTCGAGTCCCGGTCTAGGCGAAAAATTTTTCTTTTCAAATTTAATTATGAGGTATAATCATTAAAATTCATCGGAGAACATATTGTTTAAACAACTCACCTCATAGGATTCATGCTTCCATGATATCGCGATTTCAAACATAGTCATGTTCATCTTCAGCCATAACTCCGACTGACAATGAACATGACTATGTTTGAAATCGCAATATCATGGAAGCATGAATCCTATGAGGTGAGTTGTTTAAACAATATGTTCTCCGATGAATTTTAGTGAAAGAGTTACTTTAAACTTTAAACATTTTTCTCAAAACTTACATAATGGTGCATAGCCGGTTGATGCATAACTCTGTCCAATTAGGCCCTGATCATGGAAAAAATAGCTTATGTTGTTGCTTATTCTGTTGTAAAAATCTATACTAAGTCCATGAGATTGTATATTTTTAGTTTTTAAATAACAGATTGCAGCTTCGTGTATAGTTCATTAATGTCATTTTCAATTATTTTATTTTGAGTCTGTTCATCTTACCTCAATATTAATGTTGATTTGTTCTTGAACATGTTTCTATTGGATCCCAATCGTCCGCAGCATCTTGCCCACACTGGTTGGATTTATGTTGTAAACCCTGGATGTCATAACATAAATCCAACCAGTCTGGGCAAGATGCTGAGGATGATTGGGATTCAATCGAAACATGTTCAAGAACAAATCAACAATAATTTTGAGGTAAGATGAACAGACTCAAAATAAAATAATTAAAAGAACCTCAGAATGTTACTTCCTAAAATAAAACGTAATTTTCAGTGCTGTTTGAATATACATACCACAGTATTTGTTTCTCCACCGCTGTGGTCTCGAGGCAGCGGGCCCGGGTTCGATCCCCAGTTGGGGCAGTTTTTCTGGATGAGGTTTTTATCGGGGTTTTTCCTCACCTGTAAGACAAATGTCAGGAAAACTTTAAGGCCCAAACGGTCCCCGAAATCACATGGCCATCATCATCATCCTTCCGGTGTGGAAAGCAACGGGAAGCTACCACACCTACAATTCCCTAGTAAAACTGCAAAGCATAGCATGAAAATACTATGATTGTAGTGAAGGACCTGCCTTCGGACAGAATTACTATGGAAGGATGTATTTGTATGTATTTTTACTATGCGTGTATTTGTAGCCATTGGCACAAACTGCTTGTGCTACAAGTGAAGTACCTCAAACAAAGTCAGATTTTTTTTCTCTCTAGTTAAGTAGTATAGCATATTAAACCTGATAAGTAAAATTTGTAAGAATGAAGACTCATTTTTATTTTTTTTATTACATAGAATCTGTATTAGCCATACAATAATTGGTCTGAAAAACATTGAAAGAAGTTCTACTGGCTTTATGAAGTAATGTTAAATTGCCATTAAATAAGAAGCTGCCATTCGCCTGTTGAGCAATAGTTCGCAAGCCTTTGGGAGAATTTAAATATATAAGAGAAAAATTTTCATTTAGATTGGAAGCCTTGGATAGCTCAGTGGCAGAGCCTTAGCATATAAAGCTAAAGGTCCTGGGTTCAAACCCCAGTCTAGGCATATATTTTTCTAATAAATTAATGAGTCATTTTTACATCTTACCTCATATTTCATGTTTTATTAAACACGGTAACTATAGTTTTCAAATGATCTTGTCATTCATTTTCAACCGCCATTCTGACTACCGGATATTCGTTGGAATCTCCCTCTATAACGTTGCCATCTGGTGTTGATTTGATGAACTTCGAGATATCGTTGCCATCTGGTATTGATTTGATGAACTTCGAGATGAGGTCACGTTCATCCGGAATGTCGAAATTCATGGATTTAAATTTGTTCTTCTGAATGAAAATGAATGACAAGATCATTTGAAAACTATAGTTACCGTAATATTTAATTTTAGGAAGTTATATTTGTCTGGGAAAGCTGACGATAAAACAGAATTGTTTTGAAACATATAGTTACCGTGTTTAATAAAACATGAAATATGAGGTAAGATGTAAAAATGACTCATTAATTTATTAATTAAGAACCTCATAATGTGTTTCCCATTTCTAACTTTGAATATATTTTTCTATTTAAACATAATCTATTTGAAATATTATTTTATAATAGCTGTATTGATTAGTATCATGCAATTGTCCACATTTACTTATATCACTATAATCTGCTGAAAACATGAGAAATTTATATGGATTACCATCTTCTAGGCAATAGATGAAGCAGGTGAAGATTTTGAGGAAGAGGAGGAAGAAAGAAGAAGAGAAGAAAATGCGTAAAAAGACAAGAAAACGTCGCAAGAAAGGAGATGATGATGATGACGTTTCACAGAATAAGAAACGCAGGAGTGGAGCTGGAACATCATCGTCCATGACACCATCAGTAGATCCAAGACTGAAACGGCAGATGAAGAAACTTATGAACATTGTTATCAAGTATACAGACAGGTAAGTATTCTCTGGTCAGTTGGCAATTTAATCAAATGCAGTCAATGAATAAATGTTACTCAAGCATTAACACATTCAGTACCCTAAACCAGTTAAGGCGTTTAAAGAGACTATCGTGTATGCTGCCGTCGGTCAGTTAACTTGTTTTAGAGCGGGCGCGAACAAACCACATTTATATTCGGCGCCTAAATATTGTGTTGACTTAGTATGTCTTGGAGATCATAGATGGCATGTAAATGTACATTTTCTATTCCCGTTTGACACGTTTAACCTTTGTGAATCCCCTTTTATTTTTAAAACAAACAACACATGGAATTCGTTCACCCAAACCTGCCTCCAGGCTCCTATGCAGTCGTATATGTTTCTCGTTATCACACTGTTGTTTGTGCGTGAGTGAAACCATGGCGAAAGAAAATATCTCACTGAAGAAGTATTAGTGAATATTTTGTATAATGATGATTCAGGTGATGAACTGATTCCTGAATTAGAAGATTCACAAAGTGAAAGTGAAGATGAACTTCCACTTCCTGAAATTGATACGCCGATACCATGTGATGTCAATCACCCAAGTTATTTCACCATCAAATCCTACTAGGACATCTCCTTTAGGTATGTACAAAATTTGAATTTTCTAGGACTAATAGTTTGAGAATAATGGTCCATTTTCTGAAGTGCCACGAAAAGGGTAGCTGGGATATTTAAGTGGCTGGCCTGTGGGTTTAAATTCCCTGCTCAGTGCCTGGTACTGAATGTGACACATTCAGAAAAAGGTATCATGTTTACAGGCCATGTAGGTCCATGAGGATGTGGATGTAAGGATCATGGTTCTTAACCAACAGTATAATAAGTAAAAAGGTTCGCCCGAGTGGGCACTGATTGTATTTAATCTTTACTATTATATTGACTTAACCTACGCATACTGACAGATATACTCATAAAACCTCCAATCATCACCCCAAACAGAAACTTGGTATCATCAAAACATTGACAAATCGCACCAAGAAACTTTGCCATCCTGAATTATTAAAGACTGAAATCAAACATCTCCGTACAGTATTCACAGCCAATGGATACACCAACAAAGAAATCAACAGAGCAAACCATCCCAGACAATACAACAACAAGGAATCAGAAGAAAAAACGTCAACCAGGGCATTCTTACCTTTCATCAAGAATGTAACTGATCGAATTGGAAAACTGCTAAAGAAAGAAGACATAAAAACAGTATATAGGCCTACCAAGAAAATCAAAAACCTCCTCAGACCGATTAAGGATCAACTTCATCCTCATCAATCAGCAGGCATATACAGGATCCCGTGCAGTTGCGACCAAGTGTACATAGGCACCACTAAACGCAGCATCACAACCAGACTTAAAGAACACGAAAGGTACAGCCGTCTTAAACAAGTGGAAAAGTCGGCGGTAGCAGAACACTCTCTACTTGAAGGTCATACAGTACAATACAACAACACAGATATATTATCTAACTGCACACACTATTTTACCCATCTGCAACGAGAAGCCATTGAAATATTCAAACATTAAAATAGTTACAATAGAAAAGAAGAATAATCAATTGAGTTGGTGTTTACTTGATGAAAATCCATATTTCCAATAGTTGGAACACAATTCATAACAGAGAACACGTCGCGGATACATGTATAAATAGAGCAGGTGGTCGACAAAATTGCCAGTCTCAAGACAACTCTTGAGGTTGGTGGACCAATGAGGGAAGAAGAAGAGTTTCTTCCGATCGACATAACGCCAGTCGCCAACAAAGTTCTGAGGATGAGACAGTAATAGTCTTGAAATCGTGATCAACTTAGAAAATTTATATGAGGAGAGGTAAGAAACATTTAATTTCACCAAGAAATTATCGTTGCATTTTGGATAGAATTGCATATAGGGAGGTCTTCATTGTACTCTTTTACAAATGGTGTTAAGATTTAGCTTATATTAATTTTTGTTTCTTCATTACATAAAAATAACTGTTCATTAATTATTTTGTATTGGTCCGTCGCCGTGGCGTAGTCGGTAGAGTCCCTACCTTCCACTCCGGTGACCCGGGTTCGATTCCCGGCAGGGTGGGGGATTTTAAAATTTCTCCACTTTGTGTCTGGGAGTGTGTGCTGTCCCTAATGTTCAACTGAGTGCACATTTCCTATTAAAAAAAATCAGTTTTGTATTCCTCATAAATTAATTAGAAAGATATTCTTCCTTGTTAATTTTTTAAGAATGATTTGAATAACATTGTTAAATTTTTTGACGATACAGTGATGGCCGAGTGCTGAGTGAACCATTCATGAAGCTTCCATCTCGCCGTGAACTTCCAGATTACTATGAAATCATTAAAAAGCCTCTAGATATTAAGAAAATTCTACAAAGAATAGATGAAGGCAAGGTAAGTAATTGTTCACTGTTAACATTTATTTTATTTATATTTGAAAAGAAAAATATACACCTAGACTGGGGTTTGAACCCAGGACCTTTGACTCTCTATGTCAATGCTCTTCCAAGTGAGCTACCTAGGCCACCAATCTAAATGCATATTTTTCTCTTCTACATAGTTAATTCCCTAACCACAAATGCTACGATTTTTGTAAATGGCGGCTTCTTTATTAAGAAGACTTTTATTGGGAATTTAAACATTACTTATAAAGCCAGTAGCGTATAATTTTCTTTTCAAATATAATTTGTCCATCATTAAGATGTTTAAACACGAATAATAAAACCATTTATTTTATTTCTTTAGATTCAGTAATATTTATGGTGAAAAACTTAAATCTGCAGCCCTAATTGTACTGGTGTTGTTATTTTAAATCTCTCTTATGTGATATATTCTGTAAGTTATTAATATGAAATTATGATACCACTTTAATGCCATCTATCTGCTCAGCAAGGAACCCAAAGCACGAGAAGTGTACAGTGGGTGGGGTTAGAACAGACACATATGAAACTGTGATATATTCAAGTTCTAATCCTCAGCACAAACTTAAATGGTAGCATGTCTGTCTCTTGACTAATGGGTCTGGATTCTATACCCGATGTTTTGGATTTTTAATATAAACATTTTCGGTATCAAAGCTAGGAAATTTGGTATATTTAATAATTAGTAAAGTAAAATGATCCCAGTAGAGGCCTCAGGAGACCCTAGAGGAGGTAGTAGGAGGTTAAGATTCCTACCTTTTTAGACAATAGCCATGAGATGTCAGCCCTACATGACGACACCTTTACCCACCAGAACAAACATCTGGTACTCATTTCCATTGTATGCTGAATCGACCTCAGGTCCATGTTGCCACCAGAAGGTTTAGGGCAGTTTAAATATCCTGATCCTATCGGTACTGAACATCCAACCTTCTGGTTTGTAACATATTGCCCTAACCAACAATGCTACAGTGTGCCCTCTTTAATCATTAGTAGTCTTCACGGTTTTGTCATAAAACCAAATTATGAATTTATCGAGAATTATTGCCTGGTTCAGAGGGAGTTCAAATATCTGGCATTCACTCGTAAGGGATGGTACAGTACAGTGATTGTAAATAATGGAGGATATCATTCATGATTAATGACCACACTACAACCAAGTTTTAATAGATATTACTCGACCATGTTAACTTTTTAGCGGTGAGGGGAAGCAATGGCACTAGTGGTGAAGATGGGGAAAGTATCTCCTTCCACCGTTGTTACAAGCGGATGACTGGGCAAGTGGTATAATCAGCGGCAAAATACAGGGTGGACCGCTCGAATGGACCTAATTTCAATTGCTTGTTACTGGCAAACGGTTGAAGATAGAAACTTAAAACAACGTTCATAGTACAGAAAAACTCACCAAGTTTCGAATCCTGTCGGTAGATGGCACAAAGATACGTTTCTCGTTCTTAGATTTAATTGTTTGTGAAAATGGCGACTCCGCAGATGAAAGCGCAAGCTGTTTTGTGGTATGCGGAGTTTAAATCAATCATTAGAGTTCAAAGGGAGTTCCGGCGTGTGTTTAACCGTGATGCTCCAACTGCTAGAAGCATAAAGAAGTGGCGTGATACATTATTAGCTACAGGATCTGTGTTGAAGAAGCATGGTGGTGGTCGCAGAGCATCCGATGAAATGGTAGCAAATGTTCAAGCCGCATTTGAGCGAAGCCCCCGGAAGTCATTAAGAAGAGCTTCGCGGGAACTTCAAATACCAAAATCGACATTACAACGGATTGTCCACAAACGCCTCAAACTGCACGCATATAAAGTGCAGTTAGTGCAACGTCTGGAGCCGAATGACATGCCGAAACGAGTGGAATTCGCCAATACGATGCTGGACCGTCTCGGCGCTGATCCTGACTTCATGACCAAGATTTTCTTCTCGGACGAAGCCACTTTCCATTTGTCAGGCAAGGTAAACCGGCATAATGTGCGGATCTGGGGATCGGAGAATCCTCACGCTATTCAAGAGCATGTTCGTGATAGTCCGAAGATGAATGTTTGGTGCAGTTTGTCACATAATAAGGTCATTGGACCGTTTTTCTTCGCCGAGAAAACTGTTCGTGGTACCACATATCTTGACATGCTGGAGCAGTTCTTCTTTCCACAAATTGAACAACTGCAGCCTAACATCGTTTTCCAGCAAGATGGTGCTCCTCCCCACTGGTCCAATGAAGTTCGTACGACTTTGGACAACATTTTCCCTGGCCGTTGGATTGGTAGGGGAGGACCAATCGCGTGGCCCCCGAGATCTCCCGATTTAACACCACTGGATTTCTTTCTCTGGGGCTATGTCAAAGATAAAGTTTACACCACCCCAGTCAAAGACCTTCGTGATCTTCGTGAGCGCATCATAGAGGCTATTGAGAACATTCCAGAAGACATACTCCAACGTACTTGGCAAGAAATTGTTCATCGCTTTGATATCGTCACAGTGACTGCTGGGGCTCATATAGAGATGTGGTGATCTGGATATCAAAACTTGGTGAGTTTTTCTGTAATATGAACGTTGTTTTAAGTTTCTATCTTCAACCGTTTGCCAGTAACAAGCAATTGAAATTAGGTCCATTCGAGCGGTCCACCCTGTATAGTGGTAGACCTACTTCAAATAGGAGATGAAGTTAATGAAAGATCGTCGGAGTTTGTACGCCTACGGGTTTCTGGCTAATGTGAGAAATTAAATCAACACTGATTTCCAACTACTGTCTGTCAGACTGAAATGTGTCTTCTTCTTCTGCTTCATGAAATTAGGCCTTTTGACCTGTTTTCACATCAAGTGGGATTTAATGAATCCTCCCATCTAGTAAATGGGCGTCCAACATTTCTATGTCCTATTGATTTGTACTTAGTAACAGCTGAGGGATTCTATCTGTAGGCATTCTCTTGACATGTTCATACCAGTTGTTTCTCATGTTGTCAATTCTATTTGTTAAATTAAAAATATTTAAGTCCTTCCTAATATCCTCACTTCTTTTCTTGTTCAAAATTGTCATACCCGCTACTGAACGTAAGAACTTCATTTCTGCAGTTTCTATTTTCCTTCTGTCTGAACGGTTAGGAGTCCAATTTTCACTTGCATATGTTTAGACAGGCACTGCCAATAATTTTGTAAAATTTTAGTTGTGTGCTCCTCAAAGTTTTATTTTTCAGTGTCCATCTTATAGTGCCACACATTCTGTAAAATCTATTTAATTTAATATTAATATCTTCCTTCTGGCAGTATGATACATTGCATCCTAAATAATTAAAATTGTTCACCTGTTGTATTATACTGTTATTAATACTGATTTTACACCTCATATGGTCTTTCCCATTGAATGCCATTACTTTTGATTTACTTTCAGAGATTGTCATATTGATTTTATTTGCTATTTCGTTTAATTTATATGCTGCTATTTGTAAATTGTCTTCTGAAGAGCTAAGGATTGTCTGATCGTCTGCAAACAGTATGGTATTTAGAATCGTACCGCCAACTTTAAACTCTGTGGTTAAATTTGATTGCAATTGTATAATGTTCTCGTCTATATATATACTAAAGAGTGCAGGAGATAGCGGGCATCCTTGTCTGACCCCTAGATTAATTTCTAATGTGTATATACTGTAAATATAGGGTCTAACTTTCACACTTGACCTTGTCACTAACAACTGACTATACACGACTAATGGAAAATAAACACTGTCATTGCAACCTACGACAAGCGTCTACTATCTCCAACCCCTACTCACCCTTACTACATTTTTTTAGTTTCCAGTTTTTCCGCATTGAAAAATAATCACTCATACAAAAATAATCGCTTCCAAATTCAGCAATAAACAACTGCAGTGTAGATGTAGCTGGCGGCATTTTTCTCCTGGTGTACCCTCTCTACAATTGACCTGGATGACAATGAACTCCTCATACAAACACAGCGCTCCTATATAAACAACGCAATTAGTTCATAAACCATAATGTTCAGTGCTCATGTAACCTGCTTGTATCTTTGACTGACGTCATTAATGTACCAGGATCTAATATAATTCCAAAACCTAATCATTAGATAGTACACTAAGGGCCGCATGCAAATACATTAGTCTCTGGTGAGCTGAGTTTTCCGTGAGAATGTGCAAAGTTCAAATTAGCGAGTTGCTGACTGGTCATGCATGAAAGTAGTTTTTTTCATACTATTGGCAAGAAATTATCCAGAATTCTCAGCGATAAAACTACTTCTGTTATTTTCGTCTGCTAGAGGAATGCATTTACGCTTGCATCCCGCAAATAATACCCGTATATGACGACGTCTGCATCGTGTGATATTACGCCAATTCTCCTGTTCTTCCAGTTGAATTCTTTGGTAGACTCTATCAAATTCCTCTTCTCCGCGTATACTGAAAACATGATCAAAGTCTTCAAGGTCCGACATCATGGATAAAGCAGCATGGTAGGCAGCAAGGTTTCAAAGTACATCGGTTCCCATCGGGTTTGCTCACGATTCGTTCTCTGCAAAGTCACCTCGCCAGGTAGCTTAGGAATTTCGACAATTATTATCACATGAACAGATTTTTGAGTATGCAAAAATGTCTTTGGATGCAACTTTCTCAGCAGAGAACTACTTTTACGGTCTAATGCGTTCATAGATACGACCCTAAATGTCTGAATTAAATTCCAAACCTCACACTAATTTTCTTGAAAGTACTTCATCAATCAGATTCAGACGTTGGCCCTTCAAACTACATCCAAATTATACACTTATAACTAACTCATTGGGGATATTGAACCCGGAGATTCATGGCCATATGGACTCAATCTCTCCATACACCTTATTCTGACCTAAATTTTTTCTAATCTACTCCTAGTGTATAGTGCAACAGGCATAGAAAGCCCAGGTGACCTCACAACCATATGTGTCAGCTACAGAGGTGGATGATCATCCTATCAGTATAGGGGTGAGATGTAGTCAGCATGTTGAATCTTCTAGCATTTCCTACTTGTAGCTGCTACTTAATAGTTATCCAATTAACTTAAGTTATGTAGGTAGGAAATAACACTATGAGGTTTATTTTAATATTGTTTAGTTGTTTTTTGACTCACCTCATACTTCTTAACTCCCAAGCAGACTCGAGTTTCTTCACTTCATTTGTGACATTCTCAATGCTGTATTACGTTCACAACTGATGTCCAACATCTGCAAGAGAGGAGGCCGTTGGACATCAGTTGTGAACGTAATATAGCATTGAGAATGTCACAAATGAAGTGAAGAAACTCGAGTCTGCTTGGGAGTTAAGAAGTATGAGGTGAGTCAAGAAACAACTAAACAATATCCAATTAACTCACAGTGATGGGTGGACTCTGAACGCATACTTGCCGAAATTCTGTAAAAAAGAAGTCTTTATTCATGAGGGCTTGAACCAGTGTCCAATAGCTCTGCATCAAGAGTTGATGCCATAGACTGCTCGAACATAGCACACAATAATGTTTTCTATTCATTCCTTATATAATTCACCTCTCTCAGATCATGGTTAATGTTATTTTCCCATCTCAGTCTGCCTACTGGATGTTTTCCTTCATTATAACTGTAACTGGATGTCCATTTAGTTGCATTTTTTTGTAATTTTAACTATTTAATGTTTATAGTTTGATGACTTGGAGCGTGACTTCATTATAACTGTAACTGGATGTCCATTTAGTTGCATTTTTTTTGTAATTTTAACTATTTAATGTTTATAGTTTGATGACTTGGAGCATGACTTCATTATAACTGTAACTGGATGTCCATTTAATTGCATTTTTTTGTAATTTTAACTATTTAATGTTTATAGTTTGATGACTTGGAGCGTGACTTCATTATAACTGTAACTGGATGTCCATTTAGTTGCATTTTTTTGTAATTTTAACTATTTAATGTTTATAGTTTGATGACTTGGAGCATGACTTCATTATAACTGTAACTGGATGTCCATTTAGTTGCATTTTTTTTGTAATTTTAACTATTTAATGTTTATAGTTTGATGACTTGGAGCGTGACTTCATTATAACTGTAACTGGATGTCCATTTAGTTGCATTTTTTTTGTAATTTTAACTATTTAATGTTTATAGTTTGATGACTTGGAGCGTGACTTCATTATAACTGTAACTGGATGTCCATTTAGTTGCATTTTTTTGTAATTTTAACTATTTAATGTTTATAGTTGAGAATGGCAAGAAATAGACTTCCAAAATTGGCATTCCAATATACCCCAACTGGACATAGGGACCAAGGAAGACCAAAACATCGGTGGAAAGATCAAGACCATCTTCGCTAGGTTTACCGTACAGGCCACATGGCCTAAAACGAATTTGTTCATGATGATGATGATGATGATGTTTATAGTTTGATGACTTGGAGCGTGACTTCATTATAACTGTAACTGGATGTCCATTTAGTTGCATTTTTTTTGTAATTTTAACTATTTAATGTTTATAGTTTGATGACTTGGAGCGTGACTTCATTATAACTGTAACTGGATGTTCATTTAGTTGCATTTTTTTGTAATTTTAACTATTTAATGTTTATAGTTTAATGACTTTGATGACTTGGAGCGTGACTTCATGCAGCTGTGTAAAAATGCTCAGACTTATAATGAGGAAGCATCTCTGATACATGAGGATTCAATTGTTCTTCAGTCCGTGTTCACAAATGCTAGGCAGCGTCTTGAGCAAGAAGGAGAGTCAGATGATGATGAAAAATCAAGAGGTGAGTGCATAATGAATCATTTGACATTTAAAAGTATCTGTTAACTGTAGAGCAGAAAGTCAGATTAAGGTTATAGATGTAAGAACATTCAATTGTCGAAATAAGTAAATTATTTTTATATAATAAATTTGGGAATTCATAAGAATTAAATGAATCGTGATTTCTTCTTACCTCATACTTCTATGTTTTTTTTAAATACAGCACTGCAGTATCACCGACCATCGTCACCATCCTCAGCTGTTTGCCAGTAATTATCCAAACTGCCATCTGGTGTTCTTTTGGAGGAATTATTTTCTAAACTGCCATCTGTTGTATTTTTGAAGAACTTTGTAATCAAGCTCGGTTTGTCTGGAATCTCGAGCTTGATTAAAAAGTTCTTCAAAAATACAACAGATGGCAGTTTAGAAAATAATTCCTTCAAAAGAACACCAGATGGCAGTTTAGAAAATAATTCCTTCAAAAGAACACCTGATGGCCGGTGATACTGCAGTGCTGTGTTTAAAAAACATAGAAGTATGAGGTAAGAAGAAATTGCAATTTATTTAATTCTTATGAAATAAATTATTATTTTACACAACTTAGTTATTACATAGGAAAGTTTTGCAATACACAATAATCCAAGGCCAGACAGGCCTGGCGCCCCTGGGGGGGGGAAGACAGAGGAGTTCAAACAAATATAAAATTGGGGTCTCGAAATCGCGATCTACTTAGAAGATTTATATGAGGAGAGGTAGGAAACATTTGATTTTATCATAAAATTGGGAGATCATTCTTCTGCAGATGCAGTTTTAGTTTAATTGCAGAAGTGAAAGTTTGTAAAAATGTCAGGGTGGGCCTAACTTCAGTACAGTGCCATTGTTCGATACAACTTTTCTCGTGGTCTGACTGTAGATCAGTGCTTTGAGGAGATGGTTCCTGTATTGGGGAATGATTGTCCACGTCCCACAACCATATTCCGCTGGTACAGAGGATTGAGGAAGGGAAAATTTGGCCTTGAAGATCATCCTTGTTCAGGACGGTTGGTCAAGTCAGTTGTTGACAAGAACATTGACGCTGTGAAGAAACTGCTGGAGATACAGAAGCGAATAACCTACGAGCAGATAGAAGAGCCCCTCCACATTCCTGCACCAGCCATTCATAAAATTGTACGTGAGCATCTTCATTTTAAGAAATTTTGTTCACTGTGGGTGCCACATGCACTTACTGAAGAGCAAAAGATGGTGCAAAATGATGTTGAAAAAGTTTAATAACGGGGCTTCTCCTAATGTAAACAGCATCGTCACAGGAGATGAAACATGGCTGTATTACTATGGCATCAAAACGAAAGCCCAGAACAAAGTGTGGCTATATGAAGATGAGGGTACGCCAGTGGCAGTGAGGAAATCATGATCAGTGAACAAGAGAATGAAAACTGTATTCTTCACCACAAAGGGGATTTTGAAACGGGTTATACTACAAATACAACGTACAGTCACTGCGAAATGGCACACAGAAGAATGCCTGGCAAAGATGATTGCAGCACTGAAGAAACTCCGCCCAAGATCAAGGCTAGACACATGGATACTGCATCATGATAATGCACATGCCCATGGGGCTAGTGATACCGTGGAGTTCTTGAAGAAATAGAAACTTCTACTGCTTGAAGATCCTGCCTACAGTACAGATCTTGCTCCTCGTGACATTGGACTGTTCCCAGAAGTTAAACTGAAGCTGAAAGGAAAATGTTTTCCTTCACAAAAGGTGCTTTAATAGTATGGGACAACGAATGCATGGAGCTGTCCAAAGAAAAGTGGAAGCAATGATTTAGTGATTGATTTCAACGTATGAAGAGATATATTGAGTGTGGTAGAAGTTATTTTGAGAGGTCATAAAAAGTATGTCCATATTGCAAAACTTTCCTAGAGCCCTATGTACAATATTATTGATAAAGAGAAAAAAATTTCCCTGAACCAGGAATCAAACCCTGGACTGTTGCCTTGATGCACTGAAGCTCTGCCAACTGATCTGTCCAGACATTCCTTCCCATCCAAGCACAAATTTCTCTTTTAAAAGGGAAAAAAAAAATTTGTGCTTGGATGGGAAGGAATGTCTGAATAGCTCAGTTGGTAGAGCATCAACATGTCAAGAGAAAGTCAGATAAGAGATAGGTTAAAGAGAAGTTTGTGCTTGGATGGGAAGGAATGTCTGGATAAATCATTTGGGAGAGCATCAATGCATCAAGTTGAATGTCTGGGATTTAATTCCAAGTTCAGCCAAAAAATGTTCTCTTTAACATTAATTGTACATTTAGTTGTGTTTCGATGTGAATATGTATTTTATTTCAATGTTTTTATTATAAATTTAACATTTCTCAATGAAAGTCAAATTATATTTGAAGAGAAAAAGATACGCCTAGACCAAGATTTGTACCAAAGACCTTTAGCTTTGTACGGTGATGCTCTGCCATTGAACTATCCAAGGTCTCCAATCTAAACTCAAATTTTTCTCTTATATATTTCAATTCCAGAGAGCATGGAAGGCTTTATAAAGTAATGTTAAATTCCCATTTAAAATTATTCTTAAACAAGAAGCCGCCATTCGCATGTCGAGCAACAGTTAGCATGCCTTTAGTGCTCTCGAAAATTGAAATGTATAGAAAAAATTTGCATTTAGATTGGAGACCTTGGATAACTCAGTGGTAGAGCATTAGCATTTAAAGCTAAAGGTCCTGGTTTCAAACCCCGATCTAGGCATATACATGTATTTTAATTTAATAAATTTAGAAATTTTAACATTATGAGGTTTTCTTAATAAGAATCAAACGAATTGTGAATTCTTCTTACCTCATATTTCTATGTTTTTTAACAGAGAACTGCAGTTTTCATGAGTCATGAAAACAGCTGAAGATGCAAATTATGTATTTCGTGATACTGCAGTTTTGTGTTTAAAAAAGTAGATATATGAGGTAAGAAGAATTCACGATTCATTTGATTCCTATATACATATATATCAGTTGGCATGATGGTAGCGACAGTTATCAGCCTTCAGATGAACAAGAATTATATAAGTGGAAAGAAATGTTGATGTTCTTATCGATGCTCGAATTGTGTAATTGATATTTGAAGAGAAAAATTTTCACCTAGACCGGGACTCGAACCCGGGACCCTTGGCTTTCCGGGCCAAGTGCTCTACCAACTGAGCTACCGAGGCGAGTTACGATCCAGACACAAATTTTTCTCTTATGTACGTTGTAATTGATATCGCAATGATGTACAGAATCAGAGATCCAGGGTCTGAGTATTAATTTTTCTTTCTTAAATGATATACTTTTCTCTTCAAATATAATGTATTTTATTGTTTACTCTTGTTAGGACATTCTTTATGCAAAATTACATGGCATTAGGTATTACCAAATATCATAGGTTTTTTAAAAGTAATTCAATTCCTGGCCCATTAAATTTTTTATACATTAATTTGAAACTTAAATAATTTGAATTAAATATATTACTTATATTAACAGTTTATTTGTTTTGGTAAAATCTTTTATCACTCACCTCATATTATTGTTCTTCTTTAACTATAAACTACTTTCGGAACATAGTTTCTGTTCCATCCTCAGTATCATCATGACCGTTGTTCTGTCGTTGTGAAGAGCTGTCCTTCGCTCCTTCCATTGGCAGACTGAAAAACCTCGAAACCAGGTCATTCTTCCCGGGAATTTTAAAGTTCATCAATTTCTTCTTTTTGCTCTTTTGAATGTAGATCCTTTCCCAAACAGTAAGTTCTTTTGGTTTTTCTATTTGTTTTAATAATTTAGCTTCTTTCTCGATAAGATGTTTTTCAGACCATGCATGGGCAGCCACTGCAGATTTTTCTACTTCCCCTTTCTTGACATTCCTGAGATGTTCTTTCACATAGCTCACAAAGGAGCAGTTTTCAATAGTTTGACACATAGATTAGTGAACATAACCATGAAAAATAAAAAGAACACATAATCAATGTAGTCACGAAAAATGATTTTGCAGAAAGAATGATATTCAAGAAAATAAACAAGTTCAAAAGACAAAAATTTATTAATCAAAGCACTCTTCTAAAAGGAAAAGAAGAAAATGTAAAATTCAGAAAATTCACATATCATCCATTAAAACACCCCAAGTTTCAAAAAATGTTTATTAAAGATTTCAACATAAGGTTAGCACCCAAAAATGACTACAGCATCAGTAGATTGATTAGACCTAATAAAAATGAGAAAATAAAAGAAGAAAACAAATCAGGGATTTATCAAATTAAATGTGAAGAATGTGAGATATTCTACATAGGAAAAACTAAGAGAAATTTGAAAACTAGAGTGAAAGAACATCTCAGGAATGTTAAGAAAGGGGAAGTAGAAAAATCTGCAGTGGCTGCCCATGCATGGTCTGAAAAACATCTTATTGAGAAAGAAGCTAAATTATTAAAACAAATAGAAAAACCAAAAGAAACTTACTGTTTGGGAAAATATCTACATTCAAAAGAGCGAAAAGAAGAAATTGATGAACTTTGAAATTCCCGGGGAGAATGACCTGGTTTCGAGGTTTTTCATTCTGCCAATGGAAGGAGCGAAGTGTGGCTCTTCAAGATGAGAGAACAACATCGTGATGATACTGAGGATGGAACAGAAACTATGTTCCAAAACTAGTTTATAGTTAAAGAAGAACAATAATATGAGGTGAGTGATAAAAGATTTTACCTAAATGAATATACCTCGTTGTGTGAATTCCTCAAATAAGTGGTTTATTTGTTATGTGAGTATTTAAAATATTGAAAATATAAGCTTTACTTGCTAAAAAAGTAATGTTAAAAAGAATAATGAACATTGATTATATTAAGATCACCTCATATTCGTTCTGGGGCACGCCGTAGCATAGTGGTTAAGGCACTGGGCTACAAGTCGGAGGGTCGAGGGTTCAAGTCCCGTTGGGGTCAGGATTTTTAAACTGACCCAAACCCTCTGGCGGCACTATGGCCCTGGGGTCGACTCAGCCTCTAACAGAAATGAGTACCAGATGCTTGTTCTGGGGGTAAAGGTGGCCGTCATGCAGGGCTGACAACCCGGCTGACATAAAGTGCCGATTGTCTAGAAAAAGTGGGAGCCTTAACCTCCTACTACCCCAAGGGCCTCCGGGCCTGTTGTGGGATCACTTTACTTTTTCATATTCGTTCTTCTCCAAAGTTCTTTATTTGTTATAATCTCTGGCCACCATATACCCAAGATATTTCTCAGGCAACGATTTACAAAGATTTGAAATTTCTTTGCAATTTGTTTTGTAGCCTTCCAAGTTTGTAAATATAAGTACTGTTAAAGTTTTATCTCATATGTAACCTACTTCTTTCCCACTCTTTTTGTTGTTTATGGTTTATATAGAGTGATATGTTTTGTTTACATCTAGTTTAGGAGAATATATATTGATTACTGGATTCTGTATATTTTAAGAAACCTTGTACAACCACAATTATTGATAGAGCTAGGAATTTTGGTGAAAAAGGTGCTTTAATTTAGCAGAAAAAGGTGCAATTCTTTAAATAAAAGTTGCAAATTTCTCATGTAAATACATTAAAGATTACCAAAACCAATTACAACAAGTAACTAACGACACAAAATTCACGCATGTTGTCTTATATTAAAGAGTCTGTGTAAGTACTTACACTACTTATATGCTGCGTAACACGAATGCATTGATATTTTTCATCAATTGTTATTGAAATATCACAAAGAATGCACCTGATAACAGATCCGTCACTCTGAATTCCATCTGCACTAAACTTTTTAACAATATCACATAGTTTATAGTTCACTTTCGGTTTCGGCATACTGTATACTGGTAACTCAGGAAAATAGCGGACCGCTCTAGTAAAATATTATTTTGAACTGAAACATTTATTCACGCACTCAACAACCTTTCCTTGCTTGAACAATAGCTTTCGCATAACTGTGGTGCAATGAGGTGCAAACTAATTTAAAAGGAATAGCCTAACGGGATTGCACTGAAGTGGAAGTAATGTGATGTGGACTGATACCACATATCGTTACCAACCCTTGAAATCGTATTTGAATAAATGTAATATATATATATATATTATTTTGGTAATAAAATGTTCCAAAGGAGACAAAAAAGGTTTGAAAAGGTGTAAAATGTGCTTCCATTAAAGAAAAGGTGCAAAAACGTGCTAGCATTGAAAAAAAGGTGCAACTAAAACACAGTTAGGAGCATTTATTTAATGTTTTCTTTGCAATACTAGCTAATTTGAACATTATAGTAACAAAAAAAAAAGTGCAGCACCTAAAATTCCTAGCTCTAATTATTGAGAACAGTATCGAGTTATTATTCAGGGCACATCATAGCGTAGTTGGTTAAGGCAATATGCTTACAGACCAGAAGATCATGGGTTCAAGTCTGATGGGCAGTTTTTTAAATTGGCCTAAATCTTCTGGTGGCATCATGGCCCTGGGGTTGAATCAGCCTCTAATTGAAATGAATACCAGGTTATATTCTGGGGGTGAAAGCAACCATCATACAGGGCTGACATCTTGTGCCAATTATCTAGAAAGGCATGAGCCTTAAACTCTTACTATCCCCTGAGGCCTATAGTGGGATCATTTTACCTTTAATCTATAGTTGTAATTATCATTTTTCATTTTTTTTATTTTCTAATTTAAGAAAGAAAAATTAATATTTGAACCCTGGACCTCTAATTCTACGTACTAGTGTGCTGTCCATTACACCATTCAAAATGCTTCTGAATAGAAGACGTCAGTTGACATGATGGTAGCAACAGCTATTAGCCTTCGGACAAACGAGAATTGTATAAGTTGAAAGAAACGTTAATATCATCGTTTGAATGGTGTAATGGACAGCACACTAGTACATGGAACTAGAAGTCCTGAGTTCAAATTCCAGTTCAAATATTAATTTTTCTTTCTTAAATTAGATTCTATCCAGGATTTGAAAATGTTAATTCAAATAAAAACATCAAAAATTATTTCCATATTGTTATATGCTATTAATAAACAATGACATGATTTTCTAAATGTTAATTTAATTTTATCACGAGTGTTATGGCCATTAGAGTTATAATGAAGGCTAAAGAGTGTATCATTATGATACTTTGGTAAACTAAGCTAAGTTTAATCTCTTACAGATGTACCAATAGCTCCAAGAATTGGTGAGTATGAGTTATCTCACCCACATATGCAATGCTGATTAACTTTATTGCTTTTTCTTACATATTATGCTTTTTTTAATCCATTTTGCTTTTTTAATTTTTTGACATAATCCTGTGTCCTTTTTTACTAACAGGGATAGCCAAAGATTAATGATTGGGGTGAGTAGGCTGCAGCCTGGGGTAGCATACAACCTATTGTCACTGATGACGATGGCATGGATATTAGTCAAATTTCTTGAATTTATTCATAGTTAAACATGTTAAATAACATGACGAGGTTCTTATTCATGAAGAATGAGTCATTTTTTATATCTTACATCATTGTTTATGTTTTCTTAAACACAGAAATTGCATGTTTTTAATATAAGAATACATTTTATTTACAAATAAATGTTATATACAGTATTGACACCCGAATGAGCAAGTGCTCGTGCTAGGGTGCAGTTCAGTTACATGAATAATACAAACAGAATATAGTTATAATAAAAGTTTAGGAATTATTAATCAAGTTATGAAACCATCCCTTGTACAAAAAAACACCAGATTACGTTTATATAACACTTTGGCTAGACCAGTGTTGACCTATGGTAGTGAAGCATGGACACTAAGAAAACAACATGAAAGCAGAATAACGGCTTGTGAAATGAGATTCATGCGCAGAACAGCGGGTTACACCAGATGGGATCGGAAAAGGAACACCGATATCTTAAAAGAATTGAAGACTACGCCAATTTTGGAATATATTAAACAGTACCAACTAAATTGGAAACACCATCTTGAAAGAATGAGTTCAAATCGGATCCCCAAAGCTGTTTATAATTATATACCAAGAGGACGAAGATCACTGGGCCGTCCTATGAAACGCTGGAGGGAAAATTTTCTATAGGATCGTAACAGGCCTTGGCCTAATACTTGGAAGGAAGAAGAAGAAGAAGAATATATACATTTAAAGTTGGGGCCAGTTTCATTTTTACATAAATTATGACACATACAAATAAAAAATAATAATGTATTGGTAATAAGACTTATTCTAACAAAAGAATTAATGCAATGGAGAATGTTACACATAAAATAATATAAACCATATAATGTAATGGATTATAAACAGTAATACAGAAGAAAGTAATTAGTTATATATTGATTTATAATAATATAAACAAAAATAGATGCTTTATATTTATTATTTTAAAATATTCAAATTATTAATTTTATTCACTTAATTAATTACAAATAATTAATTTAATTGCTTTTTTAAAACTAGCTGTGTTTAGTTTACTTAGTTCTGGATTGGATCTAATTAATTCATTATATAATTTAGGTCCTAGATATCTACTATGTTTAGATCCAGAAGTTGTATAAAATTTTGGAACATGTAGTAAAGAAGCAAATTAATTTAACACTTCTCACTGAAGGATAAATTATATTTGAAGAGAAAAATTTTCGCCCAGACCGAGACTCGAACCCGGGACCTTTGGATTTCCGGGCCAAATGCTCTACTAACTGAGCTACCAAGGCGAATTGCGATCTAGACAAAATAGAAACAAAGGTTTCAAAGCATTTGGCGCAAGGGAATTAAAACGTATATAAGAGAAAAATTTGCGTATAGATCGCAACTCGCCTCGGTAACTCAGTTGGTTGAGCATTTGGCCCGGAAAGACAAAGGTCCCGGGTTCGAGTCTCGGTCAAGGTGAAAATTTTTCTCTTCAAATATAATTTATCCTTCAGTGAGAAGTATTAAATTAATATTGTTTATTTTTTATTATTTCACTCACCTCATACTTCATAATTCATAGCAGACCCTGGGTTTCTTCACATATTTTGTGACATTGTCAATGCTGCGTCACGTTCACAACTGACATCCAACGGCCTTCTATCCTGCAGACTGACCTCCGCGCCATCTGGTGGCCGACCGAAGAATTTCCAAATCAGTCCTCTTTCTTTATAACCGGTATTTCAAAATTCATAGTTGTATTTTCATTCTTGCATATGTAAATTTTTTCCCAAATTGTGAGTTCCTTCGGTTTTTCCAATTGTTTAAGTAATTTTGTTTTGGTTTCTATTCTATGTTTTTCTGACCAGGCATGTGCAGCTATTGCAGATTTTTCGGTTTCTCCATTTTTAACATTTCTGAGGTGTTCTTTTAATCTTGTATTAGATTCCTTTTTGTTTTTCCTATGTATATCTTTTCACAATCTTTACAATTAATTTTGATAAATTCCCGATTTTTTGCAGTCTTCAATCTTTTCATTTTTGTTGGTTTTTATTAAATTACCTAAGCTGTAATCATTTTTCGGTGCTAATTTAATGTTGAATTTGTTGAAAATTTTTTGAAACTTGTCAAATACGAAAGGATGGTATGTGAACTTCTTGAATTTTTTGCCTATATTTTTATCTGTCTGAAGAGTACTTTCATTGATGACTTTTTGTTCTTCGAATTTATTTATTTTCTTGTGTATCATTTTCTTTTGAAAACCATTATCCTTAGCAATTTGTATGATGTGTTCTTTCTCTTTATTGTAATTTTCTTTGCTCATGGGGACATTCACAAGTCTGTGTGTTAAACTATTAAATACTGCCTGTTTGTGTGAAAAATGGTTAAATCCAGTAACTTTTATATAATTGTCGATGTGAGTTTCTTTTCTGTAGATTCCAAATTCTATTTTCTTTTTTTCTTCATTCCTAATCAATTTAAGGTCTAAAAATGGTATTTCATGATTATTTTCTATTTCCATTGTAAATTTGATTGTTTTATTTTGAATATTTAACAGTTTAATGGCATCTTCTAATTGTTTCTCTTTTACTATTGCTATGATATCATCTACGTATCTTCTCCAAAATTTAAACATCAAAGGATGTGCTTTGGTTACATGACATTCAAAATTCCCCATAAACATGTCTGCTAAGAATGGTGATAATGGATTTCCCATTGCGAGTCGTGATGTTTAAATTTTGGAGAAGATACGTAGATGATATCATAGCAATAGTAAAAGAGAAACAATTAGAAGATGCCATTAAACTGTTAAATATTCAAAATAAAACAATCAAATTTACAATGGAAATAGAAAATAATCATGAAATACCATTGACGATTTTATTATTAATTTAACACTTCTCATAGAAGGATAAATTATATTTGAAGAGAAAAATTTTCGCCTAGACCGGGACTCGAACCCGGGACCCTTGGCTTTCCGGGCCAAGTGCTCTACCAACTGAGCTACCGAGGCGAGTTACGATCTAGACGCAAATTTTTCTCTTATGTACGTTGATAATTCCCTCGCGCCAAATGCTTGAAACCATAGCTTCTATCTTTGCAAAATGGCGGCTTCTTAGTTAAGAAGACATTTATTGGGAATTTAACACTACTTTATAGCCAGTAGGGCTTCTATTGACGATTTTATTATTAATTTAACACTTCTCATAGAAGGATAAATTATATTTGAAGAGAAAAATTTTCGCCTAGACCGGGACTCGAACCCGGGACCCTTGGCTTTCCGGGCCAAGTGCTCTACCAACTGAGCTACCGAGGCGAGTTACGATCTAGACGCAAATTTTTCTCTTATGTACGTTGATAATTCCCTCGCGCCAAATGCTTGAAACCATAGCTTCTATCTTTGCAAATGGCAGCTTCTTAGTTAAGAAGACATTTATTGGGAATTTAACACTACTTTATAGCCAGTAGGGCTTCTATTGACGATTTTATTATTAATTTAACACTTCTCATAGAAGGATAAATTATATTTGAAGAGAAAAATTTTCGCCTAGACCGGGACTCGAACCCGGGACCCTTGGCTTTCCGGGCCAAGTGCTCTACCAACTGAGCTACCGAGGCGAGTTACGATCTAGACGCAAATTTTTCTCTTATGTACGTTGATAATTCCCTCGCGCCAAATGCTTGAAACCATAGCTTCTATCTTTGCAAAATGCGGCTTCTTAGTTAAGAAGACATTTATTGGGAATTTAACACTACTTTATAGCCAGTAGGGCTTCTATTGACGATTTTATTATTAATTTAACACTTCTCATAGAAGGATAAATTATATTTGAAGAGAAAAATTTTCGCCTAGACCGGGACTCGAACCCGGGACCCTTGGCTTTCCGGGCCAAGTGCTCTACCAACTGAGCTACCGAGGCGAGTTACGATCTAGACGCAAATTTTTCTCTTATGTACGTTGATAATTCCCTCGCGCCCAAATGCTTGAAACCATAGCTTCTATCTTTGCAAAATGGCGGCTTCTTAGTTAAGAAGACATTTATTGGGAATTTAACACTACTTTATAGCCAGTAGGGCTTCTATTGACGATTTTATTATTAATTTAACACTTCTCATAGAAGGATAAATTATATTTGAAGAGAAAAATTTTCGCCTAGACCGGGACTCGAACCCGGGACCCTTGGCTTTCCGGGCCAAGTGCTCTACCAACTGAGCTACCGAGGCGAGTTACGATCTAGACGCAAATTTTTCTCTTATGTACGTTGATAATTCCCTCGCGCCAAATGCTTGAAACCATAGCTTCTATCTTTGCAAAATGGCGGCTTCTTAGTTAAGAAGACATTTATTGGGAATTTAACACTACTTTATAGCCAGTAGGGCTTCTATTGACGATTTTATTATTAATTTAACACTTCTCATAGAAGGATAAATTATATTTGAAGAGAAAAATTTTCGCCTAGACCGGGACTCGAACCCGGGACCCTTGGCTTTCCGGGCCAAGTGCTCTACCAACTCTTATATAAGAGAAAAATTTGCGTCTAGATCGTAACTCGCCTCGGTAGCTCAGTTGGTAGAGCACTTGGCCCGGAAAGCCAAGGGTCCCGGGTTCGAGTCCCGGTCTAGGCGAAAATTTTTCTCTTCAAATTTAATTTATCTTTCATTGAGAAATGTTAAATTAATAATAAAAACATCATTAGAGGCCTTACTGGCTTTTAAAGTAATGTTAAATTTCCAACAAATGTCTTCTTAACTAAGAAGCCGCCATTTTGCAAAGATAGAAACAATGGTTTCAAAAGCATTTGGCGATAGGGAATTATCAACGTATATAAGAGAAAAATTTGCGTCTAGATCGTAACTCGCCTCGGTAGCTCAGTTGGTAGAGCACTTGGCGCGGAAAGCCAAGGGTCCCGGGTTCGAGTCCCGGTCTAGGCGAAAATTTTTCTCTTCAAATTTAATTTATCTTTCATTGAGAAATGTTAAATTAATAATAAAAACATCATTAGAGGCCTTACTGCCTTTTAAAATAATGTTAAATTTCCAATAAATGTCTTCTTAACTAAGAAGCCGCCATTTTGCAAAGATAGAAGCAATGGTTTCAAAAGCATTTGGCGATAGGGAATTATCAACGTATATAAGAGAAAAATTTGCATCTAGATCGTAACTCGCCTCGGTAGCTCAGTTGGTAGAGCACTTGGCCCGGAAAGCCAAGGGTCCCGGGTTCGAGTCCCGGTCTAGGCGAAAATTTTTCTCTTCAAATTTAATTTATCTTTCATTGAGAAATGTTAAATTAATAATAAAATCGTCAATAGAAGCCCTACTGGCTATAAAGTAGTGTTAAATTCCCAATAAATGTCTTCTTAACTAAGAAGCCGCCATTTTGCAAAGATAGAAGCTATGGTTTCAAGCATTTGGCGCGAGGGAATTATCAACGTACATAAGAGAAAAATTTGCGTCTAGATCGTAACTCGCCTCGGTAGCTCAGTTGGTAGAGCACTTGGCCCGGAAAGCCAAGGGTCCCGGGTTCGAGTCCCGGTCTAGGCGAAAATTTTTCTCTTCAAATATAATTTATCCTTCTATGAGAAGTGTTAAATTAATAATAAAATCGTCAATAGAAGCCCTACTGGCTATAAAGTAGTGTTAAATTCCCAATAAATGTCTTCTTAACTAAGAAGCCGCCATTTGCAAAGATAGAAGCTATGGTTTCAAGCATTTGGCGCGAGGGAATTATCAACGTACATAAGAGAAAAATTTGCGTCTAGATCGTAACTCGCCTCGGTAGCTCAGTTGGTAGAGCACTTGGCCCGGAAAGCCAAGGGTCCCGGGTTCGAGTCCCGGTCTAGGCGAAAATTTTTCTCTTCAAATATAATTTATCCTTCTATGAGAAGTGTTAAATTAATAATAAATCGTCAATAGAAGCCCTACTGGCTATAAAGTAGTGTTAATTCCCAATAAATGTCTTCTTAACTAAGAAGCCGCCATTTTGCAAAGATAGAAGCTATGGTTTCAAGCATTTGGCGCGAGGGAATTATCAACGTACATAAGAGAAAATTTGCGTCTAGATCGTAACTCGCCTCGGTAGCTCAGTTGGTAGAGCACTTGGCCCGGAAAGCCAAGGGTCCCGGGTTCGAGTCCCGGTCTAGGCGAAAATTTTTCTCTTCAAATATAATGAAATACCATTTTTAGACCTTAAATTGATTAGGAATGAAGAAAAAAAGAAAATAGAATTTGGAATCTACAGAAAAGAAACTCACATCGACAATTATATAAAAGTTACTGGATTTAACCATTTTTCACACAAACAGGCAGTATTTAATAGTTTAACACACAGACTTGTGAATGTCCCCATGAGCAAAGAAAATTACAATAAAGAGAAAGAACACATCATACAAATTGCTAAGGATAATGGTTTTCAAAAGAAAATGATACACAAGAAAATAAATAAATTCAAAGAACAAAAAGTCATCAATGAAAGTACTCTTCAGACAGATAAAAATATAGGCAAAAAATTCAAGAAGTTCACATACCATCCTTTCGTATTTGACAAGTTTCAAAAAATTTTCAACATTAAATTAGCACCGAAAAATGATTACAGCTTAGGTAATTTAATAAAAACGAACAAAAATGAAAAGATTGAAGACTGCAAAAAATCGGGAATTTATCAAATTAATTGTAAAGATTGTGAAAAGATATACATAGGAAAAACAAAAAGGAATCTAAATACAAGATTAAAAGAACACCTCAGAAATGTTAAAAATGGAGAAACCGAAAAATCTGCAATAGCTGCACATGCCTGGTCAGAAAAACATAGATAGGAACCAAAACAAAATTACTTAAACAATTGGAAAAACCGAAGGAACTCACAATTTGGGAAAAAATTTACATATGCAAGAATGAAAATACAACTATGAAATTTGAAATACCCGGTTATAAAGAAAGAGGACTGATTTGGAAATTCTTCGGTCGGCCACCAGATGGCGCGGAGGTCAGTCTGCAGGATAGAAGGCCATTGGACGTCAGTTGTGAACGTGACGCAGCATTGACAATGTCACAAAATATGTGAAGAAACCCAGGGTCTGCTATGAATTATGAAGTATGAGGTGAGTGAAATAATAAAAAATAAACAATATTTAAAAACATCAATAGAAGCCCTACTGGCTTTATAAAGTAATGTTTAATTCCCAATAAATGTCTTCTTAACTAAGAAGCTGCCATTTGCAAGGATAAAAACAAAGGTTTCAAAGCATTTGACGCGAGGGAATTACAACATATATAAGGGAAAAATTTGCGTCTAGTTCGCAACTCGCCTCGGTAGCTCAGTTGGTAGAGCATTTAGCCCAAAAAGCTAAAAGTCCGGGTTCGAGTCTTGGTCTAGGCGAAAATTTTTCTCTTCAAATACAGGAACTGCAGTTTTCAAGAGGAAACATCCCTCCCATTTTCAACCGATATTATGACTCTCATAATGTCATCATGTCAGTTGAAAATGGGAGGGATGTTTCCTCTTGAAAACTGCAGTTCCCATGTTTAAGAAATAAGAAAACATAAACTATGAGGTAATATATAAAAAATGACTCATTCTTCATGTTCTTGAATTTACTTTACAAATATTTACACGAAATTTCCAAATTATCTTCATTGCTTTCTCACATCTTCACTCCCATACAATTTTCTGCTAAAAGAGTCTATTTCAAACAGTTAATAAGAATTAAATGAATCGTGATTTCTTCTTACCTCATAATTCTATGTTTTTTTAAACACAGCACTGCAGTATCGGCGACCCATTGTCACCATCGTCAGCTGTTTTCACGACTGTCAATTTTTTCTTTTGCCAGTAATTATCCAAACTGCCATCTGGTGTTCTTTTGAAGGAATTACTCTCCAAACTGCCATCTGGGAGAGTAATTCCTTCAAAAGAACACCAGATGGCAGTTTGGATAATTACTGGCAAAAGAAAAAATTGACAGTCGTGAAAACAGCTGATGATGGTGACAATGGGTCGCCGATACTGCAGTGCTGTGTTTAAAAAAACATAGAAGTATGAGGTAAGAAGAAATCACGATTCATTTAATTCTTATTAATTGAACCTCATAATGTTAAAAATTCCCAAATTTAATATATAAATTTCAAACAGTTATTTGTAATCTCAGTTCTTCATACTTGATAGCTTCACTCAACACGACTAAACTTGGCTTCACACTTAGATCACTTTTACTCATTCACAACTCGAACATGACTGGCCAGTCAGACCCTCGAACTTCCTTATATATACGAGGGTAGGAATAGTCTGGATACCAGTCTTGAATTCACTTGTATAGAAAATCTGAAAGATTGATTATTCTAGAATTGATGCATCTGGAAACTGATTCTTCCAGAAAGGAGGTCTGGAGAGGTCATTTGTAGGCTGCTGCACTTGACCCAAGTCCAACTCCTATTGCCTTATGAGGAGTCCTGCCACTGCCCGCAAAATTCAAAGCTTGCAATTTGAACATCTGATCAACAATGTGTCGCACTATAATCAGTGACAAGTGGAATGCAGCTCACCACGCATGAGGAAGATAATAATAATATAGTGCATTTCAGTATCTTGGCTATATATTCGCATGGTAGGAGCAGGGTTTTAAATGCATACAGGAATTAACTACTTTTTAATTATGATTTTCGCTAGTAATATAATTAACAACAAACATTAAATTTGAAGAGAAAAGTTTTCGCCCAGACTGGGACCCGAACCCGGGACCTTTGGTTTACCATACTAATGCTCTTGCCAACTGAGCTACTGGGGCGAGTTCCAATCTAGATGCAAATTTTTCTCTTATAACATATAAGAGAAATCAACTTTTATAAGATTCATGATGTGTTCCATTGAGGTATTATTCAAAATTAATATAAAATTATGGAATATTCACCTGAAAGGTCCGTCTCCTCAACTTCATTAATCATTTAACTGTAGCGCTTTCGGGACTTGTCCCATCATCGGCAGGATTCAAAACTGGTGTTTCACTGAAGATCTGGTAGAGGGGGTTGCATGTATTGGGTTCGTTTTCGTTTATCAGGCTGTCGTGAGCTGCTTTCATGATTTCCATCTCTTCGAGTACGTTTATCTTCGCTGGATTATTTTCTCTGTGCATTACTGTTAGGGTGTTTTCAATATTTAATATGTGATGTCCTTCATGGATAACGTGTTTTGCATAGCTTGATTTCCCTTCTGCGTGAATGAAGTCTCGAAAATGTTCTTTGAATCTGATGTTAAAACTCCTGTTTGTCCTTCCTATATAAAATTGTTGCAGTCCTTACATGTCAGTTTATAAACTCCTTTGCTGTTGAATATTCCATAATTTTATATTAATTTATAAGAGAAAACTGAGCTACCAGGGCAAGTTCCAATCTAGACACAAATTTTTCTCTTATAACGTATAAGAAAAAAATTTGCGTCTAGATTGGAACTCAGTAGGTTCGGATGCCGGTCAGGATGAAAATTTTCTCTTAAATTATCCTTCAATGAGATGTGTTAAATTAATAATAAAAACATCAACAACAAACATTAAATTAGCAAAGAATTGAATAATTTACTAATTTAATCAAAATTGCAGTGGGAAGTAACACTAATTTACTAATGCTTGAAATAATCAGGTACTAATATATATTATATTATTTTTGGTCTGGACATCTTACCTCAATATTAATGTTGATTTGTTCTTGGACATGTTTCAAAACAATTCTGTTTTATCGTCAGCTTTCCCAGACTGGTTTTATTTATGTTGCATTATGTTGCACCACCTGGATGTCGATGTCAGCTCCATCCTGTGGTTGGCCAAAGAACCTCCAAACAAGGTCACCCTCCATTGGAATATCAAAATTCATAACTCTGTTTCTGTTCTTCTGAATATAAATTTTTTCCCAAATAGTCAGTCAGCTGTTTTGTATTTTCTAACTGTTTTAATAATTTAGTGTCTGAATTTATATTATGTTTTTCAGACCAAACATGAGCAGCAACTGCAGATTTTTCAATTTCTCCATTTTTAATATTTCTTATGTGTTCTTTGGTTCTAATTTTTAGGTTTCTTTTTGTTTTCCCTATATATATCTTTTCACAACCCATGCATTCAATTGATATATTCCTGACTTTTTACAAAGGAGCTGACTATTTGGGAAAAAATTTATATTCAGAAGAACAGAAACAGAGTTATGAATTTTGATATTCCGATGGAGGGTGACCTTGTTTGGAGGGTTCTTTGGCCATCCACAGGATGGAGCTGACATCGACATCCAGGTGGTGCAACATAATGCAACATAAATAAAACCAGTCTGGGAAAGCTGACGATAAAACAGAATTGTTTTGAAACATGTCCAAGAACTAATCAACATTAATATTGAGGTAAGATGTCCAGACCAAAAATAATATAATTAAAATAACCTCAAAATATAACTTCCTAAAATTAAATACTAGTATATATATTCTTGATGTTTTTTTTTTTTTTATTATTAATTTAACATTTCTCAATGAAAGATAAATTAAATTTTTCTCTTCAAATTTAATTTATCTTTCATTGAGAAATGTTAAATTAATAATAAAAAAAAAAACATCATTAGAGGCCTTACTGGCTTTTAAAGTAATGTTAAATTTCCAATAAATGTCTTCTTAACTAAGAAGCCGCCATTTGCAAAGATAGAAACAATGGTTTCAAAAGCATTTGGCGATAGGGAATTACAACGTATATAAGAGAAAAAATTTGCGTCTAGATCGTAACTCGCCTCGGTAGCTCAGTTGGTAGAGCACTTGGCCCGGAAAGCCAAGGGTCCGGGGTTCGAGTCCCGGTCTAGGCGAAAATTTTTCTCTTCAAATTTAATATATATTCTTACCTACTACTTTTCAGTATTTAAAAGTTTATGTTATATACTTGAAAAATCTAAACTACTCAAAGTGGAATGAAAAAAGAAAAGTTTAATAATTATATGTGTCCTTCGAAACCGATATTGTGAAAACACAGAACTTTATGAAGTGAGATGAAAAAACATTTTATCCGACTCAATTTATAAATTAAGTAGTGTGCTTAAATTAAATACATTAATATAAATACTTTTTCAGAAGACGAACTTCAAAGGAATATTTTTAAACTACATAATATATGTGAACAATATAATCTCAAAATATCCGTAGAAAAAACTAAGGTAATGGCATTCCAAGGGAAAAATCAAATCAGATCCAAAATAGTAATAGGAAACAAAATCATAGAACAGGTGAACCATCTCAATTATCTAGGATGTGACATTTCATTTAATTATGATAATGATATAAATAATAAAATAGCAAAATTCCAGGGAATATGTGGTACAATAAAACGATCACTAAATAACAAAACAACAAGAGAGACCCAATTGAAATTTTATAAAATGTTGGCAGTATCGGTACTGCTCTATAGTTCAGAAGCCTGGATACATAAAAAAACAAGATCTAAATAGGATAACGGCGGCAGAAAATGAAAATTTTTGAGATCTGTTAAAGTGTGCACTAAGGAAGACAGAATCAAGAACACAGAAATAAAACAGGAACTTGAAATATTTACAATAACTGATAAAAATAGATACATATAGACAAAAATGGAAGCAACACATAGACAGAATGAATGAAGATAGATATCCAAAACAAATAACAAAATGCAAACCTAAAGGCACCCGAGATGTGGGCAGACCTAGAAAGAGATGGGCTGAAGTCGGAACGGGTCAACAGACCTAATCCATGAATGCAACATGATGATGATGATGATAAATACTTTTTGTCCACTGCTGTGGCCTCGGGTTAATATCACACCTGAGATGCAGGAGCCCCAGATTTGATTCCCAGTCTGAACAAATTTCTTGGGTGAAGGTTTTTTTCAGGGTTTTTCCTTACTTGTAAGATAAATGTATGGAAACGTTATGGTCCTGGAACATATTTGGCCATTATAACCCTATGTATTATTTTTGTTTATTATGACTGTATGAGTGAATGATGGTATCTTGTCTTAATGTTTGTGTTGTCTTGGAAGTGACCTTGGCACTGAGGTGATCACTCATCTGAAGAATCCTCCATGTCCTTGAGTTATCAAAAATGTATGTATGTGATCCAGAGTTTAGAATTCTCCCCTTACAGGTCATGTGTCTGTAAGGTCTGGAGGCATTGGGCACATGAATTTACCTTAAAAAGGAGAGATTAAGCTGGGGGAAAAAAAATAAAAATTTTTCACTAACTGTTTAAAAATAGGAAAATAGGAATAAATGTTAATTACAGAGAATTAAATTTAATTTGTATTAATTATATTATTTATCATAATTAATGCCAGGAGTGATTTCCAATTTATCTAGAGGATTGGGAAATCAAGAATGGCATTTGTTAGGACTATTTAATGAATAAAATTAAGCTGTTTACTCATTATTTAAATATAGTTATTTTCAAATATTTATATATTTAATGTAAATGGCAATGTTTGAAAACAAATGAGAAATGATTGGTTATGTTTCATTTTTAATATTATTCATTTTTAAACAACTTAATGATGGAGATAAATTATATTTGAAAAGAAAAATATATGCTTAGACTGGGGTTTAAACCCAGGACCTTTGACTTTCTATGTCAATGCTCTTCCATCTGAGCTACCTAGGCCTCCAATTTAAACACATATTTTTTCTCTTACACATAGTTAATTCCCTAACCCCAAATGCTACGAGCCATTGCTACGATTTTTGCAAATGGCGGCTTCTTTATTAAGAAGACTTTTTATTGGGAATTTAAAGATTACTTATAAAGCCAGTAGTGCTTCTTTCAATGTTAATATTATTCGTTTTTAAACATCTTAATGATGGACAGATTATATTTGAAAAAAAATATATACATCTAGAGTGGGGTTTGAACCCAGGTCCTTTGACTCTCTATGTCAATGCTCTTCCATCTGAGCTACCTAGGCCTCCAATCTAAACGCGTATTTTTCTCTTACACATAGTTAATTCCCTAACCCCAAATGCTAGATGGAAGAGCATTGACATAGAGAGTCAAAGGTCCTGGGTTCAAACCCCAGTCTATGCGTATATTTTTCTTTTCAAATATAATATGTTTCATTTGTTCATCACTCCAACTTAATCATACTATTTATTACCAAATAGGGATGCAATATTGTAAAAATGCACCCTAGTGGGAAAAAATGAAACAAGAAGGAGCTTTCTTTTGATAATTATCGAGGTGAAACACGACTGTGATTCGTTGTAAAGCAAAATTCATTGAAACGTGATTGGTCATTGACTCCCACTTGGGGCACGAGTTAAATAGTCAGTGTAATTCAATACTAATAATATAATTAATATATTTATCAATTAAAAATCATCGGAGAACATATTGTTTAAATAACTCACCTCATAGGATTCATGCTTCCATGATATCGCGATTTCAAACATAATCATGTTCATCGTCAGCCATAACTCCGACTGTTGAAATTCTTCGGCCGTCAACTATTCTATTGTCGCCATCTTCAGTGCTGCTATCTATGGTTGAATTTATGAACTTCGAAATCAATGTAATTTCGTTAGGGATATCAAAATTCATTGATCTATTTTTTGTTTTTCTGAATGTATATTTTTTCCCAAACTGTCAATTCCAAAGGTTTCTCTACTTGTTTTAAAAGTTTAGCTTCTCTTCCAATTTTATGATGTTCTAATAAACTATGTGCAGCAATTGCAGATTTTTCAATTTCACAATTTTTAATATTTCTGAAATGTTCTTTTGTCCGAATTTCCAAATTCCTTTTTGTTTTTCCTATATAAACTTTATTGCAATCTTCACAATTTATTTGATAAATTCCAGATTTCTTACTGTCTGGAACTTTGACTTTTTTATTGGTACTTAGAAGATTACCCAGACTAAATTTATTTATTGGTGCCAAAAAAATGTTGTATTTGTCAAAATTTTTTTGAAATTTCCTATGCATTTCAGGATGGTAAGTAATTTTCTTGTATTTTTTCTTTTCTTTGCAATTTTGTAAAGTAGTATATTCATTAAGTCTTTTATTGTGTTTGAATTTCTTCAACTTATTTATAATTAATTCTTTTAAATGGTTTTGATAAAGAATTAATTATAAATAAGTTGAAGAAATTCAAACACAATAAAAGACTTAATGAATATACTACTTTACAAAATTGCAAAGAAAAGAAAAAATACAAGAAAATTACTTACCATCCTGAAATGCATAGGAAATTTCAAAAAAATTTTGACAAATACAACATTTTTTTGGCACCAATAAATAAATTTAGTCTGGGTAATCTTCTAAGTACCAATAAAAAAGTCAAAGTTCCAGACAGTAAGAAATCTGGAATTTATCAAATAAATTGTGAAGATTGCAATAAAGTTTATATAGGAAAAACAAAAAGGAATTTGGAAATTCGGACAAAAGAACATTTCAGAAATATTAAAAATTGTGAAATTGAAAAATCTGCAATTGCTGCACATAGTTTATTAGAACATCATATAAAATTGGAAGAGAAGCTAAACTTTTAAAACAAGTAGAGAAACCTTTGGAATTGACAGTTTGGGAAAAAAATATACATTCAGAAAAACAAAAATAGATCAATGAATTTTGATATCCCTAACGAAATTACATTGATTTCGAAGTTCATAAATTCAACCATAGATAGCAGCACTGAAGATGGCGACAATAGAATAGTTGACGGCCAAAGAATTTCAACAGTCGGAGTTATGGCTGACGATGAACATGATTATGTTTGAAATCGCGATATCATGGAAGCATGAATCCTATGAGGTGAGTTATTTAAACAATATGTTCTCCGATGATTTTTAATGATTATACCTCATAATGTTTACTTCCCAACATTAATTAAATATAGAAAAATTTATCAATTGTTTGTACAAAAACGAATTTGGATACAATACCTAAAACTGTTTGGATGTTGTAAACTTAATAAGCCCATAATGTTTGGGAAAAATAATATGATTAAAACTATACAGATTGCAAGAAAAATTACCTTACCTTGACAATATGTAGCAAAAATATCCCTTAAGTCCCAGTTATAAATGAGATCCTCCCATGGCTATGGAAATTGCCTACAGCTAACTTTGAAATACCAGGAAAATACAGTAAAAAATATTTTGTATCCTTACTTCAGACCTGGAGTTAATCTCAGAGAAATATGATGGTTTCTTACATATCTATAGTGGTTCTTTGAATATCGACATGGATAACTCAGGAGCTGGATATTATGTTTTGCAAACCAAGGAAAGTTATTATATCCTATGCTCTTCCTGTTCTAGCTTGGACTCAGAATTGGTAGCAGCAATATATAGTATTATTCAATATACCCCAACGACATATGCACATAAAATAATACCAAATCAGAAAAAATGGCTCAAGTTAAATAACCAAGGGGAAACAATGACATTTCAGTGGATTCCCAGCCATTGCAGCATATTTGGTAATGAAATGGCAGACAAAATTGTAGAAACTGCCACAAAATTATTTCCACAACCTAGAAAACTGATATCCCTAAATAAAGCAATAGTATCTATAAATACGCACTTCATAAAATATTGGACAAGCAAGTGAAAATGGTAAAACACTGAAAAAAAATTATGAAGAAACCAAATGATTTAAAACAACTGTATGAGAACATTCCACAGCATGTGCAGAATTTTGCATCAAGAGCAAGAATTGTCACATAGTGACTAATACATATTTATATAGATTCAACCTAAATGACTCACCTATGTGCTCACTGTGCCAAGCTGAAGAGGAGGGTTTAGAACATATTCTGCTGAACTGTACATCTATAAATTACCATAGAAATACTCTAAAGTCACTATTACCTCAAGCCTTGGGTGAAACATTTCAATTCATCTTATCCACACCTAAGATATGGACTATTGCAGAGCTTAATATAAAATTATGGAATATTCACCTGAAAGGTCCGTCTCCTCAACTTAATTAATCATTTAACTGTAGCGCTTTCGGGACTTGCACTAAAGAAAGCCGATAAAAACATAAAAATAGCATACAGAACCAATAACAAATTAAACAACATAATAAACAATAACATTGAAGAAAATAACATTTTCAACAACAAAGGAGTTTATAAACTGACATGTAAGGACTGCAACAAATTTTATATAGGAAGGACAAACAGGAGTTTTAACATCAGATTCAAAGAACATTTTCGAGACTTCATTCACGCAGAAGGGAAATCAAGCTATGCAAAACACGTTATCCATGAAGGACATTGCATGTTAAATATTGAAAACACCCTAACAGTAATGCACAGAGAAAATAATCCAGCGAAGATAAACATTATATTTAATTAATGTTGGGAAGTAAACATTATGAGGTATAATCATTAAAAATCATCGGAGAACATATTGTTTAAATAACTCACCTCATAGGATTCATGCTTCCATGATATCGCGATTTCAAACATAATCATGTTCATCGTCAGTCGGAGTTATGGCTGACGATGAACATGATTATGTTTGAAATCGCGATATCATGGAAGCATGAATCCTATGAGGTGAGTTATTTAAACAATATGTTCTCCGATGATTTTTAATTGAAGATAAACATACTCAAAGAGATGGAAATCATGAAAGCAGCTCACAACGACAGCCTGATAAACGAAAACGAACCCAATACATGCAACCCCCTCTACCAGATCTTCAGTGAAACACCAGTTTTGAATCCTGCTGATGATGGGACAAGTCCCGAAAGCGCTACAGTTAAATGATTAATTAAGTTGAGGAGACGGACCTTTCCATAATTTTATATTAATTTTGAATAATACCTCAACGGAACACATCATGAATCTTATAAAAGTTGATTGCAGAGCTTGTATATAATTTACATAGGAAAAATCACCAATCAACTCTTCAAGTAGTGTAACTATGCAATGGAATCATGCCATCAGCTGGAAACATGTAATGAAGAATGAATGAACATTGATAGGTATAAAATGATTGGAATGCATAGTCACAGATACACATGTCATCTTAGATATATCTATACATTTGTATCCATAGTAATTCTGCCCAAAGGCAGGTCTTTCACCGTAATCATAGCATTTTCATGCTATGCTTTGCGGTTTTACTAGGGAATTATACGTGTGGTAGCTTCCCATTGCTTTCCACACCAGTGAAGGATGATGATGATGACCAGATGATTTTCGGGGACACTTGGGCCCTAAGCTTCCTGACATTTGTCTTACAGATGAGGAAAAAACCTCACCCAGGAGCCTGTCCCATCCAGGAATGAAACCTGGGCCTGCTGCATGACAAAGCAGCATGCTATCTCGAGACCACAGAGGTGTATGTTCTAGTAAATTGAAACTTCTGCTCAATAATTATAATTTGTTTAGAGAAAGAAGAAATTATGTAACCAGTGTAACTTTAGAAACTTGTTTGATGTTAAGATAATCGAGGTGTCAGAAAGTTTCAAAAGGTAGCAATGGCAATATTTTATTTTAATAAACTACAAATATGAATTGGAAACTTTACACCTCACCTCACCTCATTAAATGTGATCCTCACGTTTCAGATCTTTCTCAACTGGAATTAATCTCGCCTCATAAAATATATAAAATGTTATGAGGTGAGATGTAATGTTTCTTGTTATAAATCAGTAGTAAAGAGAAAAATGTTTGCCTGAACCGGGAATCGAACCCCAAACCTTTAGCTTTCCGTGCTAATGCTCTGTCCACTGAGCTAATCCAGGCTTCATTCCCATCCAAACAGAAATCCTTCCTTTACCTTACTCTACGGCCCCACATTCAATTACAATGAATCATCATTCACAAATACACAATGAATGGCTTCTACCTGAAGAAGACATGAAGGGACTCCACACAGCTATAGCATTATTTATTAAATTAATATTGAGAAGCTAAAGCTATTACCATGATAGAAAATAAGTAAATTAATGAACACAATTAAATTGTTGTAAATCAATGGTAAAGAGCATTAGCACGGAAAGCTAAACGTTCGGGGTTCGATTCCCGGTTCAAGCAAAAATTTTTCTCTGTACCATTGATTTACAACAATTTAATTGTGTTCATTAATTCACTTATTTTCTATCATGGTAATAGCTTTAGCTTCTCATTATTAATTTAATAAGTAATGTTTCTTATTTATATTTTTACTTCATTGGTGTTTACCTCATTTTGTCATTTCCATTATTTCTTTATAATATTGTTATATTGTTTTAGAATTTTTTTTTCTAAATAGATTTTATTACAGTAATGTTTTCCAATTTTATTTCTGTTTTTTTATGAGAGGTTCAGCTAATGATAATCATTAAAGAAATTTAATTGGTTGTTTATACCTCACCTCTCACCTGGGAGCATGTTTCAAAGGACATTTTCCCTATTTTCAGCCAAAACTCAACTGGTGAAAATTTATGCTGACAGTTGATGTTTTTATTCATTTATTTTATGTTTTTCGGGCCAAATGGCCATGGCATTGTTTCGTCTACTACTGCTGCGTTCTGCGGTAGACATCCTCAGGAGATTCTGCATGCTCTTTGACCTCCTAACTCCTTTTTTTTCCCAAATATTGATTTTTTGGGGGGGGCCTGGAAAATGGAGGAAATGTCCTTTGAAACATGTCCTAGGTGAGAGAGCAAACTAATAATAATAATGTTTTATTTATTCTGGCAGAGTTAAGGCCATAAGGCCTTCTCTTCCACTCAACCAGCACAAATACAAATAAATATTTGACAAATGTAGATATACACTATACTACAGGGTGATTACAAATGATTGGAGCGATTTCATGATTTTATGGTAGCTGTAGTATTCGACATATTTTCACGAACTTTTTACAGATACATAGAGCAACTTCCCAGGTTTTTTTTGAGATGTTACAGGTGCTCCATATGCTCCCCCTTGGTGATTCTGCAGATATCAAGTCTGTAATCAAGTTCGTCCCATACTCGACGTAACATGTCCCTATTAATTTGTTCAAAGGCATTGATTATGCGAGCTCGCAGTTCTGGTAAGTCTACTGGTAAAGGAGGCACAAACACTGAATCTTTCACATACCCCCAAACAAAAAAATCGCACGGCGTCAAATCGGGGGAGCGTGGAGGCCATGACAACAATTTCTGATCATTCTCTCCACTGCGACCGATCCATCGGTTTGGCAATCTCATGTTTAAAAATTCACGAACATCGTGATGGAAGTGTGGTGGAGCACCATCCTGCTGGTAGATGAAGGTCTCACTGTCGGTCGTCAGCTGCGGCATGAGCCAATTTTCCAGCATGTCCAGGTACACGTGTCCTGTAACGTTCTGCTCGCAGAAGAAAAAAGGGCCATAAACTTTGAACTGAGAAACCGCACAAGAACACACTAACTTTTGGGGAGTCGCGAATGTGCTGCACAATAACGCGGGGATTTTTCTGTGCCCCAGATTCGCACATTGTGTTTGTTCACTTTGCCATTCACAAAGAATGTTGCTTCGTCACTGAAGACAAGTTTCTCACAAAAACCATCCTCATCCATAAACTGCTGCATTTGTGTACAAAATTCAAACCGACTCACTTTGTCAATGGGCATAAGGGCTTGTAGAAATTGCAAGTGGTAAGGTTTATGCTTCAATCTTTTCCGCAAGATCTTCCAAACGGTCGGTTTGTGGAATGTTCAGCTCTCTGCTCGCTTTTCGTGTTGATTTCTGTGGGCTACGTGTGAAACTCATCCGCACACTCTCAACCTTTTCTTCACTCACTGAAGGACGACCCGTTGATTTCCTTTTACAGAGGCATCCTGTAGCTTTAAATTGCGCATACCATCGCCGAATGGGGGTGGCACTCGGTGCATCTTTCTCGAACTTCGTTCTGAAGTGTCGTTGCACAGTTATCACAGATTGAGTTGAATGAAATTCAAGCACAGCATATGCTTTCTCCTCGCCTGTCGCCATCTTTGATAACTGCTGCACTCTCTCGGTTTAAAGCTGAAACACGGCTGCGAGAGAAAACAAAAAAAAACCTTATGAGTTTTTATACATAACTTTAAAGTTCTGTGAAGATATGTCAAATAAGATCGCTACAATAAAATCATGAAATCGCTCCAATCATTTGTAATCACCGTGTAATTATAAACAGTTAAAGATACATTAAATGTAGCAATGTAAATTTCATGTACAAACAACATTTTATACAATAATAACAATAATAATGTTAATATTATTCATTTTTAAACACCTTAATGATGGACAAATTATATTTGAAAAGAAAAATATACGCCTAGACTGGGGTTTGAACCCAGGACCTTTGACTTTCTATGTCAATGCTCTTTCTTCTGAGCTACCCAGGCCTCCTCGTTCTTTTTTTTTTTATAAAAAAATATATGCCTAGACTGGGGTTTGAACCCAGGACCTTTGACTTTCTATGTCAATGCTCTTCCATCTGAGCCACCCAGGCCTCCAATCTAAACGCGTATTTTTCTCTTACAGCATTGACATAGAAAGTCAAAGGTCCTGGGTTCAAACCCCAGTCTAGGCGTATATTTTTCTTTTCAAATATAACAATAATACTTACGATGATAATAATAATAATGATATAATAATGATGATGATAATAATAATAATTATTTTATAATAATATTTTTTTTTAATACACAAGTGATCTTCTTGGTGATAAAATATTAAAATATATATACAGTCAATATGCCCATTTCACCAATTAATGTTTAAAAAAAAAGGTCAACAAGTTTCCACAGCCAAGCTGTCATTTTCAAGACCACATATAGTCTTCAGTCAATATCTGGTCTTGAGAATGACAGCTTGGCTGTGGAAACTTGTTGACCTTTTTTTAAACATTAATTGGTGAAATGGGCATATTGACTGCATATATATTTTAATATTATAATAATAGTATGAATATGATAAATTATACGAGAAACACCAATTAATATATATACCTTACACTGGGTAATGATGAAGTCGAGGTTAGAGCAAATATAAATTTAGATTTCTTTTAAAAGATGCCAATGTCCGGCAGCCCCTTATTTCTTGTGGTAGGGAATTCCAGTTGCGAGAAGTGAAGATAGTATATGACATGGAGTGATGTGATGTCCTATGTTGCGGTATATTAAGTAAGAGACTATGTTGTGATCTTGTGTTTAAGTTATGGTTTGAGGATAGATACTGGAAACGAGATGATAAATAATTGGGAATCGAGGTATCTAGGATCTTAAATAAGAGAATTAGACAGTGCATGAGGTGAAGTGTAAATAACTAGGTCAGTTTCTTTGATAAAATACCCCATAGTGTTATTTCATATCTGTATTGAGATTAAAATTAAAATCATTATATGTACTAGGTGAAATTGGAGAAGAAGAAATTGCCTCTGATGCTGATTCTTCAGTGAAGATGAAAATAAAACTAAAAGGTCGTAAAGTAGAATCAAGAGGATCTGGTCGTCGTAAGAGGTCCAGAAAGTATGTGAGTGACGATGAAGACGAGGATGAGCCTATTGGAGGAAACTGAAACATTAGATAATAGTAATTTTAATGTATGTATGTATGTTGTAAAACATTTTATTGATATTGAGAATATCAAGTGCTTTTAGAATTTGATTTGTTGTTATTTAAGTATCCAAAGAGATTCATACATTTATGGCGATGGCAGCTGTGGAGTAGTAAAAGAAACTTCTAGTATTCAGAATTAATTGTAATCTCTTGAACTGATCTTTGCACATACATATAGGATTTCATATGTAAAATGCTACTGAAATGACTAAAATTAAATTGAAAATTTAACCTCTTCTTGTGAAATGTATCAAGTTAACTGGAATTTTAGAAATGTGTTCTCAACTAGATTCCAGTTCAACATCACAGGGCAACTAGCAATGTTCTCATATTGAAATCTACTTTGAAATTTTTATGACAGCATCACTAGGATGTTTCGAGCCAAGAGACAAAAAAGAGTTAGCTACAAATTTTAACTGTAAATAACCAAAAACGAGACTCGAGTTTCTTGAAATAAGCAGTGAAATTTAAATCTTAGGCCTAGGCAGCCCTTTGCTCCTGATAAGAGTGTCAGGAGATAACAACAAGACACAGCATATGTGGTTGTCCAAGTGCTATTACGAACTGCCATGATACAAAATATTTGATTCTTTATCTCAGGACCTAGCAATTGGAACTTCTAGTTGATTTTCATATATAGGATCCTTATTTTAAAATACAATGTTAAGTAACAATATTAAGTTTATCTAATAATGAAGATATTTGGTCTGTATATTCTTACCTCTTATGGTTGTTTTTGTTGAACATAAGTTTCAAGGCTTCTGAGCCTCATCATCAGCGATTACAGACTGATTTTTCTCAAGGTGTCAGCCCTGATTCTTGATTAACCCATTCGCTTCAGATTTAAACACTCAATGCATTTCCCCAGAAACCGAATTTAAGTTACCGTAAATTTTATCGTCTATTTTCAGACGTTCAAAACAAACAAAAGATAACGGTACTTGAGATCACAATAAAGATGAAGTCCAAAACACATTCCTCTACTATTCATAAATGTTAACAAAAGATTACCCTATCAAGGGATGTACAAAATATTGCAAAATATATAACAGTAGAGTTAAGCGAGTGTAGTTCGTCTTCTGAGGTGGATGGGTTAATTATGAATTTTGAAATTCCTGGAGAAAACCTCATTAGCAAGTTCATTGGACCACAGGCAAAGGGAGCAGGAGTCAAGAATCAGGGCTGACAACTTGTGAAAAATCAATCTGTAATCGCTGACAGTGGGGCTGAGAAACTTTGAAACATATGTTCAACAAAAACAACCATAAGAGGTAAGAATATACATTATATTATTTTTAGTCTGATCATCTTACCTCAATATTAATATTGAGGTAAGATGATCAGACTAAAAATAATATAATTAAAATAACCTCAAAATATCACTTCCTAAAATTAAATATTAAGAATATACATACCAAATTTCTTCATTATGTAGGATCCTTACTAGATGACAAATTTGTTAACAAAATTTGACGTAGATTTTGGTATGATAATATTGATACTTCCTTTGTCAGTCAGAATTAGTTGAAAATGGGGATAAGATATTTAAAACTTGTCCTAATGAGAAGATTTATTTTATAAGGTCAGATGGTAGAATTGTTTATGACATTCTTTATGGAACTAGATGGCATGCAGGCCTGGCATCTGTGCTTGAACAGAGTTCACTGGAGTCACATTCTATAGTCATTCTTTCTCTCTCTCTCTCTTTTTCTGCCTTTAAGGTCACAGCACTTGGATTCACAAACTGATCATATGGATGCCAAAACATTGAAACCAGTAAGCGAAATATTCAAGGATAAGGTTATTAGTAGAGGATTATGGCCCTCTAGGTTCCCCAATTTGTCAGCCTGTAATTTTTATATACAGCAAACTTCCGATTATCCATGTGTGTATTATCCGGTTTGCAGATTATCCGGGCATGACTATTTTTACTGTATTTTTTTAAAATGCTGTATTTTGTATTGTTATGAAAAAAATCTTTATTTTTAAACGTGCTACTGTGAACTGCGCTTAGAAACTAGCCACAATAGAGTAACCTTCACTCACAACCCCCTCCCCTGACACATTTAACGGTACCAACCAACATTCTGAGAATACAATACAATTTTGGAAACTTCCGTTGCATGATCCACTGAAAGTTTGTTGTTACATATTAAAACCACGGATATGCTGTAGCATTGGGTTTATCGCTGGTTAGTTGTGTTGTCATCGGTGGTTACTCGTCCACGGATATGCTGTGGTGGTGGGTTTATCGCTGAATTTTAGTGTGGTCGTAGGTGGTTACTAGTGTGGAAATCGCTGATTATTTGTCATTGCTGGTTATAAGTGTGGATATTGGTGTTACCAGTGTAGTTGTCACTGGTTATGGTGGCCATTTTGAATAACTGTTGTAACCAGAGTGGTCAATGACAGGAAATAGTCCCACTTTTTTTTTTTTTCATATTTACGAGTAAAATAAATAATGATAATTACGACTCACACCTAAATACATTTAATATAACATTTTATGAATATTTGTTGCATTTAAGTAGTGTTAAAGTGGGTAAATACATTTCTGATCAATTTCCACGGAGCCGAATAACTTAATTGGATTATCCGTGTTTTTCGATTTTCCATGCATATCTCGGTCCCAATTAACATGGATAATCAGGAGTTTGCTGTATGAGGAAGAAATCTAAAAAATAAAACCTACAAAGACAATTTGCATACAATCCACGAGTTATAAAAAAACTTGATTAAAAGAACCTCAAAATATTACTTCCTAAAATAAACAATTATAAAACAATATTGTTTGAGAAATTGGGAGAAATGCATTAGACAAACTTGCACATATAAATGCCAATTTCCTTCGGAGAAATCAGGAATGTGTTGCAGCAAACAGATATATTTTTCAACACCTTTTCATAGTCAGGCAATGTCATAGACCATTCTGTATATTTCTTATTCAATTTTAGTGAATATATTAGTGTCACTCCCTATTGATTATATAAAGAACTGAAAGTTCTCTATCTAAATGACACGCATTATATCAGAATTCTCTTAGGAAAAACGTATACCTTGCATATAAAATTATGGAAGGTTATGTTATATAATCATAAATATATTTATTATTTTCATCAACTTTTATTCATAATATCATGGATTTCCTTCAGGTTTGAATACATGACATTAAAAAGTTTTGCAAAAATGTGATCCTGTTGCTGTAAACTCTATAATCATGTGATTGTATGTGGTAAAGACATTAGTGAGTTTTTGCCCAGTCATAAGTGATTAAAAAATTGAAGATTTGCTACAGACCACCATGTTTAGAAATATTAATAATAATTTATTGAAGGATATGTTAATACATAGCCTTTTATATAGTAGAAATGTGGAGAAATCAGACTTGGCAAATTTGAGATTAAATTTATGTTTTTATTAAGTGATAAAAAAATTAAACATAAATGAAAAATGGGTCTACAACGAGTTGCAGTTGCTTTCGATTTTCCTCACGTAGTTACTATAGAACAGCAGTAGTCTGAAACAGGTAATATATCCAGAATATAGCCTAATGGCTGTATATGTAAGCCTACGTACAGTTTGAGGTTAACTTCACAGATGTAATAACTGTTAAGCTATGGTTTATTATGCAGCGAATATTGTGTGACGGAATCATTGGCAATTATTGCTTGGTGTTTTTCATTCAATACTGGTTTCACATGGAGCGAATATCGTTCATTGCTTATATTTATGGAATCATCACCAAAATGGTACTATATATATATGGGAAATCAGAATGACCAACTTTCACAATAAGAAATTAATGTGTACAAACCTGTCCCTGCATAACCTAATGAAATAAATTACATACATATTATTTAGTTAAGTTTTGCACTCTTTTAATTTTACTATCTAACCTCTCTTGGTTAACTCTTGTTTTTTTCGACCCTGACGCTATTAGGGCATCCGAGAGCTAGGGAGTCTTTCCTTTCTTCCATTTCTTCTTTCTTTATTTTCTTTTCTTCTCCACAAAGGCCTGATCAGAGGCTATAAGATGGCAGCCCCATCACTGGTCTTGCCTTCCTTTGGCCAGCAACCAATCAAAGGGACTATTATTATGCTTTCAAGTCTTATACGAAACGCTGGAAGGAAGATTTTCTATAAGATCGTAACAGGCCTTGGCCTAATACTTGGAAGGAAGAAGAAGAAGAAGAACTATAAACTAATCTGATGTACACTAAATTAACACATTAGAACCTAACAAAATTGAGTGAATATTTATTTCTTAAAATGTGTTTTGAAATTAATTGAGAATGTTGGTCCTTCGCCATCTGGCAGATTTAATTTTATAAGTGTTCGCGCATGCCCACTAAGATTCTATAGTACTTGGGAAAAATCATTGAGAGATAAATATAAATTTGCATACATAGATAAATATGTAATAATTATTTTCAAAAAGTTTTAAGTATCATTGAAAAACATTTAAAATATGTGTACAATATTTTAAAATATTAATAAAGATGGAAAAGTTACATAGAGCAACAGCATCAATAGAACAAATTATTCTGAAGTTCAGCCGAAGGAAGAAATGTTTAAAAAGAGGTCTACAGAAGGTATCTTCTAGGTTTTTAAATAATGAAATATCTAGTTGATCGTAATGTAAAATTTTAAGAATACTTCAGATTTGCCTGAGCAGTTTTATCAGATTTTGAATTTAATAGAAGACGAAAGGTATGTACTTGCACTCGTGCCATAAAATCCCCTAGGAAACAATACAATATTTACAGCTTTTAGTTATTTCTTAACCAAGTTCTAGCCACAACAAATCTTTTTCTGTGTATCTCTATAATCCTTCATGCTCATATCATATAGAACATGATAATTTACAACAAAACTAATCAAAATTTCATCATTAAATTTGATGAAGTTAGAAAATAAGTGCTGTTTTGCCGACATTTTGTCAATAAATCTTTGTTTGTTTTTTAGCAATTCTACCATTGAGTGTGGAGAATAGCTTCTGTATTCTTTGGAATTGCCAGCAAAGTTTGTCCTCAATGCAACAAGTTCACATGCACGACAAAACTCCAGCAATGAATTCTGACACTAGCGATCAACGTTATAGAAAAGCCACATGCATTCAAAAACAAGGGGAGCAATTACAGTAACAATGTGCGCTGGTGATATTCGTTGTAGATAAACCATAGCTTTACACTATCACTGGGTCAGTTGAAATGAATTGGATCAAGTCATGAGTATGAAGAAGGAAATGAGGTTTTTGGCAAGGGAAAATGGGCCTGGCTGTTATTTGTTTACCACATATCCCACAAGGAGTAATTGAGTTACAAGCTCAGTGCCTAGAGGTACAGGGTGATGGTTTATTTTAACCCAGTCTTACATGAAATATCAGTGTATGATTTTTTTAATTTTTTGTAAGCCTAAAGAATTTTACTAGTATTAAAGAATTTTTTCCCCACTGAACTATAAATATTGCTGGATAAATGAAGCATTGATGACTGCCAATGGTTTTAAATGAAGGCCAAAAGTTCAGTGAATTTGGCATAAGCAGTTGGGCCTAATTATTTGTACAGCAAGAAGTTTATACAAAGTGTGTTATAGTTATAATACACAATGTGTGTATCTTTAATTTTGTTTAGTTGTTTCTTGACTCACCTCATACTTCTTAACTCCCTTGCATACCTAGATTTTGTCACTGTTTTGTGACATTCTCAATGCTGTTCACGTTGAGTTGTGAACGAGAACAGCATTGAGAATGTCACAAAACAGTGACAAAATCTATATATGCAAGGGAGTTAAGAAGTATGAGGTGAGTCAAGAAACAACTAAACAAAATTAAAATAAACCTCATAGTGTTATTTCCTACCTACATAACTTAATTAAGTGTGTATCTTTATTCGAATATACAGGTTAAATTATATTTAAAGATAAAAATTTACATCTAAACTGTGATTTGTTGAACCCAAGGTATTTAGTTTTATACACCAGCACTCTGCCATTGTGCAACACAGGCTGAGCTTTACTAGCTATAAATGTAGTGTTAAAAATCCCATTTAAAATCTTCTTGGGAAGAAGCTGCCAGATGGCGTGTGGAACGAAGGTTCATTGCATTTGGCACACGGGGATTGTATAAGGGAGAGAAAAATTTCCATTTAAACTGAGATGCCTAAGTAGGTCAGTGGCAGAGCACTGGTGTATAAAAATCAGAGACCTTGGGTTCAAATCCCAGTTTAGGCATACATTTTTCTCTTCAAATATAATTTGTCATTCAAGGAGAAGTGATAAATTTAAAATAAGAACATTGAAGATAAATTATATTATTTTTAGTCTGATCATCTTAACTCAATATTAATGTTGATTTGTTCTTGAACATGTTTCAAAACAATTCTGTTTTATCGTCAGCTTCGACAAGTCTGGACAAGCTGACGATAAAACAGAATTAAGGTAGAATTTTTATCACTCATTCCATATTGTTCTTCTTATTTGACTATAAACTAGTTTCGGAATATAGTTTCTGTTCCATCCTCAGCATCGTCACGACCGTTGTTCTGTCGTCTTGAAGAGCTGTCCTTCGCTCCTTCCATTGGCTGACTGAAAAACCTCGACACCAAGTCATTCTCACCGGGAAATTCAAAGTTCATCAATTTCTTCTTTTCGCTCTTTAGAATGTTGATCTTTTTCCAAACAGTAAGTTCTTTTAGTTTTTCTATTTGTTTTAATAATTTAGCTTCTTTCTCGATAAGATGTTTTTCAGACCATGCATCGGCAGCCACTGCAGATTTTTCTACTTCCCCTTTCTTGACATTCCTGAGACATTCCTCAAGAAAGGGGAAGTAGAAAAATCTGCAGTGGCTGCCCTAGCATGGCCTGAAAAACATCTTATCGAGAAAGAAGCTAAATTATTAAAACAAATAGAAAAACTAAAAGAACTTACTGTTTGGGAAAAGATCAACATTCAAAAGAGCGAAAAGAAGAAATTGTTGAAGTTTGAAATTCCCGGTGAGAATGACTTGGTGTCGAGGTTTTTCAGTCAGCCAATGGAAGGAGCGAAGGACAGCTCTTCAAGACGACAGGGGCAACGGTCATGACGATGCTGAGGATGGAACAGAAACTATATTCCGAATTATATTATTTTTGGTCTGGACATCTTACCTCAATATTAATGTTGATTTGTTCTTGGACATGTTTCAAAACAATTCTCTGTTTTATCTTCAGCTTTCCCAGACTGGTTTTATTTATGTTGCATTATGTTGCACCACCTGGATGTCGATGTCAGCTCCATCCTGTGGTTGGCCAAAGAACCTCCAAACAAGGTCACCCTCCATCGGAATATCAAAATTCATAACTCTGTTTCTGTTCTTCTGAATATAAATTTTTTCCCAAATAGTCAGCTCGTTTGTATTTTCTAACTGTTTTAATAATTTAGTGTCTGAATTTATATTATGTTTTTCAGACCAAACATGAGCAGCAACTGCAGATTTTTCAATTTCTCCATTTTTAATATTTCTTATGTGTTCTTTGGTTCTAATTTTAGGTTTCTTTTTGTTTTCCCTATATATATCTTTTCACAACCCATGCATTCAATTTGATATATTCCTGACTTTTTATTTTTATCAGTTTTTTCATTTTTGTTGGTTTTTATTAGTTTATTTAAACTGTAGTTATTTTTTGGTGCTAATTTAATATTAAACTTCTCAAATATATTTTGAAATTTATTATGTACCCAGGGGTGATATGTGAATTTCCTATATTTTTTCAGAGGTGGTTCTTCTTTTTCAAGATTACTTCTGTTTATCATTTTTTGTTTTTTATATTTTTCTATCCTTTTTTGTACCATTTTTTCATCAAACCCATATTCCGAAACTAGTTTATAGTCAAATAAGAAGAACAATATGAGGTGAGTGATAAAAATTCTACCTTAATGAATATACTCATAGTGAGAATTTCTAAAATAAGTAAAACAGAATTGTTTCGAAACATGTTCAAGAACAAATCAACATTAATATTGAGGTAAGATGACCAGACTAAAAATAATATAATTAAAATAACCTCAAAATATCACTTCCTAAAATTGAGTATTGAAGATAAATGTTTAATATTTATTATTTTGGCCATGATGTATGCAGTTTGGAGCAGGTACAGAATGTATTAAGGTTCCACAACATAGACAGGAGAATTAAATCTTTGTTAATTTTGAAATGTAGTCTTTCTTGTGACATTTTTTGTTATGTAATATTCACAGAATGTAAATACAGGTAGCATCACCGTCCAGTTGTTGCCTGTTTACAGTGAATGTACAGAATACCAGTTACATGACATTGGCATTTACCATAGGCACAAGTAAACTGGGTAAAAACTCTCTATTGGTTTGGACATTTAATAATTGGAATTGATAAGTAGATGATTGAAGAAATTGTTTGATTAATTCTGGTCTTTCAAAATATTATATGAAAATTGGTAAGTGCTTCAATTTCTTTAACTTTTCTAAGTTTCAAAATCATTAAATTCAGTAGCTTTATACTAAAGTTAATTTTTATATTTACATTTGATCACTGTAAAATTAATTTCCTATTTAAAGAAATTCAAAGTTCAGCTAATAATAAGTAGCTACAGGATTTAAAAATATATATATTTATTTTATTTAGCAGGTTTCACAACATCTTCCTGCGTCCAATTAATCTACTGACATTCACCTCCACATCTCTCCGTCATTCCAATCTCTCATCATATAAACATTTTTCCCTCATGCTTCTCAAAACACCATCAATCCACATTATTTTTGGCCGTCCTCTTCTTCTGCCAAGTGGAACCCATTCTAGTATTCTTCTTGGGAATCTGTCTTCTATCATTCTTTTGACATGACTATACCATTTTAATTGTTTGTTTTTTATGAAATCCACAATTTAAGTTTGAACATCCATTTTTGTTTAATTACACTATATCTTAAGAATTAAATTAATGTTTTTATTATCTCACCTCATATCCTTTTTCTTCTATACTGCAGTTTCGGAGCTTATCTCCATCGTCAGTAGCCTCTGGTCGACCGGTGTTATGTCGTTTCTTGGCGGTTTTCTTCTTACTTGTAAGAAGTAAACTTGTAAGAAGATGGAGATAAGCTCTGAAACTGCAGTATAGAAGAAAAGGGATATGAGGGGAGGTAATAAAAACATTCATTTAATTCTTAAATTAAACCTCATAGTATTCTTTCCCTGTGAAAGTTAAATAAACACTATATCTTATTTTATCTCTTCTAAAAATTACAGCTGAATGCTTCCAAAAATTCATTTCTGGAGAAATTAATTTACTTATTGTTTTAAATTTTAATTCCCATGTTTCTGCACCATGATATGGTGCATTGGGGTCATTGTACTCATTGTATTGAAAATATTGTATTTATTTTTTTTAGAACTTTTACGGATTCTTATCCCATAAAATAGCATTTAATTTTGATATTGCACATTTACTCTTATTTATTCTCTCGTTAATTTCAGCATCATGACTTCCATCTGCACTCATTTTTGTTGTGGATTATACATATTTGTCACATTTTTTCTATAATCAGATCTTCTGATTTATTTCCTATTACCATAAGCTTTGTTTTGTCCAAATCTATCTTCAATCCCCATTTTTCGTATTCCTCCTTTAACTTTCATGTCATGTATTCTAAAAATCTTTGTAATCTTCTACATTCATTCCACATGTGAACACTTGTTTTTCCACTGTGTTAAGGCATTTTGTAGATTTATGTTTTGAATAAGGTCGGCAATAAACAACTTCCTTGTCTTAAACCTTTAGTAACTCCAAAACCTGTTGTAACAGTTATACCCATTTTTACTCTAGATATAGATTCATCATATAATTTTTTGATGTCTGGATAATGTTTTTATTTATTATTATTGCAAATAAAACTTCCCATAATTTATTCAGGAGCACATTATCGTAACTTTTCTCTAAATCAATATATAGTATGTGAATAGGTTGTTGGAAGGTGGATTTTTTCTCAATTATTTATTTTAAACTAAAGATGTAATCAATTGTGGATCAACCTTTTCTGAAACCTGCCTATTCTTCTATTTCCACTTTACTATATTCTTGTTCCACTACATATATATAATTTTGTTATTTTGAAATATGTATTTCAAATTTTTATTTCAGATATCTTTAAGGGTAACAATTATAATTTTATACATATTAAGATAGACTATTGGAACTTTTATTCCTCATTAACAAATTTTCTTAATATCTATATACTGGAACAAAATTTTTATTATGAGGATAGGATTTGAGATCTTTTTAATACAGTAAAACTTGCTCAAAGCAGAATCGCATGGGACCAATTTTTTATCTGCATTAGACAAAATTCTGTATTATAAAAAATCTAAAACTTATTAGTAATCTTAGATTATGGTTGGTTGGTATCTGATGTCGAGCACTTGATAATGAAATCATTCACTCTCTTGCACTCCAATATTTAGCAGAAAGGCTGGTCTCTTCTACAAAAGCTGGACAACGGAGGAGATGGTTTCTTTCCATATCTTCATTTAAATTGCAAAAAGGGCAATAGGGTCTGCAAAAAGGGTATAGGAAGGAAGGAGAAATGAACCCCTAGGCCTCAAATACTCTAATACCATCAGGGTCGAAAGAAACAAGAGGTCAGTCAAGGGAGACTGGATAGAAAAGTTGAAAGAGGGAATTGGTATGGGAAGGAGAAGTAATACCAATTCGGTCAAAAAAGAAAAACTCACCAAAGCTGACCAGTGTTTATTGGTGAGTAGCCCTTCCCTTTCGTTCATCATGCATAAGCATGATTACTAACAGCTGCACCATGAGAAGGTGAGGGATTGGACACTAGGTTACTGTCCAGGTCGGTTCCTTTAAGCCTTCGATGGAAGGAATTGAAGGGTCTCCTCTCTGTTAAAGACAGTAGCCTTTTAGAGTACTGTATATGTCTTTTTATGTACGTTGGATTAATTGTAGTTCTGCTGCCTTTGGAAAGTGAAATGTAGTATGTATGAGCGACTTTGATGGTAACACGTGAAAAAAACAGTCCTGTTTCCTCAGTGTTAAAAATGTCTCTTAGGTGAATATCCTGAAATTAAAGTATGCAGTTTCTCTTTCCGCTCACTAACTGCACTTTTGTCCACATCGTTTGATTCTCTGCAAATTTCTTTCCACACTACATTGTGCCATCTTTTAAAACTGTCCATTCAACCTGAAAATGCCTTGAAATCGTTATTCCCTAGGGATTTAGCAACAGCTAGAGCTTGACTTTGGTGCATCAGTCCGGAAATTTGGAGATTATCTTCAATCACTTTCACTTTTTTGTTTCATGACAATTATTCATACATTTTAGTCATCTTCATTCCGTAAATTCAGAACGCTACCTGATCTTCATTCCGTAAATTCAGAACGCTACCTGTGAATGATTGGTCTCAGAACTTAAACTAATTTACGATTTTACAATGCAATGGTTATTTGTAAGATAGGTATCTACATTTCACATAACAGGTGTACAGTGAGGCCGAAATAAAATTTCAGGTACAAGTAGAATCTGTAATTCACCTGGCAGCAGGAATTATTCCTTACTGTTTTTTTTGACCTAACGGGAATTCAATGAAGTGGAAACTAATTTATTTCTCTGTCTTTGCACTTTTTTTTATGAATCGTGTAGAAATACCTTCTGTTTCCGCGTTGGACAGATTCCGTTTTTGCAAAATAAATACAAGTAAAATTACTATTTTGCCGGGACCGATAAATTTGTTCCCATTGGACAGATTTCCGCATTATTTGCGTTCTGAATTAAACAAGTTTTACTGTAATGTTTACCTGACAACCACAAACTTCAGATAATGTACAATTAATAGATTTCTTTTAGACCAAGGTTTTGGTGCATTACACATCATTATCAATTCTTTCCAAATTGATAATGATGCTTAACGAATCGAAACCTAGGTCTTCAAGAAATCTACAAATATGAGCTGATTCGTGAATATCCCAAATCCTATACTTGAAGAGAAAAATATAATTTATCCATCATTGAGATGTTTGAAATGAATAATAAAGACAAATAAAATATATTTGAAGAGAAAAATGTTCGCCTAGACCGGGACTCGAACCCGGGACCCTTGGCTTTCCGGGCCAAGTGCTCTACCAACTGAGCTACCGAGGCGAGTTACGATCTAGACGCAAATTTTTCTCTTATGTACGTTGTAATTCCCTCGTGCCAAATGCTTGAAACCATAGCTTCTATCTTTGCAAATGGCGGCTTCTTAGTTAAGAAGACATTTATTGGGAATTTAACACTACTTTATAGCCAGTAGGGCTTCTATTGACGATTTTATTATTAATTTAACACTTCTCATTGAAGGATAAATTATATTTGAAGAGAAAAATTACAACGTACATAAGAGAAAAATTTGCGTCTAGATCGTAACTCGCCTCGGTAGCTCAGTTGGTAGAGCACTTAGCCCGGAAAGCCAAGGGTCCCGGTCTAGGCGAAAATTTTTCTCTTCAAATATAATTTATCCTTCAATGAGAAGTGTTAAATTAATAATAAAATCGTCAAAGACAAATAAACCTCATAGTGTCACTTCATTTAAATATTAAAAAAATCTACAATTTGTTTCTACTATTGATTTATTTGCAGTATTTTATATTTATTTAGATTTACAATTTTATGTTTTTTAAAATGAAAATTGCGAAAATTTATTTAATATTTGTAGAAAATAACACTATGAGGTTTCTTTTAATTATTATGAAGTAGTTATTTTGACTCACCTCATTTTTTTTTTATATTCTGCATAAAAATATGAGGTGAGTCAAAATAACTCACTCATAACAATTGCAGGAAAATGTTTAAAAAAAAGGTAAAGTATAGCTGTCTATTGGAAAGCAGCTAGAAGAGACCATCATGGCAAGTTAGTATATTTATTTATTCATGTCTATAAACTTATTTGCAGGCATTGGAATTAGCAAATTTCATTGGTTAATTATATATATATATTTTTTTTTTCCCCAACCTAAATTAATGCCAGCTACCCTTAATTAGCAAGTACTTTTCCATTGTATTAATGATATTATTAAGATTAATAAATGAGATGAAACCAGATTCACCTTATATTACGAAGAGCCTCATAATGTTACTTCTTAATGTAATGTATTAATTACCCGAAGTGTGCTGCTACGCCTAGATAAATTAAAATTAATGTTAAATAAAAATAAAACGTAGTTTTATTTGATTTTCATATTTATTATATAATTCAGTTACAGCTGTTTTGGTACACTGTACCTTCTTCAGACATGTTAACAAATTATGAATTGTGTTCCAACTGATCTAAACAACAATACAACAATATTTATTTAAATTTAAATACAATACAACAATATTTATTAATCGGGATAAATAATAAGTAATTCATAGCACCACATGGTGGGTATTCATTTACGGATAACTCATAATAACGAATTTTGTAATCAGCACAGAGTACCTAAAAATAATTACGATATTTTTCCTTTTACTTAAACATAAAAACATTAATTTTTGTTTCAGCTTATTTATGTCAATAAGATCGGGACAAGTAGATTCCCGGGAAATGCCGAGTAATCAGCATGGGGTAATTAAAAATAATTACGATACAAGGTCAATTATTAACATAAAAACACATTAATTTTCGCTTTTGAACTCATTTATGTCAAGGAGATTGGATAAGTTTCAAACTACATCGGTTCCCTTCGGGATTTTCACATAAGTTTATATCTTGAGCTACGATCTTAAGGTACCTTGTCAGGTTAGCTTACAATTATTACCGCGGTGAATAGATTTCTGAGTAAGAAAAATGTGTTGGATAAAAACTTTATCAGCAGGAGAACGCCTTTTACTGTCTAATGCGTTCAAACATTCGACCCTAAAAGATAGGACCTACCTGCCTCTCAATCAAATGAAATCCTGATTTTATTTTCATTTGTGATATTTTAATTAATAATTGAGCTAGAATTTAACACCCTCCTCATAATTAGATATTTTATAAAGAATTACTCTTGATCATAGTATATTTTTGGTTTCAGTTTTAAAAATGTATATAATTTAATAATAATTTCTTAAGTTGAACTGATTCTAATATTGATAATTCCTTAAATATGGGAGTGGTTTTTTTTTATTCCTTCAGAGTACTTCAGCATTTAAGTTTTTTTATTTTATAATCCCATTATTTTGATTGTGTTTCTTGATATTTTATTTTCCTTTCTTAGCTTTACTTTTTAACATATGCACACATATATATATATATTGAGTATTAGGAAATATCCTATGGATATAGTTGGTTGGAGTGTAGGGCAGCCACTCAAATGTTCCTCATTATGTTGATTGAGAGTACATGATGGATAATTCCATTCATATCATTATCCTTCATGGCCTGTTGACAAGATACTCTTCCTTTTATAGTGATTTTCTTCTCATGTACAGATGGGGAATGTCAAATCTTGAGAATGAACACCTACTCTTCAGAGGAAATCAGTTATTTAAGAAAAAAATGTTTATAGTGAATCAAAGTGTAGTATTTCATAGTTTATTTTAAGTTAACACTTATGACCCGTGTGTTTTGAGAATATTATCATCATCAGTGGGCAGTAAATAACCGTAACTCCACAAATCTTGAAAAATCATGCAAGTGCACTAAATTGTGCCTAGTGTAAAACAATTGGTGCAGAATCAGCACAAAACCGTTAACTTCCTTCTACAATGTATCATCATTTAGAGGTAAAAATTAAATTTTGTCCCATGTGTTTTTCCCATTTAAAATTGATGGAAATTAATTTTACCAGTTTCCTTTTCCCAGAGATACACTAATGCTCGACCTGAGTGCACATTTCCTATTATTATTATTATTATTATTATTTCCCAGTGATGTTGTTTGTAATATCTGTGTTATAATTAGCTTTTACATTGTGAATGCAGCTTTATTATATCTGTTGAAGTCTGAACCTGTGGCAGGAGGATGAAGGGATAAAACAAGACTTCAATTTGATTGTAATATAACATAATTACATCACATATAATAATTAAATTAATGTTTTTATTACTCACCTCATATCCTTTTTCTTCTATACTGCAGTTTCGGAGCTTATCTCCATCTTCAGTAGCCTCTGGTCGACCGGTGTTATGTCGTTTCTTGGTGGTTTCCTTCTTACTTCTGTCGGTGGACCGATGAACCTCTGGATCAGGTCAAAATTTGTGGGAGTTTCAAAATTCATGAGTTTTTCTTTTTTGTTTTTTTGGATGTGGATTTTTTCCAGACTGTGAGTTCCTTTAGTTTATCTGTTTTTTTGATTAGGCTAGCTTCTGTATCTATTAAATGTTTTTCAGACCAAGCATGGGCTGCTACTTGGACAAGTCAGCAGTAGCAGCCCATGCTTGGTCTGAAAAACATTAATAGATACAGAAGCTAGCCTAATCAAACAAACAGATAAACTAAAGGAACTCACAGTCTGGGAAAAAAATCCACATCCAAAAAAAACAAAAAAGAAAAACTCATGAATTTTGAAACTCCTGCAAATTTTGACCTAATCCAGAGGTTCATCGGTCCACCGACAGAAGTAAGAAGGAAACCGCCAAGAAACGACATAACACCGGTCGACCAGAGGCTACTGACGATGGAGATAAGCTCCGAAACTGCAGTATAGAAGAAAAAGGATATGAGGTGAGGTAATAAAAACATTAATTTAATTATTAAATTAAACCTCATAGTGTTCTTTCCCTGTGAAAGTTAAATACATCACATATATTATGTCAATCATAATAATATACAATAATTACATGAAAATAGAATTAATCTGTAAGATAAGCTATAAACTTTCATGATTTAAACAAGTTCTTTAAACTTTTATTGACTGCATATTATCTTTTGCAATAATATGAATGACTTAGGGTCGCATGTTTCTACTTATTAATTATAAATGAGCTCAAAATAATTATATATTGTAATTGTAACATGTCTGTCAGTTGCATAAACTTCTATTTTGCAATTTACTTTCTTCCAATATAAATTTATCCTCTTCATTTATGTTAATGCATTAATGTGATGACCTGTATCACTATTAAAGATAGTGTTTTTATTATATCATATCTTTGATTTTTTCAAAGGGACTGAACTTAAAATAAGAATACCAGTACCTTAAATTTTAATATTTTATACAGGGCTATTTAGAAAGAAGGAACAAACTTCAAACATTTATTTCTTCCAAACTACAAAAAAAAAATATAAGCACAATTCCAACGTTCCTGAAAAGAGAAAATTTCAAATTTTACTATTTTATGCATTCAATATAAGCACAATGTGTTACACAAATATCAAAACAGGGGCTCATTTCTTGCCACACACGAATCAGCTGGTCTCTAGTTATTGAATTCACAGCTTCGACAATTCATTGTCACAGATTTTCAAGAGTGTAAGGCATAGGGGGGATAAAAACACGGTCTTTTATGTAACCCCACAGATAAAAATCACACAGGGTTAGGTCAGGTGACCTGGGAGGCCACCGGTAATGAAGTTGATCTTCTGCTCCTCCTCTTCCAATCCAACGTCCTGTTGTGTCGCCATTTAAATACAAACAAGCAACAGCACCAATGCGGTTGATCAGAACTTCAAACTTTACTCTTTCTAGGAATGTTGGAATTGTGTTTCTTTGTAGTTTGGAAGAAATAAATGTTTGAAGTCTGTTTCTTCTTTCTGAATAGCCCTGTATTAGCTCTATCAATACTTTATTGCTGAAATGATTATTAAGCCAAGTGATGTCATTTTGAAATATTTATTGTAAATGTATTTAATATTTATTTTAATCTCAACAAAATTAAATGTTAGATTTGTAATAAAAATCTCATTTACAATTATAATAGCAAGAATACTCCGTATTGTATTAGTTTTTGGAGAATTATCTGTTAATGTAGTATATGTATCACAGTAAAAGCATTTCTTCTTCTTATTCTTGCTGTGGCTTTGCTACAGTCAGTCAAAAAATATGGTTTTATGTTTCTGACAATATTGTAATGTTGATGTCTCATTCTATTGTTATTTAGATCTCGTGACTCATGTTTTATAGATCTTGTGGTTGGAAAATATTTATATCTTAGAGATTTCCCGATGGGCCAAACACAATGTATCAGGTGGCAATTCATCCGTCAACATTGTTTTTTGACAACATAAAGATGAAAAATGTCTTCACCTTTTCTTATCTAACTAACCTGAGGCACATTCTGCCTCCTTTAAAATTAATACAAGGAAGTTTTCTAAGCTGGCAGAGCATAGTTTATCCTATTTCCTTCATGTAATGTTGGCTGAGAATACATGGCCTGTCAATTCTTATTTTTACCTTTTTATAGTGACTTTTTTCTCTTAAAAAATATGAAGGATACCAAAAATTAATACTGGCCTAATTTCATAAATTAATTATGGGAAATAATTATATTAAAATTAATGTTGGGAAGTAAACATTATGAGATAATAATCATTTTAATTCATCAGAGAAAATTTTCTGAAAACTCACCTCATAAATTTCGTGCGACCGTGGTTTCAGACGACAAAGTTCTGACTGATGATGGATGAGATGTCATCTGAAGCCACAGTCTTGTGAAAAGCACAAAATTTATGAGGTGAGTTTTCAAAAAAATTTCTGGTGAATTTAAAAAAAAAAAGTATGGGAAATAACATTATGAATTTGAATCGACCTTCTGAAAGGAGGACACAATAAGAGGATGATGATGAACATATTGAAGCAGTAGTAAACAAAGCAACGAAAAGATTTTCAATCTTAAAAAGATTAGCTGGAGCAAAGTGGGATAGTAATCGCCAGACTCTGAACACCACGTATAAAACATTCATCAAGCCAATACTTCTATACAACGGGGAGGTATTAATCACAGCAAATAACTCAAACCTATATCACCTAGAAGTATGCCAAAATCAGGCTTTACAGCTTATAACCGGCGCAGCTAAATCAACCCCAATCACAGCAATGCAAGCACTAACTCAGAACCCTCCAATATGTCTAACTTTAGAGTAACAGGCAATAACACAACATGAAAAAATGTTACGGTTAACAACATCAAAATGGGAAAAAAGACAGTTACAACCAACCAAGTTGAAAAACAAACAAGTTTCTTGTCCAAAGTAACAGAAATAAAAACAGATTTGAATCTTCCTAAATCTAAAGAAAATATTTTGATCAGAGAAAACCCTCTTACTTTTGAACCAATTAACATTCAGCTAAATCTAGAAGAACCAGTTACAAAATCTGAAACCCCACACTTGTACTAAAAGCTCTAGCATTAGAAGCTGTGAATAAGAGATATCCACCAGAAGAATGGTTACATGTCTACACAGATGGATCTACTATTGATAACAACTCAGGATCAGGAATTACATGTGCATTATTTTCATTTTATCAACCAGCAGGATACCACACAACAAATTTTGATGCGGAAGTAACGGCTATTCATATTTCACTCCAACAATTACTATACAGAATAAATAAATTTCAAAATGTGGTCATACTCTCTGATTCTAAGGCAGCAATATATGCAATAAATTCACACAAAATGAAGTCAATACAAATTAAAGAGTGCTACAAAATGATTCAACTCCAAAAACTACAGAAAAGAATTCAATTGCAATGGATACCTGCACATTGTGGAATTGCTGGAAATGACACTGCTGATTTTTTGCCAAAAAAGGCTCCAATCTAATTCAGAATACTACTAAAAGCTTACCTTTCACATCCATAAAAAGAATAGTTAAAAACAAATATAAAATCAAACAAAACCAAGACCTATGTAACAAAGCCAAAGACAAAAAATGGAATATTTTAGTAAAGAAGGCAGATATTATTCCAGAAATTCCACGTAAAACTACAGTAGCAAAATTTAGACTGCTTACAGAACATGACTATTTGGCCAAACATTTATATAAAATAGGAATCTACACGAATCCAAATTGTCCTCTATGCAACAAAGACGAAGAAATGAAAGAAAAACATCTACAAACCTGTGAAGTATTACGTGTTGGATCCACCATAGAGAAATATAGGAGAGCAAGAATGCTAATGGCTTCATTGCCAAGGCCCAGCATTTGAAAACAACAACACAACATTGTGAGGCTTTCAAGTTAATAACTAGAGAACGAATCTTCAAATCTCACCTCATAAACTCCGTGATCTTCAAGCACAGTACCGCAGTTTCAAGGTATACATTCAGAAGAACAAATTTAAATCCATGAATTTTAAAATTCCCAGCAAGCAAGATTTGATCACAAAGTTCATTAAATCAACACCAGATGACGCTTTGAATCTGAAGGTGTAGACAGAAATTCAACAGTCATAAAGATGGTTGAAGATCATGGAGTTTATGAGGTGAGGTTTCACGATTTACTATCTAATTATTAACAGGCCTATTGTTTAGGGAAAATTTGCTATTTAAAATATTAAAACAGAAACTTTTATAGTAAATCAGAACATAATCATTCCCAGATTATTTTTAAATTAGTCTTCTGACTTTATATTTAAATTTTAGCTAACTTCCTAGGAAATGTTATCTTTGAAAAATAATCTTTCCTGGAAGTTTAAAAACGTAAAAATAGCATACAGAACCAATAACAAATTAAACAACATAATAAACAATAACATTGAAGAAAATAACATTTTCAACAACAAAGGAGTTTATAAACTGACATGTAAGGACTGCAACAAATTTTATATAGGAAGGACAAACAGGAGTTTTAACATCAGATTCAAAGAACATTTTCGAGACTTCATTCACGCAGAAGGTAAATCAAGCTATGCAAAACACGTTATCCATGAAGGACATCGCATGTTAAATATTGAAAACACCCTAACAGTAATGCACAGAGAAAATAATCCAGCGAAGATAAACATACTCGAAGAGATGGAAATCATGAAAGCAGCTCACAACGACAGCCTGATAAACGAAAACGAACCCAATACATGCAACCCCCTCTACCAGATCTTCAGTGAAACACCAGTTTTGAATCCTGCCGATGATGGGACAAGTCCCGAAAGCGCTACAGTTAAATGATAATTAAGTTGAGGAGACGGACCTTTCAGGTGAATATTCTATAATTTTATATTAACTTTGAAAAATAACTCATAGATGTTTAGTAATTAACGGTTCTAACTTATTTTAAGTTGGAACCATAATTTTCTTACTGGTCAAAACGTAACAGCTAAGTAATCACAAAATTGCATGTGTTCAAGAGTGAAAGTTTAGTAAAAAAACTGACTATTATCTCATCACAGAACATGAGGTTAGTTTTTAACGATGGATTATAATCAAGAATTGATATAAAGAAAGAGCATTAATTTTTCTTTTCAAATAAAATTTATCCATCATTGAGATGTATGAAATGAATAATAAAAACATTGAAAGAAAGAGGTTTGTTTACTAAACTTTATAAAATCTTACAGAAGATAATATTTCAAATCAATTATACACACAACCAAAAAATCAATTTTAATAATGTCTCTTGTCCATTTTCATAAATTGTGGGATCTAATCTCAATGTTACTACTTTGCTCTGAACAAGAGTCAGTTTAATTATTTTGAGTTGGTTATTTTAACTCACCTCGTATTTCTCGATTTTTATGCAGACCAGACTTCGTCGCTCTTGCACGACATTGTCGATGCTTCCAATTGTTGAAATGAGTTGGAAATATAGACAATGTCGCATAAGAGCGATTAAAACCTGGTCTGTATAAAAATCAAGAAATATGAGGTGTCTCAAAATAATTAAAAGAAACCTCATAGTGAAATTTCCTAAATATATTAAATTAAAAAGTCAGTTTTATTATAATAGCCACTTTTAATGCAAGTTTGTAGCATTTTAAAGGTGATATTTGTATATGGAGCAATCTAAGAAGAATGCAAACACAAAAAAAAACAGTTTTGATACAAGATGGATAAGAGATGTTTTTAAAATTAACTTTTCTTTTTAAATTACATGTTTATTTTGATTGGTCATCTAACCATATTTTTATTGTAATTCTACAGAATCTGGTAGAAACAAAATGTTCACAAACAATATTTGAAGTAGATCTATCTAAAAATAAGATTTTAATGTATTATCCATTAAGTAATTTATAAAGCAGAGAAAATTACTGTATCACTAACTTATCATCTAAATATATAAGAAACAAATGCCAGCGTGTTACATGTTTTAAACTAATATTAAGAACCTAAAGCTATTACTAAGATTGAAATAAGTAAATTAATGACTGCAACTGAACTATTGTAATCAATGGTAAAAAAAATATATGCCTCAACCAGGAATCAAACCCCAAACCATCAGCTTTATGTGCTGATGCTCCTGATCCAAAGCATCAGCACATAAATCTCAAGATTCGAGGTTTGATTCCCGGTCCAGGCATAAATTTTCTCTTTATGATTGATTACAATAGTTCAGATGTTACATGATTCTTAATAGTGCATCAAATTTCAAGAAAACTGGTTGTCTCTTTATTTATTGCATTGCATTTTGTGTTAATACATGAGTCACATGGGTTGGTAAAGATCTATATAAAATAAATATAAGATTGATAGATTATACTGTTTATCTTAAACAATTAAATGTTTTAGCTCTAATAGTTTATTTAATTTTTTATAGTACTTTATTGTTTCTCTTGCATGACTTTCATGAAAATAGAAAGTTATTGTAATGTCCAGAATATAAATTATATGGTTGTGCTTTCTCTTATAAAGCTATCCATGAATTACAAAATACAATATAATATTATATAAATAGTGTTTTATTTGTGTTAATTTTAGAAAATTGCTTATCCTCTTCCTACCTGTCCACAATATAATAAAGCATTTTTATACTAACCAAGCAAAATGGAATGTGTAAAGAAAATATTTTCATAATTAAGATATTTAGTCTGTATATTCTTACCTCTTATGGTTGTTTTCGGTGAACATATGTTTCAAGGATTCTGAGCTCCATCGTCAGCAATTACAGACTGATTTTTCACAAGTTGTCGGCCCTGATTCTTGACTCCTCTCTTTGCTTGTGGTCCAATGAACTTGCTATGGAGGTTCCTTCTCCGTGATTATCAGGAAATTGATAATTCTTTCCTTGTTCTTCTGTATGTAGGATCTTTTTTCCCATATGGTGAGTTCAGTTTTTTGTTTTCTAACTGTTTTAATAATGTTGTGTTTTTCTGATCAAACATGAGCAGCCACTCCGATTTTTTTTTTTTTTTTTACATTGCTTATGTGTTCTTTAGTTTCTAATGGTTACATTTCTTTTTGTTTTCCCTATGTATATCGTAACACACAGTCTGCACATTTCATTTAATAATTTCCTGATTTTTTTTAACCATGCATCACTCAATCTTACATTTTTTGTTTGCTTTTTCTTAGCGTAACTTTAATTTAAGCTAGACTCATTCTTTGATCCTAAACTGAATATTAAATTTTTCAAAAATCTTTTGACATTTATTGTATGGCCAAGGGGTGTGATATGTGAATTGCCTGTCATGTTCTATCTTTCTTGTGTGTTTTCCTGCTGTTATGCGTTGCTTTCTTTCTTTCAGTTTATGTACTCTCAATCTCACTTTTTTGGTATGCAATTTTTTTGCAACTGAAAACCATTTTTCTTTTGCAACCTCAATTATGTGTTTTCTCTCTAACTCGTAATTTTTCTTGTCCCTGGGTATATTTACCAATCTATGTACTACACTAATTATTTTATTTTTAGTCTGATCATCTTACCTCAATATTAATGTTGATTTGTTCTTGGGCATGTTTCAAAACAATTCTGTTTTATCGTAGCTTGTCCAGACTGGTTTGATTTATGTTGCACACCGTAGATGTCGATGTCAGCTCCATCCTGTGGTTGGCCAAAGAACCTCACTGGTATTTCAAAATTCATAACTCTGTTTTTGTTCTTCTGAATATAGATTTTTTCCAAATAGTCAGCTCTTTTGTATTTTCTAACTGTTTTAATAATTTAGTATCTGAATTTATATTATATTTTTCAGACCAAATATGAGCAGCAACTGCAGATTTTTCTATTTCCCCATTTTTAATATTTCTTATGTGTTCTTTGGTTTTTCCTATATATATCTTTTCACAACCCATGCATTCAATTTAATATATTCCTGACTTTTTATTTTTATCAGTTTTTTCATTTTTGTTAGTTTGTTATTAGTTTATTTAAACTGTAGTTATTTTTCGGTACTAATTTAATATTAAACTTCTCAAATATCTTTTGGAATTTATTGTGTATATTTTTTCATAAGTGGTTCTTATTTTTCAAGAGTACTTCTGTTTACCATTTTTTCATCAAACTCGTTTTCTCTTTCTACTTTGATTATGTTTTTTCTTCTGTTTGAAATCTTCTTCTTTTAAGGGTAAGTTTACTAATCTATGAGTTAAACTATTAAAGGCTGCTAATTTATGTCCAATTTGATTGAACCCTGTTGATTTAATAAAATTTTCCATATGAGTTTCTTTCCCTATGAATCCCAAATTCAATTTTTCTTTTTCTTCGTGTTCTGACCAATTTAAGATCCAAAAAAGGTATTTGTTTATTTTCTTCTATTTCTTTGGTAAATTTGATGTTTGTACTCTGTAAATTTAACAGTTTTAGGGAATCTTCTACATTAAGGTAGAATATTTTTATCACTCACCTCATATTGTTCTTCTTATTTGATTATAAACTATGTTCCGAAACTTGTTTATAATCAAATAAGAAGAACAATATGAGGTGAGTGATAAAAATATTCTACCTTAATGAATATACCTCATAGTGAGAATTCCTAAAATAAGTAATCTTCTACATGTTTTTCTTTTACAATACAAATTATATCATCTACATATCTTCTCCAAAATTTAAACATTGTGGGATGTGCTTTAGTGATTTTACTTTTAAAATCGCTCATAAATAAATTTGTCAGGAAAGGGGATAATGGTTTTCCCATTGAGAGCCCTGATTTTTGTCTATAGAAACTCCCATTGAATGTAAAAAACATTTGGTCAATGCATAACTCAGTTAATTTCAAATAATCTTCTTTGATCTCTCTGTCTATGTTGTTTTTACTTAACCTGTTGTTCAATATCTCCAAAGTTTTTTGTTTGTAGGTTCTTTGGCCAACCACAGGATGGAGCTGACATCAACATCCAGGTTGTGCAACATAAATAAAACCATAATAATTAAATTAAACCTCATAGTGTTCTTTCCCTGTGAAAGTTAAATAAATAAATAAAACCAGTCTGGACAAGCTGACAATAAAACAGAATTGTTTTGAAACATGTTCAATAACAAATCAACATTAATATTGAGGTAAGATGATCAGACCAAAAATAATATAATATCCTTGTATTGTTCGCAAATTCTGACTATAATTCATAGATATTTTTGAAGAATCATAACCATAGTGCACATGCATATTTGTGCACCATTCTGCTTATTAATATTTATTTCATGTTTTAAGGAATTCTGAAGGAAATGTAGCAGTTGAGTTTGTTCTTATGAAAATATTTTTGAAAAAATTTACAAGTTTTCATTGATCCTACTTAGTAAACACCAAAAATGTATATATGAGTGTGGTCCTTATTCTTGACTTTTCATGTTTCATTCTGCATGCCCTCCATTTTTTTCCTTTTGTTGTAAGAAGTAATATAGAGTCCGTTTTGTTGAAATTTAAGATGAGGAACCCTGCTGCATTGAACCCGAAATAGACATGGACAGCTACAGAGTCCAAGCTATAGATGTGTTTTGCATGGGGAAGTGCATAGGGGAGTGGAGAGGAGGTACAATTCTATATGCTTCTCAAAGTACTAACAGCTGAGACAGCAAATTCCTTTCAGACACACGGAGCTGGGTCCTGAGCAGTAAAATGGAGACATTGAAAAGAAAATATGAATAAAAATGGCAACAATTTGTGAAGTTAACAATTTAATTCAAACAGTTGTATTTGAAGATATTTATTGATTTATGTATCTTTTTTAAGGTAGTAAAAAAAAATATTTGGGCTGTGATGTTGGCTACAATGTGGAAAGAGATATTGACTCCAAAATAAATAAATTTCAGACGGTGTGTGGAACAATACAGAGAACATTCAAAAATAAAATTAGAAAAGAAACCAAGATAAAAATGTATAATGTTATGGCGGTTCCCACAATATTGTATGGATGTGAAACTTGGGCTCCAGTGAAAAGACAGAAGATAGAATACAGACGGCAGAGATGCGGTTCCTAAGACAAGTAAAAGGATGTACAAGACTTGATAGAATAAGAAATGAGGATATAAGAGAAGAATTGAAAGTACAGCCTTTGTTGGATAAAGTCACGAATTATAGACAGAATGGATTGATCACATGGATGGAATGAGCAAGGAGAGATATCCATTGTTAGCCAGAAATTATCAAGCAAGAGGAAGGCGTGATGTTGGAAGACCTAGAAGACGTTGGGCTGATGCAATATGAAGTCGGAACGGCAATTGCCTAATCCTTGGAGTGATGATGATGATGATGATGAGAAAAAAAATTTGGCTCAACTGCACTTCTATTAGCGCTTGATTTTTCAGTTATATTGTATTCATTCACGCAGAAGGAAAATCAAGCTATGCAAAACACGTTATCCATGAAGGACATCGCATGTTAAATATTGAAAACACCCTAACAGTAATGCACAGAGAAAATAATCCAGCGAAGATAAACATACTCGAAGAGATGGAAATCATGAAAGCAGCTCACAACAACGACAGCCTGATAAACGAAAACGAACCCAATACATGCAATCCCCTCTACCAGATCTTCAGTGAAACACCAGTTTTGAATCCTGTCGATGATGGGACAAGTCCCGAAAGCGCTACAGTTAAATGATTAATTAAGTTGAGGAGACGGACCTTTCAGGTGAATATTCTATAATTTTATATTAATTTTATATTGTTGTAAACTATAGCTCTTCTTCTGTATTTACTAACATTATTTAATATTTTAATCTTTTTCAAACAATTTTTATAACATTATTAGACAATTTTGAAGTATTTATTTAAATATGCAAATCACAATATTATGACACTGTTAGACAATATTGTGATGCTAACTGCTATTTTCTTCCACAGAGTATGTTACTTAGTCTATGATTTTTCTATCACTGTTTTGGGTTATCGCTGGTTGGATCAGCATTAGGGAGTGATAAGTAAGTGTACACCCATTTTTAATAAACATTTGGTAATTTTAATATTATTAATATATTTTTTGACATAGATTTGGAGATTATTGCAAATAAAGGTTGATTAAATTTCATAGTGATGGATAGTAATCAAGGATGATAATCGATATGTGGTTCGATTGTGGGTTATCAATGGCTCTATATACTCTGGCGCATGCGCACTGTTGTTCTATAGGACTTTGAAAATATTTCACGCAAGTTTAAGTGCAGTTTTTGCAAATATTTTTGCTGTAGGTAATTGTTTTGAATATTTATAAATTTAGTTAATGTTTTTGTAATGAAATTTTATACACTAAAAAATTGGACCAAAAATAACTAAACTAACTATCTCACTGGCACTATCGAAGCTGTGGCCAACACTGACATAAGCTCTCCATACATCCTGGACTAATAATTTCCAATCAACTGTGTATAAGTACTTCCCTCAAATCATGATTAATGTTATACTCTCACACATCAAATTTGGCCAAAAGGGAAAAAAAAAAAAAAGAATAGAGAGTGTGCATTGAAATCAGACAATATTTTAATTCTACCTTTGTCTCTCTCTCTCTCGTTAACGTTATTCTTGGTCTACCAACCAGGTATTTTCCTTCAGGTTTTCCTACAAGAAGCTTTCATGCCCCACTTTCATTAATCATGCCTGCAGTCTTCAAAACTTAACTATTATTATTATTATATCTTGTTTCCTATAAAGATCACATACCTGACTGTTATAATATAGTCTTTTCCATTTGCTTGTCTGTTCAACTTTCTTTGGTCCAAAAATTTGCCTAAGAACTTTATTCTCAAATACTCAAAATCTTTTCTCATCCCTTAACCCTTCAGAGCAGATGGAGTTAAATGGCCGGCAATACTCTGATGTGGGAGGAAGTTCACGGGTATTTAAACTCATCTGTTCAGTACCAGTATTCCAATAATGCATTTAAATGGATATATCTTGAGTAATTTAAATGTTTTTGCAATTCGTTTATGGTGAACCCTTAATATTATATTTAATTAATTAAATTTGTTACAGTTCTCACCTAACATCTCTGCATTTTTCGCAGACTTATTTATGGTTGTTGTGCCACAGTTGAAGTAGGTCCTTTTTGTAAATTTCTCATGTAAGTGGCACAGTGAATTGCACTAGGAATTATTTGAAGAATTCAGAGAACCGGCTCTACCTAACAACACAACGAAATATTTACACAAAGAGAAGGGTCTTCAAAAAAAAAAACAGAATGAATTTCAAAAATTGGTGTGATAAATCTTCAAAATGTAAACCAGCTGTTTGACACTCGGGCACCAATAAGTGTATTTTTTCCCCTTGTGTTTACTTTGTTCATGTTTATTACAAACACATTGCTTCTATGCGCTGATCTTTTTTCTTGTAGGTGGGGGCAGCCTTCTCCAAATGTGTCTTTCTAACACTTTGGAAACATTATTTTAGATAGTATGCCTTCAAAAAATTGTCTTTCTACACATGAGACCTGTTGTGCTAAAAGACCTTCATCAACCCTAAATTTCATTGTCTTTCTTCTGGTTTCCAAGGTGAAACCAGTTGATGATATATGACTATAATAGCCTCACCGGAGGTGTGGACTTGAAAGATCAACATGCTACAAGCCGGTAGATCGAGGGTTCGAGTCCCAGTGGATCAGGATTTTTAAACTGAACCAAACCTTCAGGCGGCACTGTTGCCCCAGGGTTGACTCAGCCTCTAACTGAAATGAGTACCAGATGCTTGTTATGGGCTGTCAGACAGAGATAAGTACCCGGCTTACATCAAGTACCGATAGTCTAGAAAAAGTGGGAGCCTTAACCTCCTAATATCCCAAGAAGCTCCTAAGGTCTGTAGTGGACCACTTTACCTTTTAGATACTGAGTGAATAGTAGACTAACTACCTTTCCATAATGTAAGGGTATCGTTATTTGAAATATATATATATATATATATCTGAAATTTACTGTTGTGGTCCTGTACTATAGCGTAAATCGGAAATAACTTTGTTGGGCCTTTATATATACTGAATTTTGCGACATTATTATTAAAAATGAAGAGATTTGTAAATAGATTCAATTTGATAGACAAGCTAATCTACGAGTACAAAAAAAAAAGTGAATTTATTTTTCTAAGAAATCCTTTATCAAGTTATAAATTTAAGAAAAATGTCAGAGGCCGCAAGAATAAATGCAATATAAAATTATTTTAACTTGTTACTCAGGGCTGTCATCAGTTAATATATGCTCTAATACAAACTTTGAAGTTTCTACATAAAATTTGTATAAACGGTAAATAGTTAATGTAAGCACAAAGATCATAATTACAGTTTAAAGCAGTGCATGTAGCTAGCGTACACGTCACGTCATTCCGCATTTGGTGAGGAATTCAACCTGTGTACATGTCACGTCGCTCCATGCTGACGGGTTAAAGTAAGATATCAAGTTTTGCATCCATGTAATATTACTGGGAGAATAACAGTTTTATATATTTTCAGTTTAACATTTTTTAGAGAAGTTGGGATGACAAGAGTCCCTGTAATGCATAATAGCATGCATATCCAGAATTGAGCCTATTTTTAATTTCTTTATGCATCTCATTCCTATTTGATTATTGTTCGTAGGTATTTGAATTCAGCCACTTCTTCAAATTTATCCTCATTTATCATTAACTGTCCATATCCATTATATAATGTATTTCTATGTATAAACATATATTTAGTTTTATTGGTGTTTATGTTCAGTACCAATTTCTTGCCCTTAGTATCTCCTCACTATCTCCTAGTAATATTACATCATCAGCATAAACTAACAACTCATTAATACGATAGATATGTAGGCCTTCTTCATTTTTCAAAGATTTTATAGCATGCTCTAGTACAAAATTGAATAGTAGATTAGGTAGTGCATCTCCTTGTTTTAACCTATTGTGAATTTCACAAGTATCCGAAAACTGTTTGCCTACTTGCACCCTACTTTTTGTGTCATTCAGACACATTCAAATAAGTCTAACTAACTTTTTAGGAATTCCGAACTCCAGCAGGATAATATATAACTTCTCACTCTTAATTTAATCGTATAGGCCTACCTTTTTGAAGTCTACAATTGATGCACAGTGCCATTATATTCCCATTTCTTTTCTAAAATCTGTCTTACACTAAAAATCTGACTGTTGTAGACCTGTTTCTTCTAAATCCACATTGATGATCTTATATTATGTCATCAATATAGGGACTAAGGGTCGTATGCAAATACATTAGTCTCTACTCAAATTACTTCCAATCACTGGTGAGCTGACTGACTGTGAGCATGTGCAAAGATCGAATTAGCTACCCACAAACTGGTCATGCATGAAAGTCGTCGTTTTCGTAATATTGGCAAGGAATTACCCAGAATTCTCAGTGATAAAACCACTTCTGTTATTTTCGTCTGCTATAGAGGAATGCATTTATGCTTGCGTCCCGCAAATAAACCGTATACAACGATGTCTGTGTCACACAATATTATGCTGATTCTCCTGTTCTTCCAGTTGAATTCTTTGGTAGACTCTATCAAATTCCCCTTCTCCGCATATACCGAAAACATGATCGAAGTCTTCAAGGTCCGACATCTTGGATAAAGCGGCAAGGTTTCAAACTTCATCGGTTCCCTTCGGGATTCTCATGATAAGTTTCTATCTTAAGCTACGATCTTAAGTTACCTTGTCAGGTAGCTTACGAATTTCAACAATTATTATCGTGTGAATAGATTTCTGAGTAAATCATATTAGGATAAAACTTTCTCAGCCGAGAATACCTTTTACGGTCTAATGCATTCAAAGATTCGACCCTAAGTCTGTTTACTTATGTACTAGGGCATTTGATAAATAACGGCAACACTGCTATAACATCACAAAGAATTTATTTAGGTTACTTTCGACATTACGACCTTCATTTATAGTCTCTTGTCAAGTCACTATATTTGACAAATCCATCTGCAGCACCATTTCTGGACATCTTTTTCATCTGATCAATCTAGAGCTTTCTAGTTATCAACTCTAGATTGAAATTTAATGTCTCGTAGAGGTTCTTTGATCTTTGAGAATAAGTTACAATCACAAGGGCTCCTGTCTGGTGAATTCAGTGGATGTTCAAGTACTTCCCAATTCCACCTTCTAAACAAATTCTACTGATCGTCTTTTTAGGGCAGTATTGCTTACTGAATGTGAGAAACAGTGAATGTATTCACAAAATATTGCTACTTTACAACTTTCAATATTATAGATTTATACAACAGAGACCGTTGAACAACATGTTATAAGATTATGATGGTCACCACTAGGATCACTGATTTATAACAGTATTACCATAACTTACCGAATGCCCTAGTACGGAGGGTCATTTCTGATCTCTGATAACAAATGATTTTTAAGTTTTGACCTTAAGAAAAGCTGTGTCTCCACCATCGATCATGATCTATTTGATGGCCCTTCACCCTAGCTATGGCTCGGCATCGGAGTTTCCACTGCAGAAGACTCTTATGCAGTACAGCCATGTCTAGAAGTTCCCACTCCTGTTCACACGCTTTCCAGAGACATCTATTGTTTGAGGACACCTGTTTCCCAGTGCCCTTTTGAAGAGTCCAAAGGCACAAAAGTCCATCGGTGATGCATCAGGAAACTTCACTGGGATGTTGCTGAATGGAATAGCATATATTCCAGTTTCCTGCTCCATTCTCTCCAGGAACGCCAGGGTTGAACCCGAAGTGTGACTGGAGGCCTTGTCTTTGTGCACCCAGACTTGGTTTTTGTCTGTACTATAGAGAGCTGGGATTTCGGTCTGGTAAATTGGAGTGAGAACTTCTTCCTGGTAGTACTGGGAGTTGATTTTGGCCTTTTTCGCTACTCTATGAATGGTCAGAATTCCATTGTAGCAATATTCATAAATCCGTTGGAGAAACTTTCTCTGCATTCGGCATACCACTTTTGAATTTTTTTTTCACTCCTTTCCCTATAGTAAATTGCCCGGGGTTTGTTGCAGTCTCCTGGATAAACATGTGCTTCATCAAGTGTGACCAAAAATTTCCATTTTTCTCCTGCCAGGTGCTTTTCATAGAGTTTCCTGCTGTTGGTGCGGCGTTTGGTAATGTGACGTGACAACAATTTATAAACCCTGCTTTTGTGGCGCTTCTCCATGTTTAAATCTTTGTTTATTATGGTGTTTACAGTTTTAAGGGATATTCCCAATCTGTTCGCAATCACCCTTTGTGTGGCAGGGTTACCACCAGAGATAAGGACCTTGACCTTTCTGATTACATCTGGGGTGCGGGTAGTAGCAGGTCGTGGATTTCCCGGTTTTTTTCCTTTTGCAATTAATCCCAAGCGACCCTTTCCCTTTTTATTAAGCACTGAGATAATTGCACACTTTGACACCACAAAATTACGTTTCTTGCAAGCCTCAATAATCGCGGAATAACTATAATTAGTGTCGGAAAGGGCAGTAATATACACTTCCCAAAACGGGTCTATCTACTTAGGCATTATGAGAGCAACAAGCGTGCGAGTGTAACCTCGCACGGTCCTGTCCTGATGACTCACACTCCAACGTCACAATCTACTTGGCAAATCGTTCTCAGAGATCGGAAATAACCCTCCGTATTTGTTAGAATTTTGTACGAAGTTGAAAGTAATAAGATGCTCCTGCAGTTGTTGCAATCAGTTTTATCTCCTTTCTTATGGATTGATAATTGATAATTGATTCTTTCCATTCGTCTGGAAGAGCCTCTTTTTCCCCAAATCATACTAAGCAGCCGACGTATCTTGTCCATAAATTTTTCTCCTCCAGAGTTTATCACTTCAGCTGGAATCCCATCTGAACCTGATGCTTTACATATATATCTTCAATTTTTATTATATTACTGCTCTTACTATTATTATTATTATTATTATTATTATTATTATTATCATTAGTTATTATTGTTATGTTTATCATAAAAGGATGACATCTGATAGAATCCTGAGAAGATCTTGGTGTTGATAATACATAGGAAAATTAGAAATGGAAGCCCTAAAGAAGGTTGGATGGACAGTGTGAGAAGAAGTGTGAGTGAACTGGGACTTACAGATGAGGATGTTCAGGACTGCTATAACTGGAAAAGGAGAATTTCTTGAGTGTGACAGAAAAGCACTGTGTTGTGAATAAATTCCAAAAAAAAAAAAAGTTTAATATATAAAATGTTGTATGTCATGGAATTTGATATAATAAGAAGAGCTAAATAAATCTTGTAGACTTTGATGGGCAGGACATGTGGCACAAATAGGGAATGAAAGAAGGGCATGGAAGCTTCATGTAGGAAAACCAGAGAATAATGCCCAGTTGGTAGACCAAGAATGGGGTGGGAGAATAATATTAACCACTTATAAAACAAACTGAAGAAAACATAAAATTCAAGAAATTCACTTACCATCCAATGAAACCCCACAAGTTTCAAAAACATTTTAAAAAGTTTAATATAAAATTGGTACCAAAGAATGAATACAGCCTAATTGTCTAATTCAAGATCCTGGTTAAAAAATTAAAACATAATGTCCATATTCCACAAATGAACAACTTTCAGAAATTCCTTGTTTCTGTAAAATAATTTTCTTCTGGCATGTGCCTCTATTCCAATGGGCAACTCAATTGTATAAAGGAAGGCATCATTGTATTTTTTTTTCAATGTCAAACATATTTAACCTTTATTTTAAATTTGGTTTAAGAAATAGGAATAAAAATAAAGAGGAGTATCAATATATTATATTTTAAATATATTTTGCTTAATAATTGATTAATTTTATTCCTTTTGCATCATATAAAAATATTAATTATTTTAAAGAGTAACTGATAGAAAAAGAAGACTGCCAAAAAGAATGTGAATTGATGGTGTTTGTAGGAGCATGAAGGAAAAGGGATTGGAGTATGGAGATTGGAATGATAGAGAGATATGAAGAAGAATGACAGTAGATATATTGGGGCGCAGGAAGATGTGAAACCTGCTAAATGAATAAATAATTGGCTTTGTAGAGTATTGTTTAAATTCCCAAAAATGTCTTCTTAAATATGAAGCGGCAGTTTGCATAACCAAGCAAAGGCTTGTAGTATTTGGCAATGAGGAATTAACAATGTATTAGAGACAAATTTGGATTGGAGTGCTCAGGTAACTCCAGGGGAAGAGCATTGGCTTAGAATGCCAAAGGTCCTGGGTTCAGACCCCAGTCTGAGCGTACATTTTTTTCTCTTCAAATATAACTACCATAATGTTCATGCTTAGAGTAAAAGCAAAAGTTATATGAAATTTTTTACTCAGAGTTTTGCAAAAATTAAACATGCACATTGTGCGCACTTCCTTTATTATTATGAATGGAACGAATGAAACCTCTATGATTTAGTGGGTTATCGCTGGCTTGAACTATACAGTTCTCTATGGTATAGAGCATAGAGAACATGCTATACAGCATGTGTGGATGTTTATATATGATGCTTATCGATGTGAATAATAGTGGGATGTGTATTACTGTTTTGTGATTTTGTTTGTTAGTGTTTAGAAGAAAAGTATCTAAATATGAATAAAGACGAAAGAGAGAAGCGAATTTTCTTTTCTAATGAAGAGTGGGATAAGTTAGCTTTGTACCTCGTAGGAAATAATGCCAGATATAGAGAAAATATTATTATTCCTAGAATGATGGGACCTGTGAAAATTAAAACTAACGAAGAAAAGATGATTGAAACTGCCTTCGAAAGTTGTGGATTTAAAACAATAATGAGCTGTGTTTTAGGTATGATTGATTTGATGTCGCGACCTATGTTAGTTTATAAGTAAATGTTCGTCTCATTCACGCGAGAATCTTGACCGACAACACCTAACTTAATATTTATTTCGTGGAATCTAGTGCAAATTACAGTTTACAGTAATTCGAAGAAAAGTAGAGAGAAAAAAAGAGTAGTTTTGTGTCCGATTGTCATACCGATTTCACGCATATGTCCGGCATCTAGTGGAAGTTTCTTTAAGCGTTCGCGCATGCCCACTATGATTCTGTAGAAATTAGAAAAATTCATCGATAGAATAATCTAAACTTTTTCCAATAACTCACTCAATGCATTTTTTAAGTTATATGGAATAGCTGTGCACATGCACAAATATCTATGGAATTGTCACCAGATGGTGTCACATATCTGCGAGATTGGTATGACAAACGTTCGCAGTTAATTTCCACACATGTTTATAAAGAATGGATATAACCATCTTGTCACTTCATAACCTAAGTAGAAAAAATGCATGTGTATTATTGAGAAAGCTATAAATTAACTTGGAGTATACTATAGTTTGTCTGGTGTAACTTTGCAATAAATTTGTAGAAAGAGACAGTTGTGCTCACCTCTATTACTCGCACCAGTGTTGTTGGTGTTTCTTCACCAGTTGTTAATAGGGGTAAGGGGAAAGACAAAAACTGACAACAGGGTGGGTTCTTTCTTTTATATCTGGATGAAAGCGGTCAAGGATCTACCCTAACGTCTCCATCTCTCTCTTTGCCAAATTATGCCAGATATACAATAACTTGTCTCATCGAAATCTAACAAAATGAAGTGTATGTTTTGGAATTAATTGTGAATGTTGGTCAAATCGATTTTACATATATATCCAGCAATCTGGTGGAAGTTTTGTTACGCATTCATGCATGTGCACTATGATTCTGTAGAACTTAGGAAAATTCATTGACAGATAAATACCATAATTTATGTACATAGATAAATATTGGAAAAGCTATACTTAACGTCGCACATAAATTCTTCTAAGTTCTATAGAATCCCAGTGCGCATGCGCTAGTGCTTTATGTAATCCCAGAAAGATAAATGCAACCTCCAGCAGTTGGCGGTATATGTATGTGAAATCAGTATGACCGACATTGACACACAATTCCCAGAACTTGTCTAAAAATGTATAATTAACACGAAATGAACTAGTGGAAATATGATTTTACGTGGTAACCGTCCGACATTTTGAATTTTTCATAGAATAACAGATATGAAGAGGTAATTTATTTTACATATCAAATCACATTTAAAGAGCAAGGAACCTAAAAGCTAACCAAGCTTAAATCAGTTACTGTAACACAAATCAATTACTCTAACGTAGATGAAATCCAGGGAACGTGGTAGTGATGTTGGCAACATCTGGAGTATTTTGGGTTGTTGATGGTGGCAACGTTGGAACAACATAGGAGGGAAAATAGCAGAAAGTAGCAAGTAAGCAATGTAGCACGACCATGTTTTACGTAAATATATAAATATAAAAACAAAGATTGTTGCAACATTGGAAGATGTTTAAAACATGTTTAAAAGTGTTGCAAAATGTTTTAAAAGTGTTTAGTGCATCAGTGGCATTAGAAATAAGATTGAAAATGTTGTGCGACGGTTTGTATAGCACACCAAATATTTACTAACTGAGAAATATATATTGAGAATCATTGCAAAGTGTTTAAAATACTATGAAATGTTAATAAAATAGACTGCTACAATGCCTTAAGAATATTGTATGGAAAACATAGAATAAGTTAGTGGAATGTTGAACCGAAAGAGTTATGATAAGTTGGGATAGAAATAATCTAAAAGCACCATATTAATATTATGTAACTTTGACAAATTATTGAGTTACAGTTTTATTTGTACTACCATTTCCTAATATTTTAACCATTTTCTAATGCTTATGAAAACATTATTAAAATTCTTAAATGATGGAAAATATATCCATTAGGTCACCCATATTGTACAGGCTACAGAGTAGTGTGCATGTCCAAAACTTACGAAATTGCTGCAAGGTAGCTGAATATTATTTTTGAAACCAGTATGACGAACCTCAGCAATAACTACCCTCTACTCCTTTTTTTTATTTTGTTACGAAGCTCGGTCAGGCCTAAATAAGATTAGTTTATTGTTATTGAATAATGACATTTATTTGGAAAAACTGCACTTAAACTAGCGTGAAGTATTTTCAAAATCCTATGGGACAACAGCGCGCATGCGCCGGAGTTTATAGAGCCAGCGATAACCCACATTTGAAACACAAATCGATTATCATCTTTGATAACTCTCCGTCGCTATAAAATTTAAATGACCAATATTTGCAATAAATCCTCAAAACTATGTTTAAAAAATATTTTTTTCCAAATACCCCAGGTGGTCTTTTGACATTCCTGGTTTCTCTCCTGGCCTGGCATACTTGTAACGCACTTCTAAGGTTTGGGCGCCTGGAAGGCAGGGTTACGTTGCCCCGATGATATGATGGGTGATCATGATGATAATGGCGCGCCAGGAGAGTCCCTAATCCTAACCTTAACCTAAGATGAATATGAATGATGATGATTGCGATGGCCATATGATTTCAGGGACCGTTTGGGCCTTAAAGTTTTCCTGACATTTGTCTTACAGGTGAAGAAAAATCCCTAATAAAACCTCATCCAGAAAAACTATCCCGACCGGGGATCGAACCCGGGCCCGCTGCGTGACAAGGCAGCATGCTACCCCGAGACCACAATATTAATAATATTAAAATTACCAAATGTTTATTAAATATGGGTGTACACTTACTTATCACTTCCTAATGTGACAAAACGTGACATGGCCACAATTGTATGAAAAGACAAGATACGTACATGTGCCAACAAACTTATATAATGCAGAGGGATATTTTTGAGATGCTCATGGAAATATTCTGAAACCAAAAAATAATAGAAAACTTTTTCTGGGCTGTCTTGACAGGTCTAAAAAAATGGCTTACAGTTATTCTATCAGTAGATGAAAAATGAAATTGGACTAATAATTTTTTTCACCTTACTGTCTTGACTAATCTGAACAGGTACATTTTATTGGCATCATACGGTGCATACAAGAGTGGCACATTGAAACTTCAGACTTGCCCACAGACCCACCCCTAACGACGTGTGGGATGACCTTGACATATCGTCTAGGGTTTCTTGTTTAGAAGAAAGGGATAAACAACATTGGCCTACAATTTATACAATCAGATTTAAATATATAGTGTGTTACAACTGAGATAAAAAGCGGTGCCATTTACAAAGTGTTAAAAATGAAGCGTAGGGTTGTGTATATTGGGGTTTTCATATTAAAGGGCAGTTCTAAATGATTGATGAAGACATCCTGCATTATGAATCCACCAAAATAACGTAAGTAGCTTTATTAAATATTTTTTTAAATGTGTAGTGAGGAATTTACCATGTTACTGCATCTTCTTCTTCCTTCCAAGTATTAGGCCAAGGCCTGTTACGATCCTACAGAAAATTTTCCCTCCAGCGTCTTCCGGAAAATTCTTGTATAAGACTTGAAAGCATAATAATAGTCCCTTCGATTGGTTGCTGGCCAAAGGAAGGCAAGACCAGTGATGGGCCTGCCATCTTATAGCCTCTGGTCAGGCTTTTTTGGAGAAGAAAAGAAAATAAAGAAAAGAAGAAATGGAAGAAAGGAAAGACTCCCTAGCCCTCGGATGCCCTAATAGCATTGGGGTCGAAAAAACAAGAGTTAACCAAGAGAGGTTAGATAGTAAAGTTAAAAGAGTGCAAAACACAAGTAAGTGAAAGAAATGTTTTGCTCAGCTTGGGCACCTTGTGGTTGCCATCCACATATCCCCTAGATGAGGACCCCTGAGGGGCATTACACCTCAAAAATAAAATTAGGGGTGAAAAAAGGTGCCACCTGTCTGTGTTTTATTTCTGTGGATACCTGAACTATAACATCCCTAAAATTTATTTTTTGGATTTTTTAATATTAAAAAAAATTATATCATGGGACAAATATGTCCCGTAAGTCTTTTGGAGCTTTACATTGTATGGGACAAATTTGTCCCACAAGTCTTCTTAGGGTTAAGAACAAATTATACAAACATCTTAACAGCCTCCTCAGCGAAGAACAGAATGGCTTTTGTAAAGGTTGATCCTGCTGTGATGGTTATTTCTCCATGAAATTATTAATAGAAAAACACAGGGAGTTCAATGTAGAAACACATTTAGCTTTTGTGGATTTCAAAAAAGCCTTCGACAAAATCAATAGGAATAAACTGTTGGAAATTTTAGCTGACAACAATCTACCACAACAGCATATTTTAAATTTATACAATATCTATAAATCAAATTTGATTTCAGTTCAAATCAATAACACACAAACAGAATGGACCGAAATTAATAAGGGCATAAGACAGGGTATGGCCTCTCGCCCTTGCTCTTTACAATACTTAACACTTCACCATGAAGCGATGTTTTTGATAAACAGGCGAATAAATCTTTGCCTAATTCCTAAAAATAACTTACCAAATAAAACATAAATTAATTCCTAATATACTAATTTAATCATTATTACTTTTAATATTATAATAATTAAAACATGGATAGAATACTCCAAGATTGGCGACAGATGTGACACGGTTCTATCCAAATTAATAGAAACCATAAAATAGACTCTTTGCTTTTTGCAGATGATTTGGTATTAATAGCTCCAACAGAAACAGATTTACAGTATTCTGCATACAATTTTAATATAATTGCAATTGCAAAAAGCTACAATATGGAAATCAATACAAAGAAAACTAAAGTGATGGCCTTTTGTGGGAAATACCGTATACCTAGCAAAATTGTTTTGGATGATGAAATTTTAGAATGAGTAATCAAATTTAATTATTTGGGTTAGTGCCCAGTTATTCTCAACTAACTAACTAAATCACTGGCACTATCAAACCCATATGTTCATGGCCATGCAGACATAAGCTCTCCATACATCCCTATCCTGAGCTAATGTTTTCCAATCATTCCCTGTATAATCTGTTTCCTTCAAATCATAGTTAATGCTATTCTCCCACTTCATTCTTGGTCTACCAACTGGGCGTTTTCCCACTGGTTTTCCTACAACAAGCTTCCACACACCTCTTTCATTCCCCATTCGTGCTACATGTCCTGCCCATTGCAGTCTATGAGACTTAACTGTTCTTATTATATCTGGCTTCCTATAAAGACCATCTAGTTCATTGTTATGTAGTCTTCTCCATTAACCTGTCTGCTCATCTCTCTTTGATCCAAAAATTGTCCTAAGTACTTTATTCTTAAATACTTGTAATCTCCTTTCCTCCCTTAAAGTAAGAGTCCATGTTTCGCACCCATATAATATAACAGGTAGAATAATAGTTTTATATTGTCCAAAAATTTAATTTTTAGGATATGGATTGGGAGCAGCCATTGGGTTGTTTTCTGCCAGTGTCAATCCAACAGTTCCTCTTGCAACAGATAAACAGCCATCAGCCAGAGAGGTTTTGAGAGAAATGAAAGGCACAATGTTGAGTTATGCAAAAAATTTTGCAATTATAGGAGCAGTGTTCTCTGCTGTTGAATGCACAGTTGAATCGGTAAGTTTTGGCTTCTCTGTTTTGATAAATCATTTGAATGATACCATATAGATATGTAAAATGTAGTGACATTTTTCTTATATTTAATCACCTCCAAAGTATACTTCGATTGAAACATTTTCTTTATATCTCTACAACTATAAAAAATTGCTCATCATTATAATCAAAGGAAAGCACTCTGTTTCACTAGTGAAAGGATTTTAAGGTGGAAATTTTGGTGTAAAAGGGGGCAAAAAAGGTTCTGAAAATACTTACAAAAAGGTGCAAAAAAAAGGTGCTGTTGAAACATTTGATTTAAGGTTTAAACCAGTTACATGAACTAAGCTTATATAATATTCATGAATGGATACATATTTTTACAGATGGCTCCAGCCTACCAAATGACGGTGGCACTGGTGCTGGTGCAGTATGTCCACTTTTTTCCTTTTATCGTAAACTAAACACAAATTCAACAAACTTCTTCTTCTTCCTTCCAAGTATTAGGCCAAGGCCTGTTACGATCCTATAGAAAATTTTCCCTCCAGCGTTTCATAGGACGGCCCAGTGATCTTCGTCCTCTTGGTATATAATTATAAACAGCTTTGGGGATCCGATTTGAACTCATTCTTTCAAGATGGTGTTTCCCATTTAGTTGGTACTGTTTAATATATTCCAAAATTGGCGTAGTCTTCAATTCTTTTAAGATATCGGTGTTCCTTTTCCGATCCCATCTGGTGTAACCCGCTGTTCTGCGCATGAATCTCATTTCACAAGCCGTTATTCTGCTTTCATGTTGTCTTTTTAGTGTCCATGCTTCACTACCATAGATCAACACTGGTCTAGCCAAAGTGTTATATAAACGTAATCTGGTGTTTTTTTGTACAAGGGATGGTTTCATAACTTGATTAATAATTCCTAAACTTTTGTTATAACTAGTAATTTTTTCCATCAAAGTTTGTTCAAGTCTTCAACAAACTTTGATGGCGAAATTCTAGCAATTTTTTTAAGTTTACAAAATCTTTTATATCACATCCAAAAATTTACAAAAGTTGTAATTCTATGTGACTCCAAAGCAGCCATTCTCGCTATAACACGAGACACAACACCCAAAAGCATCAAAATTATTGAATTCACAAAATGATAAAACAGTTATCCCGTCTACATAAAAAAGTTGTACTTCAATGGATTCCGGCCCATTGTGGAGTGACAGGCAATGAAATAGCCGATTTTCTGGCCAAGAAGGGTAGCACAATTGTTTCAAACCCAACTTGTACTCCATTTTCCTTTCACTCTATCAAAGAATTATCTCAAATAAATACATCAATAAACTTAGAGAAGAATACACCACCGAAACATCTGGAAAGGAATGGGAAAATCTACAAGCTTATGACATTACTACATTACAAAGAAAATCTGCAGTAGCAACATTCGGACTGCTAATGGGACATGACTGCTTGAATAAACACCTACACAGAATTGGCATAACAGATTCACCTAAATGCCCTTTTTGCAATTTACATGAAGATATGGAAAGAAACCATCTCCTCCGTTGTCCAGCTTTTGCAGAAGAGACCAGCCTTTCTGCTAAATATTGGAGTGCAAGAGAGCGAATGATTTCATTATCAAGTGCTCGACATTAGATACCAACCAACCAACCATATTCAAATCATTTTGCACCAAATTTTTCTTCTTCATAGAGTCCATAAGAGATAATTCATAGTTCTTTAGTTTATTGCAATACTTACTTCGCAGATGGAACATCGAAGAATGATGCAATCAGTTTCGATAAATTGCGTTTTGAATTCTGAAAGTGCATACAACTTATATTCAGTACCGTAAACCAGTTAAGGCATTTAAAGAGACTATTGTGTATGCGGCTGTCTGTCAGTTAACTCGTTTTAGAGCGGGCGCGAACAAACCGCATTTATATTCGGCGCCTAAATATTGTGTTGGCTTAGTATGTCTTGGAGATCATAGATGGCATGTAAATGTACATTTTCTATTCCCATTTGACACGTTTAACCTTGGTGAATCCCCTTTTATTTTTAAAACAAACAACACATGGAATTTGTTTACCCAAACTTGACTCCAGGCTCCAATCACATCGTATATGTTTCTCGTTATCGCGCTGTTTTTTGTGTGTGAGTGAAACCATGGCGAATGAAAAATATCTCACTGAAGAAGAATTAGTGAATATTTTGTATAATGATGATTCAGGTTATGAACTGATTCCTGAATTAGAAGATTCACAAAGTGAAAGTGAAGATGAACTTCCACTTCCGAAAATTGATACGCCGATACCATATGGTGTCAATCACCCAAGTTATTTCACCATCAAATCCTACTAGGATATCTCTTTTAGGTATGTACAAAATTTGAATTTTCTAGGACTAATAGTTTGTGAATAATGGTCCATTTTCTGAAGTGCCACGAAAAGGGTAGCTGGGGTATTTAAATGGCTGGCCTGTTGGTTTAAATGCCCTGCTCAGTGCCTGGTACTGAATGTGTAACATTTGCCATATTATAGTTGTGAAAACCAGTTGTAATACTAATAAAAATATGTTGTGGTTCAGACTAGTAAAACACAGCCAATAACACGTCAGTAGATAGAAAACTGTTAAATTATTGCCAGTACTAACTGAACTTATTTATAACCTTTTTTTTTTTTAACTTTTATAGGAATTAATCACTATGAGGTTTAATTTATGGTAAAATTAAATGTTTCTTACCTCTCCTCATATAAATCTTCTAAGTAGATCATGATTTCAAGACCACAATGGTCTCATCTTCAGTACTTTTTTGGCGACTGATGTTATGTCGATCGGAAGTCGACATAACATCAGTCGCCAAAAAAGTACTGAAGATAAGACTGTTATGGTCTTGAAATCGTGATCTACTTAGAAGATTTAGGGTCGTATGTTAGAACATTTCTCTCTACTCAAATTACTTCCAATCACTAGTGAGCTGATTCACCGTGAGCAATTGCTGAGAACGAATTAACGGCCGACTTATCGGTCATGCATGAGAGTCGACGTTTTCGTAATATTGGCAACGAATTACCCAGAATTCTCAGCGATAAAACCACTTCCGTTATTTTTGTCTGCTATAGAGGAATGCATTTATGCTTGCATCCCGCAAATAATACCGTATACAAACACGTCTGCGACACGCAATATTACGCCGATTCTCCTGTTCTTCCAGTTGAATTCTTTGGTAGACTCTATCAAATTCCTCTTCTCCGTGTATACCGAAAACATGATCGAAGTCTTCAAGGTCCGACATCTTGGATAAATGTTGGATAAAGCCTGGAAAGGAATGGGAAAATCTACAAGCTTATGACATTACTACATTACAAAGAAAATCTGCAGTAGCAACATTCAGACTGCTAACGGGACATGACTGCTTGAATAAACACCTACACAGAATTGGCATAACAGATTCACCTAAATGCCCTTTTTGCAATTTAAATGAAGATATGGAAAGAAACCATCTCCTCCGTTGTCCAGCTTTTGTAGAAGAGACCAGCCTTTCTGCTAAATATTGGAGTGCAAGAGAGTGAATGATTTCATTATCAAGTGCTCGACATTAGATACCAACCAACCAACCATGTTGGATAAAGCAGCATAGTACATCGGTTCCCTTTGGGATTTTAATTTGAGTTGCTCATTTAAGCTACCTCCGCAGGTAGCTTACAAATTTAACCAATTATTATCGCATGAACAGATTTCTGAGTAAGCAAAATCGTATTAGCATACAACTTGCTCAGCAGAGAAGGCATTTTACTGTCTAATGCGTCCAAACATGCGACCCTTATACATAGGTTGTTTCTTTAGTTTTGGCAACTATTTATTTTCTGGATACATAGCATACATACATGGTTGTAAGTTTTAGAGGCCTTCGGTGTAGTCACCAGCATTGCATACAATGTATTCCCAGCGATGTGGTAGCCGTGGAATGCCGTCGGCACTGCCTAATCTCTGGATGTGCGTAGAGACTGATTAACTACACTCAGACTGTCGTCCACTGTTCTGAATCTCTTCCTTGAGTTTAGGAATGAGGTCAAAGTCACAGGAACTTATGTCTGGAGAGTATGGAGGGAGGTAGAGCACCTCCCAACCTCTGCGATTGAACTAATCAGACACTGCTCTATAGCACATGTGACACATTTTTGTGTCCTCTAAACTCTTGTACCAACCTTGCCACTGTTCGGTACTGCAATGTATCTGCACCACAAGCCTCTCGCAATCCTTGATGACACTCTAGTGCGTTTCTGTCTCTAAACATTCAATCTTCAACCAGATTCTCTGCTCCTGCTTTGAAAACTTGTACTACGTTATACTGTGACGCCTAGATCTAAACTGATAACTTTGGGCTCATTGTTACATGAGGAGGGGAGGGGGGGAGAGGCGAATCCATATGTTCGGACGGAGAGGAGGCACTGAAATTACATGTGCAATAAACAGAATATTGTCAACCCTAGTTTTATTTGGATTCCACACTATTGTTGCCAAAACTAAAGAAACGACCCTTGTATGAGGAGGGGTAAAAAACATTTAATTTTACCATTATTTTTAACTGTTACAGCAACACTGTTGAAATTTAAATTTGACCTCACAGCTGCAGATTGACCATTGTTGCTGGGATATAAATTACTAGTGGTTTACATAAATTATATTTTAATATTTACTATTGTTGACTGAGTCCACCACTGTGGTCTCGAGGTAGCATGCTGCCTTGTCACGCAGTGGGCCCTGGTTCGATCCCCAGTCGGGATAGTTTCCTGGGTGAGGTTTTTATTGGGGTTTTCCCTCACCCATAAGACAAATGTCAGACCCAAACGGTCCCCGAACATCATATGGCCATCACAATCATAATCATTCATATTCATCTTAGATTAAGTTTAGGATTAAGTACTCTCCTGGCGCACCACTGTCATCATTATCACCCATCGTATCATCAGGGCAACCTGATGTGGATTATAGAAGTGGATTACAATTACGCCAGTGCCAGGAGAGAAACACCAGGAATGTTAAAAGAGGACAAAAAAAATAATATTGACTTCACACTGCAGATTGGCCATTGTTTCTGGGGTATAAATTACATAAATTATATTTTAATGTTTTATTTTAGGAAGTAATATTTTGAGGTCTTTTAATTAAATTATTTTGAGTCTGTGATATCTTACCTCAATATTAATGTTGATTTGAACTTGAACATGTTTTGATTTGTCTTCTAATCAACTTCAGCATCATGGCCATACTGGTTGGATTTATGTTGGTTTTTGCAGTTCCAAACCCAGTTGTGGTGATGGATTTTTCATGGGTAAAATTCCTGGGTATTATTTCTTTTGAAGAGAACTAAAGCTGTGGGTCCCTTTTCATAGATTTATGGAACAAGCTTGAAAAAGAGGCTTCTGAGCTAAATTTGTCATCTCTATCACATTCAGATTTGAATTGCAAAGCTAATGATCTGAGGTATTTAAGAGTGTCTTTAAAAATATTACTAATTAATTAAATTTTACAGACAAAAATCAGTGCCTTCAGTTTATGAAAGGATATGCCTAGGTGCACGATTATTAAAGGATTTTAATCTTATGGACTTAGAAAAAGGAGGAAAAAGCAGCGGAAGCAATAAGTATAAATATGAAGAACAAATAGGATTTTGTTGTTTTTATTATTCGTTTAATAAATCTCAATGAAGTACAAATTGTATTTGAAGAGAAAAATATATGCTCAGATGGGGTTTGAACCCAGGACCTTTAGCTTTCTATGTCAGTGCTCTACTAACTGAGCACACCAATCTAAACACATATTTTTCTTACTTATTTTAGGAATTCACACTGTGAGATATATTCATTTAGGTAAAAAATTTTATCACTCACCTCATATTGTTGTTGTTCTTTAACACATTGGTGACAGGCCACGGAGATCTCCGTGTTTAAATGGCCAGCGCTAGACGACTGGTCACGGAGATTTCCGTTTTTACGTTTTCTATGGCTTCCCTGCCTCTTCGCTTTTGAATGAGGCATGCAATTTTATTTCTTTTCATTGTGAAATAAATTTTAGTTGTTTTTGTGCCCCTCTCTTCTCTTTTATGAAATTGCCAACTTTACAGAAAGAGTTGTTTACAATTTTAAGACAGGCGGCTGGTGAAATATGGAATTTTAGTGCGGGTATTTAGGCGATTACGGGATACGTATGTAACCTGTAAATATTTGTTGCAGAGCGGAAAAATTAAAATAAACTCTATTTTGCGTTCTGGAGCCGAATTTATATCTGTGGCATCATGCCCACCAGGATAATTATTATAATAGTGTGGCTATAGCTGAAAATTTGCTCGAAAGAAAGACAAGAGTTTCTGAAGCAATAAAGATTAACAGAGGGGTTCCAAAATCATTTGTGGAAGCAGGAAATAAACTCAAACCAGGAGAAAGTGAATTTTCTAGTAAGGGGGACCTTTTGCTACAAACATCGAAAGATAAAAGAGACGTAAGAATGGTTAGCACATTGCATCAGGCAACACGAGAGTGGGAGGAGTAAAGTTGTAAAAATGCCCTATTGAATACTTCAATATAACAAGTATGTGAAGGGTGTAGACAGGGCTGACCAGTACCTATCACATTACTCCATCCTTAGAAAAATAGTGAAATGGAGCAAGAAAGTTGTATTGTGGCTTCTGAATTGTGCACTCTTTAATGCTTTCAAGGTCTATAAATTTCAAAATCCTAACAGCAAAATGTCAAACAGAAGTTTTTTGCTTGAAACAGCCTCTTGTTTGGCAGTCGTGAAATTAGGAACAGATGACAGGGAAGAAGAAGAAAGACAGAGAGAAAAGGAGACCACCTCAAGACCCACCAGGGAGGCTGAGACATGAAGAAAAATAAATTAACACCAACTGTGATTGGAAAGAAAAAAATACCCTTCCAAACCTTGCCGTGTTTGCAGTGAAGACAAGAAAAGAAACTTGCTACATATGCTCTTTTGCACTGTGCCTTTACATAAAGGGAAATGTTTCCAACGCTATCATACCCTCAATTTCTACTAGAAGGTCTGATGAGAACACTAATAAAGATTTACTTATGCATTATTGTTATTGACTGTAAATATATTGATGTAAAAGCCACACTGTGCTAGCGCAGTTTAAAATTTAAAAGTCCACCCTACTGACAGAAATGTCTGGTCCAGCAGCGGTGAGAGGAACGCACAGCTGTCGGTCACCAATGTGTTAACTATAAACTAGTATCAGAACATAGTTTCTGTTCCAGCCTCAGTATCATCACGACCGTTTTTCTGTCGTCTTGAAGAGCCGTCCTTCGCTCCTTCTATTGGCAGACTGAAAAACCTCGAAAAGATCTACATTTAAAAGAGCGAAAAGAAGAAATTGATGAACTTTGAAATTCCCGGGGAGAATGACCTGGTTTTGAAGTTTTTCAGTCTGCCAATGGAAGGAGCAAAGGACAGCTCTGCAAGACAGCAGAACAACGGTCATGATGATACTGAGGATGGAATAGAAACTATGTTCTGAAACTAGTTTATAGTTAAAGAAGAAGAATATTATGAGGTGAGTGATAAAAAAAAATTACCTAAACATATTTTTCTCTTATACACTGTTAATTCCTGAGTGCCAAATGCGTTTACATTAGAGTGTTCAGGTAGCTCAGTTAGTAGAGCATAGGCATATAGAGTCTGAGTGTATATTTTTCTCTTCATATATAACAAATAGGAACTTAATTTTTCTCTGCCAGTAACCTTTCTGTATTTTAATAAATATGAAAATCATATAAGGGTGTTCCCTTGAAGGAGTTTATTTAACCAAGCAAATTTAGTTATTAAATTAATAATAAGAAACTGAAGCTGTTACTATGATTGAAATAAGTAAATTAATGTACACAACTAAATTATTGTAATCAATGTAAAGACAAAAATTTATAATCAATTGATTTGGCGTTTACTTGATGAAAATCCATTTTTATTTTAAAATACAATAGGAAGTAACAGTAAGAGGTTTAACTTTTGTAGGAATTAATCACTATGAAGTTTAATTTATGGTGAAATTAAATGTTTCTTACCTCTCCTCATATAAATTGCGATCTACTTAGAAGATTTATATGAGGAGAGGTAAGAAACATTTAATTTCACCAGTAAGAGGTTTGTATAATAATTAAGACTGTACATTCTTACCTCTTATGGTTGTTTTTGTCGAACATATGTTTCAAGGCTTCTGAACCCCATTGTCATTGATTACAGTCTGTAATCGACTGTAATTTTAATTAAATTGATAAAATTTATTAAATTAATATTGAGAAGCTAAAGCTATTACTATGATAGAAATAAGTAAATTAATAAACACAATTAAATTATTGTAAATCAATGGTAAAAAGAAAATTTTTTGCCTGAACTGGGAATCGAACCCCGAACCTTTAGCTTTCCGTTCTAATTAAAATTCGTCTGAAGAAGATACAAAGTACTGAAACAGCTGTTACAAATTTGTATTTTAATAAATATGAACATCCTTTAAGTTTTATTTATATTTATAAAAAAGGATATTCATTAACCCCTCAGCGTGGTTTGCTGTATATATACGAGACCGGTTTCCTGCCTTCTGTGCGGTCATTTAAATGTCCATGTAGTACCCCTGTGCTGTAGTATTTTTAAACTACTCTCCAAGTAACTTATTTTAGATACATATCAAATTGTGATTAATAGAATGTAAACAATGAATGGCCATTCTATTCTATTCTATAGTGTTCTGCCCAAGGGCAGGTCTTTCACTGCAATCATAGCATTTTCATTCTATGCTTTGTAGCTGTACTAGGGAATTATAGGTGTGGCAGCTTCCCGTTGCTTCCACACCGGTGAATGATAATGATGATGATGATGGCCGGATGATTTTCGGGTATACCGTTGGGGCCCTAAAGCTTCCTGACATTTGTCATACAGGTCAGGAAAACCCTGAAATAAAACTCACCCAAGAAGCCTCTCCCGACTGGAATTGAATCTCGGTCAGCTGCGTGACAAGGCAGCACGCTACCTCGAGACAAAATACCCAGTTCTAGATTCACACAATTCGTAAGTTTTAAAATCAAATTTGGCAGTTTTAAGTGGAGGGAATTGTTTGCTCCTCCATAACCATAATGATTAATTAATTACAATATCTTGATTTGGATGGTAGAGAGAATGGAATTTATTATTATTGAAATATTCAATGAAAGGGACAATTTAAAAAAATGAAGGAGATTGGAAACCAACTTGTGTTGTGTTGTCTTAAAATGTATGGTGCCATCGAACATAAAGGTCATGATTATGCATACATAACATCTCCATACTTTGCTATCCCAAATAATGTTTTCCAATTATTCCTGTATAATTTATAATAATATCCTCAATTCGTGTCCAAGTCAGGGTCGGGTCGAGGGATGAGATGAGAAGAAGCTGCTATATATAGAGATTTGTGTGTTTGACAAGGATGTGGCCGACCACGTCTGACGCACCACCACAGAGGCAGATGAACGAAATGAATGTAATGAGATGAGTATGGAGAAATGGTGGAATGAAAATGCAGCAGGGGAAGGCGGGGGAAAACCCCGAGAGAAACCTGTCCAAGTTCCGTTTTTTCCGCCACGAAACCAACATGGAGTGACCAAGACTCGATCTCGGAAACCTAGTAGTGAGGGTCCTGTATAATTTATCTCCCTCAAATCCTGGTTAATATTTTTCTTGCACTTTATGGTAATCCCCCCTACTGGGCACTTTGCTTCTAGTTTTCGTACACGAAGTTCCTATATAATTTCCTATTCGTGCCACATGCCCTACCCATAGCAGCCTACGAGACTTGCAATGTTTTATTACTTCTAGATTACATAGATATCACGTTATGTTCGTCTTTCTTCCAAGTTACACCTCAATTTCCTAATAGATCTCTCATTGAGTCGATGTGCTAACCACATGTATCTTGTTGAAATGTTGGCAAATAAGCGTAAGTGTCAATAAATAAAACAAATAACAAAATGAAAGTTTTAATAAAATATTAATTATTATATCTGTGGTCTCGAGGTGGAATACTGTCTTGTCATGCAGTGGGCTTTGAGGCCCAAACGGTCCATGGACATCATCTAGCTTTTATCATCATTGTTACCATCAATATCATCCCCCTGGGTGGGAATCTACCACACCATAATTCCATAATGAAGCTGCAATCATAGCATGAAAATTCTAAGATTACAGTGAAAGACCTGTACTAGAACAGAACACTATAGAATATAGTAACGAAACAAAGAATGATATAGAATGGCGTCTTTCATCGGTTAATTACAAGTTATATTTAATTGTAGATGGAGATTTCCTTATACTTTCATCAAGATATAAGTTAAAATGCATTCATTTTTTAAATTGTTGCTAAAGGTTACTTATAATTTATAATTCTAAACTTTATCTATTTATCATTCATTCATATTTTTAAATTAAAGATTTTCATAATTCCACACATCAGATTCACCATATACAATATTTATAAAAGTTGGAGAATCTAAATTGTGTATTTGTGATATAAATTTATTTATATAATTAAGGAAACTTGTTGAATGGATTATCTTGTTAATAAACTCCCGCTGGGGAGCACCTGTGTTGGAAGTGTGCCGTACATACATTACTATTATTGGTATTATTATTATTATTATTATTATTATTATTATTACTATTATTATTATTACTATTATAAAAAAAACTTCTGGCGTGACAGGCCTACAAGGCCCTTAGCCTGCCAGCCGGCTGCTGGCCATACATCCACATGTGTCAATCACAGAGGTAGATGATAATCAGCCAGTGTAGGGGTGACATGTGGTCAGCATGTCGAGTCCCCCAGCCGTTATAGCTGGTTTTCTCAACCTGGAGCCGCTACTTATTGTAGCTACCCAAATGCATCACGATGCTGGGTGGGCACCGGTCCCATACTGGCCGAAATACCGTGAGAAAATTTCTTCCGCCATGGAGACTCGAACCAGCGCAAATCCCGTAGCTCTGTGCCAAGGCTTCCTGCCTTAACCACTCGGCTACGGCGCAGGGCTATTACTATTATCCCTCTATTATATTTTTTAATTTTTATTATAATTCTACACATCAAATTCGCCACGTAAATTTGTTTTAGAAGTTCGAAATGTCTGAGACATGTGATTTTTGTCTATAAACACACGATCCACGTCGGGTTTGAAAGGAAGGTTAGTTATGAGACCACACAGTGAGACACTTTACAGATATTTCTTTTCGGCAAAATAGGGCATTCACTAGTTCGAACGAAGGGCGTAGCTGAAGAGAAAAAAAAATACAAAGAGTATCTCCTTTCACTAATAAGTAGCTAACTCACTCCACATGCCTGTCGTAAATTATGTCATAACATGAAGGGGAGATTTTTCTACAACAGCAACAAAAAATAAGTTTTCCAGAATGTTTAACAAACTCCGTATAGGCCTTGAAAATCATAGATGTATCAACTCGTAATGTATGGCAATCTGCATTTGGATATTTAAAAGTCCAGGCGTATCAACACGTCCTTCTGCATCTGGGAAAGGAACGCCATGTTTAAATGTCCACGCTGATGGGTTAAGTGAACGCCAAATCAATTGATTAAAGATTTGTTATTGTACATAAATAATTTTTTCTGCATTTGTTGTGGGTTGTTCATTAAACTTATTATTCCAGTATCGTGGAAAAACTGACTGGAAAAATGGAACATATGCTGGAGGTATCACTGGTGGTCTTATAGGACTTAGAGGTAAGGATTTATAGTTTCTTGTAATCTCACTGCAATCTTAGTATAAAAATATGTTTATTGTTAAATGAAAACGTAAATCTTACATTTAACTAACTAACTCACTGGCACTATTGGATCTGGAGGTTCATGAGCTCTCCATCTGTCCCTATCTTATTTTATTTTTAATAAATATCTTCTTGTATCTTGTAAGCCCAAGTTTCCCTTAACAGAGATTTAGGCGCTCTCCTCCTACAGGGAAGAATTTGAACCATACTAATTTGAGTGGTCCATGGTCAGTGTTCTGCCTCATACTGACATCGATATCAAGGTAGTACTAGGATGGGAAAAATCAGTAAATTTTGCTTAGAGGCCTCTTCATTCAGGCTTAAGGATCTTTTACGAGCCTGAAAATCTTCAGACTCGGGACCCACGGCTTAAAGTCTCTCCCAGAGGACTTGCTCCTTGGATTTTTCCATCTTAAAAAAATCCATCAACCCCGGCCGGGTTTGAACCCACTACCCTCGGGACCAGAGGCAAGGAGCATAACCACTAGTCCACCGCGGTCGATTTTTAATAAATATGTATGCAAATTAATTAAGACATTGAATTGGAAATATGCACCTCATATTTTTTTTTTTTTTACTCTGGAACGTGTGTCTGGAAACATCTTTATCATTCTTATCTAAAATATGACTGCCATGTTGAACATTAGAAGCCTTTTGGCGGTTTTAATTTAAATTTATCGCTCACAATGAAGGGGAAATTAATTATTTGAAAAGAAAAATCAACACCTAAATTGGGATTTGAACAGAGATCTCTAGTTTTATACACTATAGGTCTCGGGTTCAAATCCCAATTCAGGCATTGATTTTTATTTTGAAATAATTAATTAGAAGTTTTGTATATTCTGTTACTCTGAGGGTTGCAGAAAAGTTCACATTTAAAAACTTTTCCCTGCAAAATTAAAAAAATAATAATTTTGCTTGTTTTTCTGAATGTAGAATTTTCCTCCATATTGTGTGTTCTGTTAGTTTTTCCACTATTTCAACAATTTTTGTCTTCTTTTCAGTTGTATGATTTTTGGTCCATACGTGACCATCTATTGTAAATTTTTCTACTTCTTCATATTTTACATTTCTAAGATGTTATTTATTCTAAAGTAAAATGTTTAAAAAAATTATATATCATCCTTTGGCACACAACAAATTTCAAAAGTATCCAACAAATTCAATATCAGACCTAAAAATTATTTTAATATCAGCAAAGTAATTGAAACAAACAATTCAAAATTTAAAAATTAAATGAAGTCAGAAATTTATTATTTAAATTCTGGGGAAATTTGAAAAAAAAAAAGTACACACTAAAAGAAATGTGATCATCAGAATGAAAAAAAGAAAATTGAAATATGGAAAAATAGAAAAAACAGCACTAGCAGCTCATTTGTGGACCAAAAATCATAGAACTGATTAACTAACTCACTGGCACTATTAAACCCGTAGGTTCATGGCCACTTGGAGATAAGCTTTCCATACATCCTGATCCTGAACAAATCTTTTCCAGATCTTTGTTAATGTTATTCTCCCACCTCATTCATGGTCTACCATCTACAGTGTTGCATAGATATTTTTTTTACATTCTGCAGACTATAGTTTTGTCGCATCTACAATGTCGCATAGATATTTTTTTGATATTCTGCAGACTATAGTTTTGTCGCTTCTACAATGTCGCATAGATATTTTTTTTATATTCTGCAGACTATAGTTTTGTCGCTTCTACAATGTCGCATAGATATTTTTTTTATATTCTGCAGACTATAGTTTCGTCACATAGATATTTTTTTGATATTCTGCAGACTATAGTTTTGTCACATCTACAATGTCACATAGATATTTTTATGATATTCTGCAGACTGTAGTTTTGTCACATCTACAATGTCACATAGATATTTTTTTGATATTCTGCAGACTATAGTTTTGTCACATCTACAATGTCACATAGATATTTTTATGATATTCTGCAGACTGTAGTTTCGTTGCATCTACAATGTCGCATAGATGCGGCGAAACTGTAGTCTGTAGAATATAAAAAAAATATATGAGGTGAGTCAAAATAACTAACTCATAATAAGTGTACATGTGTTTATAGCATTAGTATTATTTTGATTACAGCTGGAATTAAAGCCGGTATATTTGGAGCTGCTGGTTTTGCTGCATTCTCAACTGCAATAGATTACTTTATGCATTCTCATTAAGGTAAATTAGTGTTTATATATTTTGGAGTTTTTGTGGTGAGATATATCAATGCCATAACTTGCGATAGAAATTATAATAATAATTTATTATTTTATTCAATTATTCACTAATGTAACAACTACAGTGTTGGACTTTTATTTTTGACCACTGAAATAAAAAAACATCTATTTGTAATTTTTGTTTGTGATAGTCATGTTCTGCAGAGATATTATCATTGTATCCGTGGTCACAGGAAATTAGTAGCAGTTGTAGTAGTAATAGTCTAATGTCCATGATTAGAGCTGGTCAAGTTCACATTCACTCCTGCTCGAATCTCATTCCCCAATCTTCCTGGTCTTGTTGCTTCCACATAGGTACTTGGTGTATTCAGGGGAGTGGAAGGGAAATGCCAAACACATGCTTGGGAGAAGAATGCAAATGAGAGTGACCGGAAATCGTGTTGGATTAGATGAGCAGTGAACAGTCTTCATAAGCATAATTTTTTATTATCTTCAATTTTTTTTCATTTTTGTTGGTTTTCATAAGTTTTTTAAAGTATAATCATTCTTTTGGAGCCTGAAACAAAACGCCAGAGTATGGAATGGCACCACTTGAATTCACCATCAAAGAAAAAAGCGAAGACAGTGCAATCTGTTGGGAAAGTTATGGACAGCGTCTTCTGGGATGAGCAAGGTTGCATTCTGGTTAAATTTCTTGAACCTGGACAAACCATAAATGCAGCCCGCTATATCCAGACACTTGTGAAGCTCCGTTGTGCATTGCACGACAAACCCCCTAGAAGGAAGATCATTCTGCAACACGATAACGCGCGTCATCACACTGCTCGTGCCACTGTGGAGAAGATCAGGACATTTGGGTGGGAAACTCTTCCACATCCTCCCTATAGTCCCGATTTGGCACCCTCCGACTACCATCTTTTCGGTTCTGTGAAGGAACAGATGAGAGGCCAACGCTACGAGAGGCTGGAGGATATTCGAAAAGCAGTGCGTCAGTGTCTTTGAGCAGCTGGAACAGACTTCTATCATGAGGGAATTTTCAAACTTGTAGAACGCTGGACAAAATGTGTGCAAAGACATGGAGACTATGTTGAAAAGTAGCACAAAGGTCTGTAGATTAACATGGTGTACTTGGTTTGTCTAAAATAAATATTATGATTGTTTAAAAAAATGTTGCTCATGACTTTCAGTATGACCCTCGTATAAAATAAAATGTGCGGATTGTGATAAAGTAATACATAGGGAAAACAAAGAGAAATTTAAACATTAGAACTAAAGAAAACATAAGAAATGTAAAAAAAGGGAGAAGTGGAAAAATCTGCAGTAGCAGCTCATGTTTGGACAGAGAAACACAAAATAGATATAAATACAAAATTATTAAAACAGTTAGAAAATATCAATGCACTCACAATGTGGGAAAAAATCTATATACAGAAGAACAAGGAGAAAATTATGAAAAAAATTGACAGTAGTGAAAACAGCTGACGATGATGACAATGGGTCGCCGATACTGCAGTGCTGTGTTTAAAAAAACACAGAAATATGAGGTAAGAAGAAATCACAATTCATTTAATTCTTATTAATTGAACCTCATAATGTTAAAAATTCCCAAATTTAATATATAAAAATAAACATATGTTTAAATTTGAATTTGAAGAGAAAAATTTTCGCCTAGACCGGGACTCGAACCCGGGACCCTTGGCTTTCCGGGCCAAGTGCTCTACCAACTGAGCTACCGAGGCGAGTTACGATCTAGACGCAAATTTTTCTCTTATATACGTTGTAATTCCCTATCGCCAAATGCTTTTGAAACCATTGTTTCTATCTTTGCAAATGGCGGCTTCTTAGTTAAGAAGACATTTATTGGAAATTTAACATTACTTTAAAAGCCAGTAAGGCCTCTAATGATGTTTTTATTATTAATTTAACATTTCTCAATGAAAGATAAATTAAATTTGAAGAGAAAAATTTTCGCCTAGACCGGGACTCGAACCCGGGACCCTTGGCTTTCCGGGCCAAGTGCTCTACCAACTGAGCTACCGAGGCGAGTTACGATCTAGACGCAAACATATGTTTACCTAAGTTAAATTCAAATGTTTCATACCTCTCCTCATAATTAATCTTCTAAGTAAAATATGAAAAAAATTGAAGAAGAAAACAAATCAGGAATTTATCAGATCAAATGCAGGGATTGTGACAAAATTTGTATAGGAAAAACAAAAAGAAATTTGAAAACAAGGGTGAAAGAACATCTTATAAATGTCAAAAATGGAGAAGTGGAAAAGTCTGCAGTAGCTGCTCATCCCAAAAAACATCTAATTGAATCAAAAGCGAGTCTAATTAAACAAATAGATAAACAAAAGGAACTCCAGTTTGGGAGAAAAATTCACGTTCAGAAAAACAAAGAAAAATCTATGAACTTTGAAATTCCTGCAGATTCTGACCCTATCTGGAGATTTATCGGTCCACCAACAGACATAACATCAGTCGACGATTTTATTATTAATTTAACACTTCTCATTGAAGGATAAATTATATTTGAAGAGAAAAATTTTCGCCTAGACCGGGACTCGAACCCGGGACCCTTGGCTTGCCGGGCCTAATGCTCTACCAACTGAGCTACCGAGGCGAGTTACGATCTAGACGCAAATTTTTCTTTTATGTACGTTGTAATTCCCTCGCGCCAAGAGTTGGTAGAGCACTTGGCCCGGAAAGCCAAGGGTCCCGGGTTCGAGTCCCGGTCTAGGCGAAAATTTTTCTCTTCAAATATAATTTATCCTTCAATGAGAAGTGTTAAATTAATAATAAAATCGTCAATAGAAGCCCTACTGGCTATAAAGTAGTGTTAAATTCCCAATGTCTTCTTAACTAAGAAGCCGCCATTTGCAAAGATAGAAGCTATGGTTTCAAGCATTTGGCGCGAGGGAATTACAACGTACATAAGAGAAAAATTTGCGTCTAGATCGTAACTCGCCTCGGTAGCTCAGTTGGTAGAGCACTTGGCCCGGAAAGCCAAGGGTCCCGGGTTCGAGTCCCGGTCTAGGCGAAAATTTTTCTCTTCAAATATAACATCAGTCGTCAAGATGGTACTGAGGATGGGACCACAATGGTCTTGAAATCGCCATCTACTTAGAAGATTTATTATGAGGAGAGGTGTCAAACATTTTAATTTATCTTAAATTAAATCTCATAGTGATTTATTACTATAAAAGTTTTGTATGTTAACCTTTTCATAAATTGAGACAGAGAAATGTTTTTACATCTCACCTCATGAAATTCCGTATTTTCACAGGACTGGTTTCAAGAACCAAAACTCCAACTGTTGAAAATCTACTGTTGCCATCATCTTCCAAACTGCCACCTGGTGCCGATTTTATGAACTTTGAGATTAAAATTTAATTGTAACATCAAAATAAAAAAAGCATAATTACTTACTATAAAGTAAAAATATTCTCATGCTGCTATCTTGTTATAGAAGCTGTAAGATGGCAATGTGGACATTTCCCTCTGCCTGTTATCATTTGAGAATTATGCATAAGGAAGGAAAATTCATTTTTGCACTGGGTACCTGGATAGCGTAGTGGATAATTCAGTAACATTGGGTTCAGGTATTAATTTTTCTTTTCATGACATACATATTTATATATACAGGCGCTATATAATTTGTAGGTGTACATATTAGCACATAAATGAGATAAGCAGGCCTTATCTTTTAATCAAGAAATCAAGATTTTCATTGCATTTCAATTTAAATTAGCTTTTTCATTAAATCTGACCCAATATAAAATATTTTCATAATTTGAAGTAATTTTAATGGGGGCACACCATAGCATAGTTATTTGAGGACACATGCTACAAGTCAGAAGGTCATGGGTTTGATTCTCATTGGAATCAGGATTTTAGCTGAACCAAACTTTCTGGCAACATCATGGCACTGGGATTGACTCGAACCTTAATGGAAATGAGTTCTAGGCGCAAGGGCAGAAGCCATACTTTTAGTTCTTCTGATAAAATACAGGTGAATGTCGTAGTATAACAAATGGTATCTAAGTTTATTAGATGTAAACAAATATTTTTCAAAGGGCAAAAATATGTACAATTAGGAACAGTACTGAAATAGTATAGAAGGCACTAGGCTTATTCTTACAGTTTTGCACAAACAGGACTTTTTCAAACTGAATTGAAATTGCACCAAGAAACATGCATAAAGCTATAACAGTTAACTGCGCTCAGAATAATAACGGCAGATCCCAACCGACATCGAATTTTGAGATAGAAGCATGACCGTGCACATCCTTTCATGTGATGAAGTATCAAATGAATTGGAAGATGCCAAAGCTCTCATTTTCCACCTTTAAAATTTGTCTGTAGTGAAAACAAATACATTCTTAGCGTAAAAATGATATTTATTTCAAAATGAACTTTGGTTGATATCTGCTATTATTATTCTAAGTGCCTCAATTGTATTACAGAATCACAATTGACTCGTAATAAAATGTAACTGAAAAAAATCATTAATTTAGCAGGACTATATTCTTTGAACTTAATAAAGAACACCAAGATTTATTATAATTTTGAACTTTTACACATCTCGGCATAGTATAAGCATTTCCTTAACCCATAGCTATTTCAGTTTTTGTTTTATGTGTGTTAGTGTCCATGTCTCTTGTAAATTCAATTTTCTGTAACTTTTCCTCTTTCTATTCTCTATAGCAAACCAAACCCAATTGAGGGAACCACTATTTTATGCCCATTATAGATCATAGCTGTTGGCATCTTTTTGTTTCCGGATTGTTCCAACAAAAGTGTTGTGTTCAAAACATTGCACTTATCAGGAAATTTTTATTGTGTTCATACTTATCTGATTGTTCCCCCAATCAGTAAGTATCATATTTCAAACAACTATAACTCTTTTTAACAGTTTTTATCTTTTGAATTAAACCACCCTCTGTCCTGACCTACCCAAGACATCACACATTGCCATTCCTATCTTTGTAGCTAGAGTTCTGACCTCTATGTTATCTAGTATTTATTGAACTCACCACATGTTGGTATTACCATTCATTTTAAAAGTACAATGCTTGTATTCCTTAGTTACATACAACTCAGGTATATTTTATAAACTTTGTTACATATAATGATGTTTTTATTATTGATTTAACATTTCTCACTGAAAGATAAATTATATTTGAAGAGAAAAATGTTCGCCTAGACCGAGACTCGAACCTGGGACCTTTGGCTTGCCGGGCCAAATGCTCTACCAACTGAGCTACCGAGGCGAGTTACGATCTAGACGCAAATTTTTCTCTTATATACGTTGTAATTCTCAAATGCTTTTGAAACCATTGCTTCTATCTTTGCAAATAGCGGCTTCTTAGTTACTCGTAAAAAGACATTTATTGGGAATTTAACATTACTTTATAAAGCTAGTAAGGCTTCTAATGATGTTTTTATTATTGATTTAACATTTCTCACTGAAAGATAAATTATATTTGAAGAGAAAAATTTTCGCCTAGACTGAGACTCGAACCTGGGACCTTTGGCTTGCCGGGCCAAATGCTCTACCAACTGAGCTATGTTAAATCAATAATAAAAACATCATTAGAAGCCTTACTAGCTTTATAAAGTAATGTTAAATTCCCAATAAAAATGTCTTCTTAACTAAGAAACTGCCATTTGGAAAGATAGAAGCAATGGTTTCAAAAGCATTTGGCAAGAGGGAATTACAACGTATATAAGAGAAAAATTTGCATCTAGATCGTAACTCGCCTCGGTAGCTCAGTTGGTAGAGCATTTGGCCCGGCAAGCCAAAGGTCCTGGGTTCGAGTCTCGGTCTAGGCGAAAATTTTTCTCTTTGAATATAATTTATTTGTTACATATAACTGCAAAATACTTATAAATGTATTCCGTACAAGTGAGGTTTAATTATCTAACTTTTAAATTGCACTTACCCAAGACTTACAAACATCTACATATTAAAACAGAATTATGCAGAAATGAGTTGTGTATAAAGCATGTTCAACTGTGTATGTGTGTGTATATATATATATAAATAAATTTCGTGTCACGTTGTTTGTCCGCGATGGAATCCTAAACTACTGAACCGATTTTAATAAAATTTTGCACACTGTATGCTGTTTGATCCAACTTGAGACTTAGGGTAGTTTATAACTAAATTTATAGTCACATTATTTTTTATTGCAAATTATATGTTTATTATTTAACAAAGAGTTATAATGATCTGTAAGTTCCATACGATTCTAACAGATGGCGGTGTAATTATCTATGAGTTCCATACGATTCTAACAGATGGCGGTGTAAGGTAATTTGGTTTATTATTTAACAAAGAGAGATCCAGATAGCTGTGCTTTTTGTTGCAACTGCAAATTTCAATTGAATTACAAATATTGATTATTTCATAATTTAAGTGTGTTCAGTGTTTATTTTGTTTTCAATATTATTATTCGTGTGTAAGTATTAGTTTTAAGTAATCTGGCTGAAAGACAGCAACTTAATTTAAATTTTTAATGTATACCTTAGCCACAGCAACGCGTGGCCGGGACTTCTAGTATATATATATATAACCATAGATACCAGATACCCACAAGATGAATGGTTAAGGATATATACTGATGGCTCCCTGAGGAACTCAGAAGATGGAGCCGGAGCAGGAATATACAGTGAGATCTTTTCCCAATATATTTCACTTGGATCGGGAGCAACAAATTTTGGTGCAGAACTAAAGGCAGTAGAAACTGCACTACAGAATATTTTATACAGGCCCAATATAAGCAAGAAGATAGTAATATTTGAAGAGAAAAATTATACGCTCAGACCGGGACTTGAACCCGGGACCCTTGGTTCTCTAGACCAAGTGCTCTACCAACTGAGCTACCTGAGCAAGTACCGATCTAAACGCAAATCTTTCTCTATATACATTGTAATTCCCATCCACCAAATGCTGTGAAAAAAAAAAGCCGTACTGGCTGTAATGTATAATTCCCAAATATGTCGTCTTAATAAAGGAGCCGCCATTTGCAAGATAGAAGCATGGCTTCACAGCATTTGGTGGATGGGAATTACAATGTATATAGAGAAAGATTTGCGTTTAGATCGGTACTTGCTCAGGTAGCTCAGTTGGTAGAGCACTTGGTCTAGAGAACCAAGGGTCCCGGGTTCAAGTCCCGGTCTGAGCGTATAATTTTTCTCTTCAAATATGATTTATCTATCATTGAGATGTACAAAATCAATAATTAAAACTTGGAAAAAGCCGTACTGGCTGTAATGTATAATTCCCAAATATGTCTTCTTAATAAAGGAGCCGCCATTTGCAAGATAGAAGCATGGCTTCACAGCATTTGGTGGATGGGAATTACAATGTATATAGAGAAAGATTTGCGTTTAGATCGGTACTTGCTCAGGTAGCTCAGTTGGTAGAGCACTTGGTCTAGAGAACCAAGGGTCCCGGGTTCAAGTCCCGGTCTGAGCGTATAATTTTTCTCTTCAAATATGATTTATCCATCATTGAGATGTACGAAATCAATAATTAAAAGAAGATAGTAATATTGATAGATTCAATGTCAGCAATACAAGCAATAACTGGTAACCAACAAAACACCCCAATCATTCAGAACATAAGAACCATGTATAAAATTGAAGAAGTGCAAGGTAAACACATAGTATTACAGTGGGTACCGTCGCATGTGGGATTACTGGGTATTGAACGAGGAGACTTGTTAGCAAAGAAAGGCTCCAAAATTAGGTAAGAGGACAACAAAAGAGATATCCCTACAAAGAAGACAACAGGAGCTAAAGCAAAAAATACATCTCAAAAGGAGAGAACAGAATATAAAAGATCTTCAAAATAAGAAATATGAAGACATAGCAAAATATGCTAAAACAATAAAACATCTTCCTAGAAGAACAGCAGTAGCTCTCCTCAGATTGGAAACGGGCCATGACTGTCTGGATGACCACCTTCATAGAATGGGGATTGTCCCTAGAACTATGGGATGCTCCTTGTGTGGAGAAGATGTTCTCCTAAACAAGGAACATTTGCTAAATTGCAGGCGACTTGACCCCGAGAAAAAGGACAGGAAAGACATTGCAGGACTTTATTGGGAAGCAAGAGGACTAATGGTGTAAACCAAGCTCCAGCCATTTGAAAACAACAACATATATATATATATAACACACACCTTCTTCTTTCACAGATTAGGTCTTTGCCTGTTCCTATCTCACATCTGCTCAGCCCAGCACTTACTTGGTCTTCCTGCATATCTTCATCCTTCAGGATTATACATCAGTGCCATCTTTGATATCCTATCCTCTGTTATTCTTTGAAGATGCTCTATCCAATTGTTCCTGTTATTACTAACTAACTCACTGGCTGTATTGAACCTGCAGGTTCACGGCCAATAGGATATAAGCTCTCTGTACATTCCTATCCTTGTTCCTGTTATATTCATAAAACATAGTCAATTAATTTATTCAATGATATTTAATTACGAAAACCAAACATATACAAGAAACAAAATATGGTAACCAAACTAAAACAGGCTTTCATGAAATATAGCACATAAAAATTTTAGACTAGGTACAGTTTGGGATGATGTTATTTTTATGTTTTATAAAGATATGTTGTTTTCAAATGCTGGGCCTTGGTAACAAAGCCATTAGCGTTCTTGCTCTCCAATATTTCTCTATGGTGGATCCAACAGGTAATACTTCACAGGTTTGTAGATGTTCTTCGTTCATTTCTTCGTCTTTGTTGCATAGAGGACAATTTGGATTCGTGTAGATTCCTATTTTATATAAATGTTTGGCCAAATAGTCATGTTCTGAAAGCAGTCTAAATTTTGCTACTGTAGTTTTACGTGGAATTTCTGGAATAATATCTTTACTAAAATATTCCATTTTTTGTTTTTGGCTTTATTACATAGGTCTTGGTTTTGTTTGATTTTATATTTGTTTTTAATTATTCTTTTTATGGATGTGAAAGGTAAGCTTTTAGTAGTATTCTGAATTAGATTGGAGCCTTTTTTGGCAAGAAAATCACAGTGTCATTTCCAGCAATTCCACAATGTGCAGGTATCCATTGCAATTGAGTTCTTTTCTGTAGTTTTTGAAGTTGTTGAATCATTTTGTAGCACTCTTTAATTTGTATTGACTTCATTTTGTGTGAATTTATTGCATATATTGCTGCCTTAGAATCAGAGAGTATGACAACATTTTGAAATTTATTTATTCTGTATAGGAATTGTTGGAGTGAAATATGAATAGCCGTTACTTCCGCATCAAAATTTGTTGTGTGGTATCCTGCTGGTTGATAAAATGAAAATAAAGGTATTGAACTCCAGTAATTGCAAATATAACAATAGCATTAAATTGGATGGTTCAGGGCACAAGTAGACCTAGTCCAGTATGTCAAGTTTGGAGAAACAAAATGTTAAAAGTTATTAATCTGCAATTAATTCTAGGAAGTATTTCAAAACTCTCTTTGCAATTACAGTTAGAATTAACCTTAAACTATGAACTTGGTGAAATGTAGTTAGAATTATTTTAACATTAGTTTTTTTATATGAAATTTGCCCAAGACAGTTTCTGGAATTGGTTTACTTAACCTTTTGATCACCGAGTTTCCCTTTTGCCAGCTGGGCTGTGGGTGCCAGGTTTTTTAAATGTAAAGTACTACGCCATACTATATAATATAAATCTATATAAAGTATAATTTACTATCTACATGCCATGCTAAATTGAATTTAAACTCACTATTATAGATTTATTTGAAGGTTAGGCAGTGTTGCTTCCACTTGTTAAGATTCCAGGTTCAAATTCAGCACGGTGTCTTTATTGAAATTTGTTATCACTATCACTAAAACATTTATCCTATTGAATAATTTTGATGGCAATATCACTAAACACTTATAATATTAAATATTGTTGAACATTTTTTATGGTCCTGGGTTCGAATCAATTCCAGTCAAACAGCTGTTTTTTGCCACATGTTTCGTCTGGCACAACACGCCCACCACTGTCACTCACATCCTGTTCATTTAGGTCTACATCACTTGCTTTACTATTTACAGGCTTAGTTTGTAATAATATTCTCTTAGAAACAGGACTACTATCACATTCGTCAAACGAATAACCATTTGATGAACTGTTACTGTCACTCTCATCTTCTGATAAAACTGACACAATAAACTCGTGTATTGTATTTTCGTCAACTTTGAGACATGAATCACAGTGTTCCACAGCACGACCTACCCCTTAGCCAGGTATCTTTTCGACTAAAAATAAAATAAATAAAGAGAAAATCCTGAAATTTCAATATTCCTTGAAACATGAATGTACACCCTCCTTTGGAAAACCCATTTACAACCAGCCTGTACCGTTATTCTGTAAGGGATGTGCAAAGTATTGCTAAGAAAGGATGTACAAATACAGAACAAAAAATAATTTTAGTTTGCTGAAGTAAAAACTTTGGGGAAAAAATATTTAAAATAATAAGATTGAAAACTGGAGCTTGCCGGGCATGACATACCGCTGTACACACACTTTCACCGGTGCATGCCGGACATGGCGCACAAAAGGTTAAACAATTCAATTGTCAATTCTGTTCACAGTGTACAATTAGAAGCTATATATATTTTCTGATAGTAATTGTAAAGCTTGTCTGTCAGAATTGTTTTGTATGATGAAAAGCATGGTTCACATTACATGATGTTATGGGAGCATATTTATATTGTGCTCTATTTGATAGCTTGATGTAAGTGAGAACCTTCAAGAAATTTACTAATTTCACAAAATGTGGAGTAGGACCTGTATTTTCCCAGCACTGCTTCAAGTTTAGCATTTCCCTCATTTGTCATTAGCTGTCCATTTCCATTATATAATACATTTCTACGTGTGACCATATATTTAGTTTTATTGATATTTACTTCCAGTCCTAATTTCTTAGTGTTACTCAATAGTGTGTGCGTGTTGGCCTTTAGTATCTCCTCGCTATCGGCCAATAATACTACATCATCAGCATAAACTAACAGCTTATTAATACCATTGAGTTGTAAGCCTTCCTCATTCTCTAAAGATTTAATGGCATGCTCTAGTACAAAATTAAATAGTAGAGGAGATAGTGCATCTCCTTGCTTCAACCCATTCTGGATTTCAAAAGTGTCCGAAAACTGTTTGCCTACACACACCCTACTCTTTGTGCCATTTAGACACATTCGTAATGCATCTCTACTCTTTAACAATTTATTCTGCATGTTACCGCACATTTTTGCACCATTTATTCATAAGTTTGAATGAATCAATTCGAAGAAGAATTGTAGCTGTTTTAAAGATTAATGGTGGTCCTACAACATGTTAATGAATATTTGTTGTGAGGAAACAATCCGAGGTTTAAGAATTTGACACACCTCCTATAACCTTAAAATACTGTTGTTACTGTTCAACCATGCGACGTATTTGTTAAAACTAACCCTTAATATATAACAAAGGATTGTACTGCTAATTATCATTGATGAAGATTTGGAAGGTTTTCCATTATTTTGTCTTCTCTGTATTTTTAAAGTCTTCTGGCAATTCTCATTGTTCAAATTGAGCTCAGTATAACATACAGGAAGTAAGATAAGGTATCAAAAGTCACACAGTAAACCTTAAAATAGATTGTAAGCTGGAAATGCGAGAAAATGGAAGTCTTTGTGTACATGCCATTATTTTGTTTACTATATTTTATGTCGTCATATCTGCTAAGGGCTGCGCCTTGCGATTGTGCCAATATATATTTTATATCATATTATGTGCATTTCAGTACTTTACAATTTTATAAAAATAGTCCACTGCTGTGGTCTCAGGGTAGCGTACTGCCTTGTCACGCAGCGGGCCCGGGTTCGATCCCCGGTCGGGACAGTTTTTCTGGGTGAGGTTTTTATCGGGGTTTTTCCTCACCTGTAAGACAAATGTCAGGAAAACTGTAAGGCCCAAACGGTCCCCGAAATCATATGGCCATCGCAATCATCATAATTCATATTCATCTTAGGTTAAACTTAGGATTAGGGACTCTCCTGGTGCACCATTATCATCATCATCGCTCATCATATCATCGGGGCAACGTAACCCCGCCTTCCAGGCGCCCCAACCTCAGAAGTGGGTTACAAGTACGTTATGCCAGGAGAGAAACCAAGAATGTCGAAAGACAAACCTAGGGCATTTGAAAAAAAAAACAATTTTATAAAAAGACCGGAGATTGGAAGAGTACAATACAACGCACTGCAATATTCACAAAAACGGGCGTAGCTTTCGCCAACATATGAATAAATCATGAAAAAAAAGTACAGTAAACAAGCAAGTGTAATCAATAAAATTATAACAAGTTATTAACAAGAGTACCGGTGTTTTTATAAGGAAAAAAAGTTAATGTTACAAACATGCATTTTAAATAACTGTGATACAATTTAAGTTTGTTTTATAGTTGACAATACTGATTGAAACGACTTTAATATTTTGTTTTGTTATTGCAAGTTATATTGCAAATGCCTGATTAAACGTTCATAACTTCTTTTTCTTCTTATTCATAATTTGTAGGATTTTCATCCTGTTTATTTCACAAAACACTCCTCGGAGGAAGAAGTATTGGATGTGCATTCACTGTCTATCCATCTCTTGGCTGGTCTTCCTCTTGTTCTTCTCCCGTTCATTGGTCTATCTTATTTAGCTATTTTTGCTACTCGGTTGTCTTCCATTTTTTTACAGGGTGTATCATAAAGGATGGCGCAAACTTATATGGTTGAAAGTACACGATAATAGAAGCAACAATGTCCCAGTAAACATGGGTCCGCAAACGAGCCGTTTGCGAGATAATTACGAATGTATGGTTACTAGTCGCCACTGACGTCATTGTTTGTAACATCGTACTAGGTGATTATCTCATTGGGCCACACATTCTTCCACGAAAACTTAATGGACGGAGGTACCTTAGGTTTCTGCGGCGTCATCTTCCAGGATTGCTTGAGGATGTTTCCCTTCAGCAACGTCGGAGTCTGTGGTACATGCATGATGGAGCTCCGGCACATTTTGCTGCTGCTGTGAGACGGCATCTAACGCGCAGATGCGGCCAAAGATGGATAATGGATAGGTCGAGGCGGATCTGTACCTTGGCCTCCAAGATCACCTGATCTAAATCCTTTGGATTTTTATGTCTGGGGTCACCTCAAAAGCGAAGTGTACAGCACTCCCGTTAACACGATTGAAGAACTGGAGCAGAGAGTTGTACATGCTTGTCAAAAAATTCAGAAATGATCCAGGGGTTTTCGAAAGAATTCGACATTCATTGCAGAGACGAGCTCAGTATTGCATCCAGATGCAAGGAAGACACTTTAACATCTCCTTTAACAGGTAACCCATATGTGAAGTGAAATGTGAACTAAATGAGATGAAAAATTAATAGCAAAGTCTAAATTCAAATAAATTTCTACTAACTAGGACGATGTTTACAATGAAGTCAGTGGCGGCTTGTAACCATACATTCGTAATTATCTCGTAAACGGCTCGTTTGCGGACCCATGTTTATTGGGACATTGTTGCTTCTATTATCGTGTACTTTCAACCGTGTAAGTTTGCGCCATCCTTTTTGATACACTATGTATATGACATTTCCAATATTTTCGTCTATCTTTAATTAATTTGGTTAACATTCATAACCAAGTTTACGAAATTAGTAATATTTTTGTTATAATATATTTTGAATGTAGTACCATATATAATTCCCTATGAGCAAGTTCAATGTGAGCATGGTCGTCATTTTGTATAAATTGTATGTAAGTAGGTAACATATTAATATTTTAATAAAATACATTAAATGTAATATGAATTAAATATGTACATTGGGAGGATTGAGAACACAACATAGCGTAGTTGGTAAAGGCAATACGCTGCAAGCCGGAAGGTTGGGAGATCATCCCGATGGGGTCAGGATTTTTAAACTGGTCTAAACCTTCTGGGAACGCCATGTCATGGCCTTTAATGGAAATGAGTACCAGACGCATGTTCTGGAGGTAAATGTGGCCGTCACACTGGACTAAAATTTCGTGCCGATTGCCTTGAAAAGTAGAATGCTTAATACAAATAAAGGGAAAGAAATTGTGCCTGAACCGGGATTTAAACCAAGATCTTCAGCTTTATGCGCTGGTAATCTTACCACTTATGCCACGTAGGCAATGCCAGAAACAGACAATGCTCTCTCTTTAAATCAGAATTACTTAAGAAGACACTATGATGGGATTTATTACATGCCATATCAGCTAAATATGGAAGTTACTGAAATTAATAAACTCACGTAAGCCATCAGTTAATACAACTACCATTCTAAGTCCTGTAGTGAGATCACTTTATCTTTAAAGTACTGAAAATATTTTACGAATCCGTTTCCAAATTCTGGCCTCACATACACTTCGGTCTTAACTCGCCAGCGTGGAGCGACGTGACATGTACGCAGGTTGAATTCTTCACCAAATGCGGAGCGGCGTGACGTGTACGCACTGCTTTAAACTGTTATGATCTTTTTGTTTACATTAACTATTTACCGTTTATATAAATTTTATGTAGAGACTTCAAAGTTTATATTAGTGCATATATTAATTGATGACGGCCCTGAGTAGCAAGTTAAAATAATTTTATATTTGCGTTTATTCTTGCGGCCTCTGACATTTTTCTTACATTTATAACTTGATAAAGGATTTATTAGAAAAATAAATTTGTCTTTTTTTTTTTTTGTAGATTAGTTTGTCTATCAAATTGAATCTATTTTCAAATCTCTTCATTTTTAAACAGCAAATCACTCATAAAATCAATTTTTTTTAATCTCTGTGACTTTTTCGTATTCGAGAGTTCTTTACGTATTATAGGCCTACATATCTTGTGCATTGTACAGACTATTTACGTCCCCTCCAAATGACTCTGTTGAGATTTACCTCGAGCCTTAGGACCCGACTGCAGTCTCCTTTCTGCAGGTCTGTTCAGAAGAATTCCGTACTGCCCCAGGTCGCTCGGATGCCAAGATAAAGACTCCCCTACTATTATTGTACTGTTTGCTGTAAGACATTAGGCCTACTTATTTAATAGAAGGAAACGCACACAAGTGTGCATAAGAGAAGAGTAGGCTCTGGAATCAGTGCTCTGTGCTGAGATCCATCAAAGTTTTTGTGTTCTTCTTGCATTTCAAAACGTGGTATTTGTCGCATTTTAGTCCGCATAGTTTGCATACACATTTCTCGGATACGGTGTGAAAGGTGTTAATGTTGCATAGTTTGTGGTGGAAGCCGTGTACTGCGAGTCTGTTGACTGTACTCCTCATCTGTTGGTTCGCCCTTGTCCAATTTCTATCCATCATCGCGCTGGTGATGTAGAATTCATCTTCTATGTCATTCCTTTTTTTCTAGATATTCCGTCATGAGACTCTCCCACCTGGCCCTGTTCGCCCCTCCTTAACCAACCTGGCCACTCAGGGCTTCCCCCCGAGTGCCCATATTGATGCCGAGCTTAGTGCGGGCGCCCAGTCAACGTGAGGCACTGAGCACCAACAGTGTGAGATTTTTTAGTACATCCAGGTGCTCATCTCCTGGCGACCCCACAGTTTGTCGACGAGCCCGTAGGCCGAGCCAGGAACCAGTACAGTTGCTCCCCTCTGCACTGGTCCGAGCCGAGCCCTGGTGTGCCCCCAGGGACGCCTTCTGCGGCCAGCACGGAGCTCGCAAGCTCCAACAGATGAGCAAATAGTACGACAAGGCGCTCAACTCTTGCCTACCCCACTAATGGTTCACGAGTCCCTTGGACTTGACCGGGAGGACTGTCTAGCAGATCCACCGACCTTTCCCCCAGTTGCACCAGCTGGGGACGTGTTTGGTTGCTGAAGTGGGTCCAGCCTGAGCATTAGTACGTCAGGTCGCTCAACTCCTGACGACCTCACAGATTGTCCTTGGGTCACTCGGTTCCAGAGTCGGCGCTAAGTCCCCTCAGCCAAAAGACCGCGCTTCCTCCTTTCCCGAGCTTATTGACCTGGTGGTAATTCCCAGCATTACGCCCGGTATTGTCCCAACCAGCCCGTTCGCAAGACTAAGCTGCTGTGAGGCAGCCCACTGAGCAATGTAGGCATCCAGGGTGCTCATCTCCCATGGTGCCCCCACAGATGGTCTCGGGTTCCATTGAACCAAGAGAAAGGGGCTTCTGATCCCCAGTCTCCCACCGCTCCACCAACAGCGGCCCATGCTCCCGCTTGTGGGCCGGGACGTACAGGCTTGACAGCAGACCCCTCTTACTAATTTTCCTGCTGACCCCACTCATGGTCCACTATGACTCTCTTAAGGTAGCCAAATGCCTCGTCATCTAATTAGTGACGCGCATGAATGGATTAACGAGATTCCCTCTCCCTATTTCTTATATAACGAACCAGCGAGCTAGGGGCCGAGTCTCAGATCCACCGACCTTTTCCCCACTACGCCACCGAGGGGACGCGTTTTGCTGCTGGAGTGGGCTCAGCACGAGCTATGTAGTACGTCAGGTCGCTCGAGTCCTGACGACCTCACAAATGGCCCGCGGGACCTAGCCGGGAGGAATGCAAGCAAACCACCGACCGTTCCCCTATCCGCCCCCCCCCCCCGGGGACGCGCCCTGTTGCTGTTGTGAGCACAGCTGGGGCCCGACGGACCCCCCGGTAAACAATCCTGACAGGTGAATTATACGAGAAAATACGGTTTTTATTTTATTTAAATCCAGTGAATTGCGTTTTGTAGAGAAAAAACAAACATGTCAGCCGCCAAAGCGATTTTTAAAAGTTGAGTTATAGGAAATTTACTTCCGATAATCGGATTTCGCTGATTTTTGGAGAAAAGAAGCTTTTTCATGGCATTTCAACAACATACACTGAGTTAATATGCGAGAAATCGAAAATCGCGTCCGCTAGAGTGATTTTTAAAATTTTGCTTCAGGTTAACCCCCACTTCTAATGGTCCGATTTTGCTGGATATCAAAGTAGACCTTACTTTTCTTATCTGATTGCTGTATGCCTAGTTTTGTTCCGAAATAAAAATCGAGGCTGCCTGAGTTGTAACGGTGTTATGAATACATACAGTATTTTACATAGATTATTTTAATTATTCAAATAAAACAGTTGTTGAAATAAAGCACTTAGACATATTATATTTCAGGACAGAGTTTTGATTATGGCAGGACAAAGATTGCAAGGCTAACTGTAAAATCTCTGCATTTAGAAAAATGGTATGTCGACTTACCCATCAGCTACTGCTTCCACTGACTGACCCGAGTCCCCTACTTTTCCTGGGTTAAATACTAAACTTTGACCTACATCTCCACTAACTGTACTAACATTCCATTAGTCTAAATGCAGATATTTTACAGTTAGCCTTCCAATCTTTGTCCTGCCATAATCAAAACTCTGTCCTGAAATATAATATGTGTAAGTGCTTTATTTCAACAACTGTTTTACTGTGTTATGAATACATACAGTATTTTGCATAGATTATTTTAATTATTCAAATAAAACAGTTGTTGAAATAAAGCACTTAGACATATTTTATTTCAGGACAGAGTTTTGATTATGGCAGGACAAAGATTGCAAGGCTAACTGTAAAATCTCTGCATTTAGAAAAATGGTATGTCGACTTACCCATCAGCTACTGCTTCCACTGACTGACCCGAGTCCCCTACTTTTCCTGGGTTAAATACTAAACTTTGACCTACATCTCCACTAACTGTACTAACATTCCATTAGTCTAAATGCAGATATTTTACAGTTAGCCTTGCAATCTTTGTCCTGCCATAATCAAAACTCTGTCCTGAAATATAATATGTGTAAGTACGTTATTTCAACAACTGTTTTATTTGAATAATTAAAATAATCTATGTAAAATACTCTATGTATTCATAACAAACAGGCTATATATCATGAACATTTTAAGTTTAGGCTCCTTTGAGCCTATTCCTATATCTCACTGTGTTTATGATTTCAGTAGCGTTATTTAGGTATTTATCTGCCTGTGATTTATATCTCACCGGTGGAGGATGATGATCCTGATGATGATCCTGATGATGATAAGGATGATGTTGATTATGATGGCCATATGATTTCGGGGACCATTTGAGCCTTAAAGTTTTCCTGACATTTGTCTTACAGGCGAGGAAAAACCCCGATAAAAACCTCACCCAGAAAAACTGTCCCGATCGGGGATCGAACCCGGGCCCGCTGCGTGACATGGCAGCACGCTACCTCGAGACCACAGCAGTATATATATATATATATACACACACACACGCATATAAAAGCACCACTGCTATAAAGTAAAAGTATTCATAAGTAATGCCACTAGTGATTTCCAAATTATCGATAAATTCACGACTCACGAAGTGAGGAGTGAATTCCAGAGAATTTGGAAATCAAGAGTGGCATTTGTTAGGACTATTTAACGAATAAAATTAAGCTGTTTACTCACAAATCATTATTTAACTATAGATATTTTAAAATATTTATATATTTAGTGTAAACGGGGATGTTTGAAAACAAATGAGAAATGATTGTTACGCTTCATCTGCTTCTTTTGTTTAACACTGCAACCAGATCATACTATTTATTGCCAAAGGAACGCAATATTGTAAGGATGCTCTCTAGTGGAGAAAAAATGAAACACATCAAACTGTATATTAATTCATTTCTGATGTAAATATGACAATTATATTTTTCTGCATTATTACCTGGGAAAAAATACATTTAAGAAAGTGCAAACAGTGGTTTCTTTTTTTGGTGGTATAATCAATTGCTACAAATATTTTTTATATTAACTCCTGCAAGCGCTATGTGTTGACATCCATGCACTATATATACAATCTGGTAGCCGTATTTCTTATAGGCTCAGTCACTGCAAAATAATGGTCAGACCTGTTCAGAATATTAAAAAGGAGGAGCTTTCTTCAATATGGTAAATTTAATATTGATAAATATTTGGTGAAACACGACTGTGATTGGCTGTAAAACAGAAATCATTGAAACGTGATTGGTCACTGACTCCCATTTGGGGCATGAGTTAAATAGTCTCTTTAATTTGCTTACTTGTTATAGGCCTAGTAGCCACTAGAGGACAGCGATACAGAGTTGCCGCTACCTCTCATGATAGTGAATATATATATATAAAGGAAAAATAAATGTTTGTATGAGAATGTCTGGATAACGTAAGTGGTGGCACACTGAAGTATCAATTCAGTGGTCCGGGTTCAAATCCCCTATTCTTCTTTTCATGTCATATATTGTGATGCGTCGTATAGTCGGACCAACGGATCTGTGCCCCTGTAGCGCTGGCATCATTCTTCGAAAATTACACGTCAGTTCTCACACCATTCAACCGCGCCCCCCTCCCACTACGTCAAATAGAAGCCACTGTAACTGACCGAGTAGGGACGTTGCCAAACTTCCCCCGGTGACAGGCTCTTGAATATTGTAAGGTTAATTATTACTTCTTCATATTTAATTTAAGTAGGTCTAATGGCACTGATTGATTTCTACGATTAATGGATATAATTATAATAGTGGATATTTGTTGGTTAAATGGAAATTACGTGAAGGGAATCTACATATGTTGCTTTTAAAGATAAATGTTTCGTCATAAATACTTCTCCTTCACCTCATTGTCTTATTTGGTTAGATTTGGAATGTAATCTTGAAGTCCTAACAAAATTATAAAATTTTAGGTATAAACACACAGTCATATACCCTCCTTCCTTCTCATCCGGGCTAGGGACCGGCTATGGCGAAGTTACTACATGCTACGATTTTATTTACATATTATATAACTTACTGATACTATACAGGAATTCTAATTTATGCTTATGAATTAAGCTAATGATAATAATTTACTATTTACATACTATATAACATAACATACTGATACTGAGTTGACAACACTAGACTGCGAGTGCAAATAATATCCCGCAAGAAAGATCAAAACTGTAAGTAATGGGAGGGGAGAAATGGAGAGATAGAAAATAGAGACAGGCAAGAATGCAGGGAGGGAAATGATTTACCGAGGGAGAAACGGAATTAGTGTTTAGTTCGCATTTGTTACGGGGGCAGAGATCCGTTGGTCCAAGAATGTTAACAACGTTTGAATTTCACGGGTGAACGTGAGAATAGTGGTCTCGCATTGGTCGAAATAGATTTACGCGTCACCGACTCGCAAGTCGAAAGACCCGCACATATCATCAAAATGTCTGGGCCCTCATTCCAGAGGCCTCTACTCCCACCTTCGGGAAAGATCGATGACCGGAAGTTTCCACACTGGAAGTCTCCCTGTCTGTACGAGGGTGAATCAAATATAAACCGGAATTATTGTTTACAATTTTATTGAATTAACAAAAAAATACAAATCCACCACCTCATTTTTTAACATATACTCCTGCATTTCCAACACACTTTTGCCATCGAGTTGGCAACTTTTTGATGCCGTCCTTGAAGAATGAGGGATGACGTGTAGTCAGCCAGTTGCGCATGAACTCCTTTACCGCTGCATTGTCACCAAACCGCCTTCCTCCCAGGTCTTCTTTCAGTGGCCCAAACAAATGGTAGTTACAGGGTGACAAATCTGGACTGTAAGGAGGATGTTCCAGAGGTGTCGAATGCATTTTCGTCAGTTTTTCGTCAAACGTTTTTTGTTCCTGGCTGAGGATCCGAGGTACCCACCTGGCAGACAATTTTCGGAATTAGAGTTCATCACTGATGATGGCTTGAAAACTTCCGAAGCTTATTCCAACGTGTGAAGCAATTTCAGAAATTGTTACGCGCCGATCCTCCTCAATAAGGTTCCGTACAGCACGAATGTTGTCTGCAGTGATGCTTGTTCGTTGCCGTCTTTGGTGGGGCTCATTTTCCACTGAATCCCGGTCCGCTAAAATTTTTTTGTGTCAATCATACACCTGCGTCTTCGAAAGGGTTGCTTCCCCGAACTACGCATGGAGCCTTCTCAAATATTCAGAAGGTTTAGTGCCTTCTTTCGCCAAAAACTTAATAATAATGCGTTGCGCAACAGACGTGTGTACCTCTTGCTCGCTCATGGCGTACTGAAGCAAGCGACCGCTCTTCGGAGTGCGACACATCAAGATCCCTACTCCAGACACCCCCACCAACTTCCCCTCCAAACCGCAACCTTTGCAGTTCGCTACCAAAGCCTCGAGATACGAATTCCGGTTTATATTTGATCCACCCTCGTACAATCTGCGGCTAGAGAGGGAATCGAGTCAATTGTGTATTGACAGCGATAGGTCAAGTGTGAAGCGTAAAGAAATTGTAGTAAGCAGATTCATCAGAGACTGGAATAATTGTGGGAGTGAGCTAAACATTAAAGCAAGAACAATTGTTACCGTAAATTGTGAGTGAACTTTAACTGATAGTTTGTGGAATTAAGTAAAGTTATAGCGAAATATTATACATCTGTGTGATTATGTACGCCCAAAAACTACGCGAAGACGAACCCCTGGTCATCAACATGTCCGATGATGTAGCGTAGTCGAAGTCCCTACCTTCCACTCCGGCGACCCGGGCTCGATTCCCGACGGGGTAGGGGATTTTGTGTGTCGTGTCCTTGTGTTTATATGTGTGAATAAGGAACAAATGTTTAAAAAAAGTAAAACAAGAATGAAAAGCAGTGTGAACGAGAGAGAGAGAAAGAAAAAAACAATCTGATATCTGGCGTCAGACAGTGGAATCACGTGCACACGAGGCAGTCGGTAACTGAGAGTACACGATGCTGCATCGGAGTGCCATCTATTCACTGAGAGCAGAAACTTTAAACAAAAAAAAGGAACATAATCATCATCAACAATCACGGATTAAGCCCACGTGGCTTGTTCCGGTCTCATAGATTCTCATTCAAAAGTTGGATCCATCTCTTCTTCGGTCTACCAACATTCCTGCGTCCTTTTGGTTTGTATTTAAGTATAATTTTGGGAATGCTATCATCTTCCATTCTTTGAACATGTTCTTTCCATTTTTTTCTAGATTATTTTATTCTATCTAAGAGTTTAAAGATATTTAGCTCATTTCTAATATCTTCACTTCTTCTCTTATCTAGAAGTTTGCAACCAGCCACACTTCTCAGAAATCTCATTTCAGCTGCTTCTATGATCTTCTCTTCTCTTTTAGTTAAAACCCAAAATTCACTACCATACAATAGTAAGGGGACTGCCACTATTTTGTTTCTTTTCTTGTGCTTTTAAATATCCTTTTGATTGTTCCACATATATAATTAAATTTATTAAGTTTGTTAAATAGATCTTCATTTTTAAAATAGGAGATTTCATAACCCAGGTATTTAAAATGGTTCACTTGTTCAATGGGTTTCCCCTCCAGAATTATTTTAGCTCTTACGGTATCTGATCCCTTAAAAGCTAGGATTTTCGTTTTACTTATTGATATTTTGAAATTATATTTCTGTATAATGTTATTTCACTGAAAGAGCGATTTCTGCAGATCATCTTCTGAACTAGATATTAGAACTTGGTCGTCTGCAAAAAGTAAGGTATCTAATATCTTATTTCTTATTTTGAAATGTGAGTCCAAATTTATCTGCCAATTATATATGATATCGTCAATATAAATATTAAAAAGGGAGGATGAAAGTGGACATCCCTGTCTTACACCTCTATTTATTGTTGTTGTTATAAAAAAGGAACAAATAGAGAATTTTTTAAAGAAAACTGAACACACTAGTAGTGAAATTAAATATTACAGCAAACCGATGACACGAAACTTGAATTATCACAGAACGTAGAATTACAGCGGCAAATTGAAACACCTAGCAATGGAATAAAAAAACACAAGACAAGAAATAGTAACACAGATTAATACGCAGAATGGAGAAATTAAACTAATATATTAACAAAATGAAAATGCTAAAACATAATTACTAACCCAGAATGAAACATTACATGATATAATTGAACATTTTAAAGAGTGCCTTAAATTTGTATTACATCATCATCCTGCCAGGTATTAGTCCTAGAGGAACCGTTACGGCCCGAGAAAGCGGTTTTCGTGCCATCTTTTCATAGGTCGACCAAGTGACCGTTTCCCATTTGGACAGTAGTTCATTATTGCCTTGGGGATCCTGGATCTAGCCATTCTTGAGGCATGTTCCTTCCAGTTTAGCTGATATCTGGAGATGTCGTCCAGTATTGGTGACACATTAAGTTCTTGAAGGATTTCTACATTTTTCTTTCGATCCCATTTGGTGTAGCCAGCTGTTCGGCGTATAAATTTTATCTCACAAGCTACGGGAATTAAAAACCGAAATTTCTAGAGTTGAAAGCAGAGTGAATAAACAAAAGGGCAATTAAACAATACGAGTTATATGAGATAGAACACATTAAATATTAGCGAAGAAAATTTTACCAACAAGAAAACCATTATTATCTTGTAACATTCGAAATTCGACGTGTAATGGAAGATCTACAGAGTGATTTTTCGACAAAGTCTGAAGTTTGACAACCGAATTACGCCCCAAAACCGAAATGGCATCAATATTCCTATTTTCGAAGGTTCTACATCGTTGGGCATATTTAAATGTCAATTCAACACCATCTCAACGAGCCCTGGGTATAACCACGCGATCAGCTACCAATTTGTGCCCTGGGTACTCTTTGAACCCTTCACCAGTACCCAACTTACTACTACCATATTGCGCTGCCGTGTTTCGATCTACTGCCCTGTGTATATATATTAGCATAGAGTTCATAACTATCAGTACTATTCATAATCCTTTGCCTGGGCCCATGAGAGGCAAAGATTGATTCATCCTTCCTATCCAAATTCATAAACATTAATCAACAATAAGTCTTAAAACACACTGTAGTAATTTATGATGTTCAGTTAACCTGAATGTATTATTATCAATCATGAAAGCTAGACGGGAAAAAGGAGCTCATATGACTTTTGAGCAAGCCTATGTACAGGAATTGTGCACGACAGCTGTAGGGTGGCTAACATACAATAATTAAACATTGATTCTTACTAAAAAAATGATATTTAATATTAAATTGCACGTCTGAAGTTTGAAAAATGAAATTAAAGAAAAACATGACTTTGATCACTCATGAATTAAAACACAAATAATAATTAATACCAAAAATAACATAACTCACACAATCAACCTCTCATACATACTTTTAGTCTTTGTCAGGGTGCCTTTCCCTGGCTTGCCGGACCAAAACCAAAAATATGCAGCTCGCGTCCTCCAGAAGACAAAGCAGTGTTCCAACAAAAATCTCCGATCGAATGATAATGTTCACAATGAGTGTAGGCTATTTGAGCGTTCCGAGGTGGAAGGGGAAGTTGCGCATTACAAACAGAGCAAAGGGAGGGGTAGAAAGGAGAGGGGGTAGATACAGAGAGAAAGGAAATTGGCATAGTTCACGAATCGCACAGTTAAAGGAGGATAACAGCACTGATGTAACGAACCGAAATAGCACTTTCGGTTCATCAACTCACAATGGATGGGCGCCTGAAAAAACGGAACAGTTAACCGCCTCTTTGCAAGGGCCAGCTGCAGAGATTTTACGCAGTATCCCAACGGAAGGTCATGCTGAGAACATATTGGAGGCCCTAGAAAATCGTCAAGGCCCGTTTCTAGCGTTTCGGGGAGTCGCTTCAATAATATACCATGGTTATTGAACATCTGGCGCACAAGGTCCTCATCGGACTTCCATCGACGGGGAGGCGGCGTCTGCTATCGTTTACGGTACGGTCTAACGGACCGTGAGATTAAACAACACCTGCTGCTGGCAGAACATCACACCATCAGTGGAGCCCTGAATGCAGCATTAAGTCTGGAAGCAGCAAAACAGACCACAGGTGGCGTTGTCACGAGTGAGACGGTTGACTACAATCGACACCGAGGAGTGACGCTCACCACCATTCGAGCGTCGCAGGAATGGGAGACCGACCAGCTGGAATTGCAGTGAAAATGGACATCTGATACGGGATTGCAAACGAAGGTCCGCAAACCAACAATGGGCCGGTGTGAGGAGAGGCCGCCGACGCCGGCGTCATCATCATCCCCTCGCTTTGTACTGAACGCTGTGAACAACATGGAAGACGAAGAACTTACTGCCACGGACGGCCCTGCCGAGTGCTTTTTAGATTAGATTGAAAGCTCTGCGGCCATCACTTAAATGTTGGCGGTGAGCGATCCATTTTGGTCCTCCTTAATAGGTAGAACCCCGGGTTCCTGTAAAATACATTAGCCCCGGTTTAAATTTTGAATTCAAATTTGAAGTTAATTAGCAGAGTGAAGTCGGAAGCGGACCTTTTGGGGTTCTATTCCAGCATTTGCTCTTTGGATTGAGGGAAACCGCTTAAAACCTCAATCGGAATAGTCGGTCACGCGGGATCTTGCCAAGTTTGGCTTTCGCATGATTCTATATTGGGAGGGCATCCAGGCTTCTCTTTATTTAAATATAATGTGCGTACATTTCAGATTATTACAATTATTCATACAATTATGGCAACGTGCATTTTTTAAACATTTTTTTACTCTTCAGTTGTTGTTGCTGTTCTATCTGTAGTTGTCAGGTGATGTCAATTTCTCTGCAACTGGTGGGATGAACCTGTAGCAGTAAGATTAGTTATTAGTTTTTAATTTGTTGTATTTATATATTTTATTAATGCACATTATATGCCAATCTTGTAATTATAATTGAATAATTGCGTAATGTGTTTCTGTGTGTGTGCCCTATTAGCTTTCACCGGTCAAGTGTTGTCCAGGATCCATTTTGGACGCTTGTGTTTGTTGTTGGCTGTTTCATAGGTTCCCAGCGATGCCACGAGTGGATTATCATGGCCTTCACATGTATTATAAAATTTAAGAGCCATTCGTTTAATATACTCCTCGATTGTTTCTACACCCGTTTGATCGTGTAATATGTCAACCGGTGTTACACGCGGTAGTTTTGTAATCATATATAATAATTTGTTTTGAAAAACTTGCAGTTTCTTTATGTGAGTTCTAGCGGTGTGTCCCCATATGGGGCTTGCGTATGTGAGTACTGTCCTTAATAGTGCCTTGTAGATTGTTTATTCGAATTTGTTATGGTTATTTAAAATAGGGTATAGCAGCTTCAATGTCCCATACGCTTTGCCTAAGGTATTTGGGGTATGTTGTTTAAACAGTAGTTTATTGTCGAGTGTTACGCCTTAATAAATGGCTTCGTTTTTTCCACTCGATGTTGTGTCCATAAAGACTTGCTCATGAATACGGGAATGTCACTGATCATCGTGCGACCCAAAGTAGCGGAAGAGTTGCCTGAGAGGACGCCGCTGCGGAAGTCCGAGCTGCGTGCCTGTGAAGAAGGAGGTTCTTCTGGAGTTGGTCTTGGAGGGTGCAAGCTACGACTGTGGGCGTTCGTCGCTGGACTTACCGAGGTCGTCATCTTAGGCCTGGACGCCTGCCCTGAGGATGTACGATGCTACAGTGGACATCTGGTGACGAGTACTCCGTTTCGGCCGTAATAAGATCCAACATATAACTCTGATGTTACTCCTTCAGATTACCATCCACTTGGCCCATTTCTTGCGTGAAATTGCGAAATAATTGAAGCTGTGGATGTGTGCCTCAATGAATTCTTCACATAAAAAACCAGAGACTTGTACGTCGCTGAATGATGGCTCAAGACCATAGAATCCCACGGTCTCTATGATCCCTGGTCTCTACTTTGAAAGACTATTTTCATTTCGTGTCAGAAAAATTTCCAAATAAAATTTTATAAACAATAACATTATAGTTATGTGTAATTGTGTTCTTATGACCAACCTCATGGGCTAGTGGTCGGCTTACTGACTACTTTTCATGAGGTCGCGGGTTTGCCCATGGTTTGGAATTTAGGTTAAGTCTAGGTTAAGAACTCTGCTGGTACTTCATTATCATTTATCATCCATCATATCATCGGGATAACGTAAATCCCCAACCTAGGAAATGGATTACAACTCCGCTAATGCCAGGGGAGAAAGCCAGAAATGTCATAATCATAAAAGACACCATGGTGGCATTAGACAAAACAAAGTCTGTTCTTATATCTTTACTTCCTTTTTTGACCGAATAGATTAACACCTATTGCAGATCTAAAGAGTTGTTCATCCGCCTCGAGTATCTTCTTCCTCCTCTTTTTTATATCTTAATATATAAACATTTCGTGTCACGTTGTTTGTCCGCGATAAATCCCAAACTACTGAACTGATTTTAATAAAATTTTGCACACTGTGTGCAGTTTGATCCAACTTGAGACTCAAGGTAGTTTATAACTAAATTTATAGTCGCATTATTTTTTATTGTAAATTATTTGTTTTATTATTTAACAAAGAGTTATAATTATCTGTGAGTTCCATACGATTCTAACAGATGGCGGTGTAAGGTAATTTGGTAAGGTAATTGGTTTATTATTTAACAAAGAGAGATCCAGATGGCTGTGCTTTTTGTTGCAACCGCGAATTTCAATTGAATTACAAATATTGATTATGTCATAATTTAAGTGTGTTCAGTGTTTATTTTATTTTCAATTATTAATTTCGTGTGTAAGTATTAGTTTTACGTAATCTGGCTGAAAGACAGCAACTTAATTTAAATTTTTAACGTATACCTTAGCCACAGCAACGCGTGGCCGGGACTTCTAGTATATATAGTGTTCATCGCTGTGGTCTCAAGATAGCGTGCTGCCTTGTCACGCAGCGGTCCCGGGTTCGATTACCGGTCGGTACAGGCTCCTGGGTGAAGTTTTTCGAGGTTTTTCCTCACCTATAAGACAAATGTCAGGAATCTTGGGGATCAACGGTCCCAAAAAATCATCCGGCCATCATCGTCATCATCATCCTTATCATCATCATAATCATCCTTCACCAGTGTAGAAAGCAACGGGAAGCTACCACACCTACAATTCCCTAGTAAAGCTGCAAAGCATAGCATGAAAATGCTATGATTGCAGTGTGCCCTCGGGCAGAATTACTATGGATGGATATATATATAAAGTCATATTCTGCAATGTAGCTGTTGGGTGTGTTCTCATAGAAAGTTTAAAAAATAAAACCCTAATCGATCTTACCTACAAACATCGAAATTTACCGTATGTAGAGACCGATTTTTTTCGGTACCAAACTCAGGATATAAGAACAAATAAAAAGTAAGTTCGAGTTCGTTAAGCAACAAAACGGATCTTGGTAAAGCTGCAAGCATAGCATGAAAATACTATGATTGCAGTGAAAGACCTGCCCTCGGGCAGAATTACTGTGGATGGATGGATATTGTGTAGTCTATAATTATCTATTATGTATCATTTATTATAATTCTTATTGTATGTATAATTTAACCTTGTTGAAGTGAATCAGGTAAAATAAATAAAAAATAAATAAATTACAGTATAAAATTATCATTTTCTTGCCTGATGAGCCCTTAGTTTTTGTGCTACATATAAGATCTCTCAAAATTCTCAATGATGGATAAATCATATTTGAAGATAAAAATTATATGTTCAGACTGGGTAGAGTATTGGCCTAGAAAGACAAAGGTTCTGGATTCAAGTCCCAGTCTGAGCGTATAATTTTTCTCCTAAAATATTATTTTACCCCTTTTTTATTTATTTTGGAAAAACCAAATATCTCCACTTTACATACAAATTTGAGGGATTGTAGTGCAAATAACTAGCTATTATAAAAAAATAAAGTAAGTATAAATAACCATAACATCAGTCAACAACATTTACTGAAGATGAAGCTACCTAAGCATTGTGGATGGCTTGGACATTTGATAAGAATGGATGATCAGAGATGGTAAAAAAGTCTACAAATGGAAACCTATAGGAGACAGATGCACTATCTCCTCTACTATTTAATTGTGCACTAGAGCATGCCATTAAATCTTTAGAGAATGAGGAAGGCTTAGAACTCAATGGTATTAATGAGCTGTTAGTTTATGCTGACTATTTAACTCATGCCCCAAATGGGAGTCAATGACCAATCACGTTTCAATGATTTCTGTTTTACAACCAATCAGAGTCGTGTTTCACCAAATATTTATCAGTGTTATAATTACCATATTAAAGAAAGCTCCTCCTTACAATATTGCGTTCCTTTGGCAATAAATAGTATGATCTGGTTGCAGTGATAAACAAAAGAAGCGGTAGAAGGCGTACCTATCGTTTCTCATTTGTTTTCAAACATCGCCGTTTACATTAAATATATAAATATTTTAAAATAACTATCGTTAAATAATGATTTGTGAGTAAACAGCTTAATTTTATTCGTTAAATAGTCCTAACAAATGCCACTCTTGATTTCCAAATTCTCTAGATAAATTCACTCCTCACTTCGTGAGTCGTGAATTTATCGATAATTTGGAAATCACTCGTGGCATTACTTATGATGACGTAGTACTATTGGGCGATAACGAGGAGATACTAAAGGACAACACGCACACACTATTGAGTAACACTAAGAAAATAGGACTGGAAGTGAATATCAATAAAACTAAATATATGGTCACACGTAGAAATTCATTATATAATGGAAATGGACAGCTAATGACAAATGAGGGAAATTTTCATTAAGTGGCTGAATTCAAATACCTAGGAACAATAATCACAAATAGGAATGAGATGCACAAAGAAATTAAACATAGGCTCAATTCTGCAAATGCGTGCTATTATGCATTGCAGAGACTCTTGATGTCCAAACTCCTTTCAAAAAAACGTTAAACTGAAAATGTATAAAACTGTTATTCTACCAGTTATATTGTATGCGTGAGAAACATGGACTCTTACTTTAAGGGAGGAAAGGAGATTACAAGTATCATCATCATCATCATAGTACATTCACGAATTTAGGCCATTTGTTGACCTGTTTCGGCCTCAAGAGAAACACCATCCAGAAGTCTTTTGAGTGGACGTCCTGGTCTTCTTCTTCCTGCAGGTTGATATCTTAGCATTAGTTTGGGTATTCTGTGATCTTCCATCCTAATGTCTGTCCAGAGACTAAAAGGTAGCAGCCCTACCACTGGACTGCTTAGCGTCGGGCCAGTAACCTGTCCTAAGGAACTTCAAAACTACTTTCAAGTCTCAACACGATTACAAGTAATTGAGAATAAAGTACTTAGGAAAATGTTTGGACCAAAGAGAGATAAACAGACAGGTGAATGGAGAAGACTAAATAACAATGAACTACATGGTCTTTATAGGAAGCCAGATATAATAAGAACAGTTAAGTCTCGTAGACTGCGATGGGCAGGACATGTTGCACGTACGGGGAATGAAAGACTTGCATGGAGGCTTCTTGTAGGAAGACCAGAGGGAAAACGCCCAGTTGGTAGACCAAGAATGAGGTGGGAGAACAACATTAACTATGATTTGAGGGAAGTAGATTATACAGGGAATGATTGGAAAGCATTAGCTCAGGATAGCTTATGTCCGCGCGGCCATGAATCTACGGGTTCGATAGTGCCAGTGAGTAAATAACCATAACATCAGTCAACAACATTTACTGAAGTTGAAGCTACCTAAGCATTGTGGTTGGCTTGGACATTTGATAAGAATGGATGATCAGAGACTGGTCAAAAAACTCTACAAATGGAAACCTATAGGAACCAGAGCTGTTGGAAGACCGAAGATCAGATGGGAGGATGACACAATGAACGATGTAAAGAAAATTAAAGTGACTGATTTGAATATGGCAAGACACAGATTGGCATGGAGGAGGATTGTTGAAAAGGCCAAAACTTTCACTTTTGAAGTTGTCGTGCCTTAAGATGACGATGTTTGTTTTGCTTATGTTGTATCATATTTGTGCCACTTTTCGTCTCTCAGTGGTGGTAACAAGATTATCCTCATGAACTTTCATGGTTTGAACGCAGAACACCTGGTGGAACCTACGTAAGCCTATACCTTGCTTAGTCGTACTGGAAAATTGCGTTTTCATTTTTTTTTATGGCTACATTTTTGAAGTATTTACATTTCTTAGGCGAATTTCTGGCTATTCCACCACTCTTCTCCTTCTATTCAGCGGGATTTGGTTTCTTTTTTCATCCTTTACCCATGGGAAAAGGTCTCACATTCTTTCCCTGTTGAATGGAAATCTCAGATCCACTAAAATACATTCCTGCATCCGCACAAAAACAATTACTTTAACAATGCTAAAGAACTTTTTCAAATTTTGAACACAAACCTCTCAATTACTAACAATTATAAAACAGATCCATCCATCCATAGTAATTCTGCCCGAGGGCAGGTCTTTCACTGCAATCATAACATTTTCGTGCTATGCTTTGCAGCTTTACTAGGGAATTGTTGGTGTGGTAGCTTCCCGTTGCCTTCTACACCGATGAAGGATGATGATGATGAGGATGATGATGATAATAATGATTTCGGGGACCGTTTAGGCCTTTAAGTTTTCCTGACATTTGTCTTACAGGTGAGGAAAAACCCCCGATAAAAACCTCGCCCAGAAAAACTGTCCCGACCGGAGATCGAACTCGGGCCCGCTGAGTGACAAGGCAGCACCCTACCTCGGGACCACAGCGGTAGACTATAAAACAGATATATCAGTGAAATACGAGATTCATGGTAATTGTTGATAAGAAATTGCCATCTATCTTATCGTCAATTGATTTTGTTTTCGCTAAATACACTCTCTCTTATGAAGGGCATAAATGTCATTTTAAATGCAGTTTTAGTGAGTATTGTTATAGAGGAAACTAACGATCTTTGATATTGCTCTATAATGGACATATCAATTTGAAAATCAGGCTGTGCTGTATAAACCGTCGCACACAATTTTCCATGTAATATTCTTATGCCACTGATGCACTAAACACTTTTCAACCATTTATAATAACGTTTGGTACTATTTTAAACATTTTGGAACCATTTTATAAACATTTCTTACGATTTTTAAATATTTCTAAATTGCGCGAATATTGTACATCGAGTTCTACAGGCGCTGAAATGCTTCATGTAACATCCGCTAGGCGACTCTCACATCGCAGTTACCAACATTTGAAAATAATTCGAAACCATATTTAGTGTTAGTGTACATAAAATTAGTTTATAGTTTGTTAAATAATATGCATGTAAATTGTTTTGTTAGGTTAGTAAATGGGAAGTTAGTTTACGTCCATTTTTTTTTTTTTGCATTTGGAAATAATTAATAGGGGGCACGCCGTAGCGTAGTGGTTAAGGCACTGAGCTACAAGCCGGAGGGTCGAAGATTTAAGTCCCGTTGGGGTTAGAATTTTTAAACTGACCCAAACCCTCTGGCGGCACTATGGCCCTGGGGTCGACTCAGCCTCTAACGGAAATGAGTACCAGACGCTTGTTCTGGGGGTAAAGGCGGCCGTCACGCAGGGCTGACAACCCGGCTGACATAAAGTGTCGATTGTCAAGAAAAAGTGGGAGCCTTAACCTCCTACTACCCCAAGGGCCTCCGGGCCTGTTGTGGGATTACTTTACTTTACTTAAATAATTAATATGCATGTAAACTGTTTTGTTAGGTTAGGAAATGGGAAGTTAGTTTACGTCCATTTTTTTAGTGTTTGGAAATTTATTCCCAAAGTTGGTAACGCCGACTTCAGAGCCATCTACCGGAAGCTACATTAACCATTATAGCAAATCCTGCAACTCGCGCATGCGCACTGCGATTCTATAGAACTTAGAAGAATTCATGTTCGACGGTTTATACACCTTATCCGAAAATTACATCATTCGTTTTACTATAGACATTTATAACTTAAAGGGCACACGGCGTTTTGCCTGTGTGTGGTTTGGATGTGCCACAGCCGGCTTTGCTCCTGTATAAACTCCGCACATGAAGCATGTATAAAAATCTTACATTATAGAAGATGCTGAAAATGTCATCCACCCTTGGCTAAACAGGCATTATATGGGGAAAGCACATTCTGAGTTTAGTAATTTAATTGCTCTTTGTGCAAAAGACTCTGAAATTGCCTGTTGTTTTAATTTTGGTATGAATTTTGTTTCGTGTGCGTTCAAATCTTGCGCATATTTCGTCAACTTTCCCTCTGTTAAACGTGCACGTTTACGCTTTCGTTTTTCGTTTAACGCAGAACCAGTGGTTTCGAATTTCTTCACAATCTCGTGAATTATAAATCTGGAAGGAGGCACTTCACCAGGGAACACGGCTTGGTGATTCACAATGAAAACAACTTTTACACACAAAAATACGTTCCTCTGGATTCAATCGCCTGTTCATATTGCTGGACAATACAGTACTGCCGAGTGCCGCTGCTAGCAGATGCGCGTCCTCAAAGGCAGCCGGTAGTGGGGGAATCTAGCAAGAACTCGAGAGAGGCGAAATGCCGTGTGCCCGTTAGGTTATAAGTGAAGAACCCTGTAGTAAGGATCGTTGTGATTCTTTATACCACTACAATATAATTGTCTGCCCTATTGAATGGAACAAGGAGCCTTTGGAAATGGACAAGAACTTCATATTAAATTTAATTAATTTAAGAGTTTTTTTGTACCAACATAATGTAAACAGTTCTACAAAGAGTTGAAAGGAAGCCAGTGATAGCAATATCTCAGTTTCGAAAATTTTTGGACAAGGATCTGTTTGGAAACGACTCTTAATTTCAATATTATTATATTAGTAATTAATTAGCTATTAAGAACAGAATAAATAAAGGTAGAGCAATAACAGCAATGGAGTCTTATGGAACAGACATATAACCAGAAAAAATAAGTTACAAATATATAATTCAATAGTGAGAAGTACTGTCACATATGGAGCTAATGTTTGGAAATTCAACAAAAACTTAGAACAAAAACGCATGTCGATGGAAATGGATTTCTTGAGGGGAGCAGCAAGATGTCAAAATTACAAAAAAAATGCTGTTATACGAGAAAAAATAAATATTAGACATTCAAAAGTATATTACATAAGATATAAGCAATTAAATTGGTATGGGCACGTACGACGAATGGAAGAAGAAAGGTTACCCAAGAAAACATCGGAATGATGTCCACCTGGAAGAAGAAGAAAAGGAAGACCTCGAAGCTCATGGATGCAAGAAATAAGAACTGGAATGAGAACAAGAGGACTGGAGGATCTGGAGTGGATGGATAGGTGCGAGTGGAGAAGAATAAATCATAGTTTAAAAAAACTAAAACAACACGCTTTATTAGAAAACCGAACTAAAAAATGAAAAATGATTTTAATTTCCAACATGCTTGGGATAAAATTAAAGTGGCCAACAAAAAAAAGCATCTCCAACACACATAGAATAAAACTAGAGTTATTAACAAAAAGGAAATATTTTTACCATCAAAAGCGTGGGGTGCTTTTTGTGATTTTTACATTTTCTTCTTCGAGACTTTACTTTTACCAATATCTGTTTATTATCAAATATATTAATTGATATAGAGCACCCCACGCTTTTGATGGTGAAATTATTTTATTTTTGTTGATAACTCTAGTTTTATTCTATATGTGTTGGAGATGCTTTTTTTGTTGACCACTTTAATTTTATCCCAAGCGCGTTGGAAATTAAAATCATTTTTCATTTTTTAGTTCGGTTTTCTAATAAAGCGTGTTGTTTTAGTTTTTTTTAAACTATTTTTTATTTTTTAGTTTTAATATTTTACAGAATAAGGTAAAAATGTAAATATCTTTAAATTTGATTCTATTGTAGTATGAGCTAAAAGTAATACTCTTCTAAAAAAAATTCTCCCAGCCGGATTCGAACCAGCGACCATGGATTACTGAAATTATATACCAGGAGAGTTCACCAATCTACCAAATGAGCTCTTACAACGATTGACTAAAAAGTCGATAAGTCCGCAACCTATTATACCAGTTTTCATTTATTTGATTTTCTGATGATTCTGGCCAGGATTTAAGAATCAAAATACGAAATTGTTGTATTGTCACGGGCCCTTTACAAGTATACAAAGTTTCAAGTCGGTCGAATGTTTCTAAGTGGGTGGAAATCGTGTTAAAAGATTCCGTTACATAGATACAAAGACACTTTTTTTTTATTTTCTGATAATTCTGGCCAGGATTTTAGAAACAAATATGAAAATATTGTGTTTTCACGGGTCCTTTACAAGTATACAAAGTTTCAAGTTGATCCAATGTTTCTAAGTGGGTGAAAATCGATTTGAAAGATTCCGTTACGTAGATAGATAGATAGATAGATAGATAGATAGATAGATAGATAGATAGATAGATAGATAGATACAAGTCAAGCTAATATAAAGCGTGTAAAAATATAACTTTAGGCACAGAAAGATGTGTAAACATTGAATATGTGTATATAAATAAATAAAAATTAATTAGCTGATAATATCAGAATACATCCCATCGTAATGTCTTCTTAGAAGGAACCCTATTGTTATATGTATATAATTTCACTACAAGAGTAAAAGGCGGGGATTTCAAATAGAGAAAAGAAAACTGTTCAGCACCTGGATTGCCTGAGTAGTAAAAGTGGTTAGTGCGCCAGCCCATAAAGCTGGATATATTGAGTTCAAATCTCGGTCTAGGCAGAAATTTGTCTGTACTTGTATATTCCTATATGTTTGTCATGTTCGGTTTCGGTGTCTTCTAGGTAGAATTCATGAACATTTGTAACTTTTACATTTTTTTCATAAGAACAAGCTCAGTAGCTACATTCCTTCGGAAAATTATAAAATTGTTGATGTGGCAGCCATGTTTGTTTTCTCACAACGAAACTGGATATATACGATTAAGTTAAAAATAAATATATATATTCCATATGCCTAAACACAATCAATCATTGGTCACCAGAGACTGTTATCTACAATTAACCTAAACACAGTCTCGCATGTGTCACTAAATGGAGTTCAAATCCCTTATAGTGAGACAGTAAAAATTCTAGGAGTATTTATGACAAAAACTTAAATTGGAATACATAAATAAACCATACATGCAAAACAGTCTTCTCAATAATACATTCATTAAATCGCGTAAGAGATTGTCTGTCATTCGCTCTTAGGAAAATGTTAGTAGAAACACTTGCAATGCCCCATTTTGATTATTGTGACACTCTTTTTTACAGACTTAAATATTATTTTCACTCAAAGACTTCAACGTGTTCATAATTCTTGCGCACGTTTTATTTGTGGTATTCGCAAATTTGACCATGTTACACCGTCCCTGGAACAATTATCGTGGCTTTGTCTAAGAGATCGTAGAACTGTCCATTCCCTATCCCTTCTCTATAAAATACTTCACACATCATCGCCTAATTATTTATCACGCCGCTTCATCAGACTATCCGACACACATAATCTTGACACTCGATCCCATCAGCACATTGTCCTTTATATCCCTCCTCATCACACTGTATATTATTCATTATCTTTTACGGTCTCACTTGCCAAAACATGGAATTCCCTTCCGCCCTATGTCAGACACTGTCAAACTATAACATCCTTCAAAAACAAACTAAAGAATTATTTAATAACAAACTAACTTATACACCTCACTGATAGTATTCTTTTAACAATTAATAAACTCAATTATTTTATGAAAATAATATTAAGATTAACAAATATTTTCTTTTGCTTTGTTTTAAATATTGTATAATCGTAAAATTAGTTTTCTATATCTCATTATTTTTCTTTGTTTTTTATATACATTAGACAGGGACAAATTTAATATGTCTTGCTTGTATACATTTTAGTCTTAATTTTAACTAACAGTAACTGGTTGCAATTAGATCGTAATATAATAAATATCTTTTTGATCACATTTTTATTTAGTATTTAATATTAGAGTTAATTCAAATTGTTATATTCTGATGTAATATATATTTGTCCTGGTGAGTGGAAGAGAAGGCCACATAGCCTTAACTCCACCAGGCTAAATAAATCTAATCTAATCTAATCTAAACAAGCGAAATCACACTATAATTTCGACGTAGTTTAACCAATCTCTGCGTGACGGACTTTTTGATATTTTTCTTCGAATTCCAGTAAACTGTCATTTGACTAGAATCCATAAATAAGTTCATGTATGTGTTAATACTACTTGATATTTTCTCATCGATTGATATGACTCTGTGGTGCACGTGTGCGAAATTTTAGTTGCGTTTATTTATAACCCGTGATTAATTTCGTTTCTGCTAACTGAAAATATTTAATTACGCTGTAAAATGTGACGGATCAAACAGAAGGCTTCTGGTTTCTTATATAAAGCTACAGTCTGCTCCACATACCATACTCTACAATTTACATGAACCGATTTTCAAATAAGTATTTTTTTTTAAGGAACAGCGCAGGAATTCTACTGTCGCCATAACAGAGAGCAGTGGTGGTTCCTGAGTATTCACCATGGAGCCAGTGCACGCCTATTACTCTTTTTTTTTTTTTTCGTTTTCTTTCGTTTACACTGTTCTTCCTTTTTGTTTTACCTTTGTTAACCTTTTTATCTTATTCACACATACAAACACAAGACAGGACACACACCCAGACCAAGGTGGAGATTTAAAATCCCCTACCCCGCCGGGAATCGAACCCGGGTAACCAGAGTTGAAGGTAGGGACTCTACCGACTACGCCACGGCGACGGACACCTTAGGAACTGGTATTACAATATCAATTAATATATAATAATTAAACATAAACAATTAAAGTGTCCAGCTTGAATTATAATTTTTTTTGCATAAACTTTTAGATTCCACAACGAAAGTCAACATATGCTATTAAAATAAAACAAAAAATACTTTTTTTTTTAAATAAGAGAAATCCGGTATGCTTAAAACTTAACCTGAAACCCCGAGATTTAAAAATCGCTCTAGCAGCTTCCATGTTTGTTTTCAAGAAACATTTTCGATTTAATTGACAAAAGAAAGCTATGTTCCGTAAACCAACAAAATCGGACAATAAATTCAACTTGTTGAGGAATTCGCTTAGTTCACGCAGTTCCTGCGTGACGGAATTTTTTTCAGTTAATATTTTATTTAACGACGCTCTTAACAGCTAAAACCATTTGGGTCGCAATATTGAAATCTGGGAGCTAAAGGACGGACAAATTTTGCTCAGAACTCATGAGGTTCTTTGGCCTACCATCCGGCTGCTGGCCTCACATCCATATGTGTTAATCATAGAGGTAGACGATCATCTAGCCGCCAGTGTAGGGATGACATGTTGTCAGCATGTCGGGTCCTCAGCCGTTATAGCTGGTCTTCTCAACCTGGAGTCACTACTTATTGTAGCTACCTCACGATGCTGGGTGGAAACCGGTCCCATACTGACCGAAATTCCCTGAGAAAATCTCTTCCCCCATGGGGACTCGAACCAGCGCAAGTCCCGTAATTTAATTAAGACTAGGTTGAAATTAATCTTCTTTATTTATCTTATGAATCTTACTGTTGTAATAGTAGATATTAGGAATAAATATCATAAAAGGATTATGAAAGGTAATTAGGACACCAATTTTTATCTATTTTTGACAATATATATCGTAATATATAAAAATTACGTGTCACGTTGTTTGTCCGCGATGGAATCCTAAACTACTGAACCGATTTTAATAAAAGTTTGCACACTGTGTGCAGTTTGATCCAACTTGAGACTTAGGGTAGTGTATAACTAAATTTATGGTCGCATTATTCTTTATTGCAAATTATTTGTTTATTATTTAACAAAGAGTTATAATCATCTGTGAGTTCCATACGATTCTAACAGATGGCGGTGTAATTATCTGTGAGTTCCATACGATTCTAACAGATGGCGGTGTAAGGTAATTGGTTTATTATTTAACAAAGAGAGATCCAGATGACTGTGCTTTTTGTTCCAACCGCGAATTTCAATTGAATTACAAATATTGATTATTTCATAATTTAAGTGTGTTCAGTGTTTATTTTATTTTCAATATTATTAATTTCGTGTGTAAGTATTAGTTTTAAGTAATCTGGCTGAAAGACAGCAATTTAATTTAAAATTTTAACGTATACCTTGGCCATAGCAACGCGTGGCCGGGACTTCTAGTAAGATATAAGATGCTCTAAAGAAAGATAAAAAAAACTAATATTAATATGAGAAGGAAAGTAAGGCTTCTTCCTTAACCACTCGGCTACGGCGCGGGAGTGGATGTAACATAATGAATAACGTGAATCTGGTGCATCTTACCTCATACTTATTATCCCTGGAAGAAATCCACGATTAGGATTTTTATGTTTTGAGCAAGTCGGCCGCGGTGGACTAGTAGTTATGCTCCTTGCCTCTGGTCCCGAGGGTCGCGGGTTCAAACCCGGCCGGGATCGATAGATTTTTTTAGGATGGAAAAATCCAAGGAGCAAGTCCTCCGGGAGGGACTTTAAGCCGCGGGTCCCGAGTCTGAAGATTTTCAGGCTCGTAAAAGATCCTTAAGCCTGAATGAAAAGGCCTCTAAGCAAAATTTACCGAATTTTCCCGTCCTAGTACTACCTTGGTTTCCTAGATGTCAGTATGAGGCATCTATACGAAAACAAGTGTAACTAAATTAGTATGGTTCAAATTCTTTCCTGTAGGGGGAGAGCGCCTAAATCTCTGTTAAGAGAAACATGGGCTTAGAATACAGTAGTATGAGGCGGAACGCTGACCACGGACCACTCAAATGACATCTATAAGAAAACAAGTGTAACTAAATTAATATGGTTCAAATTCTTCCTTGTAGGGCGAGAGCGCCGAAATCTCTGTTAAGGGAAACATGGGGTTACAAGATGTTTTGAGCAATCCTTTTGTCCTATTGGTGTGAACTTGGGAATATGTTGAGCATGGCAATCATTATACCACTGGTACCGACCCACTTGCAAAGAAATTATGACCCAATATTAGAATTTACGATAGTGTCAAAGCTAGAGTATGTAGGTCTATTAGGCTATTCTATGCCAGCTGCGAATATTCGATCGGAGAACAAGTGACTGCTAGCGTCATGTTGGCCAAAATGATAACTCATGTTTGCGCTAAAACCAATTGCCAGCATGCTTAATCAAATATAAGTGGATTCTATCCTAGGAGTTCACCTACATTAGTAGGCAAGTTAGTGTTGGAAAATGGTCGAGTTAGTACACCAGATTAGTTTAACGTTCGCTTAAGATTAAATTTAAATACACCATACCTCACCTCATATCCAGTTTTCTAATTATACAGGGTTATTCTAAATGATGGACCCATTTTTAAAGATCAGTATTTATTAAAGTACAAATCCAAAATGAACAATGTTTATACCAATGGAAAGTGGAAGTTTGAAAGTTTTTTTTTTCAGTACATTATAAATGTTCAATGTGTCCACCGTCTGCTGCACGGCAAACATCTATGTGATAGCCGAACTCGTCCCGCTCAGGAGAAAGTGTATCTACTGTTACTGAGTGCACGGCAACAGTGATACGGTTCCGCAGATCATCCAGTTTCCTTAGCACATTCAGTACCGTAAACCAGTTAAGGCGTTTAAAGAGACTATCGTGTATGCGGCCGTCGGTCAGTTAACTCGTTTTAGAGCGGGCGCGAACAAACCACGTTTATATTCGGCACCTAAATATTGTGTTGGCTTAGTATGTCTTGGAGATCATACATGGCATGTAAATGTACGTTTTCTATTCCCGTTTGACACGTTTAACCTTGGTGAATCCCCTTTTATTTTTAAAACAAACAACACATGGAATTCGTTCACCCAAACTTGCCTCCAGGCTCCAATGCAGTCGTATATGTTTCTCGTTATCGCGCTGTTGTTTGTGCGTGAGTGAAACCATGGGGAAAGAAAAATATCTCACTGAAGAAAAATTAGTGAATATTTTGTATAATGATGAATCAGGTGATGAACTGATTCCTGAATTAGAAGATTCACAAAGTGAAAGTGAAGATGAACTTCCACTTCCTGAAATTGATACGCCAATACCATGTGTTGTCGATCACCCAAGTTATTTCACCATAAAATCCCAGTAGGATATCTCCTTTAGGTATGTACAAAATTTGATTTTCTAGGACTAACAGTTTGTGAATAATGGTCAATTTTCTGAAGTGCCACGAAAAGGGTAGCTGGGGTATTTAAATGACTGGCCTGTGGGTTTAAATGCCCTGCTCAGTGCCTGGTACTGAATGTGTTAACATAACCCCATAATAAATAGTGACATGGGGAGAGATCAGGAGATCTCGGTGGCCAGAAGTGTAGAGCCAGATCTTCATTTCCCCTGCTGAGGAAGGGATTCATTCAAAAAGCCTCGTACATCAAGGTGCCAATGGGGCGGAGCTCTGTCCTGTTGGAAAATGAAGTCCTGTGAATCTTCCATAACTTGAGGGAACAGCCATTGTTCCAACATGTTCAGGTACGTTGTTCCAGTTACAGTTCTTTCCGCAAAGAAAAATGGTCCATAAACCTTTGTACGGGATACGGCACAGACCACATTTATCTTCGGTGAGTCTCTTTCGTGTTGCAATGTTGAACGTGGATTTTGCAAACCCCATATGAGAACATTATGTTTATTGCCGCGTTAACTCTATCAGCCGCTTCTGGAACCATCATTGCCCGCCGAAACTTTGAAACTTCCTCTTTCCATTGGTATAAAGATTATTCTTTTTGGATTTGTACTTTAATAAATACTAATCTTTAAAAATGGGTCCATCATTTAGAATAACCCTGTACTGCAGTTTCGAAGACTTGGTAGCTTCATCTTCAGTAGTATCTCAACAGAGGGAAGAAGTAGTAGTACTTCTGATCGGTAACATCAGTCGACGAGATATTACTGAAGATAAAGCTGCCAAGGCTTCGAAACTGCAGTATAAAATTAGAAGACTGGATATGAGGTGAGGTATGAAACATTTTAATTTATAATCTTAAATTAAACCTCATAGTGATTTTTTGCTATAAAAGTTCAAAATTAGCGTCCACTTGTTAGTTAGCAGGTTTTTGTGATAAGTTGATTATATTCTCTGAGCAATGAGTAACGCACATTTTACATTAAACATATGGTGGTTTTAGGTTACTTCGAGCTCAACTTCTCACTTCAATATAAGCCATTTCTCACATTTTTTGGGGGAAAAACCAATATATGTATATATATTTCTCTAAGGCTATTTAACTTATGCCCCTAATGGGAGTCAATGACAAATCACGTTTCAATAAATTTTGCTTTACTATCAATCACAGTCGTGTTTCACCTCGCACTTTGTCGATTTCTCTTTACCAGCTCCTGCTTTTGTGACAAAGAAAGCTCCTCCTTTTTAATATTCTGATCAAGTCAAAGCATTATTTTGCAGTGACTGACTCTCCAACAAATACATTGAATATAGCAAATAAAAAATATAAGAAATGGAAACGCCTCCTTCAAAAACACAAAAATCATTCCTGAATTTACACGGAAAACAGTAGTTGCACAATTCAGATTAACCACAGGACACGATTGCCTTGCTAAACACTTGCACAAGATCAACATATTGTCTACACCAAGATGCACTCTATGCAACCACCCAGAAGAAGAAATGGATGATGAAAACCTCAACAACTGTGCAGCCGTCAAAGAGGAAACTTCCAAAACTTCAAAGTATTGGAGAGCAAGACTGCTAATGACTTCAGTGTTAGATGCAGCACATTAGACAACAACCAACCAACCGTATAGCAAATAATGAACAGATTCCTTCGAACTATAGGCCTACATTTGATAATTGTGTGTTCAATAATTGTTTTTAAATAATGATTTCACTGAGTTGTTTACTGAAAAAATAAATTAATAACCTATAATGTTGGTTATAATATACAATTTGACGTGTTTCATTTTTTTTCCACTAGGGTGTATTCTTTCATATTGCGATCCAGTGGGTTATCGCTGATTGCGATCCTATTTGGCAATAAATAATATGATCAGGTTGCAGTGAAACATAACCTCACATTTCTGATTTCTGATTTCAAACATCGCCATTTACATTAAATATATAAATATTTTAAAATACCGGTTACTATATTTAAATAATGATTTTTGAGTTAACAGCTTAATTTTATCTTAAATCGTCCTAACAAATGCCACTCTTGATTTTCCAAATCCTCTAGACAAATTCACTCGTGACATTACTTATGACTAATTAACTAATGCCCCAAATGGGAGTCAATGACCAATCACGCTTCAATGAAATCTGTTTTACAACCAATCACAGTCGTGTTTCACCCGATATTTATCAATTCAGTTTATCATATTAAAGAAAGCTCTTCCTTTTTAATATTCTGAACAGGTCATAGCATTATTTGGCAGTGACTGACTCTCTAAGAAATACGTTGAATATAGCAATTTATACATTAAGGTGTAAGAATCCTAGAATTCATGTGGCTACCAGATTGTATATAAGTTACGTGCACAAATGTAACCAGAGACGGCTTGCGAGATATAATAGAAAAGTATATTTTAGCAATTGATTATACTACAGTAAAAAGAAACCACTGTTCGCACTTTCTTAAACGTATTATTTCCCAGGTATTAATCATCATCATCCTGCCAGGTATTAGTCCTAGAAGAACTGTTACGGCCTGAGAAAGCGGTTTTCGAGCCATCTTTTCATAGGTCGACCAAGTGACCGTTTCCCATTTTAACAGTAGTTCATTATTGCCTTGGGGATCCTGGATCTAGCTATTCTTGAGACATGTTCCTTCCAGTTTAGCTGATATCTGGAGATGTAGTCCAGTATTGGTGACACATTAAGTTCTTGAAGGATTTCTACATTTTTCTTTCGATCCCATTTGGTATTAATGTCCCAGAAAAATATAATTTACTTATTTACATCATAGGACATTAAAAATTATTTTATAACAGTATGATGTGTTTAATTTTTTCTCCACTAGGGTGAATTCTTACAATATTTCGATGAGATTTTGCAATAAATAATATGATCTGGTTGCAGTGATGAACAAATGAAACATGACAAACATTTTTCATTTGTTTTCAAATATCGCCGTTTACATTAAATATATAAATATTTTAAAATAACTATATTTAAAGAATGATTTGTGAGTACACAGTTCAATTTTATTCGTTAAATAGTCCTAACAAATGCCACTCTTGATTTCCAAATTCTCTAGATAAATTCACTCGTCACTTCGTGAATTTATCGATAATAATTTGGAAATCACTAGTGACGTTACTTATGAAAATTCTTCACATACTGCAACGATAAATTGGGCATATTCCCGGTTTTTTAATTGAATTTATGTAGATGGCATGCAATCCCCGGCTATTAGGACCATATACAGTAATAAAATATGTTCGTATGTTCAGGTAATGTAAAAAAAGTCAACAGTTGCCAACATGGCAAACATTTAAAAAAGGCACGGATAATCAAGAAAAATTATATGTTAATTAAATAAAAATAAAACGTAGTATTATTTAATTTTCATAGTGACAGCTGTTTCGGTACACTGTACCTTCTTCAGACATATTAAATTATGAATTGTGTTCCAACTGATCTAAGCAACAATACAACAATATTTATTTAAATTTTTAAATTTAACAAAGGGAATTCATTCAAATCAACTTGAGAATTTAACAGTTTGTTACTACTTTTAAATTTATTGATTTCTACAGCCTCCAAAAGATCTAACTTCTTACTCTTATCACAAACGTGTAAAATTTCAAAATTTGGATCGAAACAATGATTAAATTGGAATAGGTGGTTAGCATATTTTGAATATTCTAAATTTCTGTTATATGCTCTCATGTGTTCCTTTATCCGAGAGATAAAAGGTCTACCAGTTTGTCCTATATAGACATTGTCACATGTGTCACACTTCAATTTATATACACCTAATAATTTTTCCTTTTTTATTTTGGTTTTATTGTTTTTTATTATATTTTGTAAAGTTTTATTAGTTTTAAATGCCACATTAATATTCAACTTTTTAAAAGTGTTTAGATATTTTATTTGAAAGTGGGCCTATGTATGACATTACGACATATTTCTTTGTTTTCTTTGGGTAAAGGAAAAACTTTGTTAATTGATTTTTTGTAATGAACTTTCTTAATTAAATAATCTATAATTTTAGGATCGTAGTTATTATTAATAGCTAATTGTTTAATAATATTCAATTCATTATTATATTCCAAGGGTGAAAGAGGGATATTTAAAAGTCTATGAATGTAACTATTAAAGGCTGCCATCTTATGAGTATATGGGTGAAGAGAAGAACTATGGATAGTGGTATTAGTATGAGATGGTTTGTGAAAGATACCAAACTCAAACTTATTATCAGTGTGTTTTATTGATAAATCCAAGAAATTTATACAATTATATGAACATGTTACTTGTTATGAATTCCGAATAAATGAAGGTAATGAGTAGAGAGCTAGGAATATTAGGTGCTGCGCCTTCATTTTATTTTGTTACTACAATGCTCAAATTAGCTTGTCTTGCAAAGAAAACATTAAATAAATGCCCCTAAATGTGTTTTAGTTGCATCTTTTTGCACCTTTTTTTTCAATGCTAGCACATTTTGCATGTTTTTAAACCTTTTTTGTCTCTTAGCAGCATTGTATTTCCCAAAGTAATGTGTATATATTTTCTTACATTCCTTCAAATACGCTTTCAAGGGTTGGTAACGATGTGTGGTATCAGTCCACATCACATTACTTCCACTTTAGTGCAGTCAAGCTAGGCTATTCCTTTTAAATTAGTTCTCACCTTCTTGCACCACAGTTATGCGAAAGCTATTGTTTAAGCAAGGGAGATTGTTGAGTGCGTAAACAAATGTTTCATTTCCTACGTACATGATTTTGTAAAACAGTTTAGTGCAGATGGAATTCAGAGTGACAGATCTGTTATGAGATGCATTCTTTGTGATATTTCAATAACAATTGTTGAAAAACACCAACACAATCGTGTTTCGCAGCATATAGGTAGTGCAAAACACGAAAAATAAGGAACTACAAAGCAGTAAATGTGTATTGTGACAACAGTTTACTGGCGAGGCGCTGTCTTCTTCAAGTTTAATAAATAAAACATTTTTTTATGATACAGCAAAGACATTTGTGACATGTGGTATTCCTTTTTCCAAACTTAACCTTATTATGAAAGCATATTTGGAGAAATACTGGGAAGTCTGTCCCAGATGAAAATCATACCTTCAACCTCTGTATGAAGAAAAATTAAAACATCAGTCAAGTAGAAGGTGAAAACCAGTATATTTTACATCAGACGAAACCACTGATAGACAGTTGAGATATTGAAATTTTTTTAGATATCCATCCATCCATAGTAATTCTTCCCGAAGGCACGTCCTTCACTGCAATCATAGCATTTTCATGCTATGCTTGCAGCTTTACTAGAGAATTGTACGAGGTGTGGTAGCTTCCCGTTGCTTTCTACACTGGTGAAGGATGATGGTGATGATAATGATAAGAATGATGATGATGATGATGATGATGGCCATATGATTTCGGTGACCGTTTGGGCCTTTAAAGTTATCCTGATATTTGTCTTACAGGTGAGGAAAAACCCCGATAAAAACCTCACCCAGAAAAATTGTCCCGATCGGGGATCGGACCCGGGCCCGCTGCGTGACAAGGCAGCACGCTACCTCGAGACCACAGCGGTGGACTTTTTAGATATGTTCTAAACATTTGAGTTGTTGAATAATATCTGCTTTAACAGTTTTCTGGACTTGTGATTTCAATAACATAATGTTCTGGGACTTGTCTTACTCAGACTTTTAATATATGACAACATGACTGAAATGTGTCATAAGTTACTTGATGTAATTGGTTTTGGCACTCTCTAATGACAATTCACATGGGAAATTTGCACCTTGTATTTTAAAAAAATTGCACATTTTTTGCACCTTTTTCTGCTAAATTAAAGCACCTTTTTTGCACCTTTTTCACCAAAATTTTGCACCTAAAATTCCTAGCTCTAGTAGTGAGGTTCTCATGAATAGGTTTTTTAAGAAGTGTTTATGCTTATATATCTTGATCGATTCTACTTGCTTGTTAGTATATAGCTACCAAAAATGTCAATAACTGTATATACAGGGTGCTCTAAAATTCCCCTTACAAACTTCTAGGACTCGTAGAGGGGACTGAGTTGATAATATTTAGAATTGGAAATCATGTCCGGAAACTTACAGTTTCAGTGCTACATCTGTTTGAAAACATGTTCTCAACGCGACCACTTTTATAAGTAATTTATTATGAGACGTGACACAGTACATCACTTGTTTTACAATTCAACTCATTGATAACCGATCCGATTGAGGGTCTTTCCACTTTTCAGCGGTTGCCCTTTTACCAGCCGGCTGCTGGCCCTTCACATCCACATGTGTCAATCACAGAGGTAGATGATCAACAGCCAGTGTAGGGGTGACATGTGGTTAGCATGTCGAGTCCCCCAGCCGTTATAGCTGGTTCCTCAACCTGGAGCCGCTACTTATTGTAGCTACCCAATTGCCTCACGATGCTGGGTGGGCACCGGTCCCATACTGGTCGAAATACCATGAGAAAATTTCTTCCCCCATGGAGACCCGAACCAGCGCAAGTCCCGTAGCTCTGCGCCAAGGCTTCCTACCTTAACCACTCGGCTACGGCGCGGGACCATTGATAACCAAAGAAACAAAATGGAAACTGAATCATGACTTGCATTAATAATACCTTATACATTTTTTGCAGTTTTCAAAATTAAAAAAAAAACATTTTTTGAAAAAAAAACACCAAGTCTTGGAATACTCGATTGGGAAATTTTCGATTTAGACGAATCGCGAAGCTAGTATTTTGAGACACGTGACGTACGTTCAGGCAATGCTTGTTTTCAAACGGCTGTAGCACGGAAACGATAAGTTTCCGGACATGGTTTCCAATTCTAGATATTATCAACTCAGTCACCTCTACAAGTCCTAGAAGTTTGTAAGGGAATCTTAGAGCAGCTTGTATAGTGTGTGCGCGTCTGTTAATGCTCTAGCGGCCGCAATTTTTGTTTCGATATATGGTATTAAAATAAAACGAAAAAGTATTATCCGAAAAATAGGCGAAATCCGAACTGGGGCTTTAACTGAAAGACCGAAAAAAAAAATGTCTTAGCGGGCGCCGTGTTAGTTTTCTCGCATCTAAACACAACACATAGTTTTTCATTTACAAAAGAAAGACAAATTTTGTAAAGCAGTGAAATCGGGTCAAACATTCGACTTGCTAAAAAATTCTCTTAGTTTACGCACAACTTCATAATTCTGTGAAGTGTGCACATGGAAATAGGGACTGTATAATTTTAATCCTTGTTAATTACGTTTCCAGATGGTTATGGTGTTATACATTTCACATTTTCACGTGGACTTAGCGTCAAAATGTCGTCTTGGTGCCAGAATTTATTACCATTCATACGCTGCACGACTAGAGGAGTGTGAGATTTATTTAGCTACGCATATGGGAAGCTGTTGGCCACCTCCCAGTTTCTTCTGGAGTCTGGAGCTAAATGCGTCATCATTCTCTGTCTTCTTCTCAAAGACTCCACAATGAACTGATTCATTAACTTCCGTGAAGCAAGACATTCTCTATACGACTGTCAGGTGAGTGTAGTACGAGTATCATTCACACATTTTATTCGACCACAATTCATTAGATTTTTAAGTTTGTCACAAATACGTCATTATGCATTAATTTTCGATTTATTTTAAAAATACGAACGATAGGAAATATGTGGTATAGCTTGGCTAAGTCATATTTAAAAAACATTAACGCATCATTTGACATTTGTATACTATTTAAATTTGAATTTGGTCTATTATCACGTGTACGGGAATATATATCCCCTCTTTGTCTCTCACTCCAACCCCTCAGTGTTCTATGTCGAGGCATAATGGAAGTAGGCGCGATTATGTAAATACAAAATTATCAACATAAAAAAAAAGTTTTAGTCTCCTTAAAATAGTTTTACTTAAAAATATCCCCATTTTATTTGTAGTTCTCGTATATAATTTTTTTACTTATAGACGATTCTAACTTCTAAGATTACCGGTATGTTGCTTTATTATATATATCATCATCATCATCATCTGCATTCATGGATTAGATCTGTTGACCCGTTCGGACTTCAGCCCATCTCTTTCTAGGTCTGCCCACATCTCGGGTGCCTTTAGGTTTGTATTTTGTTATTTGTTTTGGATATCCATCTTCATTCATTCTGTCTATGTGTTGCTTCCATTTTTGTCTATATGTATCTATTTTATCAGTTATTGCAAATATTTCAAGTTCCTGTCTTATTTCTGTGTTCTTGATTCTGTCTTCCTTAGTGCACCCTTTAACAGATCTCAAAAATTTCATTTCTGCCGCCGTTATCCTACTTAGATCTTGTTTTTTATGTATCCAGGCTTCTGATCCATAGAGCAGTACCGGTACTGCCAATGTTTTATAAAATTTCAATTGGGTCTCTCTTGTTGTTTTATTATTTAGTGATCGTTTTATCGTACCACATATTCCCTGGAATTTTGCTATTTTATTAGTTATATCATTATCATAATTAAATGAAATGTCACATCCTAGATAATTGAGATGGTTCACCTGTTCTATGATTTTGTTTCCTATTACTATTTTGGATCTGATTTGATTTTTTCCCTTGGAATGCCATTACCTTAGTTTTTTTCTATGGATATTTTGAGATTATATTGTTCACATATATTATGTAATTTAAAAATATTCCTTTGAAGCTCGTCTTCCGTATTTGCTATTATTACCTGGTCATCAGCATATAATAATGTTTTCAAGTAGTGTGTTTTATCTAATTTTATTCCTTTATTTGTTTCTTCGTTCCATTTTTTTATTATATCATTGATGTATAGGTTAAACAAAACTGGAGAGATACTGCATCCTTGTTTAACTCCTTGATTAGTATGAATTTTATTTTTACTTACTTCATTTCTAGTTTTTATAACAAAATTTGTGTTCCAGTACAAACTCTTTATAGCTGCTATTAAGTGTTTCGGAATTCCTTTTTCTTTTAAAATTGTCCAAAGTTTTCCTCTGTCTACTTTATCAAATGCCTTGACAAAATCAATAAAAGCCATGTGTGTTTCCTTGTTATATTCTCTTCTTTTGTTTATAAATTCTTTTATCGTAAATATATTATCCATACATGAACGCCCTGGTCTGAATCCACTTTGTTCTTCTGTTAACATTACCTCTGCTATTTGTTTTAACCTAAATGTTAAGATTCTTGAGTATATTTTATAGCCTGCAGTTAAAATGCTTATTCCTCTGTAGTTGTTGCAGTCGTTACGTTCTCCTTTCTTAAAAATAGATTGTACTATTGCTGTTGTCCAGGTTTCTGGTATTGTTGCTTGTTTCCAACATAAATTTAAAAAAATGTAATAATCTCAGTTTAAAAAAAATTCCTCCATATTTTATTAATTCCGTCTATTCCAGCTGCCTTTCTGTTCTTGGTTGTTTTCAGTACTTCTTCTAATTCTTCCATTGTTATCATATCTATTCCTGTCTCACACTCATATATGTTATCTTTAGTTATTTTATTTTCATTATACCACAGTTTTTTATAATGTTCTTCCCATTGTTTCTCCTCAATTACATTGATCTGTATTGTATCTTTTTCTTGTTTATTTAGATGTTTCATTACTTTATAGGCTATTTTTGCTGCCCATGTATATCGTATTCTAGTCTACTTATATATCTATCCCAACTGACTTTGTGTGCTTTTTTTATTTCTCTTTTGGCTATTGCACTTTTATGTTTGTAATCAGCTCTTAATTCTGGTGTTCTATTCTGTAAATATTTGTGATAAGCCTCTTTTTATCTTTTATTATCCTCTCTAATTCTTCATTCCATATTCTTAACCCTTCTTGTTATATATTTTATATTTTGTTCCTAATGCCTCATATGCTGCTTTATCAATGCTTTCTTTTATATTATCCCATTCTCGGTTTATTTCTTCGGAAGTAGGTTTTAATATTAATTGTTCATTTAGTCTATTCTGATAAAGATTTTGTATACTTTTATCTTGTAATAAATGTACTTTGAATGTGGTCTCTTTATTTCTATATTTGTTTTTAGTTTTCTTCCATCTCGCTAATATATTTATTTTTGAGATTACTAAATAGTGATCTGAATAAATATCACTTCCTCTAAATACTCTCGTATCTGTTAATAATGATGATGCTTTCTTATTGATTAACACATAATCTATCAGTGAACGAAAACCTCGTGCTGACCATGTATATTTGTGAATATCTTTTTTCTTATAAAATGTATTTGTTATTTTAAAATCATTAAAAATTGCGAATTGTTTTAATTCTTGTCCATTTTTATTTATAACATTTTCTCCATGGATCCCAATTACATTTGCCACTGGTTGATTCCCCACTCTAGCATTAAAGTCTCCTAATAATATTATTATGTCGTTCTTGTTTATCTTATTTATTTCCTTTTGTAGAGTAGTATAAAATGTTTTTGTTTCTTCATCTCTCCCTTCCTCCGGTGCATATATTGCTATAATTGTCATATGTCCTCTATTATGCTTAAATCGCATTGTCATTATTCTTTCGTTAATACAATTATACGTGTCTATTTTGGATCCCCATTTCTTATCCACAAATATCGCCACTCCTGCTTTCACTCTTTCTTTCTGACTTACTCCACTGTAAAACATCATCATATCATTTATCATTTGTGATCCTTTCAATTTTTTCTTTGTTTCTGAGGCAGCTATATTTATATTTATATTTTTCATTTCGTTTGTTAGTTCGAATTCTTTGCTTCCCAAGCCTCTGACATTCCAAGTCGCTATTTTAAGCTGGTCATGTATTCCAAAACTCTTTTTATACTTTTTCTTGCTGTGGTCGTCATAAGGTTTATCAATCCGGCTTTTCTTCTGCTGAAGTTTATGAGTAAGTTATTTTTTACTAGTAGAGGTTACCAGCCTCTAGCCAAACCCCTCTTCCTGGAGGACAGGGAACTGCAATTTCGGAGTGTTCGTCTCCTAGAGAAGTTGCCTTCACTATGGCTTTGGGGACTTCTCTTCTCCCCACGTAACCCTGTGGACGGGGCCCTACCCAGGTACTACCCACTGGGCGAGTGGGACCTGGAGCTCACAAAAGGGAAGGGGCGCCAACTCCCTGGAATGGACTACCTCTTTCAAGGGTACCACTCTGTTACCCTATATATATATATATATATCCACCGCTGTGGTCTTGAGGTAGCGTGCTGCCTTGTCACGCAGCGGGCCCGGGTTCGATCCCCGGTCGGGGCAGTTTTTCTGGGTGAGGTTTTTATCGGGATTTTTCCTCACCTGTAAGACATGCCAGGAAAACTTTAAGGCCCAAACGTTCCCCGAAATCATATAGCCATCATCATCATCCTTATCATTATCATCACCATCATCCTTCACCGGTGTGGAAAGCAACGGGAAGCTACCACACCTACAATTCCCTAGTAAAGCTGCAAGCATAGCATGAAAATGCTATCATTGCAGTGAAGGATCTGCCTTCGGGCAGAATTACAATTTCTTAATGGTGTAATGGAATGGATATCGGGGGGTTTCAGACTGTCCTGTTGGATGCCAGGATTTTTAAACTGGCCTAAATCCTTTGACGGCACCAAGGCCCTAGCTTTAATTAACTCTCTAATGGAAATTAGTTTCAAACTTATATTGTAGGGTAAAGGCAGTCAACTAATTGACATTTTGTGCCGATTTTATAGAAAGGTTTAGGCCTTAATCTCATGGTAATCTAAGGATCTACTAGGGCCTGCAGTGCGATCAGTTTACCTTTTTGTATTTTTCGTTATTTAACTCTTGACAGGGGGGACACGTGCAGATTTTAGCAGTAGAGAAGAACCCCAACAGCAGAAAGTTCGAAATCCCTATGGAGTATGACGAAATGAGTCCTGATAACCAAATTCCAACCCAACATTTGACTTGACGATTGATAAAAACCAGGAAAAACTTTAGTAACGTTGATAGGCACCGGGTATTCAAGGGGGGAGGGGCGTGAGAACTTTGAAAAAAATGTCCTAAAATGTGATAGTTTAGGTCCTATACTATATACATATTTATAATCAAACACATATAGGCCTATAGGAAAGGTGTCTATTTTGAGGATGTTTAATAATTTGGGGAGTTTCTGTTTTTTTACATAAGTGGTATTTTAATAGTAAACCAACTCTGGGCAATTCTTTCATTACCTGAGTGCATAATGCGTCATTTTAAGCTGGTTGAGCTGTAAAGACTTCTATGTCGTAACTTTAAAATTCTAGTTAAATTGAAAACTGAATATTTTTAAATAAACGTCAAGTATGGACAGCTAATGACAAATGAGGGAAATTTTGAGGAAGTGGCTGAATTCAAATACCTAGGAACAATAATCACAAATAGGAATGAGATGCACCAAGAAATTAAACATAGGCTCAATTCTGGAAATGCGTGCTATTATGCATTGCAGAGACTCATGATGTCCCAACTCTTTTCAAAAAACGTTAAACTGAAAATATATAAAGCTATTATTCTACCAGTTATATTATATGGGTGCGAAACATGGACTCTTACTTTAAGAGAGGAAAGGAGATTACAAGTATTTGAGAATAAAGTACTTAGGAAAATTTTTGAACCAAAGAAAGCTGAACAGACAGGTGAATGGAGAAGACTACATAACAATGAACTACATGGTCTTTATAGGAAGCCAGATATAATAAGAACAGTTAAGTCTCGTAGACTGCGATGGGCAGGACATGTCGCACGTATGGGGAATGAAAGACTTGCATGGAAGCTTCATGTAGGAAAGCCAGAGGGAAAATGCCCAGTTGGTAGACCAAGAATGAGGTGGGAGAATAACATTAACTATGATTTGAGGGGAGTAGATTATACAGGGAATGAATGGAAAACATTAGCTCAGGATAGGAATGTATGGAGAGCTTATGTACGTGCGGCCATGAACCTACGGGTTCGTTAGTGCCAGTGAGTAAGTAAGTATATTATTGTTTTATTATTAGCAACATGAAGTATTAAGGTGTGACGTATCTAGTTTATTTTCTGAATTCACTGTGATTAGTTAATTAATTCACTGGCACTATCGAAACCGTAGGTTCATGGCCGCGCGAACATAAACTCCCCATATATCCCTATCCTGAGCTAATATTTTCCAATCATCCCCAATCTACTTCCCTCAAATCATAGTTAATGTTATTCTCCCACCTCATTCTTGGTCTACCAACTGGGCGTTTTCCCTCTGGTTTTCCTACATGAAGCTTCCATGCACGTCTTTCATTTCCCATTTGTGTCACATGTCCTACCCATCGCTGTCATACCCAAGTCTTCTTCATTCGCCTGTCTGTTCATCTCTCTTTGGTTCAAAAATTTTCCTAAGAACTTTATTCTCAAATACTCTAATCTCCTTTCCTCCCTTAAAGTAAGAGTCCATGTTTCGCAGCCATATAATATAACTGGTAGAATAATAGTTTTATATATTTTCAGTTTAACGTTTTTTGAAAGGAGTTGGGACGTCAAGAGTCTCTGTAATGCGTAATAGCACGGATCGGGACGAAGGGAATGTAAAAATGTTCCTATAATATAGATGATAAGGTTATAATAATTATTAAAACTCCAGTTGGTTTCATTATTCTTGTAAAGTTTTATTTTTAAGGGGGGTATAATTTCCAGAATTTAGCTATCTTTAATTTGTTGATTAAAATAATGTATTTAGGTGTAGGAAGGATCCTAATTTGAGGATCCCCAGGATAGAAACCTGTATTAATAAAATGTATAGTCTGGAGTGAATTTAAAACCAAGCTTTTAATTTAAGACACAATTACTCTCAAAATCCCAATATGAGTGCAGATGATTATTCAATTAATATCATAATAGGCCTAACTTAATGTGCACGAAGTGGGCCCATACTGCATTTGGTAACCATTGAATGTCAAATTAATGTGTAATTTTCAATGGCGTAGCATCAGAGCAGACAAGTAGACAGTATCTATCCAAAAGTATAAATAAAACAAGTTTTTTAAAGTCATAATTCTGAAATTTATTTTTCCTGCTGCGTTTTTACTTCATGTGGCACATCATATTTTAAGAAACGAAACCGCAGAATCTCGCCTCCGAGAAACCACGTTTAGTAGCCTCTGATAAACTCACTGCAATGTGTCTTTTGTGGGTGTAAATTCCCGTTTGAAAAAAAAAATGCGCGCGCAGTCATAAATTCTTGCATCTCTACCGTCTCACCCATACTTAAGGTAGATATGTCTTTCCACTTGAAAGAGGGAGCAATGTACCGAGGTACCGATTGCGTAAAAATGTTCGCAAGTACTACATCAAACTACAGGATCCAGCTGGAACTAGATGGAACTATAACTCTAGTCCAGTAGTATTACTGCCTCACTATGATGCTTAACAAGCGGCTCGCTTTTTTCCCCGCAGCTGTTATATGTTATTAAAATACAAAGGTCTCGACTGCCGCGACTACGACGATGTTGCCACATTGCTATTCTTCCCTCAGTTTCAATTAAAACTCGGAACGTGGAGCAGTCGATCCAGTTATAAAATTGTATACAGTAATTAATGGTATAATTATCAGTGATTTATTGTGATATGTAACTAGAATAATAATACAATATCTACATATTATATTAGTTTAATATATAAGTGATTTCAACATGTGGCGGCCATGGGAAAATATTTCAGACCGAAGAGTTAATAATAATAATAATAATAATAATAATAATAATAATAATAATAATAATAATAATAATAATAATAATAATAACAAATATAATAATATTTTCAGCATTATTTTGTATGGATATTAAATTTATGTAGAACTACAAGCTATATAATGTTGGAATTAAATTATTTAATAAATAAATACGTATATAGGCCTAATTTTAATTTTAAAAAGTTAAACAATACCAAATAATAACATAAAAATTAAATAATAACATAAATAATCAATGTCTTCTGTCCTTGTGTAATAAACGCCCATAGCGCTATGAGAAAAGTGACAACACCGCATGTCAAGCATTGCCGCGCGGCACCCGCGTTTATATAAACTGTTAACAATCAGAGTGATGCAATAATAGCAATGAAATAGCTTATGAGAACCACATCTCATGTTATGAACTCAGTTGAATTTTATCCAGAATTTAGTCAATACTAATAAAATTCATTGATAAAACCGTTGAGGCGGAGAGTCATAAAATAATATAAGTTAAAATATTCCTTCTTAGGTAAAATCCGTCGTCCTCAACTTATGAAATGTGTAATCTTTATGCCTGTAGGCCTTTCAGGACATCCGTCCCATCTTCAGCAGTTCATTCTTCGCTACAGCATCCAGTATGATGTTTGATGCTGCTGGTCCTGAGTCACGACATAGGCACATTAGGACCAGCAGCATCAAACATCATACTGGATGCGGTAGCGAAGAATGAACTGCTGAAGATGGGGCGGATGTCCCGAAAGGCCTACAGGCATAAAGATTACACATTTTATAAGTTGAGGACGACGGATTTTACCTAAGAAAGTATATTTTAACTTATTTTATTTTATGACAGAACCTTAGGTCGGAAGGAAAGATACGAAACTTAAATTATATAAAACAATGGCTGTTCCTTTGTTGTTGTATGGAAGTGAAAATTGGATAATGAAATCAAGGGATAAAAGCAGGATACAGACTGGGAAATGCTGTTTTTACGTAATGTGAAAGGATGCACAAGAGCGGATAGAATAAGGAATGAAACTATACGAGAAGAATTAAATATATATATATATATATATATATATATATATAATTGAAGATAAAATCAGCGAAAATAATAAGAAATGGACAGAACACTTAATGAGAATGAACAACGAAAGAATACCAAAAAGAACCTTCCTGTATAATCCCAGAGGAACAAGAGATGTTGGCCGACCACGTAGAAGATGGACTTCACTTTTAACTTCGCCGGAACAGGCTGCATAGCCTAAACCTTGTAGAAGAAGAAGAAGAAGAAGAATTTAATAGTTGGCCTTGCAGTATATTTAAACTCATCTTCATTTTTGTTCTTGCTAAGCGTGTACTATCACACCGGTATCTTTATTTTCATAGAGATCTCTTTAACGTTTTACAAGCAAAATCAATAATAACATTGTCGATTAAATAAGAACAACCATGAAGTACATAACATCTTACCGTTCAGAGGAATTAAAAAATGGCATCATCATCATAGTACATTCACGAATTTAGGCCATTTGTTGACCTGTTTCGGCCTCAAGAGAAACACCATCCAAAAGTCTTTTGAGTGGACGTCCTGGTCTTCTTCTTCCTGCAGGTTGATATCTTAACAATTGTTTGGGTATTCTGTTGTCTGTCCAGAGACTAAAATGTAGCAGCCCTACCACTGGAATACTTAGTGTTGGGCCAGTAACCCGTCCTAAGGAACTTCAACACTACTTTCAAGTCTCAACATGAAAAAAATCCAGAAGGAATTTAAAAAATGTGTTTACATGAATAAAGGACAACACGCACACACTATTGAGTAACACTAAGAACTTAGGACTGGAAGTAAATATCAATAAAACTAAATATATGGTCACACGTAGAAATACATTATATAATGGAAATGGACAGCTAATGACAAATGAGGGAAATTTTGAGGAAGTGGCTGAATTCAAATACCTAGGAACAATAATCACAAATAGGAATGAGATGCACAAAGAAATTAAACATAGGCTCAATTCTGGAAATGCGTGTTATTATGCATTGCAGAGACTCTTGATGTCCCAACTCCTTTCAAAAAAACGTTAAACTGAAAATATATAAAACTATTATTCTACCAGTTATATTATATGGGTGCGAAACATGGACTCTTACTTTAAGGGAGGAAAGGAGATTACAAGTATTTGAGAATGAAGTACTTAGGAAAATTTTTGGACCAATGAGAGATGAACAGACAGGTGAATGGAGAAGACTTCATAACAATGAACTACATGGTCTTTATAGGAAGCCAGATATAATAAGAACAGTTAAGTCTCGTAGACTGCGTTGGACAGGACATGTTGCACATATGGGGAATGAAAGACTTGCATGGAAGCTTCTTGTAGGAAAGCCAGAGGGAAAACGCCCAGTTGTTAGACCAAGAATGAGGTGGGAGAATAACATTAACTATGATTTGAGGGAAGTAGATTATACAGGGAATGATTGGAAAACATTAGCTCAGGATAGGGATGTAGGCCTATATAGAGCTTATGTCCGCGCGGTCATGAACCTACGGGTTCGATAGTGCCAGTGAGTAAGTAAGTAAGTTTACATTAATGCCACCTGATTCATGCTGAATGGCAAATTTCAGAAATACTGAACTCAGGTCAAAAGAGGGTGGCTTTTGAGATAATTTACTCCATAATTGTGCAACTTGATGTACGATTTGGACAATTTGAGATAATTTCTTCCGCTGAATTGCTTAACGGGTTACAGTGATTATAGGACAACACTTCCCCACACAGGTACAACTTGAGAAATTTAAGACAGCGTTACGAAGTGAGCTAATCAACATTGACAAGGTTGTTAATGCAACTTACATATTATTTGGGCTGTGATGTTGGCTACAATGTGGAAAGAGATATTGACTTCAAAATAAATAAATTTCAGACGGTGTGTGGAACAATACAGAGAACATTCAAAAATAAAATTATAAAAGAAACCAAGATAAAAATGTATAATGTTATGGCGGTTCCCACAATATTGTATGGATGTGAAACTTGGCCTCCAATGAAAAAACAGAAGGATAGAACACAGACGGCGGAGATGAAAGACAAGTAAAAGGATGTACAAGACTTGATAGAATAAGAAATGAGGATATAAGAGAAGAATTGAAAGTACAGCCTTTATTGGATAAGGTCACGAATTACATACAGAAATGGATTGATCACATGGATGGAATGAGTAAGGAGAGATATCCATTGTTAGCAAGAAATTATCAACCAAAAGGAAGACGTGATGTTGGAAGACCTAGAAGACGTTGGGCTGATGCATTATGAAGTCGGAACGGGAAATTGCCTAATCCCTGGAGTGATGATGATGGTGATGACATTCTGAACATTAAACTTGAATGTATTTATGAGCAAACATTAAAGTTACTTAACTTGGTGTTAAACATCCTGTGACTTCAGCATAGAATGAACTTTCAGTGAATGCACCGAAAAAAGTATAAAAACTTATTTGCGCGATGCTATGATGAATAGTATTAGTCATTCAAAATATCTCTGCAGGCGGAAGAATTACGAAGCTCTGTTTGTTGCTACACGTGACGTCATATAAGGCAGTGTACAGTGTCAGCGTCCCCACGCCCCATTCCCCTCAGCACTCATAGATAGCAGTGTCACGTGTTCTATTCCTGCATAAACACGACTGCAGTGCCCTCCGTCAATAACTGCGCTTACTCCTTAAACGGGTAATAGTCTATATTGTCACATCTCGAAATATACTCTACTGAAATAGTACAGGGCAAGTCAAAATGTTGTGCAGGTTTTCAGAAATTTATTATGTGAAATGTAATGAACATATAATATCGTGAGACATATTGTATGAAAGGTAAACTCTCAAAGTTTTTTTTTTCAAATATTCACAGATGTTCTATGTGAGCGCCTTTTGTTACACGACAGATATCAAGCCGATATTCAATCTCCTGCCAAACTTTCTGTAGCAGTCCGCGGTCGATATCAGCAATGGCTGCTGTGATGCGGGCACGCAGTTCATGCAGTGTTGTTGGAAGTGGTGGTACGTAAACATGATCCTTTACAAGACCCCACATGAAGAAATCACACGGGGTTAGATCTGGTGAACGAGGTGGCCAATGAATGAGTTGTTGATCACCCTGAGATGCACGGCCTATCCAGCGTTGTGGTAAAGCCGTATTCAAATGGTCTCGAACACTGCCATGGTAATGTGGAGGGGCACCATCCAACTGCAGAATGAAATCTGGACTATCCGCTTCAAGCTGCGGAAGGAGCCATTGTTGTAGCATATCAAGGAAAACATGTCCGTTCACAGTACGTTCATGAAAGAAAAAGGGCCCATAAACCTTTGCATGGGAAATGGCACAAAAGACATTCACTTTCGGAGAATCGCGTTGATGTTCCAGAGTTGCGTGGGGGTTACCAGTTCCCCAAATCCTTACATTGTGTCTATTCACTTTTCCTGAAAGGTGGAAAGTCGCTTCATCACTGTAAACTACCCTCTCATGGAACTCATTCTCTTCCATTAATGCGAGAAAATCAACACAGAAGGACGCTCGCAAAGCATAATCGGCGGGTTTTTAAGGCTTGAACCAGTTGCAAGTGGTAGGGTTTCATCTGTAAACGTTTCCGGAGAATCCGCCATACAGTTTTTTGTGGTAGTTGAAGTTCTGTCGCTCCCCGGTAGGTGGATTTCTGTGGACTCCGCACGAAGCATGTGCGAACGCCGTTCGACTGTCTCTTCACTCGTCGACGGACGGCCAGTCGATTTTCGTTTACAGATACAGCCTGAATCCCTAAATTGTGTGTACCACTTACGAATGGATCTCCCATCCGGCGGGTCTTTATCGTATCTGGTACGGAAATGTCGTTGAACACTAGTCACAGAGTTGTTTACATGGTAATCAAGCACACAGAAAGACTTCTGATCCCCAGTCAACGCCATTTTCCTTTACTGCTCTGCTGTTGACATCTTGCGGGTGAACGCGGAACTTTAGAAGTGGACAACTAAACTTTGAGAGTTTACCTTTCATACAATATGTCTCACGATATTATATGTTCATTACATTTCACATAATAAATTTCTGAAAACCTGCACAACATTTTGACTTGCCCTGTATATTAAGATGGGAGGTTGGGAAGTGGTTTCTACAGAAGCGAAGAAAATGTTTAAAAACCGAACGATGGCGAGATTCTGTAAAACACTTCACAAACGTGCATTGTACATTATTTTTTGCACGATGGTGTTTTCAAAATAATAAATAATAGTCAAATAATAACATCTTTGTTAAAATATTTGCGCTCATTATAAACAACTGACTAACGTCCATAGTGTGGGCAATGCTTATTAGTTGAAACTACAGCAGGCCTTGGCACCAAACAGTGATAAAATGGCTGCAAGTGCGTATTTATTGTTTTATATTGTTTTTAATAACGTTCAGTTCATTTAAAATGCAATAAATTGTTTCGTATAATGTATATTAACACTACCTTTTGGGTATATTTTTGTATATTCATTGTAAGTAGTATACATAGAGGACAGTGGGGGCACACCGTAGCGTAGTGGTTAAGGCACTGCGCTACAAGCCGGAAGGTCGAGGGTTCAAGCCCCGGTGGGGTCAGGATTTTTAAACTGACCCGAACATTCTGGTGGCACTATTGCCCTGGGGTCGACTTAGCCTCTAACGGAAATGAGTACCAGACGCTTGTTCTGGGGTAAAGGCGGCCGTCACGCAGGGCTGACAACCCGGCTGACATCAAGTGCCGATTGTCTAGAAATAGTGGGAGCCTTAACCTCCCACTACCCAAAGGCCTCCTGAGGCCTGTAGTGGAAATACTTTACTTTACTTTATACATAGAGGACAGTGGTTTTACTTCCCACACGTGGTTTGTAATAGGTTATAGTATAGTTCTTTAGGTTGGCAACCCCGAAATGTAGAATTTCAACTTTCAATCATGGTCGCCATTGCTGTAAGTACGACAAAACGTACTATCGCGCAAAATAGTATATTTTGATACAAGTATGAAAAACAATGTTTTATGTACGAGTTGAAATGTGTATTCCCGCATAATTTTTCACGAATACGGTACGTAAAAGCCTTCCATACTTGTATCGTTTGTTTTGAATGTCTTACTCTTAATTAAATTAATGTATTATTACACGCTTTATGTTAGCTTGACCTGTATCTATCTATCTATCTATCTATCTATGTAACGGAATCTTTCAACGCGATTTTCGCTCACTTAAAATCATTGTATCGACTTGAAACTTTGTATACTTGTAAAAGACCCGTGACAATACAATAATTTCATATTTTGTTTCTAAAATCCTGGCCAGAATCATCAGAAAATCAAAAAAGTGTCTTTGTGTCTATGTAACGGAATTTTTGAACACTATTTTGACCCACCTAGAAACATTGGATCGACTTGAAACGTTGTTTACTTGTAAATTACCCGTGACAATACAATATTTTCATATTTTGTTTCTAAAATCCTGGCCAGAATCATCAGAAAATCAAAAAAATGAAAACTGGTATAATAGGTTGCGGACTTGTCGAATTTTTAGTCAAGCGTTGTAAGAGCTCTGTTGGTAGAGCGGTGAACTCTAGTGGTATATAATTTCAGTAATCCGTAGGTCGCTGGTTCAAATCCGGCTGGGAGGATTTTTTTAGAAGAGTATTACTTTCAGCTCATACTACAATAGTATCAAATTTAAAGATATTTACATTTTTATCTTATTCTGTAAAATATTAAAACTAAAAAATAAATAATAGTTTTAAAAAACTAAAACAACACGCTTTATTAGAAAACCGAACTAAAAAAATGAAAAATAATTTTAATTTCCAACACGCTTGGGATAAATAATTTTACCATCAAAAGCGTGGTGTGCTTTTATGATTTTTATACTTTCTTCTTAGAGACTTTACTTTTACCAATATCTGTTTATTATCAAATATATTAATTGATAAAGAGCACCCCATGTTTTTGATGGTAAAATTATTTATCCCAAGCGTGTTGGAAATTAAAATTATTTTTCATTTATTTAGTTCGGTTTTCTAATCAAGCGTGTTGTTTTAGTTTTTTAAAACTATTATTTATTTATGTAAATAAGACGCCAAATGTACTATTATGATGCTCACATCTGGGCCGCCATTTAGTATGTCATAGGCTATCAAATATATTTACAGTAATGTATTTGAGTAATTCTATCACCATCGTTCGTTGAATGTTAGAATTCGGAATTCCTAAAAAGGTAATTAGACCTATTCGAATGGCCAAAGAATAGGTTGCGCGTAGGCAAACAGTTTTCAAATTCTTTTGAAATTCACAATGGGTTGAATGAAAGAGGTGCACTATCTGTAATATTCAATTTTGTACTAGAGCATGCCTCAAATATTTAAAGGATAAAAAAGGCGTACAACTCAGTGGTATTGATAAGCTGTTAGCATAGGCTGATAATTTGTCACTATTAGGCGATAGTGAGGAGAACAACTATTAAGTTATAGTCCACCGCTGTGGTCTCGGGGTAGCGTGCTGCCTTGTCACGCAGCGGGTCCGGGTTCGATCCCCGGTCGGGACAGTTTTTCTGGGTGAGGTTTTATCGGGGTTTTTCATCACCTGTAAGACAAATGTCAGGAAACCTTTAAGGCCCAAACGGTCCCCGAAATCATATGGCCATCGCAATCATCATCATTCATATCCATCTTAGGTTAAGCTTAGGTTTAGGGACTCTCCTGGCGCACCACCATCATATCATCGGGGCAACGTCACCCCGCCTTCCAGGCACCCCAACCTCAGAAGTGGGTTACAAGTACGCCATGCCAGGAGAGAAACCAAGAATGTCGAAAGACAAACCTGGGGCTTTTGAAAAAAAAACTGTTAAGTTACACTAAGAGATTGGGGCTGGAAGTAAATATCAATAAAACTAAATATATGATCACATAGAAATTCATGATATAATGAAAATGGAAGTTGAGAAATGCGAGAAAGTTTGAAGGAGTGCTGAATACAAATACCTAGCAACAATACTTATAAACATGAATGAGGTGCAAAAAATTTAATTAAACATAGGCTCAATTCTGGAAATGCATGGTATTGCGGATTACAAGGACATTCGTCATCCCAACTTCTCTCACGAAACGTTCAATTGAAAATACATAAAACTGTTTTTTCCCCCAATTATATGATATGGATGCGAAACACGGACTCTTACTTTAAGTTTCTAATTTAACAAAATGTTTTTTGAAAGATACATCTTAGACCTATCTATGAAAAGAAAACTTTGAATGCACAGAAACATCTATAAATACCTCATATTGTTTTCCTGACGAAGACAATTGAATGTGAGCGCCACCAGTAATTAATTTGACTTGACGATAATTGTTCAGTTAATTTTAGCTTCTTTGCTCAATGCAATATTTCAGTTAAAACATATTAATCTACTCTTTTCCGACATCAAACAATTATTTTAAATAATTTGCGGAATTTCTCAATCATTATTCAAAGTTCCCTCTATATTTTATACTTCATTCTCTCAATCATTATTCAAAGTTCCCTCTATATTTTATACTTCATTCTCTCAATCATTATTCAAAGTTCCCTCTATATTTTATACTTCATTCTCTCAATCATTATTCAAAGTTCCCTCTATATTTTATACTTCATTCTCTCAATCATTATTCAAAGTTCCCTCTATATTTTATACTTCATTCTCTCAATCATTATTCAAAGTTCCCTCTATATTTTATACTTCATTCTCTCAATCATTATTCAAAGTTCCCTCTATATTTTATACTTCATTCTCTCAATCATTATTCAAAGTTCCCTCTATATTTTATACTTCATTCTCTCAATCATTATTCAAAGTTCCCTCTATATTTTATACTTCATTCTCTCAATCATTATTCAAAGTTCCCTCTATATTTTATACTTCATTCTCTCAATCATTATTCAAAGTTCCCTCTATATTTTATACTTCATTCTCTCAATCATTATTCAAAGTTCCCTCTATATTTTATACTTCATTCTAAATTGCGCCATGAATCACCGTTCTAACACACCTCATATCTTATTTGCACAATGTTATTGATTTAATCAAAGGTAAGAAATTCAATATAGTATGAAATAAAATATATAAATGGATTGCGCAAAAATGTGCAAAGGTGATAACACAGGCAACAATCACTAACACTTTAACTTTGTCTTGCGTAATCACAAATTGTTTTTGTTCTTTGTGTACATGTTTCGATGTGATATCTTTCGCATTTCTGTTCACACACTTCGCATATGCATGACATCTTCGGGTCATGGGATGTTTTATCTGTACACATTAGGTGGTGGAATCCATGTACGCTTAGTCTTGTGATGACGTGTCGTATCTGGAAATTTGCTTCTGTCCAGTTCCTGTCTATCATCGCTCCGGTGCTGAAGAATTCCGGCCATACTTCCTCTCTTTTCCTACGTAGTATTTGTAGCGTATGTTCATAGGCTTCTGTGGTTGGCAGTAGGTATGATGTTTTCAAGTCCTCGATAAGAAAAGTCTCCCTTGCCAGTAGGTACACTAGACGGCTTCTTGTCATTTTTGATGCTCCTATTGCTCTTGTTATGTATGTAGCTTTCACTTTTCCCAGTGTGTTCAAATTAGCTTCTGTAAGATGTGGCCATATGATTTCCATCCCGTAAGTTATTATTGGGAGGATCTTTGCATTGAATAGTTTCATCGCTGATTCCAGGCCTAGAACTTGTATATTGCGTATATCATTTATTGCCATTATTGCTTGCGTTGATCTTTCTGCTAAGTGTTTTGTGAAGCTTCTTCCACTGGGTTGTAAAGTAATGCCTAGATATTTAAACCTCCTTTACTATTATGATGTTATCTTTGTCCAATTTTATTTCTGTTGTGGCAGGGATCTTTCCTCCGTTTCTGAACACCATAATTTCTGTTTTTTCTTTGTTTATATAGAAGCTGTGGGTTTTACACCATTCATCCATAGTTGTTATGGCGTTCTGAAGTTTACTTATATCCGTTGATCCGATTACGATGTCGTCTGCGTATGCACATACGAAAATTTCTTCTCCTAGTTCTTCTATTTTCCTTACCAGTTCTTCGGCTGCCATTATGAATAGCAGTGGGCTCAATGGGTCTCCTTGCAGTACCCCATTTGTCTACAGTATAGTTTTTGATTTTGAGAGACCATCTGATATAACTATGCTATTTTCTTTCATTATTGATGTAATGATTTGGGTCCACGCGTTCTCCTCTCCTAGGATACTTTTCAGTTTGCTTATTATTAACCCTCTGTCCGTAAAATATACGAATACAGTGTACAACTTGTGTTTTCTATCGAGTGCTTCCTCTATGTTTTGAAGGAGGAGTTTCACTCCCGATTGAGTTGATCTCTCTTTCCTGAATCCAAATTGCGCATCAGGGAGCTTTTCTTCGATTTTCCCCCTTACTCTGTTTGTTATAATTTTCGTTAGGTTCTTGAAGGGAACGTTTTAAAGAGCGATGCCCCTGTATTTGTTAGGGTCTGTTGGATTCCCTTTTCCTTTGTATATAAATTTATCGTCGAGTTTCTCCATTGTTCTGGAATTCTTCCTAGTTCCATACATTTGTTATATAGTTTTGTCCATATGGGACTCAGTGTGTCAATTGTGTTTTTGAGGTGTTCATTATATATCATATCTGGGCCGGATGCTATGAAATAAAATATAGTACGATAAATGAATGAAAGACTTTTAGGTATTTTTTTTTGAAAATTATGTCATTGTCTCTCTTGTCTTCCATACTAGTATTGTAATGAATATACTATTGAAATATTTATACAATTCGTAGTCGAACCTACTTTCTAGGCACCAAACATGAAATGAAAAACATTGTGTGTGTGAGAGAGAGAGAGATAGAGGGAGAGAGGGGGGAGGGGGAGAGAGAGAGAGAGAGAGAGAGAGAGAGAGAGAGAGAGAGAGAGGAGAGACCAACCAAACTCGGAAATAGTAATCAATTTAAAAAGTATGCTCCAGCTTTTAACCAACAAAATCGAACCATTAGGAATTAATTTCAAACGAAACTTTAAAAATCACCTTAGCGCAGCGTAAAAAAAACATGCTAGTAATTCATCCTCTAAATATTTAATGGCATGCTCTAGTACAAAATTAAATCGTAGAGGAGATAGTGCATTTCCTTGCTTCAACTCATTGTGGATTTCAAAAGTATCCGAAAACTGTTTGCCTACACGCACCCTACTCTTTGTGCCATTTAGACACATTCGTATAAGTCTAACTAACTTGTTAGGAATTCCGAACTCCAGCAGGATACTATATAACTTCTCCCTCTTAATTGAATCGTATGCCTTTTTGAAGTCTACGTATAGTTGATGTACAGTACCATTATATTCCCATTTCTTTTCTAAAATCTGTCTTATACTAAAAGTATGATCTGTTGTAGACATGTTTCTTCTAAATCAACATTGATGATCTCCTAGAATGTCATCAATATAGGGAGTTAGTTTGCTTACTAATATATTTGTTAGAATTACCAAACTTAGCATATAGCAATTAATTAAGAAAAGTAAGTAGAGTGCGTTAACCAGCAAAATCAAACCATTAGGTGTAAGTGTTCACCTGAAACGAAAATTTAAAATTCGCTCTAGCGGTCGCATATGTTGATGTTCCACAAGGAAACTCTGTTTATGTTATGAAAGTAAACCGAGGAAGGTATTCTCCAAAAATACGCGAAATCCGACCATTAGAAGTGGGGGTTTACCTGAAACTCGAAATTAAAAATGTGCTCTAGCAACCGCCTGTTTGGTTCGTTGCAGTCTGTACCACGAAGAAGTAATTCTTTACCCACGTTGTGGTGAACATCTTGAAGCAGTGATTCTCTTCATGCCCGATGTTGTAGTAACATTTTGAAGAAGGATTGGTGTCCCAAAATGAATTACTGGTTCAGGTTGGGTTTTATTTTCGGTAGAGCCGGATTCTTTTCTTAGGGTCCGTAGTTGGTACACTGGATAGGAAAACACTTTAAAGATCACTAAAAACTGTTTCTTATAGAAATAATTTCACATTTATTCACTTTGTAAAGTTCCCAGCAGATTAAGTAAATATAGGTGGTATTATTCTTCACCGTCAATTAAAAGTAAATTATTTTCTTTTCTTGAATCAACTATTCTTCTTGTATTAAATATCACATTTTATCAACAGAACTCTTATTGCTTCTATGTTTGTTGAAAGTTGTATGCAGAATGACTAGTGTAATTTTTTTATAATTTTAAAAGAACATTATTACATCACATGATAACAATTTTAAATTCTATTGGTTAATAGCCCATTAAATACCAGGTTTAAATTTTATTTGTTAGATCAAAAAGTTAATTGTTTGTAACATCCAATCAGAGTTTAGTTTACTTTCATTTAAAAATATGAAGTAAAGCAGGTGTTCTTATTACAGTTATAACAGAAAGCTTTATAATTCTGACAACAATGACTTAAAACAATTTTTTTGCAAATGCCCCAGGTTGTCTTTCAAAATTCCTGGTGTTCTCTCCTGGCATAGCGTTCTTGTAACCCATTTCGGACGTTGGGGCGCCTGGAAGGCGGGATTACGTTGCCCCGATGATATGAGGGTGATGATAATGGAAGTGGTGCGCCAGGAGAGTCCCTAATCCTAAGCCTAACCTAAGATGAATATGAATGATGATGATTGCGATGGCTATATGATTTCGGGGACCGTTTGGGCCTTAAAGTTTTCCTGACATTTGTCTTACAGGTGAGGAAAAACCCCGATAAAAACCTCATCCAGAAAAACTGTCCGGACCGGGGATCGAACCCGGGCCCGCTGCGTGACAAGGCAGCACGCTACCTCGAGACCACAGCAGTGGACACTTAAAACAATTTTAAAAGCATTATTTGGAAAGTATATAATACAATTTATTTAATTGTTACTGAGATTTTTTATTCAACAATGAACAACAATGAATTATTTAGATGTTTTTCTTTATTTAAGTTATACTTAAATATTAAAAGAATTTTAAAGTATAAAATTATTAACTTTAACTTTCATATTTATTATGATATTAAAATCCTGCTTTAACCACACTTTTTAATTGACCCTTAAATTGGCAATGTGTTATTGCATTGGATTAATTTATTTAATATATTTAATAAAGTAATGGGAAAATATTATTTAAATTGGTGTCAAATTTTACAACAATATGCAAATAGGTAGGCCTATTAACTTAGGTTATGCATGATTTGTTTTTACTGCAATCCGATACTTTTAAATAAGGTTGCGTCAGAAATTGGATTTCTGCAATTTAACAAAATAAATCTTTATTCTGTAATCTTGCAAAATGAGACAGTAAATTCGATTTGCTGAGAATTCGCTTAGGTTTCTGCGTGAAAGAGTTTTTTAATGTCCAACCCGATTATACCGTAAGTTGCAGAACTCTGTATGTCGATAGAAAACACACTGAGAGTTTTGTCGTTAAAAGTGACTATAAATAAGAATAATAAAAAAGTTTTTATGCTCACTCGTTGTACCTACCGCATTTATTAAACAATTTGATCTGATTACAACATGTCTGTTAAAAGTTCTGGAAGCTAGTAGTTTACTTTAAAGACAATGTAATGATTTAGAATATTGGAGACGTCAGTTATTACCGGAAAGATTTCTAAATTCAAATCGGGAAAGATTGGCATGCTACGAGTTATTGGTAAATCCAGAAAATTGGATAAACTTGGGTAAATTTCTGTTCAAAACGCGGAAAATAAGAACAACACTCATTCATGAATATGTTATCAAAATGCAATAACATTAATTCTTAATAATTATATATAAATTAATTAATGTATAATGCTATTGTGTTATTATTTAATTGTAATATTACTGTGTTTTCTTATGTAATTGCAATGTTATGGTTTTTTAGTGTATAGTGCTATTGTGTTATTATTTAATTGTAATATTACTGTGTTTTCTTTATGTAATTGTAATGTTATAGAATAGAATAGAATATATTTATTTAGCCTGGTGGAGTTAAGGCCATGTGGCCTTCTCTTCCACTCACCAGAACAAACATATGTTACATATGAATACAAAAAAAATTACAATAATAGTCATATTAAACAGGACAAACATGTTACATATGAATACAAAAAAAATTACAATAATAGACATTGTACAATTAATTATCTGTCATATTGAATAATAATGAAAATAATGTCTAATAATACAATGAAACTAAATACAATTAAAATTAAATTAATGATACAATGAATAAAAAAAAAGGAATAACAGCTCGAATCTACTATACGTAAAAAGAAAAAAAAATACAAAGAAAGTAATAAACTACAATGAATTAATCTACGCTTTTTATACAAGGCATTAGGTAAATATATTAACAAATCCTAAGTCTATTTTTATTAAATAATGCAAAAACGCATTATTAATTCTTAAAAAGTAATATTAGTGAGTTGTTTCTGTTAGTAATTTTATTTTCAATTTGTTTTTGAAAGATGGTAAAGTTTGGCAGTCTCTGACATAGGGTGGAAGTGAATTCCATGTTCTAGCAAGAGAAACTGTAAAAGATTTCGAATAATAGGTAATGTGATGAGGAGGGATATATAGGACACTGTGCTCAAGGGATCGGGTATCTAAGTTATGTGTATCAGAGAGTCTAGTGAAGCGGTGTGATAAATAATAAGGTAATGATGTGTGTAATATATTATAGAGAAGGCATAGGGAATGGATGGTTCTACGATCTTGTAGACGAAGCCATGACAATTGTTCAAGGGATGGTGTAACGTGATCAAATCTACGTATACCACAAATAAAATGTTATTGCTTTTTTTAGTGTATAATGCTATTGGTTATTATTTAATTGTAATATTATTGCGTTTTCTTTATGTAATTGTAATGTTATTGCTTTTTTTTGTTGTTTATTTTTCTTCACACTAGTAGCAATTATTACTTTATTGTAACGGACTGTCAACAGCACATACGGCTTACTGTCCGTGCGACCCATATTTGTAAATAATATTGTAAATATCTTACTTTTTGTCTAATAAAGTCCTACTACTACTACTACTACTACTTTAAAGACATAAGAAATTATATAAAATATAGAAATTAAATTCACCGCTGTGGTCTAGTGGTAACGTCGTTGCCGCAGGCCCGGGTTCGATCCCCGGTTGAGACAAGTTTTCTAAGTGTTCTTTATTGGAGTTTTCCTCACCTGTAAGAAAATGTCGAGTCCCTAAAAGACTTCGAACACCTTCTGAACGTTACAATCACCCATATCATATTCGCATTCTTTAGTGTGAATGTATGAATAAATGTTATGTCTTGTCTTAAATGTTCGTATTGTCTCGGAGGTGGCCCTGGCATTGAGGTGTTCGCTTATCCAATGAGGCCCTCCATATCCTTGTGTGGTCAAAAAAGTATGTGTGCATTCAAGAGTATCAAATTGTCTCCTTGAAGATCCGTGTGGGGTAGGACACGTAAAATGAAAGGTTAAACTAAGAAAAAGAAATAAAAAAATAACAAAGCATTAATGGACTTATATTGCATATAGAAATGGCGGCAACAGTTCAGCATGAGAATGAGACAAGTTCTAGTGACGACGACGATGAAATGGACAATTCAGCGGCCGCGTCTGCTTCAACAAGTAGACAACGTCGGGATGTCAGTGATGGGTGAGTAGAGTACCTTTTATCACAAAATCGTAACTTGAGGATTTTTCTTTAATATTTATAAAACAAAGGAAAATCAAAACATGGATTTGAATATTAATAAATATGATCTTTATGATAATAAAATTGTATTACAGATTATCATAAGTAATGCCACGAGTGATTTCCAAATTATCGATAAATTCACGACTCACGAAGTGAGGAGTGAATTTATCTAGAGAATTTGGAAATCAAGAGTGGCATTTGTTAGGACTATTTAACGAATAAAATTAAGCTGTTTACTCACAAATCATTATTTAACTATAGTTATTTTAAAATATTTATATATTTAATGTAAACGGCGATGTTTGAAAACAAATGAGAAACGATAGGTACGCTTCTACTGCTTCATTTGTTTATCACTGCAACCAGATCATACTATTTATTGCCAAAGGAACGCAATATTGTAAGGAGGAGCTTTCTTTAATATGGTAATTATAACACTGATAAATATTCGGTGAAACACGACTCTGATTGGTTGTAAAACAGAAATCATTGAAACGTGATTGGTCATTGACTCCCATTTGGGGCATGAGTTAAATAGTCTAGAGAATTTGGAAATCAAGAGTGGCATTTGTTAGGGCTATTTAACGAATAAAATTAAGCTGTTTACTCACAAATCATTATTTAACTATAGTTATTTTAAAATATTTATATATTTAATGTAAACGGCGATGTTTGAAAACAAATGAGAAACGATAGGTACGTTTCTACTGCTTCTTTTGTTTATCACTGCAACCAGATCATACTATTTATTGCCAAAGGAACGCAATATTATAAGAATGTTCTCTAGCGGAGAAAAAATTAAACACATCAAACTGTATATTAATTCATTTCTGATGTATGATGTAAATATGACAATTATATTTTTCTGGATTGTTACCTGGGAAAAAATACATTTAAGAAAGTGCAAACAGTGGTTTCTTTTTTTGGTGGTATAATCAATTGCTATAAATGTTTTTATATTAACTCCCACATGCGGCATGTGTTGACATTCATGCACTATATATATACAATCTGGTAGCCATATTTCGCACGGGTTCAGTCACTGCAAAATAATGGTCAGACCTGTTCAGAATATTAAAAAGGAGGAGCTTTCTTTAATATGGCAATTATAACACTGATAAATATTTCGTGAAACACGACTCTGATTGGTTGTAAAACAAAAATCATTGAAACGTGATTGGCCATTGTGTCCCATTTGGGGCATGAGTTAAATAGTCAAAACTAGTTACTGATAGAATAAAAACAGGCTAAAATCTATAAACGCAATATCAGTTACAGCACATGGCGTGACACAATTTTAAATTATTTATTGACATCAACATAATCCTCCTTTCATTTAATTAAGGGAAAGAGGACCCTGAATGCAATAGGCTCACTGTCAATATTCATATTTTTTCTTTGTTTTTATAATTCCCCAACGTCAAGGATAAATTGTATAGTTTTAAAATACATTAGGAAGTAATATTAAGAGGTTTGTTTAATAATTAAAACATTTTGTCTGTTCATTCTTACCTCTTATAGTTGTTTTTGTCGAACATATGTTTCAGGGCTTTTTAGCCCCATCGTCAGCGACTACAGACTGAATTTTCTCATGTTGCCGACAATATATACATATAACTAATGTGGTGAACGGACGGGATGGGCTACTTACCAATTGCACTGGTCAGCATGGTGAGATATTGACCGATATGGTTTTACTTCCACTTCCATACCATATCTCTTTTTTATCTTTCCTATCCAGTCTCTCTGGACTGAACACTTGTTGTTTTGCGACCCCGATGATATTAGTATATTCGAGACCGAGGGGATCATTTAATCTTATCTTTTCTGTCAAATTCTTCCTAAAGGGCAGATCAGGCTCTCAGCTGTATTGAAAGCAAATGACCTGAGGATGGATACCTAAAAAAAAAACCCTGGTCCTCCAGGTTGGGGTTGATGCGGTAGGCCAACTCCTTCCCATCAGAGAAAAAAATTGCAATGCTAAAAAACCTAATAGAGATAAGCCGGTCAGATTACGATCGTAAAAGGAAGACGAATCTAGCTACGTAAACGAACTCTGCTAATTGGAACATGGAACGTACAAGGCATAAGGAATAACATGGAGGAGGTCCTTAAACAGATGGAGGATTTGAAGCAGGACATAATCGTACTGACTGCAACAAAGAAGAAAGGAGAAGGAATAAAAACTTTAGGATCGTATGTTCATATTTACAGTGGTGTTAAAAAGAATGAAAGGGCTAAAAGAGGGGTTTCAGTACTTATCAAGAAGAAATATAAGAGATATATCACAAACTGGGAAGCAATAAATGAAAACATAAATAAAATTAATATTTCTCTTTTTGGTATAAAATTATAAGATTCTCCATATTAGGAATATATGGAGTTAGGTTACTCAAAAATCATTATTTAAATATAGTTATTTTATAATATTTAATGTTAACGGCGATGTTTGAAAACAAATGAGAAACGTTATGTTTCATTTGTTCATCACTGCAACCAGATCATATTTATTGCCAAATAGGATCGCAAATTGTAAGAATGCACCCTAGTGGAGAAAAAATGAAACACATCATTATAGGTTATTAATTAATTTAGATGTTCTATGATGTAAATATATCAATTATATTTTTCTGCAACATTAATTCCTTGGAAATAATACGTTTAAGGAAGTGCAAACAGTGGTTTCTTTTTTTTTTTATGGTATAGTCAATTCCTACGAATGTTTTTCTATTTTATCTCGCAAGCAGAATCTGGTGACATTCGTGCACTAGATATACAACCTGGTACCAATTGTTAGAATGAAAGTAATAAAATCGAGATGAAAAACGACTGTGATTGGTTGTAAATCAAAATTCATTGAAATGTGATTGGCCATTGACTGCCGTTTGGGTCATCAGTTAAATGGTCCAAGAAAAGTAGATTGATACCAAAGTTCTTATTATGACTGGAAATACGCACTTAACCAAAGAGTTACATATTACCACGAGATTGATAAAATCAGTCTTAAAGTTCATTGCACTTAAAACTGCATTCATGGATACATTCTGTTACCCGCCTCTCTACATTAATATTTTCCTTCCTGTCTGTATACTGTTTGGCTTCATTCCTTCCTCTTTTTGCTTTATCGTTTACCCAATTTTACTAATCCTCTTTTTGCCAATGTGCAATATTGAAGCAACTTCTTTTTCTATAGGTTCCTCAGTGCTATCTTCATTGGAATCAGTCAAGAAAATAACACCAATATTAATCTTCATATTTAAAAAAAATACCTTTATTAAACTTATTATTAGACTGCAAATCCTGTAGATCTAAATCATATTATATCTTACTCGCTGGCACTATCGAACCCATAGGTTCATGGCCGCACGGACATAAGCTCTCCATATATCCCTATCCTGAGCTAAAGCTTTCCAATCATTCCCTGTATAATCTACTTCCCTCAAATCATAGTTAGTGTTATTCTCCCACCTCATTCTTGGTCTACCAACTGGGCGTCTTCCCCTCTGGCTTTCCTACAAGAAGCTTCCATGCAAGTCTTTCATTCCCCATACGTGCAACGTGTCCGCACGGACATAAGCTCTCCATACATCCCTATCCTTAGCTAAAGCTTTCCAATCATTCCCTGTATAATGTACTTCCCTCAAATCATAGTTAGTGTTATTCTCCCACCTCATTCTTGGTCTACCAACTGGGCATTTTCCCTCTGGTTTTCTTACAAGAAGCTTCCATGCAAGTCTTTCATTCCCCATAAGTGCAACGTGTCCGCACGGACATAAGCTCTCCATACATCCCTATCCTTAGCTAAAGCTTTCCAATCATTCCCTGTATAATGTACTTCCCTCAAATCATAGTTAGTGTTATTCTCCCACCTCATTCTTGGTCTACCAACTGGGCATTTTCCCTCTGGTTTTCTTACAAGAAGCTTCCATGCAAGTCTTTCATTCCCCATAAGTGCAACGTGTCCGCACGGACATAAGCTCTCCATACATCCCTATCCTTAGCTAAAGCTTTCCAATCATTCCCTGTATAATGTACTTCCCTCAAATCATAGTTAGTGTTATTCTCCCACCTCATTCTTGGTCTACCAACTGGGCATTTTCCCTCTGGCTTTCCTACAAGAAGCTTCCATGCAAGTCTTTCATTCCCCATACGTGCAACGTGTCCGCACGGACATAAGCTCTCCATACATCCCTATCCTTAGCTAAAGCTTTCCAATCATTCCCTGTATAATGTACTTCCCTCAAATCATAGTTAGTGTTATTCTCCCACCTCATTCTTGGTCTACCAACTGGGCGTCTTCCCCTCTGGCTTTCCTACAAGAAGCTTCCATGCAAGTCTTTCATTCCCCATACGTGCAACGTGTCCGCACGGACATAAGCTCTCCATACATCCCTATCCTTAGCTAAAGCTTTCCAATCATTCCCTGTATAATGTACTTCCCTCAAATCATAGTTAGTGTTATTCTCCCACCTCATTCTTGGTCTACCAACTGGGCATTTTCCCTCTGGTTTTCTTACAAGAAGCTTCCATGCAAGTCTTTCATTCCCCATAAGTGCAACGTGTCCGCACGGACATAAGCTCTCCATACATCCCTATCCTTAGCTAAAGCTTTCCAATCATTCCCTGTATAATGTACTTCCCTCAAATCATAGTTAGTGTTATTCTCCCACCTCATTCTTGGTCTACCAACTGGGCATTTTCCCTCTGGTTTTCTTACAAGAAGCTTCCATGCAAGTCTTTCATTCCCCATAAGTGCAACGTGTCCGCACGGACATAAGCTCTCCATACATCCCTATCCTTAGCTAAAGCTTTCCAATCATTCCCTGTATAATGTACTTCCCTCAAATCATAGTTAGTGTTTATTCTCCCACCTCATTCTTGGTCTACCAACTGGGCATTTTCCCTCTGGTTTTCTTACAAGAAGCTTCCATGCAAGTCTTTCATTCCCCATAAGTGCAACGTGTCCGCACGGACATAAGCTCTCCATACATCCCTATCCTTAGCTAAAGCTTTCCAATCATTCCCTGTATAATGTACTTCCCTCAAATCATAGTTAGTGTTATTCTCCCACCTCATTCTTGGTCTACCAACTGGGCATTTTCCCTCTGGCTTTCCTACAAGAAGCTTCCATGCAAGTCTTTCATTCCCCATACGTGCAACGTGTCCGCACGGACATAAGCTCTCCATACATCCCTATCCTTAGCTAAAGCTTTCCAATCATTCCCTGTATAATGTACTTCCCTCAAATCATAGTTAGTGTTATTCTCCCACCTCATTCTTGGTCTACCAACTGGGCGTCTTCCCCTCTGGCTTTCCTACAAGAAGCTTCCATGCAAGTCTTTCATTCCCCATACGTGCAACGTGTCCGCACGGACATAAGCTCTCCATACATCCCTATCCTTAGCTAAAGCTTTCCAATCATTCCCTGTATAATGTACTTCCCTCAAATCATAGTTAGTGTTATTCTCCCACCTCATTCTTGGTCTACCAACTGGGCATTTTCCCTCTGGTTTTCTTACAAGAAGCTTCCATGCAAGTCTTTCATTCCCCATAAGTGCAACGTGTCCGCACGGACATAAGCTCTCCATACATCCCTATCCTTAGCTAAAGCTTTCCAATCATTCCCTGTATAATGTACTTCCCTCAAATCATAGTTAGTGTTATTCTCCCACCTCATTCTTGGTCTACCAACTGGGCATTTTCCCTCTGGCTTTCCTACAAGAAGCTTCCATGCAAGTCTTTCATTCCCCATACGTGCAACATGTCCGCACGGACATAAGCTCTCCATACATCCCTATCCTTAGCTAAAGCTTTCCAATCATTCCCTGTATAATGTACTTCCCTCAAATCATAGTTAGTGTTATTCTCCCACCTCATTCTTGGTCTACCAACTGGGCATTTTCCCTCTGGCTTTCCTACAAGAAGCTTCCATGCAAGTCTTTCATTCCCCATACGTGCAACATGTCCTGCCCATCGCAGTCTACGAAACTTAACTGTTCTTATTATATCTGGCTTCCTATAAAGACCATGTAGTTCATTGTTTATTAGTCTTCTCCATTCACCTGTCTGTTCATCTCTCTTTGGTCCAAAATTTTTCCTAAGTACTTTATTCTCAAATACTTGTAATCATATTATATCTTTCGATTGTTAAATAATTTCAAATTATCTCAAATTGTATTGCTAAAAAATACTATTTTATAATATTCAATAAATTATGAAAATAATATAGCCTAGATAAAGTATTTTCGATGTTTTTATTTAAATTAACACATTTCAATTCCAAACTATATAAAGTACTTTAAATATTTTACGTACCATAGGTTAAGTAATGCTCATGTCCATCAGATTCTGACTCAGACATAATAATATTTGATAAATCAATAAACCTCCAAAAATCACCAGCACTATATTAAACACTATCAATACAATAATAATTTTCACGTAAAATTAGTTGGAAACATTAAAAAATACATCGCTCTAAGCTTGAGTCCACCTAGCTGTTGGAAGACAAGGAGTACAACTTCAGATGTACCCCTTGTCCTCCAAGTAGAAGAGCTGTTTTCCTGAGTGATTTTCTAAGGCTCCACTATATGTCAGAACCTATCAAACTCTTGGGCACCAAACAGTTTGTCATATTAGCTAAACATTTCTGCTCTTATCTCGTTAAAAAAATCACTTGTACCCCTTGTCCTCTGACCGGCTCAAATAAACATAGAAATCTGCATTACAATTAATTTCACTAAAGAGTTTAAAACTATTAAATGGTCAGCATCAGAAGACGTAAGCTGTTTTAAAAAGAAGCAAAACAAGAAATGCTTTGCTAAACAATGTTCCGATATTGTAAGGAAAAGAAAGCTAGCGAAAATGAATTGGATACATGAGCCAAAGGAAGTAAATAAAAAAATGGGTAGCGTTAGAGGGAAACCACGATTATTAAAGCGTAAAAAGAGGGGATATTTAAGAGAGAAAATTAATGATCTTGAAATGAATGCACAAAATAGGAACATAATTATATCAGGAAATTAGGATAGAAAGGAAAGAGTTTCAATGTACTGTGTAGGATGATATTATTTATTATAAAAGTTTATGTTATTTTTGTACCTTGTGTATCAGGGTTAATTAAAATATATGTATATTTGATAAAAATATTCTCGAAGAATTTGAAGCTAACATATTAATAAATTTATTGTTTCAAAAATATTAGTAGCTAGAACAAACATAATTAGGAATGAAAATGGGGATATGATTGCTGATTCCAGGAGTATATTAAATAGATGGAAAAAGTTACTTTAAACAGCAGGGCTGAATAAAAGTATTGATTATAGGCTAGGCTGCATCGTACTTAGACCGCTGTGTTTACAAACTGCACGTTGACACGCGCTACTCGGGACAGACTTCTAGTACCGTACAGTCCGCTTTGTGTAAGAATTGACTCATCTTTACACAATTTTTGTTTCGACATTCTGATACAACCACACGTCACGTAAACAGGTCTATTACTGAGGAGAGCCGAACATACACACTCTCCCCTCCGAGCAGGCAGTGGAGACGCTCGACAAAGCACGCATTTTGTAAATAACGTGTATAGAAATTAGTTACTATCCTGATAACGCTACCCTTTTCCAGCCCTATTAATCACTTACGCGTATTAAATGTGCACGCAGAAGAGGATTTGCAGACGATGGTTTACAGACAACAGAAATGTTAGTCACAGAACCAAGAGCATTAGAGGTTGAAATGGCGATATAAAAATTAAAAATGTATAAAGCATCAGGTTCAGATGGGATCCCAGCAGAATTTATAAAATCAGGGAGAGAAAATTTTATGGACAAGATACGTCGGTTGCTTAGTATGATTTGAGAAAAATAAGCTCTTCCAAATGAATGGAAAGAAGCAATTACCGGTATCGTACCAATCTATAAGAAAGTATATAAAATCGATTGCAACAATTAGGCCTACAACTTCAACTTCGTACAAAATTCTAACAAATATATTAGTAAGCAGAGTTACTCCCTATATTGATGTCATTCTAGGAGATCATCAATGTGCATTTAGAAGAAACAGGTCTAAGGGTCGTATATTAGAACATTACTCTCTACTCAAATTACTTCCAATCACTAGTGAGCTGATTCACCGTGAGCAATTGCTGAGAACGAATTAACGGCCGACTTATCGGTCATGCACGAGAGTCGACGTTTTCGTAACATTGGCAACGAATTACCCAGAATTCTCAGCGATAAAACCACTTCCGTTATTTTCGTCTGCTATAGAGGAATGCATTTATGCTTGCGTCCCGCAAATAATACCGTATACAAACACGTCTGCGACACGCAATATTACGCCGATTCTCCTGTTCTTCCAGTTGAATTCTTTGGTAGACTCTATCAAATTCCTCTTCTCCGTGTATACCGAAAACATGATCGAAGTCTTCAAGGTCCGACATCTTGGATAAATGTTGGATAAAGCAGCAAAGTACATCGATTACCATCGGTTCCCTTCGGGATTTTAATTTGAGTTGCTCATTTAAGCTACCTCCGCAGGTAGCTTACAAATTTAACCAATTATTATCGCATGAACAGATTTCTGAGTAAGCAAAATCGTATTAGCATACAACTTGCTCAGCAGAGAAGGCATTTTACTGTCTAATGCGTCCAAACATGCGACCCGTACAAGTCCACTGCTGTGGTCTCGATGTAGCGTGCTGCGTTATCACGCAGCGGGCCCGGGTTCGATCCCCGGTCGGGACAGCCTCCTAGGTAAGGTTTTTATCGGAGTTTCTCCTCACCTGTAACACAAATGCCAGGAAGCTTAGGGCCCAACGGTCCCCGAAAATCATCCGGCCATCATCATCATCCTTCATCTGTTGGAAAGCAACGGGAAGCTACCACACCTATAATTCCGTAGTAAAGCTGCAAAGCATAGCATGAAAATGCTATGATTGCAGTGAAAGACCTGCCCTCGGGCAGAATTACTATGGATGGATGGATGTCTACAACAGATTTTTAGTATTAGACAGACTTTAGAAAATAAATGGGAATATAGGATGATATTATGGAAACTTTCAGGAAATTCATGAATTTGATATAAAATCTCCTCACGTTTATTGCCTTCGCCTGTTTTCGTAAGTTGTCGGCGATCAGTAATTAGGATGGATCTCCGGACCGACATTCTGGAGTATCATAAGATACTCGTCACGAAGACAATTCAGGTACCGTTGTAAAAAGCAATTGAAGGAAGATGGCGTGATGTGTATTTGATGTACTCCGTCCGGTACCCAGGTACAAGTCAATAGAGTGCAATCTGTGTTTACATGTTGAAGTGTATCAATCAACCAGAGTTAAAAGCGTTTACGAGACACCAATAGAAACAGCAGAGGATCTACTAGCACAGAGCCGTCCAAACTACTGCCCGCGGGCCGGATACGGCCCTCCACCACTCTCTGTCCGGCCCTTGTAGGCCTGTAGCATTCTGATAAATTAAAATATGATAGAGCTAGGTCTATAATATTAGTCTTATCAGTAATGGAACATTAACTGTTGAATATAACGACATAATAAGAAAAAGTAGACAATCAACACACGCTTATATTAATAACAATAATAATCATCATAATCATAATGATAATAATAATCATAATGATGATAATGATAATAAAGTGATCCCACTACAGGCCTCAGGAGGCCCTTGGGGTAGTAGGAGGTTAAAGCTCCCACTTTTTCTTGACAATCGGCACTTGATGTCAGCCGGGTTGTCAGCCCTGCGTGACGGCCGCCTTTACCCCAGAACAAGCGTCTGGTACTCATTTCAGTTAAAGGCTGAGTCGACCCCAGGGCCATAGTGCCGCCAGAAGGTTTGGGTCAGTTTAAAAATCCTGACCTCACCGGGACTCGAACCCTCGACCTTCCGGCTTGTAGCTCAGTGCCTTAACCACTGTGCTACGGCGTGTCCCCGATAATAATAATAATAATAATAATAATAATGATAACGATAATGATAATATTAATATTGAAAATTATAATAGTGATAATAATAATGATAATGGTAATGATAATGATAATAATGATAATGATATAATAATGATAATAATGTTGATGATGATAATAATAATAATAATAATAATAATAATAATAAACAATAAAATTGTATGGTCATGTAAAAAGAATAGCAGAAGACAGATACCCAAGAAGAATACTAGAATGGGTACTACTTGGCTGAAGAAAAAGAGGACGGCCAAAAATAACGTGGATTGGTGGTATTTTGAGCATCATGAGAGAAAAAGGATCGGACGATTGAATGACAGAGAGATGTGGAGGAGAATGACAGTAGATTAGTTGGGTGCAGGAAGATGAATGACAGAGAGATGTGGAGGAGAATGACAGTAGATTAGTTGGGTGCAGGAAGATGAATGACAGAGAGATGTGGAGGAGAATGACAGTAGATTAGTTGGGTGCAGGAAGATGAATGACAGAGAGATGTGGAGGAGAATGACAGTAGATTAGTTGGGTGCAGGATTGGAATGACAGAGAGATGTGGAGGAGAATGACAGTAGATTAGTTGGGTGCAGGAAGATGTTGTGAAATATTGTGAGACCTGCTAAAAAAAAAATAACAATCCACAACAGCTGTAACAGGAACTATGGCCCGCGCCACCTTCATGTTTGTTCCATTTGGCCTGCGACACAAATAAGTTTGCGCGGCTCCTTACTAGCACGAATCCTTGCTGCTTGTCATATTGTCAGAGTGACTCCAGGGTTGTTCGCTCAAGTACGACAGAACTTCCTACGATTTTGTCATGCCTAAATCGGAGCTGAAGGACGCCACTTTGAACACCTGTTGTAGTATCATGGCTTGTGTAAGTACTATAGCAAAATAAAACATTTATTATTACGAACTGCTGGTTTTCTTAGGGCTTAAAGGACCTTCGGGACTTGGTAAATCTGGTAGCATGAGTTTCTAGCCGAGCGTTGGTATGAGGATGTATTAGTTATAAAGGCATACGTGTTTTTGAACATAAATAAATGGATTCTTAATTTATCTATTTTATTTCTGGAGAATAATGATTACAATAATTAAGTATCCTAGCCCTAAATAACTAAACTAAGCTTATATTAAGAAAACCTACATTCGAACTTCCTGGGGTTTGAGAGGGAGGAAATGTGGAATTTATAAATGTACCCTAATCTACATTTTTAAAAATTCTGTCCCTTTGAAATATAGTATTAAATGTAAGTGATTCCCTTTCCAAAAGTCCTGATACATATTAAGAAAAATGGTAGCTTGACTCACCCATCAGCTGCTCTTGTTTTCACAGACAGACAGGAGTCCCCTATTTTGCCAGGGTTAAATACTAAGTTCTGACCTACATCTCCAAGTAACTGTATTAAACATTCCATAGTCTAAATGTAGAGATTTTACAGTTAACTCTGTTCTGCCAAAATCAAACTCTGTTCTGAAATATAGTATGTCTAACGCTTTATTTCAACAACGCTCGACTTGAATAGTTGAAATAATCTATAAAATGATTAAATATCTATATAAAATAATCTATGTATTCATAACATTTATTATTCGTAATGTTTGATAATTTCACGTTCATAAGTATCCCAACAAACGTTCGAGTATAACTTGCGAAGGAGATGTTACCGGACCAGGATTACTCATATCAAATCCATGCATTTGTCCTTCTTATTCTTCCCTGAAAGTTTGAATCATTATCATAAGTAACGCCACGAGTGATTTCCAATTTATCTAGAGAATTTGGAAATCAAGAGTGGCATTTGTTAGGACTATTTAACGTATAAAATTAAGCTGTTTACTCACAAATCATTATTTAACTATAGTTATTTTAAAATATTTATTTATTTAATGTAAACGGCGATGTTAGAAAACAAATGAGAAACGATTGGTACGCTTCATCTTCTTCTTTTGTTTATCACTGCAACCAGATCATACTATGTATTGCCAAACGAACGCAATATTGTAAGAATGTTCTTTAGTGGAGAAAAAATGAAACACATCAAACTGTATATTAATTCATTTCTGATGTCGTATGATGTAAATATGATAATTATATTTTTTCTGGAGTATTACCTGGGAAAAAATACATTTAAGAAAGTGCAAACAGAGGTTTCTTTTTTTGGTGGTATAATCAATTGCTACAAATGTTTTTATATTAACTTCTGCAAGCGCTATGTGTTGACATCCATGCACTATATATACAATCTGGTAGCCGTATTTCTTACAGTCAGTCAGTGCAAAATAATGGTCAGACCTGTTCAGAATATTAAAAAGGAGGAGCTTTCTTTAATATGGTAAATTTAACATTGATAAATATTTGGTGAAACACGATTGTGATTGGTTGTAAAACAGAAATCGTTGAAACGTGATTGCTCATTGACTCCCATTTGGGGCATGAGTTAAACAGCCAGTATAAACTAACAGCTTATTAATACCTTTGAGTTGTAGGCCTTCTTCATCCCCTAAAGATTTGATGGCTTGCTCTAGTAGAAAATTAAATAGTAGAGGAGATGGTGCATCTTCTTGCTTCAACCCATTCTGGATTTCAAAAGTGTCCGAAAACTGTTTGCCTACACGCACCCTACTCTTTGTGCCATTTAGACACATTCGTATAAGTCTAACTAACTTTTTAGGTATTCCGAACTCCAGCAGGATACTATATACCTTCTCCCTCTTAATTGAATCGTATGCATTTTTGAAGTCTACATAGTTGATGTACAGTACCATTATATTCCCATTTATTTTCTAAAATCTGTCTTATATTAAAATTCTGATCTGTTGTAGACTAGTTTCTTCTAAATCCACGTTGATGATCTCCTAGAATGTCATCAATATAAGGAGTAAGTCTGAATTTTGTATAAAGTTGAAAGTAATGAGATGCCCCTGTAGTTGTTGCAATTAGTTTATTTCCTTTCTTATAAATTGGTACGATAATCGATTCTTTCCATTCATCTGGAAGAGCTTCTTTTTTCCAAATCATACTAAGCAACCAGCGTATCTTGTCCACCAGTTTTTCTCTCCCTGGTTTTATCAGTTCTGCTGGGATCTCATCTGAACCTGATGCCTTATACATCTTCAGTTTTTCTATCGCCATTTCAGCCTTTAATGCACTTGGTTCTGCGACTAGCATTTCTGCTGTCTGTAAATTATCCTCCTCAATGTCCTGTTCTGTATGTACACTTAACAGCTGATTAAAGTAACTTTTCCACCTATTTAATATACTCCTGGAATCTGCAGTCATATCCCCATTTTCATTCCGAATTATGTTTGTTCTAGCCTGAAACCCTTTCTTCTCTATCCTAATTCCCTGATATAATTCTCTAATGTTCCTATTTTATGCATTCATTTCAAGATCATTAAATTCTCTCTAAAATATACTCTCTTTTTACTCTTTAATAACCTGGTGGTTTCCCATCTAATACTACCCAAATTGCTCTAAAATACCTAGGAACAATAATCACAAATAGGAATGAGATGCACAAAGAAATTAAACGTAGACTCAATTCTGGAAATGCATGCTGTTAAGCATTTTAGGGACTCTTGTCGTCCCAACTGCTCTCTAAAAAAAAAAAAAGAAACGTTAAACTGAAAATACGAGTATATAAAACTGTTATTCTTCCACTTCTATTATATGGATGTGAAACGTGGACGCTTACTTTAAGGGAGGAGAAAATATTACTAGTATTTGAGAATAAAGTTCTTAGGAACATTTTTGGACCAAAGAGAGATGAACGGACAGGTGAATGGAGAAGACTACTTAATAGTGGGCTGCATCATCTTTATATGAAGCCAGATATAATGGGAACGGTTAAGTCACGTATATTCCGATGGGCAGGGCATATGGCACGAATGGGTAATAAAAGTGGTGTTTGGAAGTTTCTTGTAGGAAAACCAGGGGGAAAAAGTCCAGTTGGTAGACCAAGAATGGGGTGGGAGAATAAATTAACCATGATTTGAGGTAAGGAGATTATACAGGGGTGATTAGAAAACATTAGCTTAGGATAGGAATGAATTGAGAGTTTTATGTCCGCGCGACCATGAACCTAAGGGTTCGATAGAGCCAGTGAGTTATTTAATTCATCATCATCGTCCTTTCAAGTATTAGGCTCAGTGGTCCGTTACGGTCTCCCGCCATCTCCGAAAAGGTCGACCCACAGATCTTCTGCCTCGAGGAATGTAGTGAAGAATTTGTTTTGGTATTCTTTGACGATCCATGCGTTGAATATGGGCTAGCCAATTGTTTCTATATTCTTGGAGGTATTCAGATATAGGTACGATGTTTAACTCTCTGGCTATTGTTGAATTTCTTTGGTGGTCTAGAAGGCTATAACCTGCAGTTCGTCGCAGAAATTTCATCTCCGTGGCTGTAATATGACGATCATCCTGAGTTCTGATGGTCCAAGCTTCACTGCCATAACAGATTATGGGTCTAGCGAGAATTTTATAGATTTTCATTCTTGTATGGAGTTATTTAATTAACGAGCTTTAAAAAAAACATCTTCTTTATCATATTTGCCAATTTAGAATGTTATTATGCACGTAAGAAACTAAGTAAAAAGGCGGGAAGATCGTAAAAAACGTAGGCCTATGCTCTTGTGGGAGAATTTGAACGAAAAATGTACCTTTTTATTACAATCATTGACCATTTCTCGGTTTTGTTCCAATATAAAAATATGGGAAATTTTGCAATGTGCATAGGCTATTAGATTGGATAAATGGTTATGAACTTTAAGATCACAGGTTTTAAATTAGGCCTATGTAGAATAAAGTAAAGTGATCCCACAACAGGCCTCAGGAGGCCCTTGGGGTAGTGGGAGGTTAAGGCTCCCACTTTTTCTAGACAATCGGCACTTTATGTCAGCCGGGTTGTCAGCCCTGCGTGACGGCCGCCTTTACCCCCAGAACAAGCGTCTGGTACTCATTTCCGTTAGAGGCTGAGTCGACCCCAGGGCCATAGTGCCGCCAGAAGGTTTGGATCAGTTTAAAAATCCTGACCCCAACGGGACTTGAACCCTCGACCTTCTGGCTTGTAGCGCAGTGCCTTAACCACTACGCTACGGCATGCTAACTATTAAATTACTGACTACGTCTGAGTTATCAACATTTTTTTTTTTGCATTGTGACATATAACGATACTTTTCTGGACAATCGGCACTTGATGTCAGCCGGGTTGTCAGCCCTGCGTGACGGCCATCTTTACCCCCAGGACAAGCGTCTGGTAGTCATTTCCGTTAGACCCCACCGGGACTCGAACCCTCGATCTTCCGGCTTGTAGCGCAGTGCCTTAACCACTACGCTACGGCGTGCTCCAAAAAGGAATGCCTATTCCAGAATCAAAACAAAGTTCAGGTAATTTCTAGTCCCCCACATGACATATAACTTAGTAATACTAGGGTAATCATCATGCCGTACGACGTACAAACTTTCACAGAATTCCTGTTCATTTTTGTTATTCTATTTGGATAATTTCTTTATAGTCTTCCTATTTTAGTCAACATATATATCTATTAATGCACATTTAAGTATCAAATTTTTATGAATTTAGGTGTCCATGTCCTTCTAGTTTAAGAAACCGACTGCACTGGCCATCTAGACCAGGGAATCCTGACTATGGACCACGTATGCAATTGTACTGCCGCACAGGTTACCATATTGGAATATTTGCAAACGGAAGAATAAGAGGAATAGATCGGGATATTGATGATTTTGGTAAGTTTCGTTCAATAAAATTATAATAAATATATGAATGTATCTTGTGGCAAGAAGTAATAGACTCTAAGTACTAAAACATAGATTAATAGTAATAACTGGAAGGCGCACAAACGTGCACATGAGTCTATTACCAACATAGGAACCACAAACGAATGGTACGTACCCCTCTAAGGTGTAATGAATAACATGTGTATTTGGAGTGGGGATGATGACTTTATTGGAGGAGTCATCACCCTTATAAGGCGAGGATGCATGTGAAAACTCTCTCACGCTAATACGTTCTACAAGAAACAAGTCCTACAGCAACCGTTCGCGACCTTTAGTAAAAGTGATATTAAAAAAAAAACACGTGAGCTTAAGTAAATTCATCAACTCCACTCCGAATTAGTGAGGTATAAAACATTGTAATTCCATAATTTTATATCCAAAATTATTCAATAAACTGAAGTAATGAGATTCTAATATAAACATCCCTGAGTTACCACATTCTACCAACCGGCACAATCTCTTGTCGTCGGCTTTTTCTTTATGCTTTCCCTCATTGGCATTTTTTTTAATTTTCTACTGATAAAGGAATTCTTAAATCACCCTTTATTTCAAGATATTAACATTGTTTATTTATTTAAAATTTTCACTAAATTATTTGGCTTTGGGTCATCATTATTCATTAATATTTCAAATGTTCATAAAATGCAGAAAATACTGTTGGAAGAGATTGGCAACACGATCCTTGAATTGCACGTGCTCGGCTGACTGAATACAGATGACTTTGGAGTGTGTCATTATTTGAAAATGGATTTTAAAGAAGTATATTTTATATTACGAACATCATCATCATCATCTTCATTCATGGATTAGGTCTGTTGACCCGTTCCGACTTCAGCCCATCTCTTTCTAGGTCTGCCCACATCTCGGGTGCCTTTAGATTTGTATTTTGTTATTTGTTTTGGATATCTATCTTCATTCATTCTGTCTATGTGTTGCTTCCATTTTTGTCTATATGTATCCATTTTATCAGTTATTGCAAATATTTCAAGTTCCTGTCTTATTTCTGTGTTCTTGATTCTGTCTTCCTTAGTGCACCCTTTAACAGATCTCAAAAATTTCAATTCTGCCGCCGTTATCCTACTTAGGTCTTGTTTTTTATGTATCCAGGCTTCTGAACCATAGAGCAGTACCGGTACTGCCAACATTTTATAAAATTTCAGTTGGGTCTCTCTTGTTGTTTTGTTATTTAGTGTTCGTTTTATCGTACCACATATTCCCTGGAATGTTGCTATTTTATTATTTATATCATTATCATAATTAAATTAAATGTCACATCTTAGGTAATTGAGATGGTTCACCTGTTCTATGATTTTGTTTCCTATTACTATTTTCGATCTATTACGAACATGAAATATAATATTTTCACAGATGTCCAGGTGTTTTTCCTATGCTTTATCTTGGCCCAAATAAGCACACTGAATTTGTTTAAAATTTGACTTAACACTTTATTTCTTTCCATAATCATCAGTAAACTTTTGTTCGCAATATATTGTGTAATTGTGTTCACGAATAGAGCCCTCTATCATCTGTATAATTTTGACCCTAAAGATTGGGGACCCCCCGCACATATCTAATATATAAAAATGAATGTTTGTTTGTTGGTTGGTTGGTATCTAATGTCGAGCACTTGATAATGAAATCATTCGCTCTCTTGCACTCCAATATTTAGCAGAAAGGCTGGTCTCTTCTACAAAAGCTGGACAACGGAGGAGATGGTTTCTTTCCATATCTTCATTTAAATTGCAAAAAGGGCATTTAGGTGAATCTGTTATGCCAATTCTGTGTAGGTGTTTATTCAAGCAGTCATGTCCCATTAGCAGTCTGAATGTTGCTACTGCAGGAATGTTTGTTTGTTGATTTGTTTGTTTGTTCGTACTTTATGCGCGGCCACACCGTTGATCCGATTGTGATGCGGTTTTTTGCAAAATGTTCAGGAGATTCCCGGGATGAACATAGGCTATAAGAGAGTTTAAATACTCAACTCCTACACCCTTAAAAACAACCTTTGTAGTGAAAAATGTGAAAAAGTCCCTTAAACGCTTACGCTGCCTAAACCATAACAAATACACAAAATTATTGTACACAGAATTGAATATCTCAAAACACTCTACAGAAAAGTCCGCAACAGCATATGTTTATCTTTTAAGGATAACTCACAATAACCATTTTTGTCTTTCATTGATGCCAAGAAGATCCCGGGCAAGCATAGCAGCGCACAGCGGGCATTATTTTATGGATAACTCAAAATAATGAATTTTGTCTTTCAGCTCATTTATGCCACGTACATCGGGATGAGCAGATTCCCGGGCAACGCAGGGTAATCACCATGGGGAAACTAAAAATATTAACGAAATTTATTTCATTTTTCCTTTTACTTATTCAACTAAATGCAAAAACGTATTATCATTTATTTAGGTGTAGCAGAGCACCCGAGTATTAGCTAGTATATATATATATATATATATATATATATATATATAATTAACCATCAGATACAGTTACATCACGGATCTATCAAATTCAATCAGAATTTGTAAATTGACACATTATGTTTTGCAGATGACTTAGCTTTTGTATCAACTAATGAAAATGATATTCAAGGTTTAGTACATAATTTAAACATCGTAGATGAAAAATATGATATGAAGCTCAATATACTAGTAAAAAAAGCCATAGCCTTTTATAAGAAATGCCTGTTATAAGTAAAATTTGTTTAAAAAATAAATTGTGTGAAAGAATAAATTATTTTTCTTACCTCAGGTAAAAATTGCCCTTTTAATTGGTCTGGATATCACTGATAAAATCCATAAATACAATAAAAGAATGGAAATTATAAATTAACAAAATTTTGAAACCTTCTATTGCACAAAGAGACACAAGAATAAAACATTAGTAAGACAAGTACTGTGTTACGGAAGTGAGGCATGGATAGTGAGAAATAAGAACATCCATCAAATTATAACCAGCGAGATGAGATTCACGTCGACAGCAAGTTATTCCAACTGGGATCACAAAAGAAATAAAAGTATCTACAATTAGAATCAGTTATTCATTTTGTAAACAATTACCAAACAATTAGAAAACTCATATTCAACATATGTCCATGAACAGATTTAAAAAAAAAAACCAAGCTTCAATACAGTCTTCATGGAAACATCTTTTGGACATCAGAAGAAGAGATGAATTGAAAATACAGCCTTGAGATCATATCGGACCATTGGTATAAAAGATGATAGTGTTGTATTATCATTTTATACAAGGCATATCACTCAATCTGTGGCACCGCTAGCGGTAAAGTGACTGCGGGCAGTGAGTCATCAATCTGTGACGACTAGGATATCAACTGCACGGCACTTTTTTTGGTGTTTGATAATAAAATAAAAGTGAGAGAATAAAAATAAGTACATACGTTATGACAGAAGATGTTGGAAATGTTCTCCTTCTACATCCACATATTTTCGGAACACTGATTCACAAGCATTGCTTTCTGTTCTGTTTTAAGTTTAAGTTTATTTCTCGCCGTAGCCGAGCGGTTAAGGTAGGAAGCCTTGGCGCAGAGCTACAGGACTTGCGCTGGTTCGAGTCTCCATGGGGGAAGAAATCTTCTCATGGTATTTCGGCCAGTATGGGACCGGTGCCCACCCAGCATCGTGAGGCAATTGGGTAGCTACAATAAGAGCGGCTCAAGGTTGAGGAACCAGCTATAACGGCTGGGGGACTCGACATGCTAATCACATGTCACCCCTACACTGGCTGTTGATCATCTACCTCTGTGATTGACACATGTGGATGTGAAGGGCAAGCAGCCGGCTGGTAAAAGGGCAACTGCTGAAAAGTGGAAAGACCCTCAATCGGATATAATCTTTCAGTTCGTCTAACATGTTTTATGTATCATATGAATGAAAATCATATCTCAGATCGCATGGCCGAAGTTCATGCACTATTGTTAATCTGTATGATTTAATATGCAAAGTTTTGTACCTCGCCATGCTGTGCTCTTCGCAATACCAGTTTCTTGGTCAAGTCGCCTTAGAGATTCTATTGGCGTATGTTCTGATCTTCATCCTCTTTCATCTAGTTTATTCTCAATCAGCACATGTTTTGTTATCCCAGGTTTCTAATCGAGCACAGAACCCGTTTTTCTAAATTTGTTTACAAGTTGTCGAACGGTCTATCTATTTGGAGGATTTACACCTCGAAATTGTGTTCTGAATCGTCTAACAACTTCTCTGCAAGACTGTTTTCACATAATTATCACACGTAAATACCCTGTATCGGCCGCGGTGGAATAGTGATTATGCTCCTTCCTCTAGTTCCGAGGGTCACGGGTTCAAATCCGACCGCGATCAATGGATTTTTAGGACGGAAAAATCCAAGGAGCAAGTCCTCCGGAAGGGTCTTTAAGCCGTGAGTCCCGAGTCTGGAGATTTGCAGGCTCATAAAAGATCCTTAAGCCTGAATAAAGAGGCCTCTAAACAAAATTTACTGACATCAACATCCTAGTAATATCTTAGATGTCTCATTGGGTCGGTGTGTTGACCGCATGCCATCCACAACATTTATGAGCAAATAAAGTAACTAAAAAATTAACCTGGTATAGTAACTCCTTACAAAGGAGATGCTATGGCTCAACAATGGGCTATGCCATTATAGATAGAAATACCCTGTGATGTACTGTGAACACAGATCAAGACATATTGATATCTATGAACTATGATCATGAAACTTATATAAGTGCTTAATTTTATTTCATAACACTTTATAAGACATTATAACACAAGAATACAGTATTTAGTAGAATGTGTGTTTCATCTTACAAGTATCAGGTCAACTGACTCACTCTGCTAGGCGCCAGTTGCACTGCATGGGCAGTGCAAGTTGATGACTCACTGCCTGCAGTTACTTTTCCCGCTAGCGAGGCCACTGGTTGAGTGAGATGCATTGTATGTATTTTACACTATAACATTTAAAGTAAAAAGATTGTTAATAGTGAGTGGAGAACATATTTCTAACGACTCACCTCATACATTTTCAAATTTCTTTGATACCGGCGGTTTCAGACAATATCTTGTCCCTCTTCAGTCATGGCTTCCACTGATGAAATTCTGTGGTTGTTGATTTCTTTAATCACATCACCTCTTGTGCTGCCATCTTTCGTTGGGATTATAAACTTTGTAATTAAATTTTTATCCACCGGAATATCGAAGTTCATAGATCGATATTTATTCTTCTGAATGAATATCATTTCCCAAATTGTCAATTCCAACGGTTTATCTAATTGTTTCAAAAGTTTTGCTCTTTTTCAATTTTATGATGTTCTAGCAAACTATGTGAAGCAATTGCTGATTTTTCAATTTCACAATTTTTAATATTTCTAAAATGTTCTTTAGTGCCTGTTTCCAAATTCCTTTTTGTTTTTCCTATGTATACTTTACTACAATCATTACAATTTATTTGATAAATTCCAGATTTCTTACTGCCTGGGATGTTGATTTTTTTATTGGTATTTAGAAGTTTTTCCAGGCTAAATTTATTTATTGGTGCCAAAGTAATATTGTGTTTGTCAAATATTTTTTTTTAATTTCTTATGTACTATTGGATGGTAAGTAATTTTCTTGAAATTCTTCTTTTCATTACTAACAATTTGTAGGGTAGAGCATTCTTTAAGTTGTTTTATCTTTCTGAATTTCTTTAATTTGTTAGATATTATACTCTTATTGAAACCATTTAATCTGGCCATATTTAGGATATTCTCGTATTCTTTCTTAAAATTTTCTCCTTTTAATGGGACCTTTATCAGTCTATATAAGAGGCTATTAAATATTGCATGTTTATGTGTCAGAGGATTGAAACCCGTTGATTTAATATAATTATCACTATGTGTACCCTTCCTATATACATCAAATTCAATTTTTTGAGTTTTTTTCATTCCTAATTATGTATAAATCCAAAAACGGATTTGTTTTCAATTTCTGATTCTATGGTAAATTTAATTGATACATCTTGTAGATTAAGTAATTTCAACGCATCATCAACATGTTTAAAATTTATTATCGAAAAAATATCATCCACATATCTGTACCAACTCTTGAAAATCCATGGGTAAGCCTTGGTGATATGGCACTCGAAGTAACTCATATATAAATTAGCCAAAAATGGCGAAAGAGGATTTCCCATAGATAAACCCAAAACTTGTTTGTAAAATTTACCATTAAAAGTAAAATAAGAATTTTCAATACAAAATTTTCTAAGGTTGATGTATTCTTCTATTTCTTTTTTTAAATCCAAAGAACTCAACCATTTTTCCAAAAAATTCAACATTTTTCCTATTGGCGAGTCGTTAAAAATATGTTCTACACTCACTATTAATGATATAACCTCATAATGTTTACTTCCCAATATTAATTTAAATATAAAAAGATTGTTATTTAAAATTTTATGGTGCAGAAATTGTATTGACTGTCAGGTACAAGTTGTTTGATCACAGTCATTGCAAGGATTAGTGAATGTTGCATGTTCTGCCTTCCTTCTACATTAATAAATAAAACCAGTGTTGCTTTGAAACAAATAACATTTTATTATTATTTAATATACAGTAAACTTTTGTTTTGTTTTATTGCAGCTCTGTTAGAGGTAAGCACATTATCTCCGGATGAAGTTAGAATTCGTGGAATTAACACAAACTTATATTTGGCAATGGACAGTAATGGGCGACTGTATGGAGAGGTATGTATGTGTACTTGTACATTTTAGGAAAATATATACATTATTAGAAAATTAATTTAGGAAGAAATTTTATACTAGATTAAATTATAAGTTATAATGATTGGGGAACCGATATGTTGACCACATGTCACCCCTATACTTGCTAGATGATTGTCCACCTCTTTGATTTATACATGTAGATGTGAGGCCAGCATGTGACTAATAGCCTAAGGGCCTTCTAAGTCTGTTACACCATGGACAGAAAACAATAGCTTAATAACATTTTGAAAAATAGTTTGTCACACATTTATTTGAGTCTTTAGAAATTTTCTTCATAATCACTATTACAGTTTTCATACTTCTTTCTTCATCATCATTACAATAACAAACAGGGATTAAGCCTATATATTAAATTTGGAAATTTTTAACATTATGAGGTTAAATTCATAAGAATTAAATGAATCGTGATTATTTCTTACCTTATACTTCTATATTTTTTTAAATACAGCACTGCAGTATTGGCGACTCCTTGTCACCATCGTCAGCTGTTTTCACGATTGTTAATTTTTTCTTTTGTCAATAATTATCCAAACTGCCATCTGATGTTCTTTTGAAGGAATTATTTTCACCATCACTTCTTAGGTCGTCCAGGGTCTCTTTGCCCAGTGGGTCTCTGGTTGAATTAGCCTCACACGAGGTGTTCAGGCCAATTATTTTGGTATGTTTTGATGATTTCAGTGATTGCTGGTGTTTTGACATCTGTGTGGATATCTTCATTACGCATGTGGTCATAAAGCATATAACCTGCTAAAGGTCTTAATAACTTCATTTTTGCAGCTACTATCCTACTAATTTTGCTTGTACTAACAATCCAGGTTTCAGAGCCATATAGTTGGGAGAGCCATTATTTTATAAAATTTTATAATTGTATACGGGGAATATAATGGTACTGTACATCAACTGTATGTAGACTTCAAAAAAGCATATGATTCAATTAAGAGGGAGAAGTTATATAGTATCCTGCTGGAGTTTGGAATTCCTAAAAAGTTAGTTAGACTTATACGAATGTGTCTAAATGGCACAAAGAGTAGGGTGCGTGTAGGCAAACAGTTTTCGGACACTTTTGAAATCCAGAATGGGTTGAAGCAAGGAGGTGCACTATCTCCTCTACTATTTAATTTTGTACTAGAGCAAGCCATTAAATCTTTAGAGAATGAGGAAGGCTTACAACTGAATGGTATTAATAAGCTGTTAGTTTATGCTGATGATGTAGTATTGTTGGCCGATAGCAAGGAGATACTAAAGGACAACACGCACACACTATTGAGGAGCACTAAGAAATTAGGACTGGAAGTAAATATCACTAAAACTAAATATACGGTCACACGTATAAATTCATTAAATAATGGAAATGGACAGCTAATGACAAATGAGGGAAATTTTGAGGAGGTAGCTGAATTCAAATACCTAGGAACAATAATCACAAATAGGAATGAGACGCACAAAGAAATTAAACATAGGCTCAATTCTGGAAATGCGTGCTATTATGCATTGCAGAGACTCTCGATGTCCCAACTCCTTTCAAAAAATGTTAAACTGAAAATATATAAAACTATTATTCTACCAGTTATATTATATGGGTGCGAAACATGGACTCTTACTTTAAGAGAGGAAAGAAGATTACAAGTATTTGAGAATAAAGTACTTAGGAAAATTTTTGGACCAAAGAGAGATGAACAGACAGGTGAATGGAGAATACTGCATAACAGTGAATTGCATGGTCTTTATAGGAAGCCAGATATAATAACAGTTAAGTCTCGTAGACTGCGATGGGCAGGACATGTTGCACGTATGGGGAATGGGAGACTTGCATGGAAGCTTCTTGTAGGAAAGCCAGAGGGAAAACGCCCAGTTGGTAGACCAAGAATGAGGTGGGAGAATAACATTAACTATGATTTGAGGGAAGTAGATTATACAGGGAACGATTGGAAAGCATTAGCTCAGGATAGGGATGTATGGAGAGCTTATGTCCGTGCGGCCATGAACCTATGGGTTTGATAGTGCCAGTGAGTAAGTAAGTAAGTATATGGGTATACTTTTCGGAGAAGATTTTTTTTATTGTTCCTATAAGTTTTTGGAATTTCACAAATTTTATGTCTTTACATGTGTTGCAGTCAAGATAAGTAAAGTTGTTAATTTGTTCTATTATATTGTTGTTAATAACAATTTTTAGTTTGTATCCGTATTCTTTCCTTGAAATGTCATATTTTTTGTCTTATTCACTGAAATTTCATCATCATCATCATCTTCTTCTTTCTTGGATTAGGTCTCTGCCAATTCCGATCTCACATTTGTTCAGCCCAGCGTTTTCTTGGTTTTCGTACCGATCTACATCCTTCAGGATTATACATCAGTGCCATCTTTGGTATCATATCCTCTGTCATTCTCTGCAGATGCTCTATCCAGTTGTTCCTGTGTTCTTCTATTTGTTGAAGAAGTGGTTGAACTTTTAGTTTTTCTTTAATATTCTCGTTTCTAATATGTTCTTCTCTTGTACAACCTTTCACCACCTGTAGGAAGCTCATTTCCGCTGCCTGAATTTTACTTTTGTGTGTTCCCTTCAGGACCCAGGGATCACTTCCATAAATCGCCACTGGTAGTGCCATTATTGAGTAAAATCTTAGCTGCATCTCCTTTCTAACTTTGTTCCTCAGTGTTTGTCTGATTGTTCCACAAATCTGTTGAAATTTCTGCATTTTCCTATTTATGTCTTGTTCTTCTACATAAGTTATATCACAGCCAAAATACTGGAAGTGTGAAACCTGTTCCAATACTTAATCTTTTATTACTATTTTTGTTCTTACTTTAGTTTTTTATTTTGAAATTATCATATAATTTTTTTTTGCATATATTATTTGATTGATAGACTGATTTTTGTAGCCTGTCCTCTCTGTCAAAAATTAATACTATATCATCAGCATAACATAACACATTCAATGTTTTATATCATCCAATTTTTAGTCGCTATGAACTACTTGTTTTCATTCATCAATAATGTCATCTAGATATGTATTAAAAAGCATTGGAGAAAGGCTACACCCTTGTTTTAAACCACAGTTAGTTCTAATTTCTTCTGTTAATTTCCATTTATTTCAATTACCATTTTCGTATCTTCACATAGATTTTGAATAGTTTTTATTAAGTGTATTGTGTATCCCCTTAATTGCATTATCTTCCATAATAAAGAGTGGTTGACTTTGTCGAAGGCTTTTTCTAGGTCTATAAAAGCCTGCGTTTTTCTATAATCTGCTTCATTGTAAAAATATAGTCTATACGTGATGTACCAAGTCTAAATCCACTCTGTTCCTTACTGATTTGTACATTACTCAATACTTTCAATCTGGAATTAGTATAACATGTAGTACTTTCATCTTTAGTAAAGAAAATTAGAATGAAGTCTTTGAAGAAGAAAATTTACATCTTCTAGTACTATGTATTATTACTCCATGACATGTAGGAGGCCCTTGGCCTACCAGTTAGCTGCTGACCTCACGTCCACATGTGTTAATCAAAGAAGTGGACAATTATCTAGCCTGTATTGGGGTGACATATGGTAGGCATGTCAGCTCCCCTGAGCTGTTATAGCTGCTTTCTTCAATCTGGAGCTGTTACTCAATCTTATGATGCTGGGTGGGCACCACTCTCATACTGGTCGACATTCCATGAGAAAATTTCTTCCCCCATGGGGACTCGAGCCTGTGCAAGTCCCTTAGCTATGCACCAATACACCATGCCTTAAACCGCTCAGCTATGGCAATCACTCTATAGTAAAGAAAGAGGTTACGAACTCTATATCAAAATGAAAAATCTATTTAACTTTTATAGGAATTAATCACTATGAGGTTTAATTTATGGTGAAATTAAATGTTTCTTACCTCTCCTCTTAAAAATTTTCTAAGTTGATCGCGATTTTGAGACAGTTATAGTCTCGAAATCGCGATCAACTTAGAAAATTTATATGAGGAGAGGTAAGAAACATTTAATTTCACCATGAAAAATCTAATTGCAGCACACTTTATGACATAATTTGTTCTTACAGTAAATTTCATATTTATGTTGTGTTTATAAAAATGATAATAATTTTGATATTTCTTTTAATGCAGAAAAACAAGTTTGATGAAGGAACAGTGTTCATTGCATCCCTTCTTGGTTACTACAACACATATCTGTCGAGGAAGTATGCACATTTGGGTTGGTATGTTGGAATTAAGAAATCTGGCAAGCCAAAACAAGGTCGAAAAACAAAATGGGGTCAGAAAGCAATACAGTTCCTACCTAGACGCCTGTCACTGGGATATTTGTCATAAAATATTACAAGGGACTCCAAAATATGGGAGCACTTATATATATATATATATATATATATACACCACAATAGTATTTAATTTTTGCTTCACATTTATACACATCAGTCTTTAACTTAAAATGCTAACAAAAAAATAATTTATCCTAAGCTTATATTTATCCTTTTGTCTAGTTTAGGTTTATTAAGGAAAATTTAGGAAAATCACTGAGAGAGAAAATTCACAACTCTGTTATTAGAGAAGAATGTGAAATTGAACCTATAAACCTGTGGATAAATGATAGAAGACTAACTAAAATGGAACAATCATGTAGATAGAATGGAGAACAGTAAATTAGTGAAGAAAGTATGCGACTGGACACCTCAACAGAAAAGACCATTAGGAGGACCACAACTACGTTGGAAGAACGTCACCATACCCAGAACCTGAAGTGAATGATCACGCAACAAGCTGTCAGCTCTTATGTGTAGAGGAAGAAGAAGAAGAACAAGAAGAAGTAGAAGAAGGTTTATTTACGTGGCTTATTCTTGTCTGAAGTTTACTAGACAACTCTTAAAATTAGCTTTGTATTAATTTAATAATCGGCCGCGGTGGACTAGTGGTTATGCTCCTTGCCTCTTGTCCCGAGGATCGCGGATTCAAACCTGATCGGGGTCGATGGATTTTTTAGGATGGAAAAATCCAAGGAGCAGGTCCTCCAGGAGGGACTTTAAGCCGTGGGTCCCGAGTTTGAAGATTTTCAGGCTCGTAAAAGATCCTTAAGCCTGAATGAAAGGCTTCTAAGCAAAATTTACCAAATTTTCCCGTCCATGAACCACTCAAAGGACATCTATACGAAAACAAGTGTAACTAAATTAGTATGGTTCAAGTTATTCCCTATAGGGGGAGCATGCCTAAATCTCTGTTAAGGGAAACATGGACTTACAAGCACAAGATTAATTTAATAGGGAGCATTAACAATTTGAAAACCTCAGCAAATAAATACAATTGGAATAACTTAACAATTTCTCTCACCATAAAAATAGTGGTACATAAGACTTTTGGATTGACTGTTAGTTTTTCCCAGAATTTTTATTTTTGTTTAAAACTTGTAGTAAGTAACACTATGAGGTATTAGAATTTAATATTATAAATTGTTTTTTTGTGATGGATGTTCCACCAATGACAAGAGACATGTAAATAAGCTATCTATCTCCTAGCCTCTCGCATCTCTTACAAGCATACAAAAAACTTCAAGGGGCTGGGGTTCAAAGATAGAAAATGCACCTTCTGCACTTCTTGCTTGCCTGCGTGAGATTTCTGCAGCAGAAATGCATTGCTGATTCAAACTGTCTGATCATTTAAGGAACTTTGTAAATAAATGTTTAGCAAAGAAATTTAATCATTACCTTAAATTTCAACTCATCTTAACTATCTCTCTCTCTCTCTCTATTTGTTGTATTGATTTTGAAGGATTCACCTTCATCTTCAGCTAACCTTTTGACCGCCGAGTTTCCCTTTTGCCAGCTGAGCTGTGGGTGCCAGGTTTTTTTTAATTTAACTCATCAGTGTGGACATTTAAACATGGTGTTCCCTTCCCAGATGCAGAAGGACGTGTTAGAATACCAGGACTTTTAAATATCCTAATGCAGATTGCTGTGTCAACACGCGTGGTACATCTATGATTTCCAAAGCCTACAACTAGGTTGTTTTACATGTTGGAGAACTAATTTTTTGTCACTGTGTTAAGGAATGATTCCCCTTCATGTTACGACAGGGCAAGTGGAGTGAGGTGGCTACTTGTTAGTGAAAGGAAATACTTTTTTTTTTCAGCCAGACCCTCTTCTGAACATATCCTGTACCTTATTTTTGCCGAAAAAGAATAAATATCTGTAAAGTGTCTCATTGTGTGGTCTCAAACTTTTCTTTTGAAACAATTAACGTGACGCAGCATTGAGAATGTCACAAAAGATGTGAAGGAACCCAGGGTCTGCTATGAATTATGAAGTATGAGGTGAGTGAAATAATATGAAATAATAAAAAATAAACAATATTAAAAAACCTCATAGTGTTATTTCCTATCTACATAACTTAATTATCACAGTGTTTGTGAAACCATGGCTCGTGCATGTACAGGAAACCAAGTGTTGTCAGAAGAGAACCATTTTAAGTTTGTCGACAAAATTTTAGATGAGATTGATAAACATAGTGATTCAGCGTCTAGGCCCTATATCAGATAGTTCTTTGCACCTGATTATACACAACCTTCTCACGATATAAGTGATAGTGACATCAGCTGTGTTGACGAGGGAGATATTCAGAGACTGACACATGTTTTGATTGCTACAGGGCTAGGGGGAGTGTTCACAGAGTTTGTATGGCACAATATGGACACGTTTAATTCAATACAAGAGACTTTCTGTGACATCAGTGGTCCACAGTTCGATGTTTCTGGGGACATTGTTGCTATATTCGAGGAAATATTCGACCACACGTTGTTGAATATTATTGTTGAAGAAACAAATAAATACGCTCAACAATCAATATCAAAATCGACTTTCCGTGAACAAAGCATATTTATAACCAATATAAGATTAGAAATATAATGTAATTAAATGTAATTTATTCATAATTTAATATATATCTAAAATAAGCTCTACATAACAGTGAACTACATGGTCTTTATAGGAAGCCAGATATAATGACATAAATTAGGTCTCGTAGATTGCGATGGGCAGGACATCTGTCATGAATGGGGAATGAAAGGCGTGTATGCAAGCTTATTGTAGGAAAACCAGAGGGAAAACGTCCAGTTATTAGAAGAATGAATGGGAGAATAACATTAAATATGAATTGAGGGAAGTAGATCATACAGGGGATGATTACAAAACATTAGCTCAGGATAGCGATGTATGGAGAGCTTATGTCTGCACGGCCATGAACTACAGGTTCGATAGTGCCAGTGAGTTAGTTAGTTATCTAAAATAAGTTACTGTGTGAGTAGTTTAAAAATACTGCCGCATGGACTTTTAAATGACCGCACAGAAGGGAGGAAGCCGGTCTCGTATATGTATGGCAAACCGCGCTGAGGGGTTAAAGTACTATGTGATACTATATAATATGAACCTATATAAATTTTTAATACACAATTGATCTTCTTGGTGATACAATATTAAAATATATATACAGTCAATATGCCCATTTCACCAATAAATGTTTAAAATGGTCAACAAGTTTCTACAGCCAAGCTGTCATTCTCAAGACCAGATATTGTCTTCAGTCAATATCTGGTCTTGAGAATGACAGCTTGGCTGTAGAAACTTGTTGACCATTTTAAACATTTATTGGTGAAATGGGCATATTGACTGTATATATATTTGAACCTATATAAAGTATAATTTACTGTCTACTTGCCATGCTAAATTGAATTTAAACTCACTATTATACATTTATTTGAAGGTTAGATGGTGTTGCTTCCACTTGTAAAGATCCCAGGTTCGAATTCAGCACGGTGTCTTTATTGAAATTTGTTATCACTATCACTAAAACATTTATCCTATTGAATAATTTTGATGGCATTATCACTAAACACTTATAATATTAAATATCGTTGAACATTTTTTATGGTCCTGGGTTCGAATCAAAACCAGTCAAACAGCTGTTTTATGCCACGTGTTTCGTCTGGCGCGACACGCCCACCACTGTCACTCACACCCTGTTCATTTAGGTCTACATCACTTGCTTTACTATTTACAGGCTTAGATTGTAATAATATTCTCTTAGAAACAGGACTACTATCACGTTCGTCAAACGAATAACCGATTGATGAACTGTTACTGTCACTCTCATCTTCTGTTAAAACTGACACAATAAACTCGCATATTGTATTTTCGTCAACTTCGAGACATGAATCACTGTGTTTTACAGCACGACCTACCCCTTGGGCAGGTATCTTTTTAATAAAAATAAAATAAATAAAGAGAAAATCCTGAAATTGCAATATTCCATAGCCAAAAAAAATAGGCCTTGAAACACAAATATACACCCTCCTTTAGAAAATCCATTTACAACCAGCCTGTACCGTTATTCTGTAAGGGATGTTCAAAGTATTGCTAACAAAGGATGCACAAACACAGAACGAAAAATAAGTTTAGTTTATTGAAGTAAAAACTTCGGGAAAAAAATATTTAAAATAATAAGATTGAAAACAGGAGCTTGCCGGGCATGGCGTACCGCTGTACACACACTTTCACCGGCGCACGCCGGGCATGGTGTACAAAAGGCTAATAGCAGTTGTTGGTTGAGGTGAAGAAAGATAGCTAATATGAGGTGATTCAGTTTCTTTGATAAAATATCTCACAACATGTCTTCTTATCAGTTCTGAGTTAAATTGCATTATTTGTCATTATGGATATTCACTATTTTTAATTAATTCAATTTTTCTTGATGGTCAAACACATTGATTAGTTAGGTAATACTTTGGCTGGAATTTTACTCCCATATTCCTAGTATTAGATCACATCATCTTTGTATTTTGTTTACTCTGTATTTTAATATCTTAAAATTGTAATAAGTATGTAATTTTTGTATAATTTTACTATTCGCTGGTTGAGTGGAAGAGAAGGCCTTATGGCCTTAACTCTGCCAGCTAAAATAAATTATTATTATTATTATTATATTCTGGAGTTTAACCAAATATTACATCAGATTTAATTGTTATAATCACTAACATTAATATTACTGAATATAAAACAATTTATTAAATATATGTAGGAAATAACACTATGAGGTATATTTTAATTTATTTGAGAAGTGTTTTTGACTCACCTCATATTTCTTGATTTTTATGCAGACCTGGGTTTCATCACTGTACTTCGCAACATTCTGTGTGGCATCGAGAATGTCGCAAAGTATAGCGATGAAACCTAGGTCTGCATAAAAATCAAGAAATATGAGGTGAGTCAAAAACACAACTCAAATAAATTAAAATAAAATAATTTATTCATTAATAATTTAAATAAGTGTTTCATTAACATAAAATTATGAATATTTTATTGTATTTATTGATGTGAAGTACCGTACATAATGTCAGTATTACTGATGTTAGCTTATTACTTTTTATTTGAACAAATAATAGTGGTAAGAATTAAATTAATGTTTTTATTACCTCACCTCATATCCTTTTTCTTCTATACTGCAGTTTCGGAGCTTATGCCCATCATCAGTAGCCTCTGGTCAACCGGTGTTATGTCGTTTCTTGCCAGTTTTCTTCTTACTTCCCAGTCTGGGAAAAAATCCACATCCAAAAAAACAAGAAAGATAAATTATATTATTTTTTGTCTGGACATCTTACCTCAATATTAATGTTGATTTGTTCTTGGACATGTTTCAAAACAATTCTGTTTTATCGTCAGCTTTTCCAGACTGGTTTTATTTATGTTGCATTATGTTGCACAACCTGGATGTCGATGTCAGCTCCATCCTGTGGTTGGCCAAGGAACCTCCAAACAAGGTCACGTTCCATCGGTATATCAAAATTCATAACTCTGTTTCTGTTCTTCTGAATATAAATTTTTTCCCAAATAGTCAGCTCTTTTGTATTTTCTAACTGTTTTAATAATTTAGTGTCTGAATTTATATTATGTTTTTCAGACCAAACATGAGCAGCAACTGCAGATTTTTCTATTTCCCCATTTTTAATAATTCTTATGTGTTCTTTGGTTCTAATTTTTAGGTTTCTTTTTGTTTTTCCTATATATATCTTTTCACAACCCATGCATTCAATTTGATATATTCCTGACTTTTTATTTTTATCAGTTTTTTCATTTTTGTTGGTTTTTATTAGTTTATTTAAACTGTAGTTTAAACTCATGAATTTTGAAACTCCCGCAAATTTTGACCTGATCCAGAGGTTCATCGGTCCACCGATAGAAGTAAGAAGAAAACCGCCAAGAAACGACATAATACCAGTCGACCAGAGGCTACTGATGATGGAGATAAGCTCCGAAACTACAGTATAGAAGAAAAAGGATATGAGGTGAGGTAATAAAAAACATTAATTTAATTCTTAAATTAAACCTCATAGTGTTGTTTCCTTGTGAACGTTAAATAAATAATAGTGGTGTAAAATGAATGCTTGGATTATAGAATTCTCTTTAGGAAATTATTTATGCTAAAAATTTTTCCTCCGGTTAATTCAGACATATTGAATTCAGTATTCAAGTTCATTTTTCTGACATCTTGCTGTAACAATGAAACAAATCATTGTGAAATGCAGTGAAAGAAGCCTTCTTAACCAATCGGTATGGGACCAAACACATGATCAAATAAAGGAATGGCTTAATATCCATTTTATAAATTTTGTTTAACCAGTACAAGCAAATAAGTACAAATACAAGACCAAAATTAATGTTTTACATTATGAAAATACAACAGGAAGTAACATTATGAGGTTCTTCTTAATAAATAGGTTGAGTCTGTTGTCATCTTACCTCATATTAGTTGTTTCTTTTAGAACATGTTTCAGAGCATCTCTGTTCTATCTTCAACTTGTACAGACTGTTGTGCTGTCTCGGAGGAGGTCTGACATTGAGCTGATCGCTCATTCAGGAAGGCCCTCCACGGTCAAAAAAGTGTGTATGTGATCCATAATTAAAATCCCTCTCCCGACAGGTCGTGCCACTGTAAGGCCGGGGGGGGGAGCATGTGGCACATGAAAGTACCTATAAAGTGAGAGGTTAAATTAAAAGAAGAAGAAGACAACAGCTCTCTCGATAACAGTGCATCACTGTCCATAACAACATGTTTCAACAACACAGCTCTGTCGATAACTCGTTTCAAAACACAGCTCAGTCGATAACAAAGATTATGTCTGTATTTTACCGCGTTTGTGGCAGTATTTTACCTTCTCTGTTTATTAATTTAGATTAGATTAATTAAATTATGTTAGGTTATGATCTTGAAGAAGATTTCCGGGCTGTAGGTCGTGGTCTCAAGGCATGAAGTTCCCTGACATTTTGCCAGAGACTGCATCTGGCATCCTCAAGACAACCCTTGAGGATCCCAGATGCAGTCTCTGAGGATGCCAGACGCAGTCTCTGGCGAAACATTGGGGAACTTCAAGCCTCGACACCACGGCCTACAGCCCGGAAATCTTCTTCAAGATCATCATAGCAACTCCAGCCGTGAAAGCCTAAGTCAGTGCATATGTTAGATTAGTTTTTTTATATTTAATTTTAGGAAGTTATATTTTGAGGTTATTTTAATTATATTATTTTTAGTCTGTACATCTTACCTCAATATTAAAATTTAATATTTAATATTGAGGTAAGATGTCCAGACTAAAAATAATATAATTAGTTTTTTATATTAAATTTGCAAACATTCATTGCATTTAAATTTTGTTTAACTGCGTAAATAACTATCTTTTCATTATAGTTATTCCATAGAAATTCAAAATGACCGACGGTTACAACATAAGTAAATACTTCCACTTCTTCGTTTAATATGACGTTAAAATACTTTCACAATAAATATATAAAAAAGTGATCCCACAACAGGCCTCAGGAGGCCTTTGGGGTAGTAGGAGGTTAAGGCTCCCACTTTTTCTAGACAATCGGCACTTGATGTCAGCCGGGTTGTCAGCCCTGCGTGACGGCCGCCTTTACCCCAGAACAAGCGTCTGGTACTCATTTCCGTTAGAGGCTGAGTCGACCCCAGGGCCATAGTGCCGCCAGAGGGTTTGGGTCAGTTTAAAAATCCTGACCCCAATGGGACTTGAACCCTTGACCCTCCGGCTTGTAGCCCAGTGCCTTAACCACTACGCTACGGCGTGTACCGCAATAAATATATTCCGTGCATAAATATTATTAATATAAATTTCTACTAACATCATAAAATTATCTTCGCTTGCTAAAGTAAATTTCTGGTGTTATACAGCCCCACCCTATTATTATTATTGTTATTATCATCATCATCAACATCATTTAATGTAACTGATTATTGTTACTGTAATTATTACAACAAAAATCAAAATAATTTAAGATAAATTATATAAACTTGCCCTATTTCTAGTATATTAAGTCTATCCTCTGGTCATTCAGGGTGGCATATTTATCTGTAATGCTCTTAATGATACTTCAAGTGCTCCTCAGAATATTTATGCTTATCTTAGCATCCTTGAAGACATAGAGATTCTAAAAGAAGCAAGGAATAAAGAACTACTCAACAAGAACATAACCACAGGCATAAATCTATTATACAACCTACATAACTCCATCAGCTCCAGTTAAACGCAGAAGATGAAACATTGTTTTCGAAAGGCCTCCATATTAGAATAACTTGAAGAAGTTTAATAATTTAGTTGAGGACGACTGACTTACCAGGTAAAAATTATATAATTAACATCTTTGAATATAGGTGAAGTGGCACTTCACTCACTTCACCTGAAAAGTCGCTACTGTTAAGATTATTTCTCCTTTTTTTCTATCATTTGTAAAATACCAATTTCATTAAGTTGTTCTGTTCAGTATTTTTTAATATTACATTCAAAATCACCAATGAATTCAGTAGGCCTACTTTTTCCTGAAAGATGTCATTCACTAAAATTGGGATATAACGTTAAAAATGGTTTTGTACTCATTAGAGGTTCCTACTTGGATGTTTTATATAACAAGATTGGCCATATACAGTATGCACTTTCTTATCAATTTATTCCACAAATAATATTTTCACCACAATATTATTTGTTAATAAGTATAAATATATACTCGAAACAGTATTCCAATCAATATTTTTTATTAATTAAATAAAAATAAAACGTGGTCTTATTTGATTTTCATATTTATTATATAATTCAGTGACAGCTGTTTCGGTACACTGTACCTTCTTTAGACATGTTAACAAATTATGAATTGTGTTCCAACTGATCTAAGCAACAATACAACAATATTTATTTAAATTTTTTAATTTAACAAAGGGGATTCATTCAAATCAAGTTGAGAATTTAACAGTTTGATACTACTTTTCAATTTATTAATTTCTACAGCCTCCAAACTTCTTACCCTTATCACAAACATGTAAAATTTCAAAATTTGGATCGAAACAATGATTAGATTGGAATAGGTGGTTAGCATATTTTGAACATTCCAAATTTCTGTTATATGCTCTCATGTGTTCCTTTATCCGAGAGATAAAAGGTCTACCAGATTGTCCTATATAGACATTGTCACATGTGCCACACTTCAATTTATATACACCTGATAATTTTTATTTTTTTATTTTGGTTTTATTGTTTTTTATTATATTTTGTAAAGTTTTATTAGTTTTAAATGCCACATTAATTTTCAACTTTTTAAAGTGTTTAGATATTTTATTTGAAAGTGGGCCTATATATTTTTTATTGTTGCTATAACAATCTTTCATTTTTTAAATATATTTTCATTGCCATTGTTGTGTATTATAATAAATATTAAGGCTACGCCATTTTGTTTATATTATAAATAAAATTGTATATGTGAAAGATAAATAAATATTATGGATTCCTTTTTTCCTTCCTTCAGTCAATATTGACATAAAAAGCAGATCTTCTTTTGGATAGATAATAGAAACAGTTACATGGAAATTAATGTTTTTCTGTACAAACTGTCTATAGGCCATAGTTACATAATTGGAATGAAAATGTTTGCACCTGAGCAGGAATTGGAACCCAAGATCTCCAGCTTTATGTACTGATGTTCTAACTTTAGCTACGTAGACACACATCCAAGAGCAAGCACAAATTTCTCTTATTTTATGGAAAAATATACACTACTGGTACTTACAAGGTGATTCAGGGATTAAGAGAGAGAGAGAGCAATATTTGTTAAATATTAAAGAGATATTTCTGTTTGTTTCTAGAGGTGTGCTTAAAATCAATGGTAAGCTGGATATCTTGCGTTCAAATCCTGGATCAGTTTCTTTCTAGTCATGATAATAACAGTTAAAGCTATTGAATTTATCTCCTCTTACACCATATTCATTTGTAATAAATAGGGCAAGGATTTTATTGCAATAAAAATTAAGATTGTAGTGTAGTTTAATAAGAAGTAAGACTTCTGACTGTCTTTTGTCTTGGTTTCAAATACAAACAGTTGAATAATATAATGAGAAGATAGACTTCTGACTGTCATTTGTCTTGGTATCACACACAAACAGATGAATGATATATGTTACCTGTGTTGCAATCTTAACTTAAAATTAATTGATGTTCTAGCGTAAATGATAGTGTATGGATCTTGGAACGGAAACAAATGACTGCAGCCTGACAACTTCAGATAAAACCCCAGAAACATTCCCACCCATTCTCCCAAATCCAATCCCGCAAATCGAATGACCTCATTCTTGGCTTATCAACTGGGCTCTTTCTATCTGGTTTACTTACGAGGAGTTTTCATGCCCATCTTGTGCCACATGTCCAGAACATTGCAGTCTATGAGATTTAACTGCTCTTATTACATGTGATTTCCTATAAAGATTAAAATCCTTGCCCTAGTAATAAATATAACTAGTCAAGATTTTTCCTGCTTCTGAAAGAGATCATCATCATCATAGTACATTCACGAATTTAGGTCATTTGTTGACCTGTTTCAGCCTCAAGAGAAACACCATCCAGAAGTCTTTTGAGTGGACGTCCTGGTCTTCTTCTTCCTGCAGGTTGATATCTTAACATTTGTTTGGGTATCCTGTGATCTTCCATTCGATGAACATGTTGCATCCATCTTGACTTATAATCAGAAATTTTGTTTTCTAAAGGTTCCATGTGTAATTCTTCTAAGATGTCTTCATTTTTTTGTGATCTAGTAGTGTGTATGCTGCAGTTCTCCGAAGGTATCTCATTTCAGCAGATCTAAGTGTTTGTATATGTACTTTTTGAAAGAGAACATAGAACAATCAAACTTGAAAATGGCACATAGCTGGTTTAAAACTTCCAAGCTACATATATACTTGAAGTGAGTGGGATAATATAATTCTTGAAGAAAGTAAGAATTCATTAGTAACATCATTACAATTAATATGGTCAACCTACAGAATTCTCTTGTCAGTACTGAAACTAAAATGTAATGATACATGTAACATTCTACTGTTTTTTTACATTAAATGTATGTTGTAAATTATAATATTCATTCAGTGATATTATTTTTCAATTATTGATTTGGAACAAAGCATTTAGAATTACTTTTTGCAGATGTGCTCCATTTTTTGTCACAGCAAGATTTACTATATCTTATATATAAAAATTAATGTTTGTTTGTTTGTTCGTACTTTATGCGCGGCCACACCGTTGATCCGATTGTGATGGGGTTTTTTTGCAATATGTTCAGGAGATTCCCGGGATGAACATAGGCTATAAGAGAGTTGTGATACTCAACTCCTACACCCTTAAAAATCACCCTTTGTAGTGGAAAACGTGAAAAAAGTAGCTCTTTGGACACTTAATGGCTTATGCTGCCTAAACCATAAGAAATACATAAAATTAATGTACACAGAATTGAATATCTCAAAAAGCTCTACAAAAAAGTCCACGACAGCATATGTTTATCTCTTACGGATAACTCACAAAAACCATTTTTGTCTTTCATTGATACCAAGAGTCCCTTATCTCTTACGGATAACTCAAATAACCATTTTTGTCTTTCATTGATACCAAGAGTCCCTTATCTTTTACGGATAACTCACAATAACCATTTTGTCTTTCATTGATACCAAGAGTCTCACGCCGTAGCCGAGTGGTTAAGGCAAGAAGTCTTGGCGCAGAACTACGGGGCTTATGCTGGTTCGAGTCTCTACGGGGGAAGAAATTTTTATCATGGAATGTGGGCCAGTATGGGACCGGTGCACAGTGGGTCAGAAATGAAATCTAGCTGGGGGAAAAAAAAAATCAATTTATCTTTTTTTTTTTTTTCACTCTAATATAATTGTTATATGACGGTTCTTAACTTATCTGCAAAGAAGGGTACAATTCTAATGTTCATGAAGACAAAAATGTCCTAATTGTTGAATTTTATGGTAAAAAAGTAACGTTTTTATCGTCTGCCCATTACATGAGAATTGATCGTTCGGGCAGGACAACGCCTGCCGGATACGCTAGTTTTTAATAAAAAACTCTATGACACGACAGAACTATAGTTGGTTCCAGATATCTATGGAGCAGATGTAAACAGTGGCCGTAACGGTGAAAAAGCTCCCTTCACAAGCAAATAAACCTTATGAGTACATCGACACGCAATTACAGTTTCTGAACATATTTGTTTAACAACAATGAAATGCAATACTGACAATAATAATCATACTACTACTACTACTGATAATGATAATAATAATAAATACCAATAATAATATTTGAAGAGAAAAATTATACGCTCAGATCGGGACTTGAACCCGGGACCCTTGGTTCTCTAGACCAAGTGCTCTACCAACTGAGCTACCTGAGCAAGTACCGATCTAAACGCAAATCTTTGACCAAGTGCTCTACCAACTGAGCTACCTGAGCAAGTACCGATCTAAACACAAATCTTTGCTCTACCAACTGAGCTACCTGAGCAAGTACCGATCTAAACGCAAATCTTTAAAGATTTGCGTTTAGATCGGTACTTGCTCAGGTAGCTCAGTTGGCAGAGCACTTGGTCTAGAGAACCAAGGGTCCCGGGTTCAAGTCCCGGTCTGAGCGTATAATTTTTCTCTTCAAATATGATTTATCCATCATTGAGATGTACGAAATCAATAATTAAAACTTGGAAAAAGCCGTACTGGCTGTAATGTATAATTCCCAAATATGTCTTCTTAATAAAGGAGCCGCCATTTGCAAGATAGAAGCATGGCTTCACAGCATTTGGTGGATGGGAATTACAATGTATATAGAGAAAGATTTGCGTTTAGATCGGTACTTGCTCAGGTAGCTCAGTTGGTAGAGCACTTGGTCTAGAGAACCAAGGGTCCCGGGTTCAAGTCCCGGTCTGAGCGTATAATTTTTCTCTTCAAATATGATTTATCCATCATTGAGATGTACGAAATCAATAATAAAACCAATAATAATATTTAATTTTAGGAAGTGATATTTTGAGGTTATTTTAATTATATTATTTTTAGTCTAATCATCTTACGTCAATATTAATATTAACCAATTATAACCAATAATAATACTTTTTTTTTCTTCTTCCTTTCATGTGATAGACCTAGTGGACTGTTACAGTCTCAATCCAATGTTTGAAGGGTCTGCCCAAAGATCTCTTGCCTGGTGGCTGGTAAATTAAGATTTGATGTGGTATTATTGTTATGCTCGTTCTTCTTACGTGAGATTTCCAGTTGTTTCTGTATTTTTGTACATATTCCATGATTGATTCTGTTAGTAATTCTTTGAGAAAATTACAATTTCTTTTATGGTCTGTTCTTGAGTAACCTGCAATATGTTTTATAATAATAGGCCTATAATAAACTAATAATAATAATAATAATAATAATAATAATAATGACGACGGCGGTGATGGTGATGGTGGTGATGATGATGATGATGATGATAATAATAATGATGATAATAATGATAATGATGATAATAATGATAGTAATAGTAATAATAATAATAGTAATAATAATAATAGTAATAATAATAATAAATAAATAAATTAATAATTAATTCATTAATAATTAATAATAATCAATAATAATTAATGATGATGGTAATAATAATAATTAATAATGATGATGATAATAATAATAATAATAATAATTAATAATGATAATAATAATAATAATAAATAATGATAATAATAAATAATAATAATAATGATACGTACCTTTATTTTGTTGTTCTATATTTATTCGCTTTCTGAAATGTTGTTGCTGTCATCAGTAATTACGAGCTCCTCTACCTCTTCGAATATGTGTTGACTGCAGATATAATTTTGTCCAATGTCGGTAATTCGTTTCGCAAATAGAATTAATGTATTTTTTTCTAATTGCAGATTTTGTAAAGTCGTCGGTTGTGTTTATTACTCGAAAATAAACCCCAGACAAGTTCCTACCCTTTCTTCAAATGACAAAGTCAATGAACCCTCACATCCTTCTCATCCCACCACTGCCTACCTGCTAAAAGAATGTTTTTTTTTTTTCTCGTTCAACTACTCTTAAAATCGCCCACATAAACGCTCAAAGCATTCTGTCTCACATTCATGAAATTCGATATTTATTTTCCGAAATCTCTCTGCATGCGATCTTAATATATGAGTCCTGACTCAAACCCTCCCTTCACTCTTCCCTTGTCGATATCAACGGGTACACTCTCTGTCGCAATGATAGATTAGGAAAAAGAGGTGGAGGAGTTGCAATGTATATCAAATCGAACTTAGAGCCCAAAGTCATTCTTTACTCCTCCGCTGATACAATACACGACCAGAATTATTCTTCATTGAAATTTCAGCTAGTTTACGGAGACGTCTCCTGTGCGTGGTATACAAACCTCCGAAAGTAGAGTATCTTAGTGACATAGAAACACCTTTATTAAGTTTACTGCCGCATTATCAGCATGTTATAGTAATGGGCGACTTTAATTTACTTTCTTTCTCATCATCAGCTTCAGAACTACTGGCATTATTTCACGCATGCAATATGCATGTCTTGCCTTTACAACCAACTCATCACACATCGACGACTGATACATTAATAGACATCATAGCCACGACAAATTCACAGAAAATTATAAACTACAGACAAATACCTGCCCCCGGCATATCAGCCCATGACGTCATATATTTCGAATACTCTCTCCAATATCCTAGGACTCGTCCTAAATTATTGACGTATCGAAATTTGAATAAATATTAACCAGCAAGCTCTAATTGCAGACGCTTCGAGATGCCGTGGCATGATATTTGGACCCTACGCACAATTGACGAAAAATTGCTTAAATTTAACAATATGATATTAGAACATTACGACAAACACGCCCCCTTGAAGACTAGACGAATTACTAAATCCCCAGCTCCCTGGATGTCCCACGAAATTCGACTACTGATGGCTGAGAGGGACGCTGCTGCTTTTTGAAAATATAGACGGGACAAAAGTGACGCTAACTTAAGACAATATAAGACATTAAGAAACAAAACTAATCAAATGATTAGGAGCGCTAAGTTGCGGTATACTCATAGTCTCATTGATCCAAACACAAATGCAAGTGATATGTGGAAACGTATTAGATCAATGGGTCTACGGCAGCCGACAACCAAAGGAGAGAGCATTAACATATCACTGGACGATCTAAACCAACATTTCACATCATATGCCACACTTAACATAAACACTACGACCAAAACAACAAACTATAGATGAGCTCCTATCCACACCTACTCCTTCCTCATAAAAATTCTTCTTTTCCTATATACTCGTAATGCCAATCGGCATTAAACTATCCCTGGACCGCATTAGAACTAAGACACAAGGTATAGACAATATAAGTATTGACTTTTTAAAGAAAATACTCCATGTCATACTCCCAACTGTGACCCATATTTAATGCCTCAATCATGGCATCAACTTACCTTTGAAAAAAAAAAAGCTATAGTCAGACCAATCCCTAAAATTAAATTACCTATAACACCAAACGACTTTAGACCAATCAGCATCCTCCCCTCCTATCTAAGGCCCTGGAGCGCATTGTTCATGGACAATTAACTGATTACCTTAACACAATACCATAATCGACCCACACCAATCAGGTTTTAGGATGAGGTGAGTCAAGTTAACCAACTCATTAATAATTAAAAGAAACCTCATTGTGTTATTTCCTACATGTATTAAATAAAACATAACCACACATGTTTTTGTTTTCAAACATTACCATTTACATTAAATATATAGATATTTTAAAATACCAGTAACTATATTTAAATAATTATTTTTGAGTAAACACTTTAATTTTATTTGTTAAATAGTTCTAACAAATACCACTCTTGATTTCAAAATCCTCTAGATAAATTCACTCGTGACAATATACTCGGACCAACGGATCTGTGCCCCTGTAGCGCTGGCATCGTTCTTCAAAAAGTACACGTCATTTCTCACACCATTCCACCGTGCTCCCCTCCCACTACGTCAAATAGCAGCCACTGTAACTGACCGAGTAGGGACGTTGCCAAATTTCCCCCGGTGTCAGGCTCTTGAATATTGAATAATGCAAGGTTAATTATTACTTCTTCATATTTAATTTAAGTAGGTCTAATGACACTGATTGATTTCTATGATTAATGGATGTAATTATAATAGTGGATATTTGTTGGTTAAATTGAAATTACGTGAAGGGAATTTACATATATCTTGTTTTTAAAGACTATTTAACTCATGCCCCAAATGGGAGTCAATGACCAATCACGTTTCAATGATTTCTGTTTTACAACCAATCAGAGTCGTGTTTCACGAAATATTTATCAGTGTTAGGATTATCATATATTAAACAAAGCTCCTCCTTTTTAATATTCTGAACAGGTCTGACCGTTATTTTGCAGTGACTGAGCCTATAACAAATACGGCTACCAGATTGTATATAATAGTGCTTACATGTCAACATTTGTAGCAATTGATTATACCACCAAAAAAAGAAACCACTGTTTGCACTTTCTTAAATGTATTTTTTCCCAGGTAATAATCGAGAAAAATATAATTGTCATATTTACATCATACGACATCAAAAATGAATTAATATACAGATTGATGTGTTTCATTTTTTCTCCACTAGAGAGCATTCTTACAATATTGCGTTCCTTTGGCAATAAATAGTATGATCTGGTTGCAGTGATAAACAAAAGAAGCAGTAGAAGCGTACCTATCGTTTCTCATTTGTTTTCAAACATCGCCGTTTACATTAAATATATAAATATTTTAAAATAACTATAGTTAAATAATGATTTGTGAGTAAACAGCTTAATTTTATTCGTTAAATAGTCCTAACAAATGCCACTCTTGATTTCCAAATTCTCTAGATAAATTCACTCCTCACTTCGTGAGTCGTGAATTTATCGATAATTTGGAAATCACTCGTGGCATTACTTATGATAAATGTTTTGTCATAAATATTTCTCCTTCACCTCATTGTCTTATTTGGTTAGAATTGGAACGTAATCTTGAAGTCCTTACAAAATTATAAAAGTTTAGGTATGAACATACATTCATATACCCTCCTTTCTCATCCGGGCTAGGGACCGGCTTTGGCGAAGTTACTACATGCTACGATCTTATTTACATATTATATAACACACTGATACTATACAGGAATTCTAATTATGCTTATGAATTAAGCTAATGATAATAATTTACAATTTATATACTATATAACGTAACATACTGATACTGAGTTGACAACACTGGACTGTGTGTGTAAATAATATCCCACAAGAAAGCTCAAAACTGTGAGTAATGGGAGGGGAGAAAGAGAGAGATAGAAAATAGAGACAGGCAAAAATGCAGGGAGGGATTTTTATGATCTTTGATTTGTTGGATTTGTTTCCGCCCCGAATAGTAGATAACTATTAAAACATCGGAAAAAATTAACGTAAAAATATTTAAAGGTGATACGGCGTTCGCCGGGCCAGCTAGTAAATATATAGTAGCATTCGAATTCCTGCGGATGAAACATGTCTTTCAAAGCCACTGAATTTTTTATAGTGTGGCAAAGTTTATAACAGAAGCTGTTATAGTTGAGGACGACTATTTTATAAGGTTCACAACATTTAAAAAATTGAAATACTTTTATCCTGAACAGTGTTCAAACATGATTATTATAAAAATACTTCCTACTAGTCATCGAAAATTATAGGCCTATACAGGGTGTGACTAATTTCTCATTACATACCTTGAGGACGTGTTGTAGGGACTAAGACAGTTACGTTTAGCATAGGAACTCATGTCCGGAAACGTTCCGTTTTCCCGCTAGACGCACGCAAAGTACCACAACACACGTTCGACTCTGCCGCATTTAACACCAAAGACCCGTACGTTCTCCCGACTTGACCTCGCTTGACTACTACCTGTGGGGTCACATGTAATCCCTGATTTACGAGACCCTGTGGCATCCGAGGAAGACCTACTGGCGCGGGTTATGGCTGCGGTGGATGTTGCAGGTGATCGTGTGTACCAGAATACCATATAACCTGTGTTCGTGTAGGCGGTCATCACATCGAGCCCATCTTGTGGACCCAGACGACAACCAGCTGGAGTAGAGAGAGAGAGCAGCGTGTGTTGTGGAGTTTTGTGTGTAACGAGAAAGTGGTACGTTTCCGGACACGTGTTTCTATGCTAAACGTAACCCACCACACGTACATAAAGTCTGTAATTGGAATTTTGTTACACCCTGTGTATAAATAAATCAATATATATATATATATGAATTTCATAATGTTTTATAACACCTTCCTGCGCCACATTAATCTACTGTCATTCTCCTCTGAATCTCTCTGTCATTACAATCTTCATCTTTCAATTATTTTTCCCTCACGCCGCTTTGCCTGTGATATGTAATAAGAACAGTCAAATGTCATAGACTCTGATGGGCAGGACATATTAGCTCGAACGGGGAATGGAATTGGGGCATAGAAACTCCTTGTAGGAAAACCGGGGGGAAAGCAACCAGAAGATAGACCAAGAAACAGGTAAGCGAGTACACTGACCATGATTTGAGGGAGATAAATTATGCAGGGAAAATTTTGGCTCGGGATAGGGTTGTATGGAGAGCTTATGTCACTCCGACGATCAACCTATGAGTTGGATAGTACCAGTGAGTTCCTTATTATTATTATTATTATTATTATTATTATTATTATTATTATTATTATTATTATTATTATTATTATTATTACTATTATCGTTATTATTATTAGTAGTAGTATTATTACTATTTACTATTATTATTATTACTATTATTATTATTATTATTATTACTATTATTATTATTATTTATGTCTTTGACATCGTCCGATTTTTAATAGCCAATATTTTCGTTCCATCCAATCCCCTAATTGTAGATATTTATCTTTCATGTATAAATATATTCCCAGACTCCAGGAAGTTTTAGGTCTTCCTCTGCCTCGTCTTCCCTCTGGTTCCCATTCCAAAACACATTTTTATAGCGATCCTCTTCCATTCACTGGACATTTCCCTACCACCTTAATTTGTATTAATCAGTACCACTAATCAACAGATGACCTATCTATCTGTCTATCTATTCCATAGTAATTCTGCCCGAAGGCAGGTCCTTCACTGCAATCATAGCATTTTGATGCTATGCTTGCAGCTTTACTAGGGAATTATGTAGGTGTGGTAGCTTCCCGTTGCTTTCCACACCGGTGAAGGATGATGATGATGATAATGATAAGGATGATCATGATGATGATGGCCATATGATTTCGGGGACCGTTTGGGCCTTAAAGTTTTCCTGACATTTGTCTTACAGGTGAGGAAAAACCCCGATAAAAACCTCACCCAGAAAAACTGCCCCGACCGGGGATCGAACCCGGGCCCGCTGCGTGACAAGGCAGCACGCTACCTCGTGTCTATCTATCTATTATTATTATTATTATTATTATTATTATTATTATTATTATTATTATTATTATTGTTATATAAAAACGAATATATGTATGTTTGTGATTTTTAGACTTCTGAACCACGAAACAGGTCCTTATGAAAATTTGTACATAGAACTTTTTGAGGTATGGCGAGTGTTTGTATTCTCTAAAACCATTAGGTATAGGATTTCACCTGAAACGAAATTTAAAAATCCCTCTATTGATCATAATTTTCTACGTTTCACATCGAAACTGTTAAAATAAGCCGAGGTAACTTCACCAAGGCATGAAACTTGGGAAAACCGCAACATGCAGGCCAATAATATTAACCAGTATTATACTAAATTAAAGAATATATATTTGGCAAATATTAGCTTAGGATTAGGATGTATGAAGAGCTTTTGTCAGCATGGCCATTAACCTACAGGCTCGGTAGTGTTAGTTAGGTATTATTTATGTCAATAGTAGTTAATAAAATGAATGTTTATATATGACGTAATGTAGGAACTACAGTCCACCGCTGTGGTCTCGAGCGTGCTGCCTTGTCACGCAGTGGGCCCGGGTTCGATCCCCGGTCGGGGCAGTTTTTCTGGGTGAGGTTTTTATCGGGGTTTTTCCTCGCCTGTAAGACAAATGTCAGGAAAACTTTAAGGCCCAAACGGTCCCCGAAATCATATGGCCATCATTTTCATCATCATTATCCTTATCATTATCATCATCACCATCATCCTTCACCGATGTGGAAAGCAACGGGAAGCTACCACACCTACACAATTCCCTAGTAAAGCTGCAAGCATAGCATGTAAATGCTATGATTGCAGTGAAGGACCTGCCTTCGGGCAGAATTACGATGGATGGTAGGAACTACGATACACATTCCTTGAACAGTTCATACAAATTTTTTCTCTGTGATTTTTACACAATCAAAATTAGTTTCTTGATGTTCCACTTGATTTCAACCTGAATTATAATTTTTTTTTCTTATTAGGAAATGTGCACTCAGTTGAGCATTAGTGGTGGGACAGGACACACACCCACACCCAAGGTGGAGATTTAAAATCCCTTACCCCGCCGGGAATCGAACCCGGGTCGCCGGAGTGGAAGGTAGGGATTGTACCGACTACGCCACGGCGGCGGACAACCTGAAATATAATTGAACATTATAAAATATTGTAACATGTTTCACTATATTGCAAATTTATTGATAAGAATAACACTAATAAAATTAGAATGTTCCAGTAACACTATGATTCCTGCTCGAGAATAAGGATGGCCCAGTCACTTGGATCCAGCAGCCTGATTAGCTGTTCTCACCACAAATATCAGGAGTTCTTCATTTGCCGTCTTGTTTCCACACCAAATTTCAGCCAACTTCATTGTGTCCTTGGATAAATTAACCTATTATGTACATTTTTAACAAAATGGTTATCTTCTGTAAAGCAATGAATAAAAATTAATATTTAAAAAAATGCAAACAAAGTTATCATGTATTTAGTACACAATTGATCTTCTTGGTGATACAATATTAAAATATATATACAGTCAATATGCCCATTTCACCAATAAATATTTAAAATGGTCAACTAGTTTCTACAGCCAAGCTGTCATTCTCAAGACCAGATATTGAGTCAATATCTGGTCTTGAGAATGACAGCTTGGCTGTAGAAACTAGTTGACCATTTTAAATATTTATTGGTGAAATGGGCATATTGACTGTATATATATTTTAAAGTTATCATGAATACGAAATACGTAAAATAGAGAGCCTTGGTATAAAATTCACTTGAAAAAATTACGTTTCCAAAATATTATGTGAACTGGATATAAACTTAATATTTAAACAAACATTAACACTTGCAGCCGAATTGTGCACGTATCCAGTCATTGCTAAATAAAACATAACTTAAAAAAGTGACAAATAAGTTTTCTATATTTAATTGAAAATTTCTTGAAGGAAGAAGAGCAATTACACGGGAACTAATTTCTGTGTACAGCTGTCATTTTATATTTTTGTCACTAGATATCAATTTACAATGAACAGAATTCACAGATTCTTCATACAAATGTAGTACACCACATTTGTCTTCGCATGGCACGTCTGCTGTAATTGTGATACATAGAAATAGGAGGTTTTCTGGAACTTTATGGCGAAAACAGGTCACTTTATATAAATTTAAATACAAAGTTATTTAATATACATATATTTATTTACGTGCAGAACCATAGCTCAAGAAAACACAGCTTCAAACAAAATCACATACAGGTTGTTCCTATATTTAATTGAACATTTTTTGAAGAAAAAAAACAAATATTCTGTGTGCAGCTACCAATTTCCGCCAGTTTTCTATCACTTGTAATTGTTCATCCTTGAAGAGAGTTTATAGCAGCTTGAAACAACGTAGTACAACACCTTCATTCTTGTATTGTCATACTGTGATACTTAAAAATGAGAGATTTTCTAGAAATGCAATATAGTGATGTAAATAAAGTAAAATCAACACTCCACATAAACAGATATTGTTTGGCGTAAAATTGGATGAAGTTGTAGTTAAGGTATATGCCATCGAGATGTAAATAAAAAATCATCTCCCCATAGGCCTATAAGTATATATTGTTTGGCGTAAATAATTCAAAAGTAGAGGTTTTGTAGAAATGCAATTTAGAAATGTAAATAAAAAATCATCAAACGCGTAGGTAGATATTGTTTTGTATTAACAAATGTTTCACAACGGATCGTCCAAAAGACTCTTGTAACTGAGGTAAAAAAATGTGCAGGATAATTGTCTGCACAGAATCCTTAATTGAAATAATGCATGTACTTAATTCCAAATTCTATGAGACATGAAATGACATTAACTTACACAAGATACTTAAAGACATTATAAATTATATTGTAAATTTCTATTTAAAGTGAGGAGAAATATTACCTGGATGTTGCTACGGAACCTGAGGTCGACATTCCCACTCACTCTTCATTCAAACCTGAAATATGATTACATATTATAATAATACTGCATTTAATGATTGTTATGAATACATAGTCTTTTATATAGATTTTTAATTGTTTTATAGATTATTTTCATTATTCAAGCAAAGTCTTTTGAAATAGAGTTTAGACATGCAAAGTATGTTGAAATAGAGTTTAGACATGATATAGTTCAGAGCAAAGTTTTGCTTAGCTAACTGTAAACGTCCCTACATTTAGTTTATTGGAATGTTAGTGAGTACAGTTAGGGTAACTAGAGGTCAAATTGAGTATATAATACTTGAGAAGTGAGGGTCTCGTGGCTGTGTGTGTAAACTGCTGAAGGGTAAGTCACCGACCATTTTTCTTAATATGTAGTCTGTACTTTTTGAAAGGGAATCAATTACCTTAACTATTTTAATATATGCTTTTCAAGGGATAGTAGAATTCTAAACAATGTAGACTGTGTTAATGCTATATTTTCAAGGGATAATCGAATTCTAAACGATGTAGATTACGGTAGATTTATAAATTCCACAACTCCCTCTCTCAAACCCCAGAAAGTACTGTAGTTTTTAATATAGGCTTAGATTAGTTATTTAGGGCTAGAATACTTAGGGATTCTAATTATTTATACTTGAGTAATAAAATAGTTTAAAATAAGACTCCATTTGTTTATTCCAACACATACATAACTGCACATCCTCATAATAACGCTCGGCTAGACAAACGCTACCAGATTGTCCAAGTCCCGAAGGTCCTTTAAGCCTAAGAAATCCAGTTGGGGTTATAATAATGATATAGCAAAAATAACGATAACAATGATAATGAAAATAATAATGATAAACAAAGCACAATGATTTAAAATTATCTAACACTAACTAAATATGGAATATGGTCAAAGGAGAATTAATAAAAATGTTACTTACATACTTAACACAGACACACATGCAGACGCCACAAGGGCCCCTGGCTTGTCCGTTGATACTCCCAGGTACTGTCTACTTACCAGACGAATCTGACGTTCGACCAATCCCTGTTCGTATGTCCGTCATTCTTGTTTCTTGAATTCATCCTACAGGTTCACTTGATACCCTGAAAACAAGAAATGCATCGTGTCAGCACAACACTCAGAGATCCAGATATTTATTTCCATTTAAGAATCGGGGTATCACAGGTATCATACCTCGATGGTGTATATACCTTAACTACAACTTCATCCAATTTTACGCCAAACAATATCTGTTTATGTGGAGTGTTGATTTTACTTTATTTACATCACTATATTGCATTTCTAGAAAATCTCTCATTTTTAAGTATCACAGTATGACAATACAAGAATGAAGGTGTTGTACTATGTTGTTTCAAGCTGCTATAAACTCTCTTCAAGGATGAACAATTACAAGTGACAGAACACTAGCGGAAATTGGTAGCTCCACACAGAATATTTTTCTTTCTTCAAAAAAATGTTCAATTAAATATAGGAACAACCTGTATGTGATTTTGTTTGATGCTGTGTTTACTTGAGCTATGGTTCTGCACGTAAATAAATATATGTATATTAGATAATTTTATATTTAAATATATATAAAGTGACCTGTTTTCGCCATAAAGTTCAGACAATGAACCTATGTATTGTGTAATGAAATCATCCAGTTTTGTTGCATCCATCCAGGCTACGATATTCTTACCAAATAGTTCCTCTCCGGTTATCCCTCCTCATATAATTTATTTTACACACTCATAGTGCTGGAATTATTTAAATGATTTCATATACTGTTGTTTTCAATCTCACCAACTCTAATTTCTCCTTGTGTTTCTTCATTGAATCACATTTATTTTCAAATGTAGTTCCCTAGAAAGATAAAAGTTTACAATCAATTAGTAATTAAAATGGACATTTTTCAAAATTAATGTGGTAATTGTATAATTTATTCTTCCAATATGTGCAAAAATCAACAGTAAGTTATGGGCATTTTGATGAAGTGTGTGAATCCAAATAACTTATTTAACATTTTCCAATACTGTTATTTTAACACAGTTCCAATAATGGATATATTATAATATTATAATGATAATGAGACAAGAAAAATAAATATCTGAACCAGGAATCGAACAGTGGACCTCACGTTCTCTTAATGAGTGTGCAGACGTGGAAAGAATTATTAATATTTATCATGTCTAGAATGGATTAGTGGTCCACGATTCGATTCCTGGTTGAGACATTAATGTTTCTTCTCACAGTATCATTATAATATTCAAATAAATTGCAACATTAACAAACAGGAATTAATTATGTATATTATCAAATGTGGAAACGCATGATATAGGCTGTATTTTACATGACGTAGAATCTTGTCTCAAATTCTCTCAAAAAATGTTAAATTAATAATATATAAATTACGATTTTTCAACTTATAAATTAAAATGATGCGAAAGTGATCTCTTACTGTAAGACATAAAAATATGGGTATTTGTAAATAAAGTGCATGTATTTGAAAATAAAGTGGATATTGATCAAACAGACATGTAGACAAGCGAATTTAGGAAACTAGATAACAGAACTCTATGATCTTGATAGAAAACCAGATATAATACGAGGAGTTGAAAGTTTCGTAGACTCCGATGGGCAGAACATTTGGAACGTTCTAAAAACGGACGAGAGCAATGGAAACTTATTGTAGGAAACACAAAGTGGAAATCATTCAGTAGGAAGGCCAATATGGGGTGGGATAAAAACATTCTGAAGGAAGTAAATTACAGAGAGGATGATTGAAAAATATTATGTTTGGAGAGCTTATATCTGCGCTGCACTGGATCTATAGTGTTAGTGATAAATAAAATAAACTTTGAGTTAATAATTTTCCTTTTGTGTTTTTCATTGTAGAAATTTTCCAAGTAGATGTGGATTACTAAATTTCTGTAAATTAGTTTTTGTGGAATTTGGTTTTGATTTTGACATATTTCTCTCTACAGAACCATCATTTGTAAGATATAAATTGAATCATCAGGTTTAGGAATGAAACATTTGAATATTTTGTGCTGCAAAGTATCTCGAAGCTTCGGTCAGCGCATGCGTCGTAAGAATATTTCCCTAGAGAATGATACATACTGTATTAGGAACGTAAGTATTAATTTGGATATCACAAAATGAAATTTCGAAAGATATTAAATTCCTTAAATGGTAATAGATTGGACACAGTCTCAGAATGGATCTAGACAGTATGTCAAAGATCCAGGAAAAGTGGAAAACCAAAAATTACATGGCACAGCAGAATAATAATAGAAATTGAATAACAAGGAAGAAAAGCTGGAATGTAGACAAGAATTTAGCAAAAACAAAATTCCGGTGGCGCGCTTTCACTACTAGCACTATCAAGTGAATTGTCAAGATATCTACCTTGTTATTTCTTCCAGAGAACCGTTGTGATGTACCAAGGACGTGTCTAAAAATTATCTGCCGTTTTAAACTGCTAGGCATTAAACTCGAGCGCCAAATCTCTCAATTAAACTATAGGCGAGTAAAAGAAATCGAGAATTGGTAGATCGGATAACTCTCACTACCTACTATCCGCATCGCGTCCTGCCTCACTTCACTACGCTCTTACTCATGCTGGGGAGTCTATCTGCACTTCACAGTGGGTTGCCACTGCTGGATTCTAGTTTCGGTTTCTGTGCCTTGAAGTTAAAAACGGAAGATATTTTTGGACACGGCCTTGGTACATCGCAACATTTCTATGTGAGAAATTGCAAGGTGGATTTGGGGATGCAATGGTTGACAGTATTCATGTAAATTGGATGAACGTAGGAATTTTATTGTTGTAGAAAGTACAATGATACAACATATGCAACAAATAGGGAATGGAAGAAGGCCATTTACGAAAACATAAAAGGAAAACGTCGAGTTGTCAGACCCAATATTGGGATGAGTTGAGTAAAGTGAATGATTGGAAAATCTTAGCTCGTGATAGGAATGTGTTTGCACTACCATCCATTCAGAGTAATTCTGCCCGAAGGCAGGTACTTCACAGCAATCATAGCATTTTCGTGGTCCTAGCCTAGGTCCGTTTGCAGAACCTTTAACACCAAATGACATACGCGTACTAACACAATTTGAAAATTATGTTTATCAGAAAGGCATTCATGTTTTATGTGCTTATTAAAAATACACAAAAGCTTTTTTTTTCGTAAGTTCATATGTATGTTGCGAACTTGATAACTAAAATACTAACTCTCTTCAAATTTCGAATCAATACGTTAATGGCTACGCGTACATAAGCTCTCGAAACATCCCTTTTCAAATCAATCACTTTATAATTTACTTTCCTCAAATCATATTTAATGTCATTCTCCCACTTCATTCTTGGCCTACCTACTGGACGCTTTCCTCTGTTTTTCCTACAATGAGTTTTCATGCTCGTATTTCATTCTCCATTCGTGCCACATGTCTTACCCATCCCAGTCTACGAAATTTAAGATTAACTGTTCTTATTGCATCTGGTTTCCATAAAGATCATGCAGCTGACTGTCATATAGTCTTCTTCTTCCATATGTCCGTTCGCCTCTCTTTGTTTCAAAAATGTTTTCTAACAACTTTGTTCATAAATACTCGTAATATTTATCCTTCCTTAAATTTATAATCATTGTTTCATTATCTACGTCATATTACAGTTCGATATATTTTCAGTTTTTTACAAAAATCCCTATATTCCGTAATACCATGGATTTCCAGAATTGAGTCTATGTTTAATTTCTTTGTAGATCTTATTCATCATCATCATCATAATAGTACATTCACGAATTTAGGCCATTTGTTGACCTGTTTCGGCCTCAAGAGAAACACCATCCAAAAGTCTTTTGAGTGGACATCCTGGTCTTCTTCTTCCTGCAGGTTGATATCTTAACATTTGTTTGGGTATTCTGTGATCTTCCATTCGATGAACATGTTGCATCCATCTTGACTTATAATCAGAAATTTTGTTTTCTAAAGGTTCCATGTGTAATTCTTCTAAGATGTCTTCATTTTTTTTGTGATCTAGTGGTGTGTATCCTGCAGTCCTCCGAAGATATCTCATTTCAGCAGATCTAAGTCTCTGTATATCCTTCTGTTTCAACGTCCATACTTCGCTAGCATACAAAAGAGTTGGAAGAGCCAGTGTTTTATACACTTTTAATCTTGAATGCTTTTGGACTAACTGTGGCTTGAAGATAGAATTTATTAAATCGTATTATTATTCTTATTTTTTAATTATTGTTCGTAGATATTTGAATTCAGCCACTTCCTCAAAATTTCCCTTATTTTTCATTAGCCGTCCATTTCCATGATATACCGTAACGTATTTGTATGTGTGAACATATGTTTAGTTTTATTGTATTTTACTCCCAGTCCCAATTTCTTAGTATTATAAAATATAATGTGCATGTTAGCCCTTGTATCTCCTCGCTATCACCTAATCATACATCATCAGCATATATTAACAGCTTATTGATAGCATTAAGTTTTACGACTTCTTTATTCTCTAAAGATTTGATTGCATACTCTGGTATAAAATTGAAGAGTGAATTCCAAATTATCTGAAAACTGCCTACCCGCACCCTACACTTTGAACCATTTATACGCGTTCGAATTGCGTACACGATAAAATTGATAACATTTCTGATGAAATTTAGTTAATATCTGACTTGAAGAGAAGGGACTTGCGAAATTGGTAGCTTAATATCTTGTAATGTGTTCCTAATGAAAACAGACAGATGTGTGAGAGCATAAACTGTAAACACAAACAATAAATACAACTTCACAATCACGTGAAATGATGAGAATCCAAACTGCCAACAAGTTCGTAAAAAAAACGAAAGTATAATGAAATCAGCAAGCCTCCTCAAAATATTCCATCAATAAATGTATATAATCCTTATGATACACTTATGGATGATACTGAGAATGCAGACAACATAAATTCATCTCAATCAACAAAACCACTTCCACATAAACCATCACCCATATTTATACCGGGTGTAGTTAACGTACCAGAACTAAAAAATTGTGTAAAACAAAAAACTTTCTGATTTAGATTTCTCACTTAGTTTACTACAACATAATTTAACGTATACCTTAGCCACAGCAACGCGTGGCCGGGACTTCTATATATATATATATATATATATATATATATATATATATATATAACAAAGTCGGGTTAGTTACACTGTTTATAACTCAAGAACGGCTGGACCGATTTTTATGATCTTTGATTTGTTGGATTTGTTTCCGCCCCGAATAGCAGATACCTATTAAAACATCGGAAAAATTAACGTAAAAATATTTAAAGGCGATCCGACGTTCGCCGGGCCAGCTAGTATATATATATATATATATATATATATATATATATATATAAATTAAATTACCAGATGGAGAAATAACAGAACACATAAACACAAGCAAAGGTGATCGACAAGGATGTGGACTATCTCCACTCTTATTTAATATATATATTAACAGAATAGTACAAGAATGGAAACAAACAGTAAGGAATTTCAATAACTAGGAATAAAATAATTCAAACAATATTATATGCTGATGATCAAATAATATTATCAGATTCCGAAGATAGCTTACAAATAGCAGCGTATCAATTATTCAAAATTGCCAGCAAATATAATATGAAAATTTCCACTTCAAAATCCAAAACAATGGCTATGTGTGGAAAAAAAATACAACGGGTGAAAAATTGAGATTGATGGAAAAAAATTATAGAACAAGTGTCAGATTTCTCTTACTTAGGAAGTGTATTTGGCAGAGTATAAGAGTGACATTGATTCAAAATTACAAAAATATAATAAAATTAATGGGGTAATACGAAGACATTTTGGTAAACAGATGAGGACAGAGACAAAACTAAGATTACATAACATCACATCAAAGCTGCTCTAAAATACGAAAGTGAAAATTGGGATTTTAAATAAAAGAAACTCTCATAAACTTCAAGTAAGCCAAATGCGCTTCTTACGATCATTGTTAGGAGTTAATAGACTGGATCACCAAAGGAACACTATTATCAGAGGAAAACTTGGAGTAACAAGTTTAAATGAAAATATACAAAGATATCAACAAGAATGGAAAAATCATCTGAGGAGAATGACAAGAAATAGACTTCCAAAATTTGGCATTCCAATATACCCCAACTGGACATAGGGACCAAGGAAGACCAAACCATCGATGGAAAGATCAAGACCATCTTCGCTAGGTTTACCGTACAGGCCACATGGCCTAAAAACGAATTTGTTCATGATGATGATGATATATATATATATATATATATATATATATTATATAATATATATATATATATAATAATTCTTCTGGACTTGTGTTTGTCACTCAACTTCTCCAAAAGACTGGTCCGATTTTGATAAAATTTTGTGTGTGTATGTCTGATTGCGTCCCTCGATTGTTTAGATTCACAATTTGACTCTCTTAAACCATTAGGTGTAGGAGTTCAGCTGAAGTGAAAATTTAAAAATCGCTCTAGCGATCACAATTTTCCATGTTTCACATCGAAACTCAGTATATGTATTTAAAATAAACCGAGCTAGGTATTGTCCAAAACTCAGCGAAACCCATCCATTTTAAGTGAGAGTTTAACTTAAATCCGAAATTAAGAATTGACTCTAGCAAACCGCCATGTTTGATTCGTCGAAAGGTTATAACATTTTGTACCACACATTTTTCAGGTACGGCGAGGTGTTTTAGCTGATCGTATGCTCTAAAAACATTAGGTGTAGGAGTTTACCTGAACGAAAATTTAAAAAAAAAAACATATTGATTTGTTTAGGAGTAGGAACGCACTCCAGTCACTAGCAAGTTGAATATAAATAATTAAATTAGTGAACAGGACAACGTTGGAATTAAATGTTTAAGTATTCAACTAAATGAAGCTGCAGTGTATAATATGTGTATTTATTCTACTATGAATTATTCTTCTCTTCTACTACGACAAGGTTTAGGCTATGCAGCCTGTTCCGGCGAAGTTAAAAGTGGAGTCCATCTTCTACGTGGTCGGCCAATATCTCTTGTTCCTCTGGGATTATACAGGAAGGTTCTTTTTGGTATTCTTTCGTTGTTCATTCTGATTAAGTGTTCTGTCCATTTCTTATTATTTTCGCTGATTTTATCTTCAATTTTATATATATATTTAATTCTTCTCGTATAAGTTTCATTCCTTATTCTATCCGCTCTTGTGCAGCCTTTCACATTACGTAAAACAGCATTTCCGCAGTCTGTATCCTGCTTTTATCCCTTGATTTCATTATCCAATTTTCACTTCCATACAACAACAAAGGAACAGCATTGTTTTATATAATTTAAGTTCGTATCTTTCCTTGTTTTCCGACCTAAGGTTCTTTTTATGGTTCCACAAATAGCCTGAAATGTATTTACTTTATTTTCTATATCTTCATTTTCTCTATAAGTTATATCACATCCTAAATATTGGAAATGTGATACTTGTTCTATTATTTTGTTTATCCAGTACAATTTTTGATCTAATTCCTTATTTACCAATAAATGCCATTACTTTTGACTTATTTATTGATATTTTACAATTATATCTATTGGCTATTAATTTAAATTTATATGCTAACATTTGGGCTCATTTTCAGATTCTGCTTAAAGTACATCGTCAGCGAATAATAAAGAATTATTTGTGTAATGAATGTATTCAAACTTACCTAACTTCCAATCGCTCACGGCACTATACAAACAGAAGAAAATTTAAACCGTTCAAACGTTGCTAGGTTACAATGCAACACTACTCAATTGTTATATCAATCAAAACCTCATTCAAGTGTAACAAAACCTCATTCAAGTGTAACATTTGGATTTTTGCAGGTATTGGACGATCAAAGACATTCGTTCCAACATGTCCTGCTCATCGCAGTCTACGAGCCAACATGTCCTGCTCATCGGCAGTCTACGAGCCAACATGTCCTGCTCATCGCAGTCTACGCAGCCAACATGTCCTGCTCATCGCAGTCTACGAGCCCAACATGTCCTGCTCATCGCAGTCTACGAGACTTAATATTTTTCTTATTAATCTGATTAGTCCACCGCTGTGGTCTCGAGGGTTAGCGTGCGGCCTTGTCACGCAGCAGGCCCGGGTTCGATCCCCGGTGGGGGCAGTTTTTCTGGGTGAGGTTTTTATCGGGGATTTCCTCACCTGTAAGACAAATGTCACGGAAAACTTTAAGGCCCAAACGGTCCCCAAAATCATATGGCCATCATCATTATCATTATCATCATTATCATTATCATCATCATCATCCTTCGCCAGTGTGGAAAGCACGGGAAGCTACCCACACTACAATTCCCTAGTACAGCTGCAAATCATAGCATGAATCATGCTATGATTGTAGTGAAAGACCTGCCCTCGTGCAGAATTCATAATGGATGGATAACTGATTTACCATATACCTGATTGTTAAGTTAGTCTTCACCATTTCTCTGTGTAACCACACTGGCGTCTGCTTTAGAACATTAATATTTAGCCATCTTTCTTCTCAATTTTGAACACATCTTACATATCGAGTGGGCATGGAATCTACTAGTCTCTGTTTCTCCTCCGTTTATCACTTAATCCTGTGTGGCTCCCTTCGGCGAGGCAGAAGTAAAGTGGATGTGATTAGATTTACAGTGGTTATTCGCCACTATAATAAAATTCGTCATGGAAGTAATTCGTTAAATTAAATGGTCACCCGGTCCCGAAATCATATGGCCTTCATCATATCCTCTCATCCTTATCATTATCATCATCACCCATCCTTCACCGGTGTGGAAACAACGGGGAGGGAAGCTACCCCACCTACACAATTTCTAGTAAGTGCAAGCATAGCATTGCAAACTGCTTGATTGCAGTGAAGGCCATGCCTTCGGGCAGAATTATTTTGTATGGATGGGAACATTGTCACAGATATCATCCGGGTTGTCAGCCACATATCAACAACATCAAACAACACACACACACACACACACTTACACAGCCTTTTAGGTGTGTACTGACTTCTCCGATGTAAGGTTACGTTGCAATGTAAAAAACCGACGTACGACGCATTTAGATAGCTGTTTACCTTTAATCGTTGTTAGAAAATGTAGGTCCACGCGTGGTCTCGGAGGTTGTGTGGCCTTGTCACGCAGCGGGCCCGGTTTCGATCCCCGGTCGGGCAGTTTTTTGGGTGAGGTTTTTATCGGGGTTTTTATCACCTGGAAGACAAATGTCAGGAAAACTTTACGGCCCAAACGGTCCCCGAATCATATGGCCATCATGTCATCATATCCTTATCATATCATATTCCTATCATTCTCATCATTCATCTTCCAACGGTGTGGAAAGCAAGGGATAGATCCACACCCTTACACAATTCCCTAGTACAGCGCAAGGGTAGCCTCGAAACTGCTATGGATTTCTTGAAGGACTGCCTTCGGGCCGCAGAATTACTATGGATACGGATGGAAAAGATAGTAAGGCCACTACTCTAAACTCGAAGTAAAGGAAATATATATATTATATATATATATATATATAATATATATATAATATATATATATATTAGGAATATGTCTACATAAGTTTGATATACGGAGAGAACATAATAATACTATATATATATAATCTCACTTGTGCTCCTTGACTGTTTGTCGCTTACACTACTAAACCATTGCTCGATTTGCATAAATGTTTAATTGTAGACTGAAAACACTTTTAGGACGGCGTCGATTACTTACAAAATGTGCAGAAACGTCACGAACAAGTCACATTATATACAAGAGGACGAAGATCACTGGGCCCGTCCTATAAACGCTGGCAGGCGAAAATTTTACTAAGGCATCGCGTAACAGACGCCTATGGCAATACTTGGAAGGAAGAAAGAAGAGAGAGAACGGTTCACGAACATCACATGGCCATCATAAGCATATATCATTCATATTCACCTTAGACTAAGTTTGCAGATGACTTTTCCTGGCGCCACAATATCATCATCATCCTCATCACTCTCGGGGCAGCCGCTCTTAATCCCGCTCAGAAGTGCCTAGCCTTACAATTACGCCAAGCTTGCTAGGAGGAATGTCAGAATGTCAAATGCACAACATGAGGCATGAATAAAAAAATTACATAACATTAATTTGCCGTTCCAGTTAAAACCTTTAACAATATAGACCCAAGTCAGACCGAAAAATAGATGTTACAAGACTGAATAATCTTTATCTTTTATATATGTCGTCCACCGCCCAATTGCTTGTATCAGAAGGTAGCGTGCTGCCCCTTGTCTTCGCAGCGCGCGCCCGAGTTACGATATCACCCGGGTTCGGCCGCGGAGTATTTACTGCGGTGAGCAGTTTTTATCGGGGTTTTCTCCCTCACATGTAAGAAAATGTCAGAGAAAAACTTTTAAGGCCGCAACGGCCCCCCGAAATCATATGAGCCATAATCCTACCATTATACAATATCACACCATCCTTCACAGCGAATGTGGGAAGCAACGAAGGAAGTACCAACCTACACAATTCCCCTAGTAAAGCTGCCCATCAGATGAAAATGCTATGATTGCAGTAAGGACATGCTTCGGGCAGAATTACTATGGATGGATATCTATATATATATATATATATATATATATATATAATGGTTCTACCTCACACCGCATGGAAAGATCAGTTTTTGTAGTCGCAGACGCGGCACCCATACACACCCATTACGCGCATTCGCGAAGAAAGAGAATAGAAGACGAAGATTATAATTGTCTGTACGTGTGTAACACTTTAACTCCTCCTAAACGACTGCAGACGGATTTGTGATGAAATTGTTTGTGTTCACTTTGTTTGAATGCCGTCCCTGGTGATTTTTTCGCCTGTTAAAAACTAATTTACTATTTCCGCTCCATACATTATTTGCAATACATATACTAAATAACAAAATAAATCAAACAGTATGTAAGTTTTATCAGTTCCACGCTGTGGTCGATAACGCAAAGGTAGCTGTGCCTAAAGAACCTGCTCACGCAGCGCGGCCCGAGGCTTCGATCCCCGGTCGCGGAGAGTTTTCTGATGAAGGTTTTAATCGCAGCCATTTTTCCCACCTGTAAGACAAATGTCAGCGAAGAAATTTAAGGCCAAACGGTCCCCGAAATCATATAAAGCGCAATCGCAATCATCATCATTCATATTCATCTTAGGCTATAAGCTTAGCGATCATCGGCGACTCTCCTGGCGACCACCCCCAATTTCATTCATCATCACCCCATAATATCATCGCAGAAAGGCCCACAACGTAACCCGCCGTCCAGCGTGCCCCAACCTCAGAGTGGGATTACAAGTACGCAATGCCAGGCACGCAGAAAGAACCAAGGAATGTCGAAAGACAAACCTGTGTCATTTGAAAAGAAAAATATTGTTTATTTCTATACACACAATTTGCTTGTCTTTTCTGTCATGACCACTATTTATAATTTCAATTTATGTTTATATTTTCGAATCTATTTTGATTTACGTATTTGAATGTTGATGTGATTTTATATTCATTATTCATAATTCTACTAACTGAAAAACACACTTTCCTATTTATGTTTTGCTATATTTACACACCCACTGCGATATAATCCAATGTTTATGTTGCCACCGATTTTACTACATATGTCGTATCACCTCTAGCATCCTGATGTTTTACAAAAGTATGCTGAAACGTAGTGATCCATGCTTATTAACATTTTTATTCGTTATCTTTCCTTCGTTTTTCATCTTTTAATATTATTCCCTTTTTTCCTTCATATATAATTGTTTCGGACGTCAATGAATCTTCCTGTAAAACTTCTCAAATGACTGTTATAATTGTTGGCTTGCTATCTGAAGCATTGTATTGTTAGCCTTTTGACTAGCGTCATGGGATTGGGATAGTTTAGATTAACAACTTGACCCTCTAAAACCATAGGGTAGGAATTCACCTGAAGTGAAAATTAAAATCGCTTTAGCGGTCACAATTTTCGATGTTTTACAACGAACTCAGTATATCCTATTAAAATAAACCGAGGTTA